>CM024757.1:30114347-30778805 GCA_014218235.1 Colocasia esculenta | reverse complement strand
GAGTACTACTCGTAATTGTCAACTTTAAGAATACCCAAGGGAGGTTAAGGTACACAATGTGGGTAAACTTTACTGTTGTATGGCAGTAAATATCAATGTAAATAAGGGGTTAGCTTGCTAAGCTTTTAGGATGAAGTTTAAGCAAGAGTTCTACCATGCAAAGTTGCTAAATAACAAGACAGACAATAGCTGTCGACAGCCAAGAAGGGGCTGTCGACAGATAACAACAGCCAGAGCTCAGTTTTGGTTGGTTCTATGTCTACCTGTTGATAGCTATAAGATGCTATCGATAACTAGCCACAGTCCCAGTTATTTTGAAGTTCAGGAAGACTAGCTTGTGAACAGCTATGGGCTGCCTGTCGACAGCCGCCAGCTCTTCTCTCATAAATGACTTTGTATTTACTCTAAACACTCTAACCATGGAACTTTGAATCAAGGCATGGTTATATCAATAAAAGTATCTACTTGTAGTGTTCACAGTGATTTATAAGCTGAACCAACAAGATAGATATGAGGTTTACACACCGTACTTTCTAGCTAGAGGCTAGCATGACATAGTACTGGAAATATGGCCCTTATAACAAGGATAGATGGAAAGATTTCCACAAGATAAACTCTCAACTCAAGGTATTAATGCTCCAAAATCAAGGTTTGAGGTACAACTTCTAAATGGAAAGTAATCACAATGTTCTAGAGATATCAAAACTTTTAGCAAATCTCTATACATAAACATGGATCAGGGGTGGAAGGAGAAGTTAGGAACCTACTTCTCAAATAGAACAAGGTTTTTCACTCCAAACAAATAATTCTAATCATGTCTAGAAGAAAAATAGAAGAACTACAGGTATAACATTATGTCTTCTCATCAAGAATTTCTTGTCATGTGCGAAGGACAATTTGAACCAGAGGGGGATGAATCCTACCTTGCTAAATGATAAACTTGCAAGTATCCTTGACAAAAAAAAATCCTACACCCAGCAAGAGAGGTGTTCCCACGAGTTAATGGGGTGTTGGCAAGAGACACTCCACAGGTGGAAGCAGCAACACCTCCCCCGCAGCAAATCCAACAGCTAGGAGCCAAACCAGCAGAAGAAACAACTCCCGTAAACAATCGCCTCCAGGTATTGCAGTAGAAAAGAGGAACCAAGAACAAGAAACTGAAGAAGGTGCATGAATAGGAGAAAACCCAATAGAAGCTTGCATTGGAAAGGCTTCCCTGCTGGTTACAGAGTGGGTTTTATAACCCCAAACTCATTCCATGCACAACGCCACGCACTATCACAAGTGTTAGGAGTAGAACCCATTTTGCCACCCACAGACACCTAGCTCATGCATATTCTACAAGTTACACATGGTAACTAACGTGTTACCATCACCTTCAAGTACGCTGGCCTCCCCAATGCCTCCTACGTAGGCAACCCAACAATTTCAGGAAAATTCCTTCCGTAATTAATCTAAAATTCAACTGGTCCATTAGACTTGATGTAAACATGTCCAAACAAAATCCGTTTGTATTAAAATTTCAACCCTAGCCTAATGAGATGGTTTTACAAATTATGGTGATTTAGTTAATGTTTAGATTTTATTTTCCAACTGGGTGAAAATCGCCCGAAAAAGTTACGTCGACTTAATCTCAAAATATGGTCGTCAAAAATTCCAGATAATTTCATATTTGACATCACCATAATTTTCTAAGAATTATGGCATTCTCGGATTTTATTTTCGTTATATTTTTCCCATGTCGCCGACCGAAAGTGATACCAGGGTATGTGTAAAGTGTCTTAAACATACCCTTAATCCTAAATATCTCATTTAAGTCTAATCGGTTTGCATAAACAGAATTTTATAAGTAAAATATGATATTTAAAATTCGAGGATATTACATTTCTCCCCCTGTTAAAATAAATTTGTCCTCGAAATTGACAAGTTTTGCTTACCGAATAGTTGTGGTTGTACTTTTCTTCTTCTCATCTCTTGCTCCAATTCCCACATTTCTTCTTCGATGAACGCACTTTTCCATAAGATCTTCACTAGAAACTACTTTGTTTGAGGACCCTTTCTTCCTGTCCAATATTTTTACTGGTTCTTCTTGAATGGTTAATCTACTGTATTTCCACATCTTCATGGCTGATTACATGAGAGGGGTCCATTATGTATTTTCTTAACATAGATATGTGAAATACATTATGAATGTTGGACCTAGAGGGTGGTAAAGCTAACTGATATGCTACTTCTCCTATTCTCTGCAATATTTCAACAGGTCCTACATATCTTGGACTGAGTTTTCCTTTCTTACCAAATCTCATGATACCTTTGGTTGGAGAGATCTTTAGAAATACATGTTCACCTATGTTAAACTCTAGTGGCCTTCTTCTCCTATCCGCATACTTCTTCTCCATGTCTTGAGCTGTTAGTAATCTCTTCCTGATTAATTTAATCTTCTCTGAGCAGTTCTGAATTAATTCTGGCCCAATGAGACTCTTTTTTCCCACTTCTGCCTACAGAGAGGTGATCTGCAAGGTCTACCATATAATGCCTCATATGGTGCCATCTCAATACTTGTATGATAACTATTATTGTATGCAACTCAATCAAGGGTAAGTAATCATCCCAATTACCACGCCAATCCAAGCTACATGCTCTTAGCATGTCTTCGAGTGTTCTAATAGTTCTTTCTGATTGGCCATCAGTTTGTGGATGATATGCTAAACTAAATTTAATTGTGTACCCATGGCTGCTTGAAGACTTTTCCAAAATCTAGCGGTGAACCTTGGATCTCTCTATCCAAATTATTGACAAAGGAATTCCATAAGTCTCACTATTTTCTTTATATACAATTGAGCCAAATCTTCTAATGATTGTGTCTTTGTAATTGCTAGAAAATGAGCCGATTTAGTTAATCTATCCACAATTACCTAAATAACATCATGCTTCTTTCTTGTCTTTGGCAAACCCATTACGAAGTCCATGGTTATCTGCTCCCATTTCTATATTGGAATTTCAATTAGTTGCATAGGCCCTGCTGGCTTCTAGTGCTCAGCCTTTATTTGTTGACATGTCAGACATTTACTCACAATTTTGCTATGTCCTTTTTCATTCCATGCCACCAAACTGCTTTTTCAGATCCTGATACATTTTAGAGCTTCTAGGATGAATCGAATACTGAGATTTGTGCCTTCCTTTAATAACTCACTTTTAATTTCTTCATTCTCCGATAGGCATATTCTGTTTTGAAATCTAATTATCCCTTGACCATCTTTGATGTATCCTGGTTTGTTTACCATCTCTTTTAGTTTCTGATCTTGGTTCTGTGCTTCACTAATTTCATCTAATAATATCGACCTTACTGTCAATTGTGCCAATATCAGATTTTCTGCACCACACCTGGTGAGTATTCGATCAAATCTGTCATTTCTTTCCACAGTTGGTGCAATTGTAGTGCTCTTGATTTCTTTCTGCTCAAAGCATCAGCAACTACATTAGCTTTACCTGGATGGTAATTCACTGTAAAATCATAATCCTTCAAAAATTCTAACCATCTCCTTTGTCTTAGATTCAGTTCCTTCTGAGAAATATGTACTTTAAACTCTTATGGTCAGTATAAACTTCAAATTGTTCCACATATAAGTAGTGGAGTCAGATCTTCAAAGCATGTATGATCGCTGCCAATTCTAAGTCATGAGCCGGATAATTCCTTTCATGATATTTTAATTGTTTAGAGGCATAAGCTACCACTTTCCCATGTTGCATAAGAACACATCCAATTCCTCTTTGAGATGCATCCGTGTAGACTGTAAATCCTCCCGATCCTTGAGGTAAAGTAAGAATCGGAGCTGTAGTAGCTTCCCTTTTAATTCTGAAAACTGGCCTCACATTTCTCATTCCATACAAAATGTATTTCTTTTTTGGTTAATTGAGTCAAAGGCATAGCTATAGAAGAAAACTTTCAATAATCTTCTATAGTAGCCAGCTAATCCCAAGAAACTTCGAATTCTGATGGAGTTTTGGGTCTTTCCCAGTTCAGAACTGCTTCAACTTTACTCGGGTCTACAGCCACACTTTTTTCCAGAAATCACATGACCCAAAATTTCACTTCCTTGAGCCAAAACTCACATTTACTTAACTTACCATACATTGATGTTTCCTTAAGGTTTGTAGTACAACTCTCAAATGTTCCTTGTGTTCTTCTTCATTAGATGAATATATCAACACATCATCTATAAATACCACCACAAAATTATCCAAATAAGGCTGGAATACCTTGTTCATCAAATCCATAAATACCGCAGGTGCATTAGTGAGTCCAAATGGAAGTACTAAAAACTCATAATGTCCATATCTGGTTCTAATGCTGTCTTAGGAATGTCATCTTCTTTAACTCTCAATTGATGGTATCCAGACCTTAGATCAATCTTAGAGAATATTGTAGCACCGAAGTTGATCAATAAGTCATCAATTCTTGGTAATGGATATTTTTTCTTGATTGTGATTTGATTCAACTTTCTATAATCAATACATAATCTGAGGATCCATCTTTCTTTCTCACAAACAATACCGGAGCTCCCCATGGTGACACACTAGGTCTAATAAAACCTTTGTTTAATAAGTCTTGTAATGGTTTCTTTAATTCTGTCAACTCAGCTGGTGCCATTCTATAAGGGCTATGGATATAGGCAAAGTTCCAGGTAAAAGTTCAATGGTAAAGTCAATTTCTCTAATTGGAGGTAATCCAGATAAATCATTAGGAAAGACATCTAGAAATTCTTTTACAACATCAATATCTTGAACTGATACCTATTTATGCTCATTTGATATGGCCATCGCACTTGCCAGATAACCTTGACAACCATTTCTCAGCCATTTCATGGCTTTAAGTGCTGATATAGTCTTCTTGTTTCCATTATTCTTTGGCATGTATAGCTGAAATCTGCTAATCCCGGCCTTTTAAATGTTAAAACTTTCTTATGGCAATCTAATAATGCATGATTCTCTGCTAACCAATCCATTCCCAGTATAATATCAAAATCTTGCATATTATCCAGTACATATACATATGTAGTAAGTTCACATTCTCCTATTTTCAGGTTTATTTTAGGAATAACAGAACAGTCAAGTATCATACTTCCTACTAATTTCTTGGTTTTTGAGATATAGAATTAACAAATACTCGAGAAATAAAAGAGTGTGTAGCTCCAGGGTCAAATAACACTCCAGCATACATATTTTCGGTCAGGAGAATACCTTCAGCTACAGTAGGGGTGTCCTGGCTTCCTCCTTTGTCAAAGCAAAGACTCTAGCTGGTCCCTTAGGTGGTTGTCTTAGGGCTTGCTGAAAGTAGGGTTGTGGCTTCTGCGCTTTTGACTGGTCTGCTTTGTGTGGACAGCCTTAATCATATGCCCTTTCTGACCACATCCATAACATTTCCCTGCTACTTTCCAGCACTCATCACCGGTGTCTTCCTCCACATTGAACACACACGGGCCAACTCTTTTTCTGTTCTCCCTACTGCTTGGTTGAATCAACCTTTCGCTTCTGACCTTTCGTTTCCTTGGTATACACATTTTTCTTCTTACCCCCATTGGTTTCTTTGTTTCTTCTCATATACTCCATAAATTCAGATTCCATTATAAACGCAGTCTTTAGTGCCACTGCCATGCTCTGGGAATCTAGTGGAGCTACCTTGCTCCTCACACTGGGTTTTAATCCTCTTACAAATTTCTTACCCTTCTGAGTTCATTATCACAATATGAGGTGCATACTTTTCCAGTTCAGTGAATTTGGTTTCATATTCCCCCCCGTCATGTCTTTTTGTTCCAATTGCAAAAATTCCACTTCTTTCCTATCCTTGACATGTGGTGGAGTGTATTTCTCATACAACTCTCTTAGGAACTCTTCCCAACTAATGTTATCCCCTCTATTTCTGAATGCATTTCTCATGGCAGATTGCCACCATTCATCTGCTCTATCTTGAAGCATGTAAGTTGCCAATGTGACTTTGTCCTCTTCTTCACATCTAATAGCTTTAAATATCTTTTCCATCTCTCTAACCCATCCTTCTACAATTTCAGGTGGCTACTTCCTTTAAGGCTGGAGGTCCCATCTTCTTAAATTTTCTAACAGGGATGCTCTAGAATTCTTTCTCCACCCACATCTTGTTGGTTTCTTCATTAGTGTTTGCACCAACCCCTGAAATGACTGCATAAAAGTAGAAAATCAGGAGTCCCATACTTCTTTCTTGAGAGTTTTTGGACGGTAATATATTGGAACTTCCCCCCTAGAACCTTTTTCAATTTCCTCATGTCTATCCTCACTGGATGTGTCGATAGCTTTCCCTTTGTCTGCCATTTCCTGGAACACCATCAAACACATCCATTAATTCATACTAACCACTTAAATTTTAAGAACCAAAATGATCTTTAGAGATTCTAGAATACACACAAATGTTTATTTATTTCCTTGTGGAAATGGTCACAAAAATATCTGTCACCCATAACCTGCTCGGATACCACCTCTGTAACACCCTCCTCCGTCTTCACACACACATACATATACCATACATATAACCTTTGATCGAAGAGGGGTTACGCTGACAAATTTTTCGTTATGGGCAGACAAATCTGTGAAATGCACAAAACTGACAAACCATTCCACAAAGAGGTCTTTGAACATATTATACATCACAAGGTAACAAAGTACTAATACCCATTATTTACAAGAGCCAAGTTTATCTCTCTAATTTAATACAACAACAACTCAATAAAAGAAAACCTACTAAAACTAAACTATGCTATTCTTCTTCATCTCTTCACCGTCTGCAGCGGAATTGAGATTCATTTGTAGCTGAGATTATACACACCTTCAATCTGAAAGGGTTGGAGGAAACAAGGCATGAGTCCGAAGGACTCAGTAGGTGAAAGTAAGCACATATGGATCAAAACACATTTGCTCATGAATTTCATACTTAACAGAAACATATAGCTCAAATTGAATTCATAATGAGCTCAAACAAATTACATAAGAGTCATATTTGTCTTTCAATTTCAGACCATAACTTGATTTGGAAACGAATTCGATAGGCATCACTGCTCTCAAGAGGTTACTAAATAGACGTAAATATATCCTCAGTGCCTAGGCGATTTCAGCACCTTGGATCTTGTTCATTGAGCAAGAACGGGTTTATTACCCACCATCGTCAGTCCATTGACTTGGATTTACCTACAAACTGTCACCCTCAGCTGATCACAAGTGGCTGGTGCTACCACAGTGATCCTAAACCCTCTTTTGAAGAGAGCACTGTCTTCATATCATAAATTTCTTTTCATGAGCATAACAGAAATTGGAAATCCAAAGGTAGTTTTGGATTGAGAATTAATAGAGATATCTTGGTGACAAAATTGCTCGGAGTTCAATAATATAAGAAAGACAATGGTTGAGAGAGGGTTATGACTCAAAGCCAATAACTTCGGAAGATTGAAATCACATAAGAACCAAGAAGATGAAGATCCACAATTGTCTTCACAAATTATTCACATCTCATAAGGTGTTCAAGCATATGAACTCTCAGGTGATTAGGTTTTACAGACTCAGTTATCGACACTGGAGAATAGACTCAATTGGAGTACTACTCGTATTGTCAACTTTAAGAATAACCCAAGGGAGGTTAAGGTACACAATGTGGGTAAACTTTACTGTTGTATGACAGTAAATATCAATGTAAATAAGGGGGTAACTTTCTAGGCTTTTAGGATGAAGTTTAAGCAAGAGTTCTACCATGCAAAGTTGCTGAAATACAAGAGGACAATAGCTGTCGACAGCCAAGGGGCTGTCGACAGATAAAACCAGTCAGAGCTCAGTTTTTCTGGTTCTGTGTCTACCTGTCGACAGCTATAAGATGTTGTCAATAGCTAGCCACAGTCCCAGTTATTTTGAGGTTAAGGAAGAGTGGCCTGTCAACAGCTATGGGCTGCATGTCGACAGCCACCAGTTCTTCTCTCATAAATGACTTTGTATTCACTCTAAACACTCTAACCATGGAACCTATGAATCAAGGCATGGTTTATATCAAATAAAAGTATCTACTTGTAGTGTTCACAGTGATTTATAAGCTGAACCAACAAGATAGATATGAGGTTTACACACCGTACTTGTCTAGCTAGAGGCTAGCATGACATAGTACTGGAAATATGGCCCTTATAACAAGGATTAGATGGAAAGATTTCCACAAGATAAACTCTCATCAAGGTATTTAATGCTCCAAAATCAAGGTTTGAGGTACAACTTCTAAATGGAAAGTAATTACACTAATCTAGAGATATCAAACTTTTAGCAAATCTCTATAACATAAACATGGATCAAGGGTGGAAGGAGAAGTTAGGAACCTACTTCTCTTCTCAATAGAACAAGGTTATTCACTCCAAACAAGAATAATTCTATCATGTCTGGAAGAAAAATAGAAGAACTACAGGTATAGCATTATGTCTTCTCATCAAGAATTTTTTGTCATGTGCGAAGGACAGATTTGAACTAGAGGGAGATGAATCCTACCTTGCTAAATGATAAACTTGCAAGTATCCTTGACAAAAAAATCCTACACCAGCAAGAGAGGTGTTCCCACAGAGTTAATGGGGTGTTGGCAAGAGACACTCCACAGGTGGAAGCAGCAACATCTCCCACAGCAGCAACTCCAACAGCTAGGAGCCAACCAGCAGAAGAAACAACTCCCGTAATAATAATCGCCTCTAGCTATTGGCAGTAGAAGTAGAGGAAACCAAGAACAAGAACTGAAGAAGGTGCATGAACAGGAGAAAACCCAATAGAAGCTTGCGTTGGAAAGGCTTCCCTGCTGGTTACAGAGTGGGTTTTAAACCCCAAGCTCATTCCATGCACAACGCCACGCACGATCACAGGTGTTGGGAGTAGAACCATTTTACCACCCACAGACACCTAGCTCATGTATATTCTGGAAGTTACACATGGTAACTAACGTGTTACCATCACCTTCAAGTACGCTGGCCTCCCCAATGCCTCCCACGTAGGCAACCCAACAATTTCATGAAAATTCCTTCCGTAATTAATCTAAAATTCAACTAGTCCATTAGACTTGATGTAAACATGTCCAAACAAAGTCTGTTTGTATTAAAATTTCAACCCTAGCCTAATGAGATGGTTTTACAAATTATGGTGACTTTAGTTTAATTTTTAGATTTTATCTTCCACTGGGTGAAAAATCGCCCGAAAAAAATTACGTCGACTTAATCTCAAATATGGTCGTCAAAATTCCTGATAATTACATATTTTGATATCACCACATTTTTCTAAGAATTATGGTGTTCTCGGATTTCATTTTCGTTACAGTTTTTCGGTGTCGCCTTGTCGGGGTGCGTACGACCGAAAGTGATACCAGGTATGATATGTCTTAAACATACCCTTAATCCTAAATATCTCAATTTAAGTCTAATCGGCTTACATAAACAAGAATTTATAAGTAAAATATGATATTTAAATTTTGAGGATATTACACTGGGGCTCTGGAGAACGAAGAGAGAAGGCCGAGGACGAGGAGCAAGGAGAGGAAGGGCTTGGAACAAGAGGATCTCACCTTCTACTTCGTCCAAAACCCTAGGATTTTTTTACATCGTAAAAAGGTAGGCAATCTCTTAAGCACAAATCACATAACTTCAGTCATAGGTAGCCCATACATCTATCTTCGAAAGCCCCATGATTTCCCTAATTTTCATTGCTCCAAGAAGGAGTATTAAATGTCTTAAACTCTGTCATCATCATGTACCCGAACCTTCATGTTTGGTTTCAATTCATGTGTGTACTTGATCCCAAGCCATGCAAATATTCTCGTAAATACTACATGATGTTAGGCTTCAAACACCCCTATTTCCCCCAATTTCCATTGTGCATCCTTTGCTAATTAAATCGTTTTCCATGACTGTGCATGTCTTAGGTCACTGAATGTAACATAATAAAGAATGTCCAAATCTTGTCTATTTTCTAATTACTCATGCCTAATGATAGATCTATATGTCTACTTTCATTTAAAACTAGTTTCATGTTTTTAGAGCTTCCTGTGATTTTATATTCATTTTCTAGTGGACTTGTATCATGTATGGAAGGGAAGGATCCAACCCAAAAAGGGCTAAGTCCCCTTTTCTGGGTCGGGCCGCCCTTCTGAAATCGTGACGGCCAGACCCGTTGTGATCTCAGAGGAGCCATGACCGGCTGGTCCGTCGCATCATAAATACGACGGCCCGCGTCGTCGCGGTTCTCTTCTGGCCCGCGCCAGCCCGGCCGGTTCAGCTGAACGCGGCCGGACCGCTTGTCGAGACTTGAAACGCGACGGGTACCCTCGTCGCAATTTCAAGAATACGATCAGAACCTGAAAATTTCTCACATGCCCCTATTCTTTATGCCATTTAACCCCTAGTTAACCCTAATCATGCACTATTATGAATAGTGGCAATCTGATTATTAATAATTTGTATTAATTATATGAAATTCATTAATTAAAAGCCATGTGCATGATTATTCATGCTCTCATGATTTCTTTACACTTGCACACACTTAACATTAATGGTTTCCATGAGACCTTATAAATTTACTCAATAATATATCTGGTAATTAGGTGTAAATATTCACTTAATCTCCCAATTATTTAAATGACACTTGTCTTGTTTTTTTCGCGCGCTTTGTACACCGATATCGCATCCCTCTTCTTTCGAGCACTCGAGGCAAGATGGACAACATTTCGTTACACACTTTTCTTAGCATGGACCACCTCTCTGTTGGAAATACTCTTGACTGAACCAGGGACTCCTTATCAAGGCCTCCGTAGGTCTCCTTGGCTTGGTAGACGTCTATTGCCGACGAGCTGGTTGTACCCAAAACCCGTTGCACCTTAGGGATCAGCACGATCCAATGGCCTTAGTGTGTTTCCTTCTTACCTTGGGATCACGCCGACCATCTAGCCTATAACGTCGCGCGTTCTTCGGATCTTCGTGGATCCTTGTTTAGCTGGTCTGGTGGCCAATGTGTGGCCCATTAGCTTGTGTTTCAGGTGGCTGCGTGAGTTGTGAGACCTCGTGGGCCGGCAGTTGGGCCCAGAGCACTCACAGGTCTTGTGCTTATGAACGCGACAAGGTTTGCGTCACATTCTGAAGGCGACGGCCCTGGTGTCGTGTTCTTGTTACCACTGTTGGTGGTCTTCGTCTGCATGGCTGTCGTGTGTCGCACGTTGGACAGTCAGCTGACGTCGAGTGGGAAGGCGACAGCCTCCTACGTTGTATTCAGGTCGCGACGTGGGGCTACGTCGCATTCCCAACCATTGTGCATTTTTAAAGAAGTTTTGGCCGGACAGAGCTGGGGCAAGCTCTGCTCGGCCAGGAGGGGCTGCTGCGGGGCTCTCTCGAGCGATTCTGACTTCTGGAGGAGTTTTTGGCACGCTCTCACCACGAGGACGTCGCGTGGAGCGGGGGAGACGCCGTATCATGGATGGTTTTCGCGTTCTTCGTGAAGGTAGGGAGTTCTGCCCCGATTTGTTACGTGGATTGCATGTTAACTTGTCTATCACTTTTCAAACAGTAGATACCAAGTATAGGTGGTGAAATAAGCATGAAAACCGGGTTGGTTTACCGTTTAGGGTGGTTTGCATGGTAGATCCGGAGAAGGGTTCTGGAGAAGGGTTGTCGCCTGTGAAGGCGACAGACCCTTCTGTCACGACCAGGTCGCGACAGGCCGACCCGTCGCGTTAGGATTCTCTAACGCGACATATCGGGGTGTTGCGATCTAAATGCGACAGTACCCCACACGCGACCTCAGCCGTGAGGTATTTTGTGCATGTTTTTAAGGTACGATTATCCGATTATTTGTTAAGTGTTGTGCATGGCACCGGCTAGTGATGCGTTAGCACTTGCGGCGCTCGTAGAGCATGTTGCTCACGGGGTGAGTGTGTTTTTAAGTGGTTAACGTATTACTTGTGTTGTATGCGTGGAGTTTACGTGGTTGGGTGTGTGCATGGCACATACTCTATTATGGTCTATGTGTTAATCGTAATAGTTCGGTAGTGAGATTCCAATGTGACCCTAGCCTCAGTCATGTGACGTCTTTTGTAGGCTCATAAAGATGGTTTAATTAGTATTGTTTGAGTAAAGTTAAGGGTTAGTGTATGACATTTATACACTGTGTTTATGTGGCTATGGAGGTCATGAGATGACCAATGACAAGCCGAATTGTGAATGTTTAATGCGATCTATGGATATGTCTGTGTAGGTTAGCTTTTGGGTCACGAGTGACCAGGCCAAGATACTCCTCACACTTGCACCGTGGTTTGTAATAAAGGTTGTATATGTAAATATCGTGGTTTAAGCTTGCCGAGTTTGGTGGTCCGGCGCCTGTTCCGGAATACCTATGCAGTCAGGTAACCCAGGTTCTATGTGAGCCAGGCACGTGTGTTTGTTGTGCTCGGGGTTTGTCTCGGTACTTGTGTTGTACCGCCCAGGTCTGTGTCATCTGTCCTGGACACCCTTACTCCTGTGTTTGAGTTGTACATCCGGCTGAGGGAAAGACGGAAGTGGGACAGCGACTTTTGGTCACTTGTAGCGCGCTCGTAGTTGGGGTACAGACACCAGTAGTCGACACTGGTCCCCAGCTAGTCCTATTTTCTAGTGCCTCACTTTAGGGAGCTTAGGCTAGAGTCCCTAAAGGTGCCAGGCATGGCCTGCAGGGTGTGTGACCTGCAAGTGTGGTGTTGGTTGGTCTCCACTCTTCTTTGGTTTGTGCTTGTGGAGCGGCAGTTGGACCTTTCGTCCGTGACTGCGAGACTGAGAGATAGTTCTTGTGTTGTGTTGTCCAGGTTGGATACTGGCATCATAAACCAGTAGTCCATTCCCATGTGGCGGCATTGTTCTTTTCCGACTCGTACTTTGCTACTGGTTATAGTGTGTGTGTAGTGGCTTGTTGGTTGTAATTTTACCCGCTGAGGTGGCCTTGGTGTTGGTACGATTGTAGTTGTGGTTGGTGAGCGGAGACTCACTGGTTGTGGTTTGACTCATGTGGTGTGCCCCATCGTTGGCACAGTTGTATCAGGGTTTTTCCCGTGGTGGCGTGCTTTATGGTGGCACTGGTTTGGTTGTGGTTTCCGTGGTGGTACCTCGTGGTAGTAGGTACCTATACCCTATGTGGGTAGTGCTTTATGGTGGTACGCTGTGTACCAGTCTTTTCAGGTGTTGAGGTGGAGGTCGTGTGGTGTGACCTTCCACTTGTTGTGTTTTACCCCTTCCTCGGGTAAACTTCCGATTATGGTTTCAGTGCATGATGGACTGGCCTCGTTGTAGCCCGTCCTGCTACCTTGTGTGTGGCTCCCAACATATTGTGGTCTGGGGGTATAATGGGCTAGCTCTTGGTTAGCGGTTCTGCTACCCGTGTGTTTAGGGTTCGCCTGTGAAGCTTGTAGCCTAGGTAGTGGTTTGCCTGTGTGGCTTGTAGCTTAGGTGACCAGTCGTTGAAATAATGTGCCTGTGAGGCTTGCAACCTAGGCATTTCAGTTGTTGAGCGGACTAGTAGTGTTGTGCTAGTCTTGTGGTTCCTCTTCTCTTCCAAGGAATATGTATTTGTTTATGATTTACTGTTTAAGCTATTATTTATTATAAATGTTGTGAGCATGATATGGTTTGGCTATTTGAGTTGCCAGTGAGACCCTCTGGGGTTGAGGTTCTTCAGTGTTGCATGTTGTTTTGGGTGGTCCCCTACTGAGCATATGACTTGTTGAGGCTCACTCCGATACAGTTCTTTTTAGGGCTTGCTGTTTGTGTGGCTTGTGGAGACGTTGTGGCAAACTTGTACCACCAGCAGTTGAGTTGTAGTCGTGTTGTGTGAGCTTGTGCTCCCTCGGGGTATGTCCCAGATAGTTGTACTTTTTAATTGGACATGTAATAATGTATTGGGACAGTGGTACAATGTGGTTTTATAGATATGAGCACATGTACTTTTTTGTGTCTTATACTATAGTTGTTATCTTTTATATTCTTACTGGACACTTGTGTGAGATATCCCTTGCGAGACTACGGTCCGTTCGCGGGAGGCGGATCTGGATATGTAGCCTTATTGGGCATAAGTATCCAGGGCCGTCACAGTTGGTATCAGAGCATGGTCCAGTTAGAATATGAAAAGATATTGAAGTTATAATGTCCCAAGACATGGTTTAATGTCCACTGTTGGTAGTAAGTCTGTGGTTTTATGTGATCTCCAGTATGGTTTCCACGTGAACTTTTGATATGAGAACTGTGTGTTTTTGTTTGTTAAATTGGCAGTTGTTAGAAATGGTAGAAAAATGGCACGATTAATAGTACAGTGAGTGTGGTCACATCAGAATGCCAATTTGTGATTAAAATATAATTGTTTAAAAGGTTCTCAGTTATAGAAATTAAAGAGATTAATGAATTCAGTTATGGAAACTAATGAAAGTGTTTTAGTGAGGACCAGAGTTAGCAGAGATAGGTATAGGGTAATGATGTGATGGAATGGCAGAAGAATAACATTATGATGGGGAATAGTGCAGTGTGATTAGAATTGTCAAATGCATGAGTTGCGGCTGAGAACTTTGGCAGAAATAGTTAATGTATTTGAGAATTGTGTGGATAGATATTAAGAAGCGGCATGATTAAGTGATGTGTCAGGTTTAAAATGATTAAGTGAGGTAGTTCAGCTTAAGATGTGGTATTAGCAAACAGAGGAACAATAATGTGTGGCAGTCATATGAAGTGTGTATTTGTGACTAGAAAAGGGTGTAGTAAAGAGTTTCAGAATAGTGCTGTTATGAATAATGATGATAATGGAAAGTTTGATACAGAGATTCATGTAAGTATATACAGAGATGAGCAGCTGGGTAAAGAAAGAATGAAAAAAGTACAACATGTAGTTAGATTTTTCTAAGAATTTTATTAGGAAGATGTTCACTTAGTAAGTGGCAGTGGGTAAGGATTTCGTAGAAAGATTTACATAAAATTACAGTGTTAAAGATAAGAGCAGTAATGCCAGCATTTATGTGCAATTTATGGGCACAGAAAGTAAATTTTGTGCCAGAGGTAGATTAAGGTCAAGGCAAGGTAAATTGTGAATGGACATTTGTGAGTAAGCTGCAATAGTGGAATTGTTGGTATTCGGTAGTGGATCAGTAATGTAGAATAGAGGAGCCAGGCAGAATCAGATATTGTGTTTGAAGGATATAGTTTCAGTTTATGGTTATGGCAGTATTTCATAAGAAAGATTGTAGTGAAGATGGTACAGTGAGATTAATCAGTTAGCAGAATAGTTAAGAGGAATGCTTTACAGAAATGAAATTATGATGTTGGCAGTAAAGTTAAAGTTCAATATTACTAAATAGATGAAGAATATGGCAGATTATAAAGCAATGATAATCAGATGAATCAAGGAATGTGCAGCAGGAATTTGTGTAAATAGTAAGCAGCAAGGTGATCCAGATGAACGAATGGTTTCGCATAAGAATGTCTTCAAAGTTTAATGTAAAGGTCGCAGTAGAATAGTTAAAGAATAGTGAGCAGATTAAAAGGTGGCAAAGTAAAATAGAAAGGATAAAGAAAGGCATGATCAGTTTAGCAGCAAGGAATTCTGAATAAGATGACATCGAGTAAGTTTTGTCTTGATAACAGCGTGACAGCAGTGAGAATAGAAATTATAAAAAGATATGGGTTTGGTTGCTGAGTTAGTTAGAAAATATTGTCTGAAGTGAGGAAAGCATGTAAAGGTAAAGCATGTTAGTAGTGATATGGTAAAATTTAGAATTTAGTGTGGCACAGAAATAGTTAAAAGCAGAATCTGAGCAGAGTCAGTTAAGTAGTGTAATTATGAGATATGAAAGGTACAACGTCAGCCTGGGAATACGAATTAAGGTAAGATGTGTTGACAGTGGTATGCCAGAATTCAGAGTTTAAGCAGATGGTTCGATCAGAATAAGAAAGGCAGACTGAAAACATTAGTGTTTTCTTCCAGTGGTAAGTGAATAAATAAGATGATTTGGAAAGCCAGTAAAGGTGAAATTGAGGTCAGAGTTATGGTTTTGCCCAGTGTTTGGTGTGATCAGAGTACCGCAACAGAAGCGTGGTGGATCCGTAACCCACAGGTCAGACAGTTAAGTATGTGAATGTAGATAAAGTAGAGTAATGACTAATAGTGACAAGTGGATAATGGAATGGCACCGAGGAATTCGAGAATTTAAGCAAGGTTTAGCACGATAGAACATCCAAAGGTAGCGGAATAAAGTGAAAGGTTTTGAGTAGGAAAAGCATCCCAGAAAGAAATGTTGCAAACACAGCCTAGAAAATGTGGAAGCAGGTTGAGTCCAAGGAGATAAAGCGCCACCGGCAAGGTAGAATCGCCTACGGTCAAAGGGTAAGGAATGTCAGATTAAATCTATGGAATGGAGCAGTAATGAAATGAATTGAAAAGAGAATAGAAGGTAGAACAAGTGTGAAAATGAAAAAAATGGGTTAGTCAGTACAGATGGTTTGAAAGAAAGATGCAAAGGAAGTGTATCCTACTTGTTCTATATACGGCTTTGTTTCTTTTTAGGTGATAATCTGGTTATTATGGTTTGTTTTGAATGTTGATGACGACATCCCTTTTTAGGTGATAATAATGTAACGTCGCGTGTTTTTTCGGATCCTCGTGAATCCTTGTTTAGTGGGTCTGGTGGCCAATGTATGGCCCATTAGCTTGTGTTTTAGGTACCTGCAGGAGTTGTGAGGCCTGGTGAGCCGGCAGTTAGGCCCAGAGCGCTCACAGGTCTTATGCTTGTGAACGCGACAAGGGGTTACATTGCATTCTGAATGCCACGGCCCTGGTGGTCGCGTTCTTGTTACCACTATTTGGCGGTCTTCGTCTGCATGGCTGCTGCGTGTCGCGCGTTGGGCAGTCAGCTGAAGTTGACAGTGGGAAGGCGACGGCCTCCTACGTCGCGTTCAGGTTGCGACATGGGGCTACGTCGCGTTCCCAACCGATGTGCATTTTTAAAGAAGTTTTGGCCGGACAGAGCTAGGGCAAGCTCTGCTCGACCAGGAGGGGCTGCTGCGGGGCTCTCTCGGGCGATTCGAACTTCTGGAGGAGTTTTTGGCGCGCTCTCACCGCGAGGACGTCGCGTGGAGTGGGGGAGACGCCGTATCATGGATGGTTTTTGCATTCTTCAGGAAGGTAGGGAGTTTTGCCCCGATTTGTTACGTGGATTGCATGTTAACTTGTTTATCGCTTTTCAAACAGTAGATACCATGTATAGGTGGTGAAATAAGCATGAAAACCGGGTTGGTTTACCGTTTAGGGTGGTTTGCATGGTAGATCCGGAGAAGGGTTCCGGATTAGGGTTGTTGCCTGTGAAGGTGACAGTCCCTTCTGTCACGACCAGGTCACGACAGGCCGACCCGTCGCGTTAGGATTCTCTAAGGTGACATATCAGGGTGTCGTGATCTAAATGTGACAGTACCCCACGTCGCGACCTTAGCCGTGAGGTCTTTTTGTGCATGTTTTCAAGGTACGATTATCCGATTATTTGTTAAGTGTTGTGCATGGCACCGACTAGTGGTGCGTTAGCACTTGCGGCGCTCGTAGAGCATGTTGCTCAAGGGGTGAGCGTGTTTTTAAGTGGTTAACGTATTACTTGTGTTGTATGCGTAGAGTTTACGTGGTTTGGGTGTGTGCATGGCACATACTCTATTATGGTCTAATGTGTTAATCGTAATGGTTGGGCAGTGAGGTTCTAACGTGAACCTAGCCTCAGTCATGTGACGTCTTTTATAGGCTGATAAAGATGGTTTAATTAGTATTGTTTGAGTAAAGTTAAGGGTTAGTGTATGACATTTATACATTGTGTTTATGTGGCTACGGAGGTCATGAGATGACCAATGACAGGCTGAACTGTGAATGTTTAATGCGATCTATGGATACGTCTGTGTAGGTTAGCTTATGGGTCACGAGTGACTAGGCCAAGCTAATCCTCACACTTGCACCGTGGTTTGTAATAAAGGTTATATATGTAAATATCGTGGTTTGAGCTTGCCGAGTTTGATGGTCCGACGCCTGTTCCGGAATACCTCTGTAGTCGGGTGCCCCAAGTTCTGTGTGAGCCAGGCACGTGTGTTTGTTGTGCTCGGGGTTTATCTTGGTACTTGTGTTGTACCACCGAGGTCTATGTCGTCTGTCCTAGATACCCTCACTCCTGTGTTTGAGTTGTACGTCCGGCTGAGGGAAAGACGGCAGTGGGACAACGACTTGTGAGAGTTTATGTTTGGTCGCTTGTAGCGCGCTCGTAGTTGGGGGTACGGACACCAGTAGTCGACACTGGTCCCCAGTTAGTCCTATTTTCCAATGCCTCACTTTAGGGAGCTTAGGCCAGAGTCCCTAAAGGTGCCAGGCATGGGCCTGCAGGGTGTGTGACTTGTAGGTGTGGTGTTGGTTGGTCTCCACTCTTCTTTGGCTTGTGCTTGTGGAGCAGTAGTTGGACCTTTCGTCCGTGACTGCGAGACTGAGAGGTAGTTCTTGTGTTGTGTTGTCCGGGTTGGATACTGGGGTCATGAAACAGTAGTTCGTTCCCGTGTGGCGGTGTCGTTCCTTTCCGACTCGTGCTTTGCTACTAGTTGTAGTGTGTGTGTAGTGGCTTGTTGGTTGTGGTTTTGCCCGCTGAGGTGTGCCCTGGTGTTGGCACGGTTGTAGTTGTGGTTGGTGAACGGAGACTCACTGGTTGTGGTTTGACTCATGTGGTGTGCCCCGTCGTTGGCACAGTTGTGTCAGGGTTTTGCCCGTGGTGGCGTGCTTTATGGTGGCACTGGTTTGGTTGTGGTTTCCGTGGTGGTACCTCATGGTAGTAGGTACATGTACCTTGTGTGGGTAGTGCTTTATGGTGGTACGCTGTGTACCAATCTTTTTAGGTGTTGAGGTGGAGGTCTTGTGGTGTGAGCTTTCACTTCTTGTGTTTTACCCTTCCTCGGGTAAACTTCCGATTATGGTTTCAGTGCGTGATGGACTGGCATCGTTGTAGCCCGTCCTGCTACCTTATGTGTGGCTCTCGACATATTGTGGTCTGAGGGTATATTGGGCTAGCTCTTGGTTAGCGGTTCGGCTACCCGTGTGTTTGGGGTTCGCTTGTGAAGCTTGTAGCCTAGGCAGTGGTTTGCCTGTGTGGCTTGTATCTTAGGTGACCAGTCGTTGAAATAATGTGTCTGTGAGGCTTGCGGCCTAGGCATTTCAGTTGTTGAGCGGACTAGTAGTGCTGTGCTAGTCCTGTGGTTCCTCTTTCTTTCTGAGGAATATGTATTTGTTTATGATTTACTGTTTAAGCTATTATTTATTATAAATATTGTGAGCATGATATGGTTTGGCTATTTGAGTTGCCAGTGAGACCCTCTGGGGTTGAGGCTCTTCAGTGTTGCGTGTTGTTTTGGGTGGTCCCCTACTGAGCCTGTGACTTGTTGAGGCTTACTCCCCTACAGTTCTTTTCAGGGCTTGCCGTTTGTGTGGCTTGTGGAGACGTTGTGGCAGACTTGTACCACCAGCAGTTGAGTTGTAGTCGTGTTGTGTGAGTTTGTGCTCCCTCGGGGTATGCCCCAGGTAGTTGTACTTTTTAATTAGACATGTAATAATATATTGGGACAGTGGTACAATGTGGTTTTACAGATATGAGCATATGTACTTTCTTGTGTCTTATACTGTAGTTGTTGTTTTTTATATTCTTACTGGACACTTGTGTGAGATATCCCTTGCGAGACTTCTGTCCGTTCGCGGGAGGCAGATCTGGATATGGAGCCTTATTGGGCATAAGTATCCAGGGCCGTCACATAGCCTATGTTCATAGCACGGCCAATGGTGGTTGTGACTTCTACCAACTGCCAGCACCCGACCTAGTGCCGTGTAACTGTGACTATCGTATGTTTAACGTTATTTTACGAATATGTCCCTATTCTTATCTACTATCTTTATACTCTCTTCTGTTCACTTTCTCTCTACACTCTCGTCTATTTCGTCTGCTACTCTCATCTATTCTTGGTACTCTATTGACCATCTATATGATTGTCTAAAATAACAAACATAACTATGCCAGTGCAATAGGGCCCGATCTTGTCCTGGGGAGAGCACCCGAAGAGTGCCATTTCCTCGCGAGGGTAACATGATCAGGGTGTGTACGGCATGGACTCAGCTCCATCTAAAACAATTACAATTTAATCTATGACAATCAATCAATTACTATACTATACTCTCTCGGTTGATAAAATGATCGACCAATCGTTACACGCTATTTTGTTATATGGCCAATTCTTTATCATGTTAGTTTTGTATTATTCTCTTTGAATGTAACATCGTGCTCTTGCTATCGTGTGACATTACTCTCTTGTCTATACTTGATCATTCTCTCTAGTTATCCTGCTTTATAAGACATTAATCACTTAAAGTATGTCTGTTTACATGAGATATTAAGTCCTACTGAGCGTTATCGTTCACCCTGCACTATTTGTTATATACGTTTCAGGTAGGTCGGATGACGACCCTATACACACCAATGGGAATGGACTGGAGTGATGAGCGACATAGAGTCATAGCGATGGAATGACCTTAGTATCATAGTTTTTAGTTAGATAATTGCTTAGTTTTCCGATGTAATGATGTTATTGAGCCCTATGTTTGGCTCAGAATTAGTGGTTGTAATAGTTTAGGTGATTTATCAATAAAATAAAGAGTTTATTACAATTATTGTTCATTAGTTGCTCTAATTATTGCGATTGTACACGCAATTTACGTTACCATACACTTTGCTCACGTCTCCCCGATTTATTCCGCTGCTAAATTAGAGGGGCGTAACAGTTGGTATCATAGCCTATGATGTCTTTATTAAGATATTTTAAGTTTAGGATGTTCTAGGTAAACTGCCCTGACACGTGTCTAAGTTAACCACCATACCTATATATGTGAGGATTGGGTAGAACCCTGGTTAAGATCTGAATACATTTATCTATATATGTGTATCAACTTAGTATTACTTTAGCACCCTAATGCCAACCCTATTCTTGAAGGAACTCTTAATGGACTCCGAACGTATGCCACTGTAAGACGAGATGAGGTCAACTCAAAATCTAGTTCGAGCTTGTCGGCAA
This sequence comes from Colocasia esculenta, assembly GCA_014218235.1. Classification (NCBI taxonomy): domain Eukaryota; kingdom Viridiplantae; phylum Streptophyta; class Magnoliopsida; order Alismatales; family Araceae; genus Colocasia; species Colocasia esculenta. The sequence goes on along the minus strand of CM024757.1, from coordinate 30,757,650 downwards.
GCCGCCCAACTACTAGAAGGAGCCTTGAGGATGACAAAAAAGATTGGGAAAGTGACCAAAAGAATGGAAAAGGAAGACACCAAGATGGAAAGAAGGCAATCCCACAAAAGAAACGTAGTTGCTGTCATTGTAGTAAGCCGGGACATGTGGCCAAGGAATGTTGGCGAAGCGCTGGTGCATGTCTACGTTGTGGCAGTTTGGAGCATTGGATACAAGACTGCCCTCTCCTAAAGGAACCATCCACTAACACCAAAGATCTCAACTCTATGACAATAGAGAATCTGCCAAACAATGATAAGAGAACGATAAAGAAGAATAAGAAGAATGACATACAATTAGGTCTTCTTCGCAAAGGACGATGCAATCACTGCAATAAGAGAGGTCACATAATGGAGGAATGCTGGAGAAGACAAGGAAAATGCTTACGATGTGGCAGCCCAGACAACAAGATTAAAGACTGTCTACAATTAGAAAACCAACGTCATGAGGAATTGAAACAACAAGATACACTAGAAGCATTATTAGTGCAACTCTCTCCAAATCAAGAAATGGGAACTATGGAAGGTAACTCCGAACTTACGATGATTAATACCTTTTAAACATGTAGTGATGATTCATATTTAACTGAAGGAGTCGTGGAAGGTAACTCACAACGATTGACACATTTTAAGCATGAAAAGATGAGTTATATGTAACCGAAGTAGTCGTGGAATTTGGGGACCAAATTCTTTTTAAGAGGGGGAGGATGTAGTACCCCGAAAAATTCATTAAATTAAAAATATAGATAAATTGAAATTTTATCAATTAATAAATTCAAACTAGTTAAAAAGGTACGCATCATTATCGCATGCGTAAAAACCCATACAAAAATGTCGTAAAAATAGTAGTTGTGCTTTAAATAATATTCTCTAATGACCCATCAAGAAATTTGGGCATAGAAAAATCATTTGGTTCAAGTTTAAGAATGTATACGACTTATTATCATAATTAAGGAACAAGTCGGAGAACCCATTATTTTAGGAGCTAAAGTGGATTATAAATTAAATAAACATGTGGGTAGACTTTAAATAATATGGGTTGATAGCCCATTATGATAATTGGACTAATGGACAATTTTGGCCCATGAATAAATTCTCTAACAAAAGGATAATTAAACTCATTAAGTAAATTAAGTATATGAATTGTACAATTAAGCTATACATAAGTTATTGGGCCAAAAGCAAGAGCCCAAATGATGAAGGTTAGAAATATTGGGAAAATAATATTAAATTGAATTAAAATAAGAAACTAATTGAATAAATATGATAAATAGATTTAAATTAGAATAAATGGTGAATAAATAGAATTAAACTAAAACCCATTAAGGTAAATTAGTAGATGGGTTATACTAATGGTCTACACAAGAAGTAATGGGCCAAAAATCCAAGAGCCCATCTTTGGATGGGAAGTAATTAAGCTAAATTCGTACCGAAAAATAGTAATAAATAGAAAATGGTAAGATAAAGACTAAATGGGATGTAATTATGCTAAATAGGAGTCCTCATCCCATCCTAACCTATTACCTACGAAATTAAACCTCTCCTCCATGCTATTAGTTACATAAAGGAGAGAAATGGGGAGATAATTATAGAAATTCGGAGTTTAATGGAAAGGAGGAGTTTTAGAAGGGTAGGACTCTATTAGCAACCCAATACAACCCTAATTCATCTCTACCAAGCCTCATTTCATTGCTGGGGCTCTGGATAACGAAGAGAGAAGGCTGAGGACGAGGAGCAAGGAGAGGAAGGGCTTGGAACAAGAGGATCTCACCTTCTACTTCGTCCAAAACCTTAGGATTTCTTTACAGTGCAAAAAGGTAGGCAATCTCTCAAGCACAAATCACATAACTTCGGCCATAGGTAGCCCATACATCTATCTTCGAAAGGCTCATGATTTCCCTAATTTTCGTTGCTCCAAGAAGGAATATTAAATGCCTTAAGCTCTGTCATCATCATGTACCTGAACCTTCATGTTTGATTTCAATCCATGCGTGTACTTGATCCCAAGCCATGCAAATATGCTCGTAAATACTACATGATGTTAGGCTTCAACACCCCTATTTCCCCCAATTTCCATCGTGCATCCTTTGCTAATTAAATCATTTTTCATGGCTGTGCATGTTTTAGGTCACCAAAATATAACATAATTAAAGCATGCCCAAATCTTGTCTATTTTCTAATTACTCATGCTAATGATAGATCTATATGTCTACTTTCGTTTGAAACTAGTTTCATGATTTTTAAAGCTTCCTACGATTTTATATTGATTTTATAGTGGACCTATATCATGCATGGGAGGGATGGATCCAACCCAAAAAGAGCTAAATCCCCTTTTCTGGGTCGGGCCGCCCTTCTGAAATCGCGACGGTCCGACCCGTTGCGATCTCAGAGGGGCCGCGACCAGCCGGTCCGTCGCGTCATAAATGCGACGGCCCGCGTCGTCGCGGTTCTCTTCCGACCGGCGCCAGCCCGGCAGGTTCAGCTGAACGCGGCCGAACCGCCTGTCCCGACTTGAAATGCGACGGGTACCCCCGTCGCGATTTCAAGAATACGGCCAGAACCTACAAATTACTCACATACCCTTGTTCTTTATGCCATTTAACCCCTAGTTAACCCTAATCATGCACTATTATGAACAGTAGCAATCCAATTATTAATAATTGATATTAATTACACGAAATTCATTAATTAAAAGCCATGTGCACGATTATTCATGCTCTCATGATTTCTTTACACTTGCACACACTTAACATTAATGGTTGCCATGAGACCTTATAAATTTACTCAATAATATATTTGGTAATTAAGTGTAAATATTCACTTAATCTCCTAATTATTTAAATGACACTTGTCTTGTTTTATTCTGAGCGTTTTGTACACTGATATCGCGTCCCTCTGCCTTCGAGCACTCAAGGCAAGACCGACAACGTTTCGTTACACACTTTTCTTGGCATGGACCACCTCTCCGTTGGGAATACTCCTGACTGGACCAGGGACTCCTTGTCAAGGCCTCCGTAAGTCTCCTTGACTTTGGCAGATGTCTATTGCCGACGAGCTGGTTGTACCCTTAAAATCCGTTGCACCCTTATACTCAGTTTGGTAACAAGTTAACACAAAGTTAACACAAAGTTAACTCAGAGTTAACTCAAAATCTAGTTTGGTAAGCAAAAAAAGTTAACTCAGTATGGACATGGTCAGATTTGAGTTAACTCTGAGTTAACTCAAACTTGTCTAACCCACCAACACCCCTGGAATAAGGTTAACTCACTTTTAACCAACCCTTTTTACCCTTCCCCGTACAGCCCATGTGCGCCTCTGACCCTGCCCCATCATCTCCACTTTCCCAACTGTCGCCTGCTCGCCTTGCCCCCATCTCTACGATTAGAGCGTCCGTCGTCGCCCCCAGCTCCGACCGGCGTCGGCCCCATCTCCGTCCGGCGTTGTCTGCGTCCGCCGCCCTCATCTCCGACCGGCATGGCCCCCAGCTTCGAGCGGCGTCGCCCCTATCTCTGCGTCATCTACGTCCCCCATCGCTCCAACCGGCGTTGCCCCCAACTCTGCGTCGTCTGCGTCCGGCATCGCCTCCACCTCCGACCGGACGCCCCCATCTCCGTCCAGCGTCGCTCACAGCACCGACCATCCTCACCCCCATCTCCCCCCATCGTCGCCCCCATCTCCGACTAGCTCTGCCCCATGGCTTCCTCTCTCGTACTGTCGCCCATGACCGATTTTTCCTGTTCTCCTCTCCCTTTGCTAGCCTAGCCCTCCCATGAGCGAATCTTGCAGGCTCATATGCAGAGCTCGTGAATCCCTAGCACATCGAAGCAGGCTATAGAATAGCCCGTCCACGGATGAGGTAGCAAGCCGTGAATCTCTCCTTCCCCTCTTAGCTTTCTCTGATGTTACGTACATGTGCCTGCTGCTTTAGGTAAAGTATTCTCCGGCGATCGACAACGCACGTACTTCACTGGCTTTAGAGGATGCACTTTGGAAATTTCATTGACCCATTGGACTGCTCCCTGCTTTTTGAAATTAGATATCTCCTCCATTTATACGGTTAGCATTCTCCTCATTCCATTCTTCATTGTTGTGTTCTGGGGGCTTCCCTCTACAATTTGCAGCTGCCTACGTGGGGTGCTTCTATTGTGGTGTTCTGGGGGCTTCCCTCTTTCAATCGTCCGTTTACTTATTTTTATTCCCTGTTTCCCATCACCGAATAGGTACTCATCAATTCTGACTTCATTTGTAATTGATGTTTGGGATGATAGATAATATGCATATGACAATGAGAGGAAATTTTGGATGTCCATGTTAGTTTATGTTTTATAACTTATCCCTGTAATGCTCACGTTCCCCTCTTCTAAATCCCTGAGTAGAAGTGTATGAAATTCTTATCTCCAAATGCACTGAATACTGTATTGGCATTACTCTTTGTCACTAACGGTTAGAAGTTATACAGCCATGCTAGTTTTAATTTGCTCTTTTAAGTCTTGGATGAATCCCAAATGGGATTATGAGTGAACATAAAATGTTATCTTTTGCTGATACCCTCAGAAATATGATTATCTGTCGATTTGCATTTAGAAGACTAAAGATACTGTTTACAATTTTTCTCGAAGGTCTCCAACACACTCTTTGTCGAAGGTCTCCCTGCAAACTGTACACGCAGGGAAGTTTCTCGTATCCTTAGATATGATTTCTTTTGTTCATTTATAATTTTTCTATAGCAAACATCTGTATTCTCTTTCTTTCATGGGGTTTCCTTAGCTTGGGCAGACATATTTCGCCCTTTTGTAGGGTTTCGTGAAGTGCGGCTTGTGACCAAGGAGTCCAGATATGTAAGATTTTATGTATACACACAATATATGTACATGATAAAGGGGCACAACAGTACCATACTTTTTGCCACTCAATTTTTCAACTCATCTTGGTTGTCTGATCATGTGATCAGCAATTCAGATGAGGTGAACCTGGTCTTTAAGTTTGATTCTTCCATATTTAACTGGATGGCTGGAAGAAGAATGTGGCACCATCACATTGCTCATACATATGTATGCTATTTGTTTTGCTTATCATATCCTCATTTTTTGCAGCCTGGAAGTGATCCCATAGTGCTATGCTTTGCTGACTTCTCTAATCCTAGCCAAGCAGCAATTGCTCTCGAAGCCTTACAAGGTGAAGAAATCATGATTGATTTTCTTTCAGTTTTTGTAGTTTTTATATGTATCTGCATCTCTTGCTTCTTTTTGTGGTCATGCTCTGTCATTCCAGCAGCAGATTGGCTTCTCGGATTGACCTTGTGTTGCACACCAATCTCAACACACTTCTTCTACTCATATTGGTTTTTGATGTTTCTTCTATTCTGATTTTAATCTCCTTTCTAATTTTGTTATCAAATACTCGTCACTGCCTTCTGCTGGTAAACACTCCAGGAATGATGCCTCCCCATATCCAAGATGGTTTGAATCAAACTGGGTTACCTTCTACTACTTTGCAAGGTCTTGTCTGATTGTTTGGTGATGGATGGTTTGGATTTTGATCCGTATTAACTGGCAGACGCAACACATGATTTATGTACTTCATTGCACCTAGATTTCTACAGCATCGGCTGTTAGAAAAGATGGTCTAGATTAATTCCATAATACCACTCCACTGACCTGTGCATGAATGATCATTAATTTGCTCTTTTAAGTCTTGGATGAATCCCAAATGGGATTATGAGTGAAGATAAAATGTTATCTTTTGCTGATACCCTCAGAAATATGATTATCTGTCGATTTGCATTTAGAAGACTAAAGATACTATTTACAATTTTTGTCAAGGACTGCTTGTGTATATAATCATGATAGATTCTTGGATACTGTGGGAGTATGACTTCTTTGTTAATGACCAGGCCAGACGTGAGTTGTGTCCAGATAGAGGCTTTCATAGGTTCACCAAAATTGAACAAAAGAATTACATGGCTTCCAGTTATCAGCAGTCCCCCATTACTCACAGAAAATACATAGCAGAAAATCTTTTTATTTTCCATCAATAATTTCACTTGAAAATAGACTCCAGAGATCAGCTATATTGACAATAAGTTACTGTCAGTGGATATGTTAGATCCAAAGGGTTAGAGATTGTTTACTGTTATCAAGGCACTGAACCATTTAAAAATATTCTCCTCTCATTGAGCTGTAAAATATGCTAGCATGTTGCATAATTTAGTCATATGATCTTGCTAAAAAGTAAGTGCAATTTTTTAACTCAATAGTAAGTGCAATTTCTGTTCATTTTTTCTGTTTATTTTTTTCTGTTCTTTTTTTCTAAATGTTGAAAGTACAGGCATACTGGAAAGTACCCCATTTGTGTCATCGACAATGTCGCAAACCGGTAAGTACTTTTTTTCTCTTCTAACTTATCTTGACAGCTACCTAGCATTCCCATTCTAATGACTGTTCTTCAAGTATAATATGAAGGATTACCTTTTGTATGTTGACATGTTACTTGTTCCTGCTAATTATGGACAAAAGGTTGAGTCTACAATAACTGCTTCTTTGATTGGCCATTGCCCCTTCTGCAGTAGGAAGGTTTCCTGTCTAAAAGTAGGAAGCAGAACACTTCTTGTTGATATAAACATGAAAGTAGAATTTATTTTTTTCCAAGTAGCAAACAAGATGTCTTTGGCCATAAATTGGTCTTTATAGGTTCCATATCAGTTCTCAATTACAAATATGATGCTCACGTTCTCGTCTTCTAAATCCCTGAGTAGAAGTGTATGAAATTCTTATCTCCAAATGCACTGAATACTGTATTCTTATCTCTAAATCCCTGGCAGCTTTTGCCATCTGTTGCATGCCAGCTTTTCTCAAACACCAAGTGTTCAAAAGGGCAAAAAGCATGTCAAATTAAGAAGCTTTAATTGAGTAGCTAAATTCTGTCTAAAAATAGAAAAGCCTACACCCACTACAAGAAATAGGACATATGTCAGCGGCTTAGAGCCGTTGACAAAAGATTAAAAATCGTTGACATAAGTTTATGTCAACGGTCTCCTAGTCGTTGACAAAGTCGTTGACAAATGAGTCGTCGACTAATATTTGTCAGCGGCTGTAAATAATCGTTGACAAATACATCATATGTCAGCGGCGAGTGCTTGTCGACATATTAGGAATATGTCAGCGGCTGTAAATAACGTTGATAAGTACGTCATATGTCAGCGGCTGGTGCTTGTTGACATATGAGGAATATGTCAGCGGCTCCTTTAGCCGCTGACAAACAATTTTTTTTTATGAAAAAAAAAAAACACAGCCTGCAACCCCCCTCTCCCGATCACGGCGCTGCACCACCATCGCCATTAAAAAAAAAAACACAACCCTGCAAGCAGTGATAAGAAAACACGGGCGGCCGCCAAGCAGCGGCACGGGCCGCCATGGAGTAGAGACCTTTGCAAACAAGTGGAAGAGGCAAACAGAAGATGCGCCCGCGGGAGTACGCCAATGAGCCCCAGCTATCGTGTCAGAGGGAAGCAACGTTCTCTGATTAAGATTTAGAACTGATGGTTCATCTAAAAGATTTAGAACCACCTACCCGCCCAGGATACTAACGAGCAACCTGTCATTAAGTACCAAGGGAAATAAAATAAACAGCACATCATTTACCTGGTTTCTTGAAAGACCTGTTTGTTTGGCCAGCATTTGTTTGTCCATGTCAGAAGGATACCTGAAATGGTCATGAAATCACATAAACTAATCAACATCTGTAAGCTTCTCTGATTAACACCGAAGTTAAAAATACAAGACTCGAAGACTTACAGAACACATTAAATCATGGTCGTGTCAAGTAGTATATAAATGCATAAACACACACCCCAGAGTTATTACACATGGGTATCAAGTATACTTCATGAACTAGTAACTCAATTCCCTGTAGTGCTATTCTACAATTCTAGAAGCAAAAAATGCAATTTGAAAATTAATAGAAACATATTCTATATGCAACAACATAATTAAAATGCACTAACTAGATTAAAGAATATGCACGATACTCACGGATGCAGGAAGTGCTCAAACAACCATGCCCGAAGAACAGCCACTGCACGTTCAGGTAGTCCTCTTTGAGGGCGCCAAACAGGCTGTTGATTGACTGGACCAGAGCTAAGGCCAGCTCTTTGGAAGCAAAAACCACCATTCATATTAACCTACACCCAGAGATCTCATATTTTCCTCGGCTTCCCTTGTCAAAAGCTTCATTGGTGAACCGAAGCTGGTTTGATCATATTGTGTGCTTTAGGCGCTTGAAATGCTTTGCTAAGGATTTGAGAGCCAATGGGGCATAGGGAGCATGTTGGAGATCTCCTTTGTGCTGCCTGCTTCCCTGTCAACTTGTTGCAGCAAAAGAACAGAGAACAAGGGGTTTTCTCGATGGAACAGAGGAACAAGAGAATGAGAATTAATAACATACCAATTTTTACTGAAATAACAGACCTATTTAAAGGGTCTTACAAGGCTAAGGGTTCTCAACTACTTCCACTGAAAGCATGGCTAAGAACGTGGCACATAAACATAAAAACGTGGGACACTATCTCTACAAGATAAAAAACAACTTTGACTGGAACATAAACTGAACTCCTACAATTTCGGATCACTCTTCAACACCACCCCTTGATTCGAAATTGGACATCCCAAGTAGCTTCCTGAAGTAAAGGTGCTTTGCAGGTGGGAGTCCTTCAGTCATAATATCTGCAGTTTGATCATCTGTAGGAATAAACTTTAGCTGAACATGTCCTTGTGTTACCATGTCCCGAATGAAGTGGTGTTTGATCTCGATATGCTTTGTTCTCCCATGGAATATTGGATTCTTTGTCATTGCAATAGTTGACTTGTTGTCACAAAAGATTTCAGTTGCCTTTCCTTGATGCTGATGTAGATCTCCAAGAAGTCGCCTCAACCAAATTGCTTGACAGGTTGCTGATGTTGCTGCATAGTACTCAGCTTCAGATGATGACAGTGCTATAGTTACTTGTTTCTTTGACGACCAGCAAATAGCTCCTGATCCAATGCTGAAAACATGCCCAGAAGTGCTCTTCCTATCCTCCAGAGAACCTGCCCAATCACTATCAGTAAAGTCAACTAATTTAGGATTGGATACACATGTATACCAGATTCCCAATCAATTGTTCCTGCCACATAACGCAATATCCTCTTAGCTGCTCCAAAATGTTGCTTTGAAACAAGGCTTACAGCAAATGCAATGTCAGGTCTTGTGTGTGTTAAGTAAATGAGGCCTCCAACTAGTATTCTGTAAGCTGAAGCATTTACTTCTTCTGTGTCAACCTGCATATACAACTTTTCATTGACATTCAAAGGAGTAGTCACAACCTTGCAATTCATCATGTTAAATCTGAACTCCTACAATTTCGGATCACTCTTCAACAGAGCAGCCATATTAAGGCCCGCAACGGCTTCGAATGATGTGATAACAACTTGGATCTGTTGGAATATAGCTTGTACCTTCTGTAAACCTACAAGAGCAACAAGAAATTAAGTTGGAATGACGGCTTACTCCTGGAGCAGAGGCAAATCTTATTCTCTGACACTAGAATGAGTGAACCAAAAGGCTACATGTTAGATGACACAAGAGACAAAAGAATTAAGAAACTACTTGACAACAACACACTACCAATTAGGATGCACCAAACTGACATGGAGCTAAATAGAGATGACACTAGAGAGGCTAGAATTACTTAGAGGCCAAGAAATAAAAGATAGAACCAATTGTTGTCCAAGGATTTCCCTGGTAAAAATTAATATTAAGGGTTCCAGCCCTTCTTTGCCAAAATTACTCATCTCAGATTCTAAATAAACTTCAAATTAGCTTCATCTAAATTGTGTTCCATGCAAAAGGCTGTTTTCGATGGGCACATCACTACATGAAATCTCTAACTATCAGAACACACATGAGAGCCTGAATTAATGCATATCATTAGTTGCCACATTCTTGGGGTATAATAAGACAAAAGAATGACCATCAATCGAACAGTTAATACTATGATAAGTGATGAGACATCAATACAAGTGTGTCCAACCAAACATACCGAGACTTTAAAAATAGAACATGTCAAACCCATAAATATGTACATAAAAGGATCTCTTGCCTCCTCTAGACTCACTTATCAACTGATGACCATGTCAGCTGCAGATAGTTAAAAAATGTTAGTACCTTCAGTGCCGGCAAGTGGGACAGCAGTATCTTCGTCGGAAGCCTCCTCATCTCCTTGCAATTCAAGAACACTAATTCCTCGAGCGAGGGCAGGGGAGGAATTAACTGGTGATGATGATCAGAATGGGGGGCACCTCCAGAGCTTATTAATTCCATGTCGGGAATGCCCACCAACCTCAAATGACGGAGGGAGGAGGACCAGGGTGACCTCGCAAGCACCTCCACAACACCTCTGCGGCCCAGCAGCTTTCATGATGGTAAAAATGATGCTCCTCCTCCTCCTCCCCCAAATCACCATCCGTTGATCCCCTTGTCGGCGAGCCACTAGTACTGCCCCTCACCTGCTCATCGGAGGTCGTGCGCCCCGGCGGGGTGGCGGAGGCCCGAGCCTCCGGCAGCAGAAGGGTGCAGAGAACGGCGAACGGAGGTATATGTTTCCATGATCACAACTAGGACTAGAAACTGGACCCCTCTTTCTCACGCCCTCGACTCCTGCGAGAGGATCTCCGTCCACTGTTCACCTCTCTTCCCTAATCCATCACTACAAAGGAAAAGAAGCAGCAACGATTCCAGATCCATTAACACCCTCTTCCACCTCAGATCCAACTCAAACACAACGAACACCTCGGTACCTTGTGGCCGCATCATCCTTCCTCCTCCAGGCGCCGCTCCACTCCACAGCCTTCGCGGCCGCAGGCTTCTCCTCGGGGAAGACGGTGGACACAGAGAGTGAGAAGATGCCGAGCGGCGAGCAGCAAGAGCAGGATGACCGACAGCATCGCCAGCACCAGTGTCCACGCTGGCGACGAGGACAACGCGCTCCTCCTGCCGGCAATCCTCCCACGCACTGGACCCCTTCGCGATCGCTGGCGACGATGGCAGCAGCGCAGGCGCCTTCGCGGGCCTCCTCTGCACTCCGTGAATTCTGATGCAGTTTCTGGAGGATTCCAATGTAGAGCTTCGGATTCCCATTTATAGGCCTTCGTGACCTGCAAGGGGAAGGCCTTCTTCTTCGCGACCTACAAAAGAGAGAGAGAGAGAGAGCGAGCGCACGCAGAAGTAGAGAGTCGGTCGGGATGGGGAGAGAGCAGGAGGGGGCGGGACGGGTGGGTTTTTTTTTTAACGAAAAGTTTTAACATATGTCAACGGCTCTTTATAGCCGTTGACAAATATTCTGACCAACATTTTTGGTAAATACATGTCAACGGCTTTATTGAAAGCCGTTGACATAAGTAATATATGTCAACGGATTTTCATAGCCGTTGACAAATATTCTTGCAATCTGAGTCGCCGTGCATAAATGGTCAACATATGTCAACGGCTACATATGATCGCTGACATATGTTAATCTTATGTCAACAACCACGATAGCCGCTGACATATATATTATATGTCAACGAAAATTTTTAGCCGCTGACAAAAATTGTTGACAAATCTCACTTCCCTTGTAGTGACCTCAGGGCAGCAGCATTTCAATTAAGTAGCTTTAATTGATCAGATGTCAAATTAATTATGACAGTTTGCCAAAAAGGATCTAGTTTGACAATACGCTCAGATATATTATAATTAAGTTGTATCAAGTAGGAAGACCATGGTTCTTGGTGGACATCGTATGGGAAAAGGTAGCAAGAGCATGGTAGTTCAGGCCTCACTTTTGAACCCTTTATCTCTATGGAACTTGGATAAGGGATAAATAGTACTAGTAGTTCAAGTCTGAGGAAGGAACATTCAGTTTTGAATCTAGTGTCAATATATCTCTATCATATTTTGTATCCAATCCTAACTTGCATCCGCATGATTAATTGTCATGCCCCGCCAATTTAGCAGCGGAATAAATCGGGGAGGCATGAACAACGAGTATGGTAACGTAAATTGCGCATACATTCGCAAATATCAGAGCATCTAATGAATAATAATTGTAATAAAACTCCTCATTTTATTGATAATTCATCTAAACTATTACAATCACTAATTCAGAGCCAAAACATAGGGCTCAATAACATCATTACATTGGAAATGATAACTAAGCAACTAGACTCTATGATACTAAAGACATTCCATCGCTATGACTCCAGGACGCTCATCACTCCAGTCCAATCCCGTTGTTGTGTGTAAGGTCATCATCTGACTTACCTGAAACACAATGACAAATAACGAAGGGTGAGCGATAACGCTCAGTAGGACTTAATATCTCGTGTAAACAAGCATGCTTTAAGTGATTAATATCTTGTAAAGTAGGTCAACTAGAGAGAACGATCAAGTATAGTCGAGAGAGTAATAGTACAAGATAACACGTGAACGGTAATACATTTCAAAAGATTATTGCAAAACTAGGATGGTAAAGAACTGGCTGTGTAACGAGATAGCGTGTATGGTTGCACAACAGTGCACTAGTCACGATAGCAAGTAAAGCAAGTAACATGCGTTTGGTCGATCATTTTATCAACCACAAGTCAAGTATCATGTACAGGAATGTTTGTGAATTGTCTTAGATTAAATCTTGATAGTCATGCGTTTGGTGTATGCCATCACCTGATCATTAGACCCCCGCGAGTTATAGCCTTTCAGGTGCTCCTCCCAAGGACCAGATCGGGCCCTTATAATGTTGCCTAGCATAGTCATGTTTGTTATCTTAGACAATCACAAATGGCCAAGAGAGTACCAAGAATAGATGAGAGTAGTAGATGAACTAGACGAGAGTGTAGAGAGAACGTGAACAGATGAGAGTAACGAGATATTAGATGAGATAGGGACATATGTGTAAAATGACGAGAAACACACGATAGTAACGGTTGCACGGCACCAAGTCAGGTACCGGCAGTCTGGTGGAAGTCACAACCGCCCACTAGCCGTGCTATGAACACAGGCTAGATGGTCCAGTGTGATCGCAAGATAAGGAGAGAACACTAAGGCCATGGATCGTACTGATCCCTAAGGTGTAACGGGTTTTAGGGTACAACCAGCTCGTTGACTAAGGACGTGCGCCAAAGCCAAGAAGACTTACGGAGGTCTTGACAAGGATTCCCTAGTCCAGTCGAGAGTATTCTCGGTGGAGAGGTGGTCCAAGTCAAGGGAAAGTGTGTAAAAACGGGTCCGTCGTGCCTCGAGTGCTCGAAGGCCGAGGGAAAACGGTAACGGTAGATAAAATGCACGAGTCAATACAGAAACAATTGTATTTAACAAAATAGGATAATTTAATCATATATTTCGATAATTTACCGAATACATTATTGCGTAATTTATCAAGGTCAATGGCAATTTACAATGTTATGAGTGTGCAAGTGTAAAGAAATCTTGAGGATATGACAAGTCGTGCTCACGGCTTTTAAATTAACAAGAATTATTTAAATAAAAATATTCAGGTCGATTATTAAGCTTAACAATACGTGGTTTAACTTGTATAAGGGTTATATGACAAATAAAGCAGGGTTATATGCATAATATGAGATTCTGGCCGAAATTTTAAGAAGGCGGCGGGGTGCATGGACGCGTTACTCATAGTGTCGCGACAGGGTATCCTGTCGCGGTTCAGGTCGCGGTGGTGCGGCCTGGCGCGACAGGCGAACCGGCCGGTCTGGCCTGGTTCGGGTTGGGAACGCGGCGGCGAGGCCCGTCGCGTTCATGACGCGGCCTGAAGGCCGACCGCGACACTCCTCTTATCGCGGCGTATCGCGCCGCCGCGATAACAGGGGCGGTCCTGGTTTTTCCCTTTTTCTCTGGGCGAGTCCTCTGTGATACAGGGACGTTCGAAATTCCATATAAAATAGTACGGTGGTCCAAAAAGCATGAAACTAGTTTTAAACGAAAGTAGACATGTATATCTATCAACATACATGATTAATTTGAAAATAGACAAGGTTTAGACATGCATTGATCAGGTTACTTTTCGGTGACCTAAACAGGCGCAGTCAGAGTTCAATGAATTAATTAGAGATGTATACATGATGAAAAATTCTGAAACTAGCGGCGTTTGAAAGCTAACATGTAGTAGTATTTATGATAATTTTATCATAGAATGATGTCAAGTTTGCACGAGGTTAAAAAGGAAACAAGGAGGGTCGAGTGCACAGGTCTGATAGATATTCAAAGATTTAATTCTCCCTCATGGGAGATCGAAATCAAGCAAGACCAGGGGCGTTTGAAAGCTATTACATGGTAGTATCAATGAGAATTTTCTCATAGCATGGGAACAAGTACGTGCAAGGTATTAGAGAAAACATGAGATTCGAGTTCATGGTGACAGCAGGATTTCACGAATTAAATTCTCCCAAATGGGTGAACGAAATACCACGAAATCATAGGGCTTTTGAAGAGGTACATGAAGGCTACCTAGGGTAATTATTTCACGATTTTAGCTTGAGAGATTGCCTACCTTTTTGCGCTGTAAAGATCCTAGGGTTGAGGGGTGACGAATTTCGAAGTTCTCCTTGCTCCAACCTCCTTCTTCTCCTTGCTCCAACCCTTCTCCTCATGCTCCAGAGCTCCAGCCACGAAAATGGGGTTGATAGGGTCAAATGAGAAGTGTATAGGGTGGTAATAGAGTCCACACAACTCCGTACTCTTCCCTTCTCTCCTAAATTTCAAAATTCACAATTATCCTCTATTTTTCTTCCATTTATCCACCTAATGGGTAGGGGAGAGGTTTAATTTCGTGGGTAATGGTTTAGGATAGGATTAGGACTCTTATAGAGACATTTATAAGCTAGTTTAGTCATTATCTTATCCCTTTTTAATTTATTTAAATATTAACTCCGAATTTACACATTTATCTCCCATATTCTAGCATTAATCCACTAATTGGCTTAGGGAGAGATCTAATTTTATGGCTAATGTGTTAGGATGGGATGGGGACTCTTTTTAAGATATATATGAGTCATATTAGTGCTTTAATGACCCCTTTTTAATTAAGAGATAATATAGTTACGAATTTCCTATTTAATTTGGGTCTCTTATATTTAACCCAATTGTCTCACATCTAAATCCCAATTTTAGATTAGGATAGAGTCCTATTGGGTTAGACTAGGGTTAGGACTCTTTTTAAGATGATTAAGAGTTAAAATACTCATTATCTTAACCCTTTTCTATTTATTAATATTTTAGGTACGAATTTAGCTTAATTATCTCCCATCTCATGATGGGCTCTTCTTATTTGGGCCCAACAATCTATGTTAGGTCCATTAGTAAAACCCATTACTAATTTAACTTAATGGGTATTGATTTAATTCCAATTATTCACCATTTATCCTTAAGTAAATCTATTTATCACACTTATTCAAGTAAATTCATATTTTTTAAATTGAATAAATATTATTCATACCAATATTTCTAATATTCATCATTTGGGCAATTACTCTTAGCCCAATAACTCATGTGAGCTTAATTGTACAACCCATGTACTTACTTTACTTAATGGGTTTTTATTTATCCTTTTATTAGATAATTTATTCATGGGCCAAGATTGTCTATTGGTCCAAATATCATAATGGACTATCATCCCATATTATTTAAAGTCTACTCATATATTTATTTTAATTTATAATCCACCTTGGATCATAAAATAATGGATTCTTCGACTTATTCCTTAATTATGCTAATAAGTCGCATAAATTCTTAAACTAAGTCCAAATGATTTTTCTACGCCCAAATTTCATGATGGGTCATTAGAGAACATTATTTATAGTATAACTACTATTTTTACGAAATTTTTATAGGGGCTTATACGCATGTGATAATAATGCGTACCTTTTTAATTGATTGAATTTATTAATTGATAAAATTTCAATTTATCTATAATTATTAATTAATGGATTTTCCGGGGTACTACATCCTCCCCCACTTAAATAGAATTTGGTCCCCAAATTCACATGATATGATACGACTACCAATTCTATTCTGAATACTTCATTCCATCATCTCCACTAATCTCCTGCGAGCAATAGCATTAACTTTATTTCTTTTTAGACTTTGGGTGCTAAAGTATTACCAAGTTGATACATATATATTTATAATGTATTCAGATCTTAACCATGGTTTTACCCAATTCTCACATAGGTATGGTGGTTGACTTAGACACATGTCAGGGCAGTTCACCTAGAACATCCTAGACTTAAATATCATAATAAGGACATCCTAAGCTCTGATACCAACTGTCATGCCCCGCCAATTTAGCAGCGAAATAAATCGGGGAGGCATGAAAAACGAGTATGGTAACGTAAATTACGCATACATTCGCAAATATCAGAGCATCTAATGAATAATAATTGTAATAAAACTCCTCATTTTATTGATAATTCATCTAAACTATTACAATCACTAATTCAGAGCCAAAACATAGGGCTCAATAACATCATTACATTGGAAGTGATAACTAAGCAACTAGACTCTATGATACTAAAGACATTCCATCGCTATGACTCCAGGACGCTCATCACTCCAGTCCAATCCCGTTGTTGTGTGTAAGGTCATCATCTGACTTACCTGAAACACAATGACAAATAACGAAGGGTGAGCGATAACGCTCAGTAGGACTTAATATCTCGTGTAAACAACATGCTTTAAGTGATTAATATCTTGTAAAGTAGGTCAACTAGAGAGAACGATCAAGTATAGTCGAGAGAGTAATAGTACAAGATAACACGTGAACGGTAATACATTTCAAAAGATTATTGCAAAACTAGGATGGTAAAGAACTGGCTGTGTAACGAGATAGCGTGTATGGTTGCACAACAGTGCACTAGTCACGATAGCAAGTAAAGCAAGTAACATGCGTTTGGTCGATCATTTTATCAACCACAAGTCAAGTATCATGTACAGGAATGTTTGTGAATTGTCTTAATTAAATCTTGATAGTCATGCGTTTGGTGTATGCCATCACCTGATCATTAGACCCCCGCGAGTTATAGCCTTTCAGGTGCTCCTCCCAAGGACCAGATCGGGCCCTTATAATGTTGCATAGTATAGTCATGTTTGTTATCTTAGACAATCACAAATGGCCAAGAGAGTACCAAGAA
The DNA here is from genome assembly GCA_014218235.1 of Colocasia esculenta. Taxonomy (NCBI): domain Eukaryota; kingdom Viridiplantae; phylum Streptophyta; class Magnoliopsida; order Alismatales; family Araceae; genus Colocasia; species Colocasia esculenta. The sequence continues at coordinate 30,740,402 of CM024757.1, read as the reverse complement.
TAGATGAGAGTAGTAGATGAACTAAACGAGAGTGTAGAGAGAACGTGAACAGATGAGAGTAACGAGATATTAGATGAGATAGGGACATATGTGTAAAATGACGAGAAACACACGATAGTAACGGTTGCACGGCACCAAGTCAGGTACCGGCAGTTGGTGGAAGTCACAACCGCCCACTAGCCGTGCTATGAACACAGGCTAGATGGTCCAGTGTGATCGCAAGATAAGGAGAGAACACTAAGGCCATGGATCGTACTGATCCCTAAGGTGTAACGGGTTTTAGGGTACAACCAGCTCGTTGACTAAGGACGTGCGCCAAAGCCAAGAAGACTTACGGAGGTCTTGACAAGGATTCCCTAGTCCAGTCGAGAGTATTCTCGGTGGAGAGGTGGTCCAAGTCAAGGGAAAGTGTGTAAAAACGGGTCCGTCGTGCCTCGAGTGCTCGAAGGCCGAGGGAAAACGGTAACGGTAGATAAAATGCACGAGTCAATACAGAAACAATTGTATTAACAAAATAGGATAATTTAATCATATATTTCGATAATTTACCGAATACATTATTGCATAATTTATCAAGGTCAATGGCAATTTACAATGTTATGAGTGTGCAAGTGTAAAGAAATCTTGAGGATATGACAAGTCGTGCTCACGGCTTTTAAATTAACAAGAATTATTTAAATAAAAATATTCAGGTCGATTATTAAGCTTAACAATACGTGGTTTAACTTGTATAAGGGTTATATGACAAATAAAGCAGGGTTATATGCATAATATGAGATTCTGGCCGAAATTTTAAGAAGGCGGCGGGGTGCATGGACGCGTTACTCATAGTGTCGCGACAGGGTATCCTGTCGCGGTTCAGGTCGCGGTGGTGCGGCCTGGCGCGACAGGCGAACCGGCCGGTCTGGCCTGGTTCGGGTTGGGAACGCGGCGGCGAGGCCCGTCGCGTTCATGACGTGGCCTGAAGGCCGACGCGACACTCCTCTTATCGCGGCGTATCGCGCCGCCGCGATAACAGGGGCGGTCCTGGTTTTTCCCTTTTTCTCTGGGCGAGTCCTCTGTGATATAGGGACGTTCGAAATTCCATATAAAATAGTACGGTGGTCCAAAAAGCATGAAACCAGTTTTAAACGAAAGTAGACATGTATATCTATCAACATACATGATTAATTTGAAAATAGACAAGGTTTAGACATGCATTGATCAGGTTACTTTTCGGTGACCTAAACAGGCGCAGTCAGAGTTCAATGAATTAATTAGAGATGTATACATGATGAAAAATTCTGAAACCAGCGGCGTTTGAAATCTAACATGTAGTAGTATTTATGATAATTTTATCATAGAATGATGTCAAGTTTGCACGAGGTTAAAAAGGAAACAAGGAGGGTCGAGTGCACAGGTCTGATAGATATTCAAAGATTTAATTCTGCCTCATGGGATATCGAAATCAAGCAAGACCAGGGGCGTTTGAAAGATATTACATGGTAGTATCAATGAGAATTTTCTCATAGCATGGGAACAAGTACGTACAAGGTATTAGAGAAAACATGAGATTCGAGTTCATGGTGACAGCAGATTTCACGAATTAAATTCTCCCAAATGGGTGAACGAAATACCACGAAATCATAGGGCTTTTGAAGAGGTACATGAAGGCTACCTAGGGTAATTATTTCACGATTTTAGCTTGAGAGATTGCCTACCTTTTTGCACTGTAAAGATCCTAGGGTTGAGGGGTGACGAATTTCGAAGTTCTTGCTCCAACCTCCTTCTTCTCCTTGCTCCAACCCTTCTCCTCATGCTCCAGAGCTCCAGCCATAAAAATGGGGTTGATAGGGTCAAATGAGAAGTGTATATGGTGGTAATAGAGTCCACACAACTCCGTACTCTTCCCTTCTCTCCTAAATTTCAAAAATTCACAATTATCCTCTATTTTTCTTCCATTTATCCACCTAATGGGTAGTGGAGAGGTTTAATTTCGTGGGTAATGGTTTAGGATAGGATTAGGACTCTTATAGAGACATTTATAAGCTAGTTTAGTCATTATCTTATCCTTTTTTAATTTATTTAAATATTAACTCCGAATTTACACATTTATCTCCCATATTCAAGCATTAATCCACTAATTGGCTTAGGGAGAGATCTAATTTTATGGCTAATGTGTTAGGATAGGATGGGGACTCTTTTTAAGATATATATGAGTCATATTAGTGCTTTAATGACCCCTTTTTAATTAAGAGATAATATAGTTACGAATTTTCCTATTTAATTTGGGTCTCTTATATTTAACCCAATTGTCTCACATCTAAATCCCAATTTTAGATTAGGATAGAGTCCTATTGGGTTAGACTAGGGTTAGGACTCTTTTTAAGATGATTAAGAGTTAAAATACTCATTATCTTAACCCTTTTCTATTTATTAATATTTTAGGTACGAATTTAGCTTAATTATCTCTCATCTCATGATGGGCTCTTCTTATTTGGGCCCAACAATCTATGTTAGGTCCATTAGTAAAACCCATTACTAATTTAACTTAATGGGTATTGATTTAATTCCAATTATTCACCCTTTATCCTTAAGTAAATCTATTTATCACACTTATTCAAGTAAATTCATATTTTTTTAAATTGAATAAATATTATTCATACCAATATTTCTAATATTCATCATTTGGGCAATTACTCTTAGCCCAATAACTCATGTGAGCTTAATTGTACAACACATGTACTTGCTTTACTTAATGGGTTTTTATTTATCCTTTTATTAGATAATTTATTCATGGGCCAAGATTGTCTATTGGTCCAAATATCATAATGGACTATCATCCCATATTATTTAAAGTCTACTCATATATTTATTTTAATTTATAATCCACCTTGGATCATAAAATAATGGATTCTTCGACTTATTCCTTAATTATGCTAAAAAGTCGCATAAATTCTTAAACTAAGTCCAAATGATTTTTCTACGCCCAAATTTCATGATGGGTCATTAGAGAACATTATTTATAGTATAACTACTATTTTTACGAAATTTTTATAGGGGCTTATACGCATGTGATAATAATGCGTACCTTTTTAATTGATTGAATTTATTAATTGATAAAATTTCAATTTATCTATAATTATTAATTAATGGATTTTTCGGGGTACTACATTAATTGTCTGTTGGTGGTCTCACACAAAGTATATATGCATCTTCCCGGTGTAAAAGTGGAAGAGATAGAGGAAAGAAAAGGTTCTGCCCTTTGCTGCTTCCTGGTTTTTACCATATCATAGGGGGTCTAGCTGGGGGAATGGAACAAAACAGTAAATTTATATAAGAGAAAGCTTCCTTCCTGCTCTAGTGGAATTTTCCTTTCAGAAAGAAACTTTTGTCAAGGGGAATTCATGGTTCATGTTATAGGTGATAGTTGTATTAAGTTAAACAATTTCTTCACCTATTCCTATTCATAATTACTTTGTTGGCTCAATGTGTGTGACCAATTAGGTTTTGAGTGGACGTTCGACATGGACCGACTCTTAATACAATTAATTAACGATGAATTAAAGAGTGGAGATTTTGTTGCTCATCATGCATGGGAGGTGATTAAGGACATATTTGTTACACATTTTCTTATTCATGTCAATATGAATCAATTGAGGAGTAGGCTAGTATTCTATAAAACTATTTACTTGATATGTCAAGACCTCCAACACAACGCCGGATTCACGTGGGATGATAAAAATAAAGTCTTCGTCGGAAGGGACATATCATGGAATGCTTATAATGAGGTTTGTGACTCACATGTAGTATTGGTAGAAGTTATAATTTGATGTACCCAACCTAACTTTTTCTCCAATCAATTTGCAGTTTAACCCATTGGTGTTATGGTTGAACGGGAGGAGTGTGCCATATTACAATGACATAGTGCAATTGTTTAGTGATTGGGAGGGCCCTTAATTATTTAGTGCAACCGTTCTAAGAACTTCCTAGATGTTCTTTAGTGCACTTAATTAATTCCTTCTTGTAATGTTATCAATTTCAACTTATCTCATATGTATTCTAGACCACTATGAATGTTTATGTATGTTCTATGTTTGATAAGTGGATGTCCATTAAAAAATTCGTCAGGCCACACATTAGGGATTGGTCGATCACCAAATTGGACCCTGCGACAAGACAAGATTCTCCTAGATTTGTTGATTGATGAGTATCAAAAAAATTACGCTAGTCAAGGGACTTTTAAATCACATGTTTTCCAAGACATCTTAGAATGGTTTAACAACACCGCATGTGTGAGGAAGAATAAAGACAACTTATTCAACCGTTGGAGGAACATAAAGAAAGTATATCATTTGTATGAACAATTACGCAACCGATCTGGGTGGGGGTGGGATGAGGAAAGGAATTTACCAGTGCCTCCCGATGAAGATAGTGTGCAAGCAGCCATTGCGGTAAGATAAATATTATATTTTCCAATGTATACATGTATGTGCTTAGGTTGTCATTACTAATGTGGGTAACCCAATTATTTTTTCTTTGATTCCATTACGCAGTCTAACGTGGAGTTCAAGAAAATATTGGACAAACCATTCCCTTATAAAAGAGAATTGGACATCCTTTGTGGGAAAACGACTGTCCGAGGGTGTCATTTCATGGGGTCTACTCAAGATGTAGATGTGGAGTCTCGTCGATCTTTTGGAGATGATGATAGTGTTGGTCGAGAACAGTTTAATGCCATGGGGTTAGAATCCAATCACATCTATTCAGTAGACGATGACAATTTCAACCCTTTTTTTTACCCACCATCTTCTCAATATTATCCCTCATCCCAACCAATAAGGGACAAGACACTGACAAACAACCAACCGAATGAGGATGAGGCAACATCCCCAGAGAAAAGGCAAAGCACACCAACGTACATGGTTTCCCGAAAGAGAAAGAGCAAGAAGCCACTTGACCCAATGGCACTAGCACAATATTGCATGTTGAACAATGAACAGATCAATATGGCCAAAAATTTATTCCCAGGCTCCTCCTCAGCACCCTCAGCACAACAAGAACATAATAGATGAACTACGTCACCCCACCCTACCATGTTCTGTCAGATGATCATCAATGCTACATCGCCCCACCCAAACTACATGCATATGATGCTTGGCTATGTAGTTTGGGTGGGGCGACGACGAGGAGTATATTATACTTGGTTGGATTGCTATGATCAAGTGAATGGTTATCCAAGGGCACAATTTAAGGGGTTCACATCTTTAGAAGAAGGACAACATGCATACAATGGAATGTTAAGACGAGCCACGTCATCTCAAGTACATAGCCAAGCATCATATGCACATCGTGAATTACTAGCCTCTCCAAAGATGCGGCAAGCATCATATGCACACCATGAACCACCAGTCCCTTCAAGGACAGGACAACCACCCCATGGCAATCACAATGATGCTATTGTCATGATTATGATGTTCATCATATTGCTTCTTGTTGTTATCCTCATATGGTTGGTTGTCATCGCCGTGAGGGCTTAGGCATCATATGAATTTGTGTTTGTTGTCAACAAGCATTTGCACTCTATTCACTGTATTGTGGTTGCCACTAGGGCTTAGGCATCATATGAACTTGTGTTTGTAGTGAACTAGTATTTGCACTCTATGCACTGTATTGTGACATTATAATGTTATGATAGCAGGACCTTTCATGGACTCTGATGCACTTATTAGACATTTTCTTTGTGAGGAAAATGCATTGTTTCTAGCCATCGACGAAGCAATTGCTGATGAGGTGTTAAACAATGATGACATGCAATCAGTGCCCAGGCCAATGCATACAAGTCGCCATACTGGCCACATATGGGTACACGAAATACTAGCTGGTCACGAGGAGCGATCTTATACCATGTTCAGAATGCACCCAGTAAGATTTTTGAAGTTGAGGGACACACTCGTCGAGAGAGAATTGATTCGTGATTCTCGATATGTGACAGCGACAGAACAACTGGGTATGTTCTTATATGCTATGGGTCATGGTGTCGCAATGGGTGCAATGCGCGAACATTTTCAACACTCATCTGAGATGATTAGTAAGGTCATCCATCAAGTGACGAAAGCTGTTGCTTCACTTCGATTTACCTACATGAAACTTCCGAATGCCAATGATCCAGTGCATCCTCGCATTCGCCATGATGATAGGTTTTACCCCTTCTTTAAGGTAAACATATAGCAACTGAATTTGGGCCAAAGGCTGAGTATATAACTACTTCTTAAAAATTTTCCATGGTTGTGTAGGATGCGATAGGTGCAATTGATGGCACCTTTATCTCGACACATATCTTGCGGGAGAGGCAAGCACGATATAGGAATCGTAAGGGGGTGGTAAGTGAAAATGTAATGGCGGTTTGTGGTTTTGACCTCGTTTTCCAGTACGTGGGAGTTGGCTTTGAGGGAGCAGCTGCAGACATGGCTGTCCTAAGACGAGCTTTAGACGAAGGTGGCTTTAGCGTACCACAAGATATCTTTCAGGAACACAAATTGCTATGAATATTGTTTTCATTAAATGTTGGAATGTTAGGTGATCATCTTATTTGTTGTTTGTAGGAAAATATTATTTGGTTGACTCAAGGTATGGAAACACTAATCGTTTCCTAGCACCATATCGAGGGGAATGATACCATATCAGAGAATATCAAGGGCGAGGGAATACACGATATAGGAACATGAGAGACAAATTCAACCATCGACATGCGTAACTTCAAAATTGTGTCGAACGAGCATTTGGGGTGGTAAAAAATAGGTTTCAAACATTGAAAGAAGGGAATTGCTACCCCTTTCATCTGCAATTATTGATCATCTTGGCATGTTGTGTTATACATAACTTTGTCAGACATGAGCACAGTGATGACTTCTACTTCAACCTTAGCAATGAAGCAGAAGATAATAATGTTGATCCTGAAGAAGACCCACACCTTCAACTTACTGACAATGAGGTTCAAGCAGGGGTTGTCCTTAGAAATTCTATTGTTGCACAATTGTGGTTAAATAATTAATTGATGTCATTGTATTCAACATTTTCGCAGACATTTCTTTTGATTTTCTTATCGTTCAATGTTCAGTGAAAGTTATTCCATTTCTATTGTGTTCCATTTGTAGAGACTGTAACTTCACAAATTGCATGTTATATAACGTGTAGGTGCCATTTGGGATGTAGACAAAGACTTTGTCCTAATTTTTCTAATTGGTAAACAAGTTCAATCTAATAATATACAGGGTGACACTTTAACTGAGGAAGGGTGGGAAATGGTACGAGATTTGTTCAACATGAACTTCTGCTTGACTTGGCCAATGTCACATTTCCTACACCGATTTAGTTTTTATAGGTCCTATTATTTGACCACGGAGGACCTCATCAATGTAGTCGGCTTCGAGTGGGATGAAAATGGTAAAAAAATACACACCTCAGAATTAGCATGGCAACAATATATGCAGGTTCATCTATCACTCATTACTATTTTTTCGATCTTGCAAATGCTTAACTTTACATGTCGCTTAATTTCATTGCAGTTCAACCCATTAGCTGCATGGTTCAAGGGCAGACGTTTGTCAATACGTAATGATCTTCTCAACTTGTTTAAGGATTGGAGAAGTGCATGACCTATTGTGACATTGTGGCGTACCAATGGAATTGTGGACATCGTAATTGTGCACATATTTAATTGTGGACATTTTAAATTTGGAAATTAGAATGTTTTTATTGTGGACATTGTAATGTTTTTATTGTGGTCATTCTTATTGAGATGCAATTTGTGGACATCATAATTATGAACACAGTTTAATTACATGTATAAATATGTTTAACAGGTGTAAAAATATGTTCATTGAGTGCAATTGTTGTTAAAATATGGGAGATTCTGTCAGTTTTTTTTTCAAAATTATAGCATATATAAATCGGTTGTTTTGAGATGCATATGTAAAATTTATTTATAGTTAACAAGATGTCTGTATAATATCTCGTATATGACAGTTAACAAATTATAGTTAACAGGAATGCTTAACAGGAAGGCTCCAGGAATAGTTTTATGGTTATTTATAGTTTTATAATATCTCTGTATAATATCTCCTGTTATTTATAGTTAACAGGAAGGCTCCAGGAACAGTTTTGGCGCCAGCAAAGCAACAAACCAAAAAAAAAAAAAAAAACTCGCGACAGCACTCGCTTCCAGCACTCAAATGAACCAAAAAAGGAAAAAAATTACAACTGCGCCAGCACTCTTATACGAACCAAAAAAGGAGTTTTAGACAACTCCCGCCAGCACTCCAACCATTGCCTGCCACTCCCGCCAACAGCAGGTTTTGTACGGTCAAAAGATATTTGGGGTATTTTGGTAGACCTGCAAAGAGTTAACTCACTTTATATTACCAAAACACTCAACAAAAAGTAAGTTAACTCAGAAAAAAACAAACTAAAAATGAGTTAACCTTGAATAACTTTAGTCATGGGTGGAGTAAACTCTTATCCCAACCCATTACCAAACTGAGGTTTAGGGATCAGCACGATCTAACGGCCTTAGTGTGTCTCTTCTTACCTTGGGATCACGCCGGACCATCTAACTTGTGTTCATAGCACGGTCAGTGGGCGGTTGTGACTTCTACGAAACCGCCAGCACCCGACATAGTGCCATGCAACTACGACTATCATATGTTTAACGTTGTTTTACGAATATGTCCATGTTCTTATCTACTATCTTTATAGTCTCATCTGTTCACTTTCTCTCTACACTCTTGTCTATTTCGTCTACTACTTTCATATATTCTTGGGACTCTATTGGCCATCTATTCGTCTACTACTTTCATCTATTCTTGGGACTCTACCACTTTCTCTCTACACTACAAGAAAAAGCGCATATAGAGACCGATTTAGAGACCGAAATTTTCGGTCCCTATTCGGTCCCAAAATAGGGACCGAATAGAGACTGAAAATTTCAGTCCCAAATATAGGGACCGAATTATTTCGGTCCCTATTCGGTCCCTAAAATAGGGACCGAAATAATTCGGTCCCTATATTTGGGACCGAATAATTTTGGTCCCTATGCAGTCCCATAGGGACCGCCCTATATTTGGGACCGAATAATTTCGGTCCTTATTCGGTCCCTAAATTTGATTAAATTCAGTCACCCTTCGATCCCTAAATAGTGATGGAATAGTAAATCAGTCTCTATTTTACAGACCAAATGATGACTGATTTTATTTCAGTCACAATTCTCAATAACGTGAGAAAGATTTGTGACCGATTTTGTGACGTCTCAAATTAATACCATGTATAGCCGCTAGCATATTTGCAGCAGAAAATCATTTAAAGATTTATATTGTTTCATGTCGGCACTATTCTGCACATATGTACACTGATAAGGTGTCACTGAATTTTGGTAATAAAATTTAGTTCGAAATTACCATAATTATCAGAAAAATATGTTTATACCAAAAATGTGGATATTGAGAAATTTTGATGCACTGTTAATGAGGTAAATATGATTTATCTACTTTTAGGACAATTTATACTTGATAAATATTTTTTCAGGAAAATTTAAATAAAAAATACCATAAACTTGTTTACGTAAGATTTAACCTGCATCTAAATGTGAACATGTGTAAGTAGTGGTAGGTATGTGTAAAAATGTATATTTATTAGTATATATATATTATATGTGTGTTTGTGTGTGTGTGTTAATAAAAGAAAAGACAAAATAATGTCAAAAAGATTATTAGGTATAGTTACGTGTTTTAGCTAATACTCAGTCTTAGCTAGGCAAGTGTTCTTGTGAATTGAATGATTCTTATTCTTCTTCTTTTCTTCTGACTGTGTTTTAGAAATAGTACTAGTAGTGTCAACACATCTATCCAGTAGTGTTGACCTATCTATCTAGTATGTCAGTTAACACTATCTATCCAGTAGTGTCAACACTATCTATGCAGTACTAGTGTTGACCTATCCGTACTCATGTGTCAACACTATCTATCTAGTAATACTGTCACCATTATCTATCCAGTAGTGTTGACCAATTTATCCCTTATAGCGTCGACCTATCCCTTCATAGTATCGACCAATACCTTGTACGTAGAGAGTTGACACTTTCCTTCAGAGTGTCAACACTCTCTTTTATTCAGGTTGACACACTCTGTTAATTTTCAAATCAACTTATAACTCATGTCTCCAGTGACTTAATTAGGTCGACACACCCATATTCTAGGTCGAATAAAAAACTCTTTTTTTTCTTCCAGAATATGGAGAACAATATGGACCTTTCACAAAATTTTAAATAATTAATCTGAATTCTCAGGTCTACACACACAACGAACTCACACTTTAATCGTCTGTGTTGTTATCTATCGAAATTAGGGCTGTAAATGTGTAACACCTTGATTTTGTTTATAAAAATACTTGGTCATTTGTGTATAATACATGATGACGTTCCAATTAGTTCGAATATTATGCACACCTCCATTACTAAAATAAATCTCGGTAATAAACACACAAGAGGCCCATAAATTAATAACCTAAATAAGTAAAATTATGTTGATGGAAAAGGATTAAAATAGAATTATATTATATTAAAGAAATATATGGAATTTTATATATGTATTTATATATATATATATCAATTATGGCACAATGATTACGTAAGGTAATCACTGTTCATCCTGCGTAACTTGGGTTACGTAAGAACTGTATTACGTGTTTAACCCAGGTGAAATCCTTTCGAAGATTTCATCGCCATCGTTCGTTGCAATCTCGCATGCGGATAAACCCCACCTTTAAACTCCGCCAATGATCCTTATCTTATCCTCCCGCACATGCTGCTGCCGCTATGCTTTGCTACTCCTACAACTGCTCTACTGTTACTACTGCTTTACTGTTGGTGATGCTATGCTTAGGACTGTTCATTTCTCGGTCCAACCCGATAAACCGAACCGAACCGAACCGCGGTGCGGTTCGGTTCAACTAACTAAAGTTCGGGTCAATGAACCAAATCAAACCGGTTTAATGGTAAATGGTTCGGTTCTATTTTTTCTTCCTTAAAATTGAGCCGAACCGATTGAACCGAAACAACCCTAAAAAGCCCTAATCTGGTTACGTAGCCCTTCTCCCTCCCGGTCTCAGTTCGGCCTCTCCTCTTTCTTTGCTACACAGCGGAGTGTCGGAGCCCCTGCTCTTCGGCCTCTCCCATCGCCCGAGCACGAGCAGTCGAGCCTCCTCGGCCAAGGTGGTCGTCGCCGTCCGTGCAACATTCTTGGACAACATCATCTTCTTCTTCGTCGGTGTCTTCGACATCTTCTAAAACCAGTAGAGACTTTCGCCTGCTTTCTTGGCTAAGAAGACCAGACGTGTTGGTGCTGCAGGTAGGACTGTTCATTTATCGGTCTAAACGTTCCAATCCCGGCCCTGGAGGTCAGAGACTTTCCCGTTGAGGGTCCATACAAGTAGGGCTGTAAACGGATCTGGATAATATCCGGATCTGATCCGAATCCGTATCCAGTTAAGCATATCCGTATTCGTTTAACAGATATCCGACGGAGCGAATTCGGATACGGATATTATCCGAATATTAAACGGAGCGGACGCGGAAATAGGAGATCCGCTCCGTTTAAGATCCGATCCGAAAACTAAATTAATTCTGACCATTAGATCTTCCATCTAAATTATCTAATGGTCCATATCTAACAATAACATATAAAAAAAATCCTAAAAACTAAAAACCCTACCCGACCCCTCTCCCCCCCCCTGTTCCCCCCAAACCAAAATCGAAACCCGCGGCGCGGCCTTGCTTCCTTCCTGGCCTTCCTCGGTTCCTCCCTCCGTCGGCCGGCCAACAGTGCGGCCAGCAAGGCGCGACCTGCTGCGGCGGCGGATCTTTGCAGAGTCGGCGGCGGCGGCTGCTCTTCTGCGCGGCGATGGCGGTAACGGCCCTCCCCCTCCAGCTCCGGCCCTCCCCCCTCTGGCTCCTCCCCCCGACCCTCCCCCCCTCCGGCTCCAGCCTCCTCCCCTCCGACCCTCCCCCTCTAACCTCCAGCCTCCTCCCCTACGACCCTCCCCCCTCTGACCTCCAGCCTCCTCCCCTCCGGCCCTCCCCCCTCCGGCTCCAGCGCTCCCCCCCTCCGACCCTCCCCCTTTCATCTCTTCTCTGTCATGATAGCCTCCTCCCCTCCGGGTCTCCGGGCCTCCCCCCTCCGGCTCCACCCTCCCCCCTCTGAGTCTCTGACCTCCAGCCTCCTCCCCTCCGGGCCTCTGGCCCTCTCCCCTCTGGGTCTCCGGGCCTCCCCCCTCCGGCTCCACCCTCCCCCCTCCGACCCTCCCCCTCTGAGTCTCTGACCTCCAGCCTCCTCCCCTCCGGGCCTCTGGCCCTCCCCCATCCGGGTCTCCGGGCCTCCCCCCTCCGGCTCCACCCTCCCCCCTCTGAGTCTCTGACCTCCAGCCTCCTCCCCTCCGGGCCTCTGGCCCTCCCCCCTCCGGGTCTCCGGCCTCCCCCCTCCGGCTCCACCCTCCCCCCTCCGACCCTCCGACCCTCCCCCTTTCATCTCTTCTCTGTTATGAAATATGGTATGCCAGTCTGCCACTGCCAGAAATTAACTGTTTAAAATGGATGCAGGAAAGGAATCACCAAAGTTTCCAGCAAATTAATTTTTTGGGGTCGATCTATTCTGATTGGAGTTCCTAAGTTCTTGTCTTCGTGCCAGTCTGCCAGAAATTAACTCTTCTTTTCACCTTGGAATAGGTAATACTGTTATTATCCCACCTTTGTCACCATATTTTCTCTACAGAAGCATTATGCATTTAGAGATTATTGTTGTGTGATTTATTGAACTATCTTTTTATTTAATGGGGTGTGAATAGATTCATATGGAGCAAAATTTAGTGCCTATTTCTGTGGACAGCAATGTGGGATCTTCTAATTGTCAAGTAGTAGTTGAACTTTCATTCTATACTATTTGTAATTTTGTATGAATATTTAGAGATTGTTTGTGGTATTTATATGTGTTTTAGAATTTTATAGATTTTTTTTTAATTTTTTTTCTTCTGATTTTTAGGTCATTTTATACCTCTTATAAGGTCTCATATTTTCGAACCAGATAATATCCGTATCCGCTCCGAATCTGAATAGTATCCGACTAAAATATCCGCTCCGTATCCGAATTTATTCGGAGCAAATACGAATTATCCGATTACGTATTCGGAGCGGACGCGGAAAACTCATATCTGCTCCGTTTACAGCCCTAATTATCTAGTCATATTACACTTAAAGTGCAATATACAAATGCAATAAATCTTTTTCTAAGTTAAATTGTTAGCCATCTCACACTTTATAAGAGATCACCCTTCATCCACTCACATTGTTATAATTACCTCATTCTAAGCGTAGGAATGGTAGGCTTTATTGTTTACAGACCAAAATGAATTTATTATACAACTACCTTGCATTGACCCACTCATTCCTTAAGTTTGATCCAACTGAAATGATATCATAGGCAGACCCAAAAAATTTCATCTAGTAAGATATTTTCTTTAGAAAACTTTTCAACCAAATTAATTTAATAAATTTTTTTTAACTCAACAATAATATTTTAAAATTTCAATGGGATCACGTGACCCTATTAATTCAATTCTTCTCTAGAACTGCAGCACCAGCAGACTCTCCTGGATTACCCCTAGAACATCCATCAGTATTTAATTTCCATTCCCCCAGATGTGGCTTCTGCCATCTGACAACTCTGGGCAGTTTAGGTAAACACTAGTCAGACAACCCCAATTTAGATAGAATAATTCTCTGAAGGGCAGAGGACGGACTTTTGGATCATATATATGCAGCTCTTCCTTACAACACTCGTACAGATGAAGGAATACGAGGGTAAAAAACAAAAAAAAATGGCACTCAAACATGCCTCCTTTCTTTAATTCATTTACATGTATGTGTGAATTTAGTTTCTTATTGCACTTGTTTATCTGTATTCTACTTCTTACTTTAATGCAATTCATTTACATGTGTGTGTGAATTTAGTTTATTATTGCACTTGTTTATATGTATGATATTGTTTTTATTTTCTTTTCATATTTATGTGGGTTATTATTGCACTTGTTTATATGCATGCTTTAGTTTTTATTTTCTTTTTAACACTGCACACACTTCACGAGAGCGTGTTAAGCCCGTGTCAATGAACCTCCCGTTCAAGACTTTGGGATTGATGTGCACGAGTCTTATTTTCAAAGATGAGAACGTGTATATCTAACTCAAAGTCTTGAATTGTCCGTTTTGGACAGTCTGTGAATGTTTGATCGCAGTTAGGTGGTCATTTACTATGTGCTTGTATTATTTGTTGAAAATTTCGGGTGTGTCTACTCACTCCTCTCTGATATACCTTTATTGATTTAGAATATTTTCTTAACCACTTATTAGTAAGTGTTTAAGAAAATATCTTAATCAATAAATATTTTTGGTATATCGGAGAGGTGTGGGGAGATGCTGCCGAAATTTTCAGCAAATAATACAATCACATAGTAAATGGTCATCTGAGTGCGATCAAATATTCACAGATGGGTAAAAAGTGATAATCTAAATAATAAATCCTTCCTATTCATTTCGGTTGCGTCGAAGGATGTGTGATTTAGAATTTTAAAGTTATTTGTCTATTGATATTGTTTGGGCGTAGGACAGCAATGGCTTCAGACCGTTCATGGATGTATCGCAGAATAGTTGATCATGTGGTGTCCCAGGAGTTTAGGGTCGGAGTTGAGAATTTCGTTCAGTTTGCATTGGGGAATCCAAATGCAGAAGTAGACAGGCAAGGTGGCATCCGATGTCCTTGTATGATTTGTAAAAATTTGAAGTGGAATTCCCCATGGGAAGTTCAACGCCATTTATACAGAAAAGGGTTTGTTGAAGGTTATATGAATTGGACATGTCATGGTGAGGACTTCTGGTCGCACGAGCCTAGTAATGTGGAAGGCACAAGTACGTACGTGGATATGGTTGTAGATGCTGCTGGTCCGGCATTCAGTGTACATGTGGATCCTGTATACGCTGAAGACGTGCCGAATAAGGGAGCCGAAAGATTCTATCAGTTACTTAAGGATGCTGATGAGCCATTGTGGGATGGTTGTCAAAAGCACACTCGGTTGTCAGCGGTGTCACAGTTGTTGAACTTGAAATCTGAATTTCATATTTCTGAGAATTGCTTTGATCGTCTCCTCCTCATCATCAAGAGCATGTTACCTCCAGATGAAAAGCTGCCTCCAAATTTTTATCGTGCCAAGAAGATGGTGAATGATTTAGGACTTGGATATGTGAAAATAGATGCATGTCCTAATCATTGTATGTTGTATGACAAAGAGAATGCAGATATGGTATCCTGTTCAGTTTGCCGTCATGATAGATTTAAACCTAAAAGAGGGGTCAATTCTAGGGGAAAGGATATACCTTATGCGTCATTGCGATATTTCCCCCTTACACCCAGGCTGCAGCGGATGTATATGTCTTCAAAGACAGCTGGACATATGAGGTGGCATGCAGAAAGAGTACGTCGGGACATGGATATTATGACTCATCCTGCAGATGGCGAAGCTTGGATTCATTTCAACCATGTTTATCCTATCTTCTCAAGGGAGTCACGTAATGTGAGGCTTGGTTTATGCACTGACGGATTTAATCCATTTGGAGGTTCAGTGGCTTCCTACTCCAGCTGGCCAGTGTTCGTGACACCATACAACCTTCCTCCGAGCATGTGCATGAAGCGAGAGAATTTGTTCCTGTCCTTATTGATTCCTGGTCCGAAGAGTCCTACAAAAAATATAGACATCTATCTAAGACCGTTGATTGATGAATTGAAATTATTATGGACTGAGGGGGTCAATACTTATGATGCATCTAGAAAGCAAAATTTCACCATGAGGGCGGCATTGATGTGGACTATAAGTGATTTTCCTGCATATGGAATGCTATCTGGTTGGAGCACACATGGGAGGCTAGCATGTCCGTATTGTATGGATAATACCAAATCGTTTGTACTTAAACATGGTGGGAAGTCCTGCTGGTTTGATTGCCATCGTCAGTTTTTACCAGCTGATCACCCTTTTAGAAGACAAAAAGATGCATTCCTAAAGAACAGAAAGGAACGAGATGAAGTTATATTCGAGAGGTTGTCCGGTCATGATATGGCAGCACATGTTGAAAATTTGCCAGATATCACACAACAGATGGGCAGTACCCGACACCTTTCAGGTTTTGGGAAGGAGCACAACTGGGTGAAGAAAAGCATTTTCTGGGAGCTACCTTATTGGTCGACTCTTCTTGTGCGGCACAATCTAGACGTGATGCATATCGAGAAAAATGTCTTTGATAATGTATTCAACACAGTTATGGATATCAAAGGTAAAACAAAGGACAATGTGAATGCACGCTTGGACTTGTCCATGCTCTGTAAACGTCCAGAGTTAGAAATTGTTGAAGTAAATGGGAAATCAAGTAAACCAAAAGCAGTTTATGTGCTTGGAGGAGGACAAGTAAAGCAAGTGTGTCAGTGGCTGAAACAACTGAGATTTCCTGACGGTTATGTGTCAAATATTGCTCGTTCTGTCAACGTCAGTGAGGGAAAGATATATGGAATGAAGAGTCACGACTGCCATGTATTCATGCAAAGGTTGCTACCTATTGCATTTCGTGACATCTTGCCGAAGCAGCTATGGGGAGCGTTATCTGAGTTGAGTCGATTTTTCACGATTCTATCTGCATCAGAACTCAGGCTTCAGGATGTGCAAACTATCGAACAGAATGTGGTCACCACTGTATGCAAGTTGGAGAAGATATTTCCACCTGGTTTCTTCGATTCAATGGAGCATTTACTCGTACATCTACCATATGAAGCAAAGGTCGGAGGGCCAGTACAATATAGATGGATGTATCCATTTGAGAGGTATATGCAAATATGAACTATTTCCTTCGTACGATTGCACCTTACGTAAGTGATAGCTTTTCTAATTGTCTCTTACATTGTGGATGTAGGTGTATGCATGACCTTAAAATGAAAGTCCGAAATAAAGCAAAAGTGGAGGGTTCTATTGCTGAGGCATACATTATGGAGGAAATCTCTAACTTTTGTGCAATGTACTTTGAAGCAGACATTCAAACTCGTCGGACACAACCTCCACGTAATGATGATGGGGGGGAATCTGTCGGTTCAAATCGACTCTCAATATTTACTCATCCTGGACGTGCCTTCGGACGTTCTTCAACTCGAATGCTGGATGACAGAGAGTTATGTGCCGCAGAGATATATATTCTTTTAAATTGTTCTGAGCTAGAATGTTATGTTGAGTAAGTACTAATCTCACAATTTAAATTTATATGTAAGTTTTTTGCCTTTATTCTACCTATTCAATGTGATCTGCTATTCATATTGCAGACAATTTGATTCAGAATTAATACAAAAAAATCCACAACTCACTGATTTTGAGGTTGAAAAAGAACGAGAGAAGTCATTGGCCTTATGGCTAAGACAACGCGTAAGTGTACACCGTCAAAGAGTATTCAACAAAATTCATTTCACTTTATAACTAGCCTTTTCTACACGCAGGTGCAAGAAGGTTTAATTACTGATGAAAGAGTTCGTCAGGTAGCCTACGGCCCATCCAAAATTGCACAGAATTATCCTGGATTTATTGTCAATGGGTATAGGTTTCATACGAAAGACTATGGGCAGAATAAATCTACCATGAACAGTGGCGTATGTGTAAAAGGAAGTACATACAATGAAAGTGAGTATGACTACTATGGTATTGTAGAGGAGATCCTACAATTGCAATATCTAGGACAAGACAATCATATATTCTTGTTCAAGTGTCATTGGTTTGATCCGAATTCCATTCGAAATGACACAACACATGGGATTGTCGAGCTTAAACATAAGTCAAAATTGAATACTTATGAGCCATTCATCTTAGCCACACAAGCCCAGCAAGTGTATTATACAAGCTATCCTTCATGTACAAACAAAGAACGAAATGATTGGTGGGTAGTTTGCAGAGTTAAGTCAAGACTATTCTCTGATTATGAATTGGACATGACTGATCAGACAGCTGAAGAGATCAACGCAGAATTCTTTCAAGAAGACTTTGTTGAAGATGTAGAGTTGACAACTCATATTGGAGAAGACGAATCCGAAGCACCAATGTCCTTGTCTCACGGAAATGAGGTCGAAGAAGTCGATCCACGTGAGATGAAAGACAGTAGTGCTCGTCGTACAGATATTGAATATGAAAGTTCTGGTGAGGAAGAGGAATATACCAGTGATGAATGTGAAGATGATGATGAAGATGGGGTTGAATTAGACATATCGTCATCATCTGAGGAGGAAATGGATATCAATTAAACTATGGTAGAATTTTTTCACACTTGTAGAGTATATTTAAAGCAGCTCACTTTCAATATAAGCAATTGACTAGTAAACATTATGATTTTATGTTCTCTATGAAGATATGGTGCGTGGAGGAAGATCTGGTAGCAGTTCTAGGAGGGGCATTCGTGGGAGGGCTTTGTTCCCCGCATCTGGTATGTATATTTTTCTAATATCGTCATCAGCTGTGTATTTTTCTCTGTATATTATTTATGTGTACTTGTGTAGTGTTAATGCCATTAAAATTGTTACAGTTTCTGCTTCTCCTTCGAGTGAGCGGACACCTCCTCTACCTAGCGGACTAGGTATGTATATTTCAATTTTCAAGTATTTTTTTAGTCATTATTTACACATATTATTAATGTTATTAGAATTGTTACAGTTGCTGGTCCTTCTTCTGCATCTCCTAGCGTGCCTGCAGGTATGTATATTTCAATTTCCAAGTATTTTTGTAGTAATTATTTATATATATTATTAATGTTATTAGAATTGCTACAGTTTCTAGTTCTTCTGCTCCTACCGTGCCTGCAGGTATGTATATTTACAAATGTACTTTTATTGTGCATTCATCTTCCTCATTACTTATGCGTTCTATTCTAGTTACAGCTGTTGGTGCATCCTCCGAGTCTCCTCCTGTAGTAGCTGGTATGTATATGTAAAGTTATACTTTAATGTATGCATTAATTCTGATGCCATTAAAATGTCACATGCTCAGGTCACTCTACACATTCTCCAGATGCACCAGTAGATTTGTATATTTAACTGTTAGGGTATTTCTGTAGTCATTATTTAGTATTTTTGTACATTACTCATGTTGTTCATCATTATTTTCCAGGTTCGGTGCCAGAGGATGCTGGTAGTCTGCAGGAGGGCAGAGGTAGTTTTTATGAGAGCACTCTGCGGGAGGTCTGGATTAATGGGTACGTAATCAACAGTATGTATTTCTTATGGGCAATGAAGTGAATTTAGTTCAGAAATTGACATTATGCAGTTACATCATTGCAGTGATAAAATAGAGCCTACTCAAGCATCTCAATTCATCACAAGAACGTTACAAGCACATTTTCCTGGGCCAATTCATAGATTCAATGATTTTCCGATGGAGGTCCAGGAGCACTTGTATCAGATGTTCATGGTATGTAATTTCGTATTGTAATTTAATTCTTATCGTATTCATACATGCAGTTCACTAACTCTTATGTATATAGAGCCAGCATCGATTCACGAGTCGTACGGACGAGGCGCGGTCTCGATTTGTATGGACGATGACCGCAAGATCAAATTTCAAGCATTTGATGTATAACGTGAGAAAAAATGCAGAGAAACATTCTCAGAGTGCAGACCCGACTCTTTGGAGGGAGCGGGCGCCCAGTTGGATGAGGGGAGAATATTGGGAAACTCTTTGCAACATCTGGGCTGCAGAGAGATGGCAACAAACATCCTCAATAATGAAAGTTAATCGGGCTGCGAATCCAGAAGCAAACATGCATACTGGTGGGTCTGTCTCTTTTGCGACCCATCAGTCCAGATTGGTAAGTAATTTGTCCATTTCTGGTCTCTTTTATTTATAAAGGTACTCATTTATGTCATGTTTTTTCTGTGAAATAGGAGAAGGAGCTAAAAAGGCAGCCGACATTTTCCGAGGTGTTCGATAGAACACACAAGAAAAAAGGAACGGATGCATACATTAGCGATAGAGCCCGAGTGGTTGCAGTAAGTATTTAGAAGATATTCACTATTTAATTTTTCACATTAATATGAATATTAACTACTATTGTTTTTTCTGGTTTCTTGCAGGAGTCATACAGCCAACAAATGACAGAGAAGTACGTCGGGGAGGACGAGCAGCCGCCGTTAGATCCTGAGGTATGGGTTGCGGCATCTGGGGCCCCAAAGAAAGGCCATGTGTATGGTTTTGGGCACAGCATCGACACGAGCCGGGTGTTATCTGGAGGATCCAGCTCAGGGTCACAGACCAGTGCATTCCACGCAGGAGTTGGTACTCCAGGTACTTCTCCAGGACAGCTGATGGGCTTCATTGACAGTAGGATATCGGGCTTAGAGTCTCGTCTGACGGATTCGATGGAGACTCGTCTAGCCCAGATGCAGATGCAGGTGACCGATGCACTACAGGCCCAGCTCTCCCAGTCCCTCTCCCAGGTTATCTCCCAGGCCTTCTCCCAGATCAACATTCCTCCTCCACAGGCAGCACCTCCTCCACAGGCAGCACCATCGACATCAGCACACGCCCCTCACGTGAGTAAATTTATTTTATTTCAGAGGTTTAATTTTAACAGTTAACTTAGTTAACTTAGTTTAACTTTAATTTGGGTTGATCGACGCACAATTTCTTGTTAAGCGAGTTAGGTTAGTTAAAAAGGGAGAACTTAGGTAGGTTTGGGGGTTCAAAATTAGAAATACTCATCCGATTGGCCTCCGATTTTTTTCAGAACGGTCGGGGCGATGAGTGTGACTTGTGGAAACTGACGGAGTTCAATTCGGACTCCCGGTTTGACCTCGACGCTCCAAGTCGTCTTAACCAAGTTAGTTTAGTTAAAAAATGAAAAACTTCGATTTGAGGGACCAAAATTAGAAATACTCATCCGATTGGCCTCCGGTTTGTTCCAGCACGGTCGGGCCGATGAGTGTGACTTGTGGAAACTGACGGAGTTCAATTCGGACTCCCGGTTTGACCTCGACGCTCCAAGTCGTCTTAACCAAGTTAGTTTAGTTAAAAAATGAAAAACTTCGGTTTGAGGGACCAAAATTAGAAATACTCATCCGATTGGCCTCCGGTTTGTTCCAGCACGGTCGGGCCGATGAGTGTGACTTGTGGAAACTGACGGAGTTCAATTCGGACTCCCGTTTGACCTCGACGCTCCAAGTCGTCTTAACCAAGTTAGTTTAGTTAAAAAATGAAAAACTTCGATTTGAGGGACCAAAATTAGAAATACTCATCCGATTGGCCTCCGGTTTGTTCCAGCACGGTCGGGTCGATGAGTGTGACTTGTGGAAACTGACGGAGTTCAATTCGGACTCCCGGTTTGACCTCGACGCTCCAAGTCGTCTTAACCAAGTTAGTTTAGTTAAAAAATGAAAAACTTCGGTTTGAGGGACCAAAATTAGAAATACTCATCCGATTGGCCTCCGGTTTGTTCCAGCACGGTCGGGCCGATGAGTGTGACTTGTGGAAACTGACGGAGTTCAATTCGGACTCCCGGTTTGACCTCGACGCTCCAAGTCGTCTTAACCAAGTTAGTTTAGTTAAAAAATGAAAAACTTCGATTTGAGGGACCAAAATTAGAAATACTCATCCGATTGGCCTCCGGTTTGTTCCAGCACGGTCGGGTCGATGAGTGTGACTTGTGGAAACTGACGGAGTTCAATTCGGACTCCCGGTTTGACCTCGACGCTCCAAGTCGTCTTAACCAAGTTAGTTTAGTTAAAAAATGAAAAACTTCGGTTTGAGGGACCAAAATTAGAAATACTCATCCGATTGGCCTCCGGTTTGTTCCAGCACGGTCGGGCCGATGAGTGTGACTTGTGGAAACTGACGGAGTTCAAATCGGACTCCCGGTTTGACCTCGACGCTCCAAGTCGTCTTAACCAAGTTAGTTTAGTTAAAAAATGAAAAACTTCGGTTTGAGGGACCAAAATTAGAAATACTCATCCGATTGGCCTCCGGTTTGTTCCAGCACGGTCGGGCCGATGAGTGTGACTTGTGGAAACTGACGGAGTTCAATTCGGACTCCCGGTTTGACCTCGACGCTCCAAGTCGTCTTAACCAAGTTAGTTTAGTTAAAAATGAAAAACTTCGATTTGAGGGACCAAAATTGAAATACTCATCCGATTGGCCTCCGGTTTGTTCCAGCACGGTCGGGTCGATGAGTGTGACTTGTGGAAACTGACGGAGTTCAATTCGGACTCCCGGTTTGACCTCGACGCTCCAAGTCGTCTTAACCAAGTTAGTTTAGTTAAAAAATGAAAAACTTCGGTTTGAGGGACCAAAATTAGAAATACTCATCCGATTGGCCTCCGGTTTGTTCCAGCACGGTCGGGCCGATGAGTGTGACTTGTGGAAACTGACGGAGTTCAATTCGGACTCCCGGTTTGACCTCGACGCTCCAAGTCGTCTTAACCAAGTTAGTTTAGTTAAAAAATGAAAAACTTCGGTTTGAGGGTCCAATGTTAGAAATACTCTTCCGATTGGCCTCCGGTTTGTTCCAGCACGGTCGGGTCGATGAGTGTGACTTGTGGAAACTGACGGAGTTCAATTCGGACTCCCGGTTTGACCTCGACGCTCCAAGTCGTCTTAACCAAGTTAGTTTAGTTAAAAAATGAAAAACTTCGGTTTGAGGGTCCAAAATTAGAAATACTTATCTAATTGGCCTCCGGTTTGTTCCAGCACGGTCGGGTCGATGAGTGTGACTTGTGGAAACTGACGGAGTTCAATTCGGACTCCCGGTTTGACCTCGACGCTTCAAGTCGTCTTAACCAAGTTAGTTTAGTTAAAAAATGAAAAACTTCGATTTGAGGGACCAAAATTAGAAATACTCATCCGATTGGCCTCCGGTTTGTTCCAGCACGGTCGGGCCGATGAGTGTGACTTGTGGAAACTGACGGAGTTCAATTCGGACTCCCGATTTGACCTCGACGCTCCAAGTCGTCTTAACCAAGTTAGTTTAGTTAAAAAATGAAAAACTTCGGTTTGAGGGTCCAATGTTAGAAATACTCTTCCGATTGGCCTCCGGTTTGTTCCAGCACTGTCGGGCCGATGAGTGTGACTTGTGGAAACTGACATAGTTCAATTCGGACTCCCGGTTTGACCGCGACGCGCCAAGTCGTCTTAACCAAGTTAGTTTAGTTAAAAAATGAAGAACTTCGGTTTCAGGGTCCAAAATTAGAAATACTCATCTAATTGACCTCCATTGCTTATAGTTTTATTTAATTTATACTTCTAAAATAAGTTATTGCTTATAATAGTATTTAATTTTAACTTATTATTGTTATATATATATTGTAGGTTCCTTCATCGGGTGAAGTGGGAGGACACGAGGATGAAGACGAAGACGAGGCATCATGATTTTCATTTCATTATTATTATTGTTGTAGACATTTTATTATTGTTGTTGGCATTATATTATTGTGATGTTGTGGATATTTTTATTCTTATTGTGGACATTTTATTATTCTGATGTTGTGGACATTTTATTATTGTTGTGTTGTGGATATTTTATTATTGTTGATGTTGTCGACATTTTATTATTGTTTTGTTGTGGATATTTTTATTATTTTTGTGTTGTAGATATTTTTATGGTGGACAATTATTATTGTTGTGGATATTATTTATTTTATTTAAGCAGGTTTATTTTCCTAAAATATATATTTTAAAAAAAAATATTTAAAAAATAGAGACCGATTAGGGACCGAAATAATTCGGTCCATATTCGGTCCCTATTTACCGAATTTATTCGGTCCCTATTCGGTCCCTATTGTAGGGACCGAACTAGGACCGAATAAATTCGGTCCTAAATAGGGACCGAATTTATTCGGTCCCCATTCGGTCCCTATTCTAGGGACTGAATTGGGACCGAATACTTTCGGTCCCTAAATAGGGACCGATCTTATTCGGTCCCTATTTAGTGACCGAATAGGGACCGAATTTAGTCGGTCACAGATTTGTGACCAGAAGTTTTTGACCGACATATTCGGTCACTATTCGGTCCATATTCGGTCTCTGAGATGTTTAGGGACCGAATAGAGACCGAATAGAGACCGAATATTTCGGTCTCTATTTCCGATTTTTCTTGTAGTTATAACTATGACAGTGCAATAGGGCCCGATCTGGTCCTGGGGAGAGCGCCCAAAGAGTGTCATTTCCTCGCGAGGGTAACATGATCAGGGTATGTACGGCATGCACTCAGCGCCATCTAAAACAATTACAATTTAATCTATGACAATCAATTAATTACTATACTATACTCTCTCGGTTGATAAAATGATCGACCAATCGTTACACGCTATTTCGTTATATGACCAATTCTTTATCATGTTAGTTTTGTATTATTCTCTTTGAATGTATCATCATACTCTTGCTATCATGTGACATTACTCTCTTGTCTATACTTGATCATTCTCTCTAGTTATCCTACTTTATAAGACATTAATCACTTAAAGTATGTCTGTTTACATGAGATATTAAGTCCTACTGAGCGTTATCGCTCACCCTGCGCTATTTTTTATATGTGTTTCAGATAAGTCGGATGACGACCCTACACCAACGGGAATGGACTGGAGTGATGAGCGACCTAGAGTCATAGCGATGGAATGACCTTAGTATCATAGATTTTAGTTAGATATTTACTTAGCTATCCTTTCCAATGTAATGATGTTATTGAGCCCTATGTTTGGCTCAGAATTAGTGGTTGTAATAGTTTAGGTAATTTATTAATAAAATAAAGAGTTTATTGAAATTATTGTTCATTAGTTACTCTGATTATTATGATTGTACGCGCAATTTACGTTACCATACACTTTGCTCACGTCTCCCCGATTTATTCCGCTGCTAGATTGGAGGGGCGTGACGGGGGGGGGGGGGAATATGTATAGTTGACCAAGGCTTACTCTTTCTTTTTTCTCAATGCGATGCAATTCATCTAACACATAACATCTACTTAAAGATATCATGTGGTGTTACCATGTACCATGCACGTAAAAACTCTAAGAACCTGAAACTCTAGACCTAAAGCAGTGTACATTGAACATCAGAAATTGCCTTTGCTCATCGTTAGTGTAATATATAGTTCGCCCTTCCATTGCAGAGAGACTTGTTCATTGTTCCTTGGTTAGTCATATCGAACACGTAAGTGTAATCAAATATGAAATTGTATTCTCTAATATGTCTCTTGCTTGTTGACAATTTATTTAAACAGTGAGGTGCATCAACAAAATGTGATGGTACAAAAGAACAAAATCTAATATCCAAAGCACGCATTATGTGTCCTTATCGAGAACTAAGGATGTTCAAGGTTATTGGTTTCTTCCTCTCTTCATGGTCAGTGAAGTGTTGTGTATGGAATCCCATATGGCTAAAGAGTGCTACGTTAGTATCTGAAATACTGACCTCTAGTTTCATCTCCGGCAAATGTTTCAAGTAGTCGATATCTGATACTTTGTAGCTACAATATTGGGGGGAGCCCAAGGATGTAGGCGTTATTGAACCACTCCTATATTTTATACTTTTATTTTGGTGATAACAAAATCTCATGATTATCATAAATAACATGAATATATTTATTACTATTTTTCAAGAATATCCGAAGCTTCATTTCAAGTGACTACATTATATTTCTTCATTAGTCGAAGTTTCTTCATGAGTCAAAGTGGCCAGTCGAAGTGTATATCGATTACTGACCATTTCCATCGCTAATCAAAGTTTATATCGATTGCTAGTCTTACTCTGACTTCTCTACAGTCGAAGTTTAGTTTCTTCATGAGTCGAAGTGGCCAGTCGAAGTATATATCGATTGCTAACCATTTCCATCGCTAGTCGAAGTTTATATCAATTGCTAGTCTTACTCTGACTTCTCTACAGTCGAAGTTTCATTCTGATATATGAGTAAAGATCATCAGTCGAAGTCTCACTGCAACTCCTAAAAAGTCGAAGTGTGATACCGATTGATGAGTAAAGATTATCAGTCAAAGTCTCACTGCGACTCTTGAAAAGTCAAAGTGTGATACCGATTGATGAGTAAAGATCATCAATCGAAGTCTCACTGCGACTCTTGGAAAGTCGAAGTGTGATATCGATTGATGAATATAGATCATCAGTCGAAGTAGCACTACAACTGCCCTACAGTCGAAGTCATCACATCGATTGCCTTGTACTTTAGATATCGATTGCCTTGTACTTAGATATCGATTGCCTTTAAGCAAACATCGATCGATTGTCAATCTATTTTTATTGATTGGTGTTATAAATATAATCTCATATCGATTGCTGTTATGATTCACTTCGTTTGGGTTTCAAAATGTCTTTGGGGCCCATTGAAAATTCAAATGACTTTCTAACGATTATCTTGTCATTTCTCTGATAGATAAAAAACTCTTATAGCAAACTATCAGTAGGAAAACATGGACAGAAGGCAAAAGAAGATTCCTCCTTCCTGCAACGAATGAAATTTGCCCCCACCGTCGATCCCTTCTTTGTCGAACCTTCCATTGAGAGCATTCATCGCTGTAGAGTTTATCCTCCCCAATTTAGGATATTCCTTTTGTATTTACCGCATAATCTCTTAATTAGATTGGATCTTTCTTTCTTTTTTCTTTTCTTTTGTTTTTTTTTTGGGGGGGGGGGGGGGGGGCTAACCTTCACATTGTCAAAAGGGTCTTACCCTTTGTTTGGCCTAAGTCCCTTTATCTTATATGCGATTTTTAGTCCTCTGTTATAGTTTTCTTTTATTAATAATAAAAATAAAAAATGGTTGAATGAAAAAAAAAAGAGTGACGACTTGTCTTGACATTATCTTGCTGCGGAATGTGATAAAATTTTCGACCATGAACCAACTTAATTAGAAATCTGAATGAGCGGAATATAAGTACCTACCTTTAGGTAATGTCTTGTGTAAGTGGATTACTTTCTGTCATTAAGATTGCTGACACATACAGGTACATGATGTAACAGAGATGAAGTTGTAAGGTCATAATCTATTTTAAAATTCAAAATAGAAAATGATGGAAACAATTTGGCCATAATTTTAAGAGAAGATACTATCAACAGAAGAGTGCGATGCATGTCGCGGCGTAAGATTAAGCTAAAAAAATCAAGGTATTTTTCTATTTGAAATGCAGTGGTGAATGGTGATAACATGATCATCTAATCGTGAAATCGAATGATATAATGTTATCATTTTTTTGCATAAATATATATAACAAAAGGGTGAGAGAAGCACAGATAAAGCCCTACTAGCTAGTCCAACTCCTCCGCGGTGATTACGACATGCACATGCAGGAATTCCTGTTCTTGGGCTGGTCGGGTGAGATATCGCATCAGATTGCTACCCTTTCACGTGCATGCTAACGTACTAGGGACAAACCCACCATTTCAAGAACCGTACGTACATAACTTTTCTTGTGGGCATGAAAAGAGCCAGAGCTCCAAAGATAAGTTCATTTAAGTAGGAAAATTAAATCATCGGAAATTCCAGAGGATAAAGGTGTCGGGACATTGTGGAGATGCCAACACTGAAACTTCGGACCACCCAGGCTACAATATAGGGCGGCCTTGTTACAGCTCCTAGGAGCAAAGGAAACAGAGATGAATGACAAGAGCCTTTGATAAAGTTCTGATATTAACTTGATCAAAAAGAAAAAGAGCCTCAGCTTTAATTCTCACCATGATCATCGACCCCAAACACAACTCCCCTCAAGTTGATCTGTTTGACAGAATCTGAGCCTGTTGATAAACATCATCAGAAGGGGTAGATGTTTTGAGGAGCCAGATTTGCCACCCGCAATAGTATAAGAGACCTATCTCTTTATGTCTGCGGACGACCATGAGACAAACACTACGAACGAGCCGAATGCTTTTTTTTTTTTTTTAACCCTGTTTTGAGATTAATTAAAGTTGGGATCCTAGAAGGTAGAAAGGCTGCTAAAATTGAAGAACACCCTTCATGGTTGGAATTGAAGGGCATCTTCTGCATGTTGGACCAGATGCTGGTCAAGAACAAATGAATGGCGTACGTATTGGAAAAGAAGAAAAAAAAACATGCAAATGGACCAGTTGCATTATATAGTTAGCATTTCTTTCGCTGAGCCATTTATGAACCGAAGATGGGGAGAGTAATGATGCTATTTCTAAAGCATTGGTGTAAGTGGGTGAATGAAGGATGAATAAATAGTGGTTCCACATGCGACGACATTGGAGCATGGATTTCAATGGGAATGGTAACCTTTTGATAATGTTTTTTTATTTACATATTAATTAGCATGAGAGAGAAGGATCAATGACCAAGTCTTTGAGTTGAGGAAAGAGTCCTTGTGAGAAGTTTCTATGCCGGTGGTAGGGAATCTTTATATGTTCTCAATGACCCAACACTTAGACCATGTTTAGTATTAAAATAGATCGGAGATAAATAAAAATATCTTCAAATTTTAATTTTTTCACACATACCAGCTGCAAGTATAAAAAGACAACTGCAAACGCAAATCTCATATGGATTCTCCGAATTAACTCAGTTTGTACAACTCAAAAAGACTTCGGCATACGATTTCTGTTGAGGACAAAGTATTTTTTTTATGTATGTTTGGTAAAGTAAGAGATAAATATTTGTTCAACTCTATTCTTTTGTTTGTAAACATATGAATAAATGTGAGGATAGAACATAGGAAAAAGCTTGTTTGGCATCTTGTCCAATCGTGAAGAAAGTGCAAAATGAAAAAGGAAAGAAAGGCGATACATATCTTGAAATTTTGGGGATATGTTTATTCTTTTTAACCCCTTGTAAATCCCCATGTAATCTAACCACGCCAAATAACAAAGGAACGAGGATAATTAAGCATATATCATTTCATATTATACTACCAAATCCCTGAGTTTTAACTTAACATGATTTTAGTGATTAAGTGGCAATCAAGATACCACAGATTGCATCTGTCTCTTTCACAGTGGTGGTTTAGAGGGCAATGTCGGACTATATGCAATTGGGATGCAATGAAAGGGACTGGTTATCTACACAAATCTTCCTCCTACAAATTAAAAGGACAAGTTTTTAGCTGTCACCCAAAATTTTGGTGAGAAAGCAAGCAAGCACCGTTTAATCAAATCGAATCTCATCAACCCATTTCTCCATGCATTACATTTCTTACACCAACTCTCTTTTATTAGATAGATGAACCAACATGGTATTTATGAGAGGGGGTGGACTGCGAATTAGGAGAACTGTTGGGTGTATATCATATTAAACCTACTGTGACAGTTTCTTTTTTTTGGTTCAGCTGATCAGAAACCTAATGTGACAGTTAACCACTCATTAATGTTGCCCTAACCACACGTTTGAGAACAACCATAGTACGTGCATGGAGAACCCAAGAAAACTGGTTTTTTTTATAACCAAAGAATATTAGAGAGGTCTTTGCTTGGGCACAAGTCCAGGATGCAGAGTCTCCATCAGATATGTCTCTGAACATGTTCTTCCATGATTAATAGCCATCGTGCTCTCAACATCTTCTAAGGTTGGGCAAGAGTCCAACTGGACCGGATTATCTTAACCTAACTTTGTGATTAGGATCATCGAGAAAAAAAAAGATCAAATTTGTTGACTGTTTCATGTTTTAGTCCAGTTGTGGGAGGTCATCAACACCATTTAGGATAACGCATATAAACAACTTTTTTGATTTGATGGTCTTCATGGCGTTTTGACTTATATTATTATACGTATATTACTCTAATAAGTATTGATGCCAAAATTGAGTGAGGTAGAACAAACAAAAAACGTTTACACTTGTTCCAAGGAGAGCAAGCATAAAATTTGGGGTTGTTTAATAAAACAAGCTTTTCAAAATTAATTCGGATTAATGAATGCTCAACCGAAATGGCAAATAATCACTACAAAAAGAAGAGCATATGTCAGCGGTTTAGAGCCGCTGCCAAATGTCCAGAAAACGCTGACATATTGTTATGTCCGCGCCTCTCCAGGCGCTGCCAAAGCCGCTGACAAAAACCCCGCGGACATAACTTATGTCAGCGCTTTACATGTAGCCGCTGCCATATAAATATTTATCCGCGCCTACTGCGGCCGCGGCCATAAAGTACTATTGGCAGCGGTTGGGACCACCGCGGCAATAGATTATACAGCAATGGCTGGAAGCCGCGGCCAATAAATGTTATGGCCGCGGCTTACAGCCGCGGCCATATAATTTTTGTCAGCGGTCTTAGGGCAGCGGCCATATGTCCATTTTTGTCAGCATGTTGTAGCCGCGGATATATGTTCTTTTGGCATCGGCTATTGAGCCGCTGATATATGATCAGAAAGAAAAAAAAAATTATTTAAATACATACAACACTCTATACTCACATGTGAACCACCTGAATCATTCAATTACATATATTATCATTGAGCCACCACCCAGGCTCGCTGGATCATTCAATCACATATCATTGAGCCACCACCCAGGCTCGCTGGATCATTCAATCACACATCATTGAGCCACCACCCAGGCTCGCTGGATCATTCAATCACACACATATATATAATGTGTAAAAATTGTTATACAAATATCCAGAACAATAGAAAATATGAATGTGTAATAAAATAAGGGGGAAATCAAGAGACAGGAACATCATGATCTAAATAATCATCTGCCGCCTCATCTGTCTCAGTGTCGCTCTCGCTCTGAACTGGAGGAGGTACAGGTACAGGCTGGGTACGTGCCTGTGACGCCTGTATCTGGGAGAGGAGTACGCTCATCTCGTCCACCTTCGAGGCTACACTCTGCAATTGAGAAATCTGTTCTTGCATTTCATTCATCTTATCTGCCTGTGCTTTCAATTTGTCTTCTTGTACTTTTAATTGTTCTTGCATTTGCCTTTCTCGCTCTGAATAGGCAGACGGTCCTGCAGATGTAGATCCATACCATGTCCTCAACGTCTCTCCACTCCCTGCGCAGCGAACACGCCCAGGTCGATCTTTTCCCATGACTGAAATGAAGGCGTCCTCGGGAGTCTGGCTCTCGGCATCAATGTCAGACGGAGCAATCATTTCACTCATAGCCTCCTACAACAAAAGGTAGAGAAAAAAATATTAATTATACAACTATTGTAATGAAAACATATTCACATAAAATAAATAGAAATAAAGTTTCTTACATATCGTCTCCTGCTCTCCTCATCTACCCAACTCTCAGTGCCGTCAGGTAAATTTTTACATCGACCCATCTTGAATACCTCAAGTCGATGCGGAGTACGTCCATGCATTAGAGACTGTTTAAATTAAAGACATATAAGTAAGTAATGAATAAAAGGGATAACATAATTCATAAAGCATAACTCACAAAATCACTCATCAACTGATAATGAGAAGTCCTGCCCCGTCTATATGACATAGATTGAGTGGCACGATTTTGCTTATTTCGATCAGCAATCCTCTAAAAAGACAAGAATAGACAGTTATTGTTCCATTTATAGAAACAAAATAATCATAAACAATTATATTCTAAGCATTTTAAAATATTACCCTCTCATCCCCAGTAGTCCACAACTCGCACATTGTTTGCCAATCGGAGGGGTCAACACCTGCTGGGACGGATGCAATCGCATCATCTAAAGGCTTCCCATTAAAATGCTGACATGAAAAATAAAATTTTTGTCAATATATAAACAAGTATATAAAATAAAGTACATATGAAATGAAATAGTATATTAACTTACTCTTTTTTTTTGCTTGCTACGCCAGCTGCGATGCATGGCGCTCATGTGAGCAAGCATCTCCCTATCTGTTTGGTCTGTGCGATCCCACTGATATGTCAACTGCAAAACAAAGTCACTGAATTATAACAAAAGCATATGCATATATATTATTCAATTTAAATAATAATTACCTGCAGATCTCTGAATATAAACTCCTTAGTCGCAGCAGGCAGCTTCGCAAAGTCTTTTTGCCAAATCTTACAATATATCTTTGATACAACGCCCATGCGACTAGTAAAGTGATCTGCAGTAGGGCCGACGCCATAGCCTCGGACAAGAGAGACATTCCATTGTTGTCCATCAGGGCATCTCCTCTCCGTAACTCCCCTAGTCGGCCCTCGACGGCCATGACCCCTCCCCCAAGGTCGTGCAGATGGACCTGTTGAAATATAAACATTAAACATCATTAGAGAATATCTATTAAACAATGAATATAAAAGTTCTGCATTGACAATAACCCATCAGCCTAACTTGTACCCAAACGATGTCTATGTTGTATCGAATAAATATGAATTAACCGACAATTCAAAAAAATATTCGACAGCACCTCCCCTATACCGGGAGCATTTTCACACATACCTTCCACACACATATACATGTCCATATACATTCCACATTCACAATTCAAGACTTTATGCTCGATATATGACATTACTATCAAAAGACAGTAAAAGCATATATCCTAACACAAGTCTTGAACGGGCAAAAATGGAAAAAAAGGTCCACTCAAACTCACTCATTTCCATTCATGCTTTCTCCGTCTTCTCATTCATACATCCTGTAAAGCACAATGTATACATAATTCTAATGTGCTCACACATACAATCACATCCTGCAAAAATATGAGCCACCACCCAGGCTCGCTGGATTAGTTTAAACATGAGCCACCACCCAGGCTCGCTGGATTAGTTTAAAAATATCAAAGTAACTTAATAGTCTATAAAACAGAGAGAAAAAATTTAATTGTGAACCTTGCTCTTGTTCTTCAATTGGATTGTCTTGATGCTAAGAGAAGGCTAAATTTTGAGATAGTTTCCCCTAATACATTACTTTATTTCATGTTCCTTTTATGAGGAGGACCAAGAAGTCAATAATACATTGGTTTGAGATGTATCCTCCCAATTACTTGAACAATGGTATTGACTAATATATGATTTAGTCAAATATGATCGAAATTAATGAGGTCACTTTACAGTTGTGCAATATTAAAAAAGAGAAAAGAGGAACATCAGCCAACAATTTGGCCCACTTGCATGGTTTCCCCTCCATTTGCCAATATTAATGACCGGTAGTGATCAACAAAAGCCCTGTAAGGTAGCCAAGCACTATAAAACAGCAAGAGTAGGCAGGAACAAAGGGGAAAGAAGAATACTAAAGACCCCCCTGTTTCCTTGTCACGTGGCTGGCAATAACTTATTGAAACATCAAAGCCCTCTCCCGACAGCGGTTCCACCTTAATTCTAGCGTCCAATAAAGCTCAAACCTTACTTCGTTCGGGTAGGGCTTTGAGGAGTCGTCTTGAGCCAACAGAAAACTCACTCAATTGCGAGAAGGAGTCTACATCGATTGGATTTTACAGGGGAGAAGGTAGCAGCGTGGGCGAAGGGAGGGCGTTTGGTCTTCCAAGTTGCGGCAGGGGAGCAATGGGCGGTAGGGTTAGATGTGTACTCTATGACGTGTTAATGCTTCTCCATCATCTTCCTAGCAGAGGAGTTTGTTGGTCGATGTTGGACATAATAATCCCATATCACTGTGTGAGAGGAGGAAATTAATATATAGTTGTTCTTGCACATAGAAAATTAGGAGCAAGATTTTAACACCTCCCCCACAGAAATCATAAGATGATTGTTTTTTTATTTATTATTTACCCCCAGTCTTATTCTTGTAATATTTTGAGTGTAAACCTCTAATATCGATAACTTGCGGATTATTAAAAGCTGATTCTAAAGGATTTGAGAGACTTGAAACAAAAAAGATCCTTCAAAACATACTTGTTGTCGATGTAAAGGACATATTTTTAAAATTATTTAAGACAACATAGTTAAGTCACAGAATACATAGACTAAAAATTAAAAAAAAAAAACATCAAGAATTCCTCAACATAGATTTGTCTATCTTAATTGATTTTAGCAACTAGACAGCAGCAGGTGGAACACATGCACCTTTAGTGCGAACAAATACCATGCATTCACAGTTTTCAGAGCTAGCAATACAGTAGGCCCATTTCCATTCCTCTACAGCAAAACAAAGCTATTATGCCATTTAACTGTGGTGTGGGATAAAGATGACAACAGCTCCAAACTTTGATGTTACCATCCTCTGATGCGACAAGAAATTAGGTGGTGGGGGTTGTAAGGTTAGGCTCACTCCCACTTAGTTCACCGTTTAAGCAAAAGATCTTAAAAGCTCTTGTGACATTCTGAATGAGACATAACAGGAGATTAACAGAAGATTCGCTCAGGTTAGAGTTCTGTTGTGAAGAAAGGCTCATCCCACTTGGTTTAACCTTTAATCAAGCTCAGACCAAACTGCTGATGAGATATAAAGAAGACAGCATGCCTCAAAATGTGCCTATTCTTCTTGTTTGTTCTGGATTCCTTCCAGAAGTACAGAAGAATATATTGATATGAATGACCAATTAGTGGCAGGTCAGGTTAGTTCTCCTACCCTGCTTAACTGATCCCACTGGTATTCCTTAGTCCTAATGTTTCTGCATTAAATAATTATATCATCGAACAAGGTGAAGTGACCACATTAATTTCTAAGACAGGAGAACGCTGCCAACTTCACGGTCCACACCTCAAAACGAATCATAGGGGAAAATTGGCAATCCCATGCCCCATGTCATTCATCCAAAGAAATCATACAGATAACCCACTCACAACCCGGCCATTTCCCAAGATGCCAAGCAATAAGCGGAAGGAAGAAATGTGAAACCTCGGACAATAAATGGATAGTGAAAATCTCATCAGTGAGGCAACATCTACTGTCAAGCAAAAATGTGAAATCTTTGTGATGTCACAGGGTGTCTGGTTATCCGGTTCTTTGGAAAAGACGAGGGCTGACGAGAGTTGGGGTGGCCAAAGGACCGTCAAACAGAAAGGGGAGTGACGAGAGAGAGAGAGAGAGAGAGAGAGAGAGAGAGAGAGAGAGAGAGAGAGAGAGAGAGAGAGAGAGAGAGAGAGAACACATGGCGTAGCCGTCGACCTTACCACTGCAGATGCCGATAGGCGGCGGGGGAGTGTGGGACAACCCCAAAGACGCGGCCCCGAGGGTGTTGGCCGCTGTGACAGCGGCCATCGAGCGGCTGGTGGAGCGGAACGACCGGATCGCCACTGTCGCGGCGGAGGAGCAGGGGGAGGATGGGGAGGAAGTGGAGGCGATGGCGGCCCCCCTCGGGGGCCCCCTGGACGGCTTCCGGGGGGTGAGGGCACCAAGTATCGGCGTGGGGAGGTACCTCGAGAGGATCTACCGCTACACACGCTGCAGCCCTTCCTGCTTCGTGGGGGCGAGGGGCCACCGAAGGGGAGGGGGCCGCCGGAGAGAAGGGGGTGGGGGAGGGAGGGGTGGGGGCGCCGGAGGCTCACCGTAGGGGGTGGGGACAGCCGCCGGAGATGAGGGCGTCGCCGGAGCCACCGCCTGCCGTCCGTCGTCGGTGCGTCGCCGGAGGGAGAGGAAGGCGTCGGTGCGTCGCCAGTCTTCGGGAAGAGAGAGAGAGAGAGAGCGAGCGAGAGAGAGAGAGAGCGAGCGATATGGCGCGCAGTGGTGTTTTTGTTTGGCGGGATAGGCGAAAATATGGCAGCGGCTGTACAGCCGCTGCCATATTAGTATTTAGCAGCGGCTAAAAAAAGCCACTACTATTTATATTTATGGCGGCGGCTAACCACCGCTGCCATATGTAATTAAACTTAAAAAAAAGTTGTTGCCACGCATCAGTGAGAAAGTCGGTCGACCGATATCTCGTGGTAGGACGACCGATCTTCTCAGTGCATTTAGGCTGCCAGCAGTGAGAAAGTCGGTCGACCAATTTCTAGTGTTCGGTCGACCGATCTACTCAGTGCATTTTGAGTGAGTTAGTCGGTCGACCTATTTCTAGTGTTCGGTCGACCGATCTACTCAGTGCATTTTGGCTGGCAGAAGTGAGTTAATCGGTCGACCGATTTCTAATTGTCGGTCGACCGATCGATTCAGTGCATTTTGAAACGCAGAGGTGAGACAGGCGGTCGACCGATTTCTATTGGTCGGTCGACCGATCTACTCAGTGCATTTTGGCTGGCAGAAGTGAGTTAATCGGTCGACCGATTTCTAATTGTCGGTCGACCGATCGATTCAGTGCATTTTGAAACGCAGAGGTGAGACAGGCGGTCGACCGATTTCTATTGGTCGGTCGACCGATCAAGGCAATCTATTGTTTGCAACGCCTACGCTATCCTCTTGCCTGACGGATATGTTCACTTAATTTGTGTATAAAATATTTATATTTGAGAATATTACAAGTATATACATGCATATCTAGCACAAATATACTTGATTATTTGTAATATAAATTAATAACATATGTATATATGAATCACTAAACTAAGGTAGAGATTAAGTTCATGCTAAGCTAAGCAGTTTTGTGTTGAGCCTCGTTTTGTCATCAAGCAATATACCATAAAGTACATCAAGCAATCACATACCAGATGAAGCAGAAAATATGATAGACATATTGTAGCTATTACATAAAGAGCACCCTTTTGTCACAGCAAAGAGGCGAGAGTAGGATACGAAAAGCAAAAGGTAGACATCATAGAACAGCTAAGGAATCACTCAGAAGGAGGCTGATTCTGAGAAGGTCGCAAATAACCCATGATTTCCCGTAACATTTGAGACTGGGAGTCCATGTGGCCCTGGTGGCTAACTCTCAACTCAGCAAGTTCTCTAGAGAGATTCCCGACTGTGTCGCCCACTTGCCGAACTTCTCCCCGAATAGATTCCATCTCCCCCTCAAGCCTGGTCAAGCTACCTTGGATCCGCAGTTGGAAGTCATCACCTCCGGCAGCCGAAGGAGGCAAATCTTGTTCCATAGGAGCCAAATGCTCTTCTTCTTCATGTCTATCGTCTTCACCTTGTGCTTCACCTTCGCCTTCATCTTCCGTTTCTTCTTGACTGTCTTCACCAGGGTCATCAGTGACATTCCTCATGAATTGTCCATTAACATTCCTGTAATTCATGAACCTCATGATGTTGGTTTCATTGTAGACCATGGAGACAGAAATATTTTCTGCTCGCTCATTAGTGAGGTCAATGCCAGCATGCTCAAACACAGCCGTAAGTTGGGCTGCATAAGGTAGAGATCTTCTTCTCTGATTCTTTACTAACTTGATCAGCGTTACCATCATCTCAGGTAAACACAGTGGTACATTGTGAAATAAGCAGTGAAAAATACATTTGTGCACTCGAGTGACTTCATCCCGAGATCCACCTTTTGGAAAAAGTATAGTGGTGATCATGTGGTGAATGATCCTCTGTAGTGGTGGAAAATGATTTGCATTGATCAAAGCATGATGTGCCATCCAAGGTGCCGGATCTTTTCCCAACAAAACTTGGCACATATCACTATCATAATACTGGACATGTTCCACTAAATAACCAGCATTTCGAATCTCTAATGCATGACTAAGAACTGTATCACTCACGTGAATCTCAACTCCATTAACAGCAGTAAATAGTCTGTTGTTGCTTGTATATAAATTTGCATAGAATTGTTGAACCAAATCTGGATAATAGACTCTATGGCTAGACATGAAGTGAACCCACCCTTGTGTTGCAAATAGAAGACTGACCATGGGCTCCGTATTGTCTAGATTGTCGAAGTCCACATACCGAGGGGGCAGAATTTTCCTTCTTGTTTCAACCAACAACTCTCCAGGAGCCAAGGGAACTTGTGTAGCCGCCCCTGATCCTTCACCAACGTGGCGGCGACGACTCGGGACCGAACGACGATGGCGCATCCGTGGAGGCATCGGAGATGGACAAGGGGTGAGGGAAATGAGAAGGAAAATGGAGAAGGGGTGAGGGAAATGAGAAGGAAAATGGAGAAGGGGTGAGGGAAATGAGAAGGAAGATGGAGAAGGGGAGAAGAGTTCTAGGGCAAGTAGATGAAGATGGAGAAGAGGAGAAGATGAGAAGAGTTCTAGGGTAAGAAGGGAAAGATGGAAAAGGGGGGAAGAGTTCTAGGGCAAGAAGGAGGCAATGGAGAAGGAGGGAAGAGTTCTAGGGCAAGAAAACCACCTTAGGGGCTGGAGAGATGGAGGAGAACTTATGTGGGATGTTTCCCACCCACCCTAACATATATAGGAGGGGGTTTGGGTTGATACAAAGTGGGCCGGTCGCGACCGAACCGAACCGGACGAAATCGCGACCGGAATCGGTCGACCGATTCTAATATATCGGTCGACCGACCTACCCAGTGCAGATTATAATTTTAGCAGTGTAAACGTCGGTCGACCGAATGTGCATCATCGGTCGACCGATTAAAAATATGGCAGCGGCTATATAGCCGCGGCCATATTCGTATACCGCTGCTACAATCCACATGGGTTTTTTTTGGTGCCACATGTACAAAAAACACATGTGCATGATGCCACATGGGCAAAAAACACATGTGCATGGTGCCACATGGGCAAAATGTCCATGTGACACTTATGCACTTTGCACAAGTGCACAAAGTCTCTCCTAGCACAAATATACATATATATTTCAAATATAAATAACATATGTATATATCAATCGCTAAACTCAAATAATTTATTATTAAAAAATGTATATGTTCTACTTATGACTGATTAAAAATTTTTTAATTTAAAAATGAATAAAGTAATATTTTTAAATTATTTAAATGTCAGCGGTTTGTAGAATTGCAGACATAACATATATATATCAGCGGTGGACGAA
This sequence comes from Colocasia esculenta, assembly GCA_014218235.1. Classification (NCBI taxonomy): domain Eukaryota; kingdom Viridiplantae; phylum Streptophyta; class Magnoliopsida; order Alismatales; family Araceae; genus Colocasia; species Colocasia esculenta. The sequence goes on along the minus strand of CM024757.1, from coordinate 30,701,576 downwards.
GCCGCTGCAGAATATATGTCCGCGGTTAAATAAAGCCGCGGCCTTAAGGCAACATTTGTCCGCGGTGAAATTTTAGCCGCTGATGTATGCTTAACTTTTATCAGCGCCTACAATTAACCGCGGACACAACGGTTGTATGGCAGCGGTCTACAATAGCCGCTGCCTTATATCTCTTTTGTCCTTGAATTTTCAGCCGCGGACATATATTCGTTGCCAAATGTTGGTTCTCCTGTAGTGAATTCACTTTTTTGGCCAATCTAACCCGCAATTGAGAATAACCATATGTTTATTTTATTTTGTCAAGATATTTACAAAATTTGAACATTCTCTCAAACATGCGCGTCGTATATAATTAGGAGATATTTTCCCCATAGTATCATGAAAATTCTTCCTATATATGTGGATATTCTAGATTCGGAAGTTCCACATTAGGCTATGGATTTTAACTTGGAAAGGACACTTATATTATTACGAATTATGGTTCGAAATGATTTAAACTCGTAAATTTTATGGAAAAGAGGGATGATGTGGTTTTGAGTAGTGGTGTTCATTTTTTGGTTTAAACTGAAAAATCGAACTCAATCGAATTGAATTTTCAGTTTGGTTCCATTCAAAATATTAAAATTCTTGTCAATGATCCAAACCAAACCGAATTAATAGTTTGATTCCATTTCTAAACCCAACCAAACCATGCTAATCAAATAAACTGAGTCAATTTTTAGTGGGTTTTTTACTGTATTTTTCTTGATTTTATATTTTCACTGATTTTTATACTTATATTTTTCTGATAATTGATAACAACTTTTAACTATCTTTCATTATTTGTCTCACTGATTTTTAATTTCACTATTTTTATTACTGATTTTTAATGTCACTATATTTTCTCACCGATTTTTATTGATTATTGTCCCTGTGTTTCTCTCTTGTTTCTATTTTTACTGTTTATATCACTGATTTTTATTCTCACTATTTTTTCTCACTGTTTTATATTTTCACTATTTTTACCACTAATTTTATTCCTATTAATTTTCTCTCTGATTTTTATTCTCACTATTTTTTTCACTGATTATTTACTGTTTTATCACTGATTTTGTTCTCACTAATTTTATCACTTATTTTTATTCTCACTAATTTTTATTTTCACTGTTTTAATCACTTATTTTTATTCTCACGATATATGAACAATCTGAAAAGAAGTCCAGTAGACCTAAAGTACTGATGGACAGAATCGAACCGAATAATTAAACAATTCGGTTCAGTTCATTTTTTGATCGATTTTTCGGGGTTCAATTCTCAATAAATTTCAATTGAATTTGATTTGAGTTGAACCGAAAATAATTAAACCGGATCAAACTAAATTATGAACAACCTTAGATTTGAGGCAAGATCTAACCTGGATAACCCACACTTGGCAATCGAAGGAACATGTGAGTAACCTGGATAACCTGCTCCACATGTCTATTAAACCAGTAAGTTGAAAATTTTGTAGAGGGGTATGCACCTAGAGTTAAGTTAAATTGGTGTAGTTTAACTCAGAAATTAACCTACGACATTTTAAAAATAAAAATATGATCAAAACGAGTCCAAATCTGGGATAAACCCCTACCCCACCTATCCCGTGAGGGAAGGACCCTTGACCCACTTGACACTTAGGAAAGAGAGAGATTTTTTTGACTTGACCGGAGCGTATTCTAGCCCAGTACTCCACCCCTGGTACACTAATCAAGATTATACTCTATCATACTCCTCTTTAACAAGATACCCCGTGATTAGCATATACTATTTTACCAAAATCATTTAAAAATTAACCATATATTTATATCTCAATAAAAGTCTTACCAAAGCAGCACTTTCATGAATAGGAATAGCCCGGGTAACCTTCTCTATCCTCCGGTCCTCTCATCCGATATATGCTTCGTATCCAATTATCGAAGAGACAAATGTCTCGGGGCCCTTGTCAAAAAGAAAGAAGGGTCTCTGGTCCCGGTGGGCTCACGTTACTCTCCGACCTCACCGATGGATTCACCCAATTTGACGGTTAAGATCTTCTCTCTAGTCAAACGATCAGAGAACCGCAGCCGCCTCTCCATCGAGTTCCACCGGAACACCTCTGGACAGTAACTACTAACTACAAACCCGCGCGTCCCCGTTCATCTAAACTTGGCGAACGGGTACGTGGCGCCAGATCAAACCAGCAGATTCCCCGCGACGTTGGCAGATTCTGTCAGAACCGTCCATCTCGTGCGCTTCCTCCATGAGCTCGTCGTCTATATCACCTACGATGCCATAACCGTAAAAAGCAGCATTTCTGTTACTAGCCGTTAAAAATATTTATACGAGGGAAGGCTCGCCTCTCCGCTGCCTACTCGACAGATCTGAGAAGAAAATTACTGCCTTTGGTTTTATATAGTTTTCCGTGGATCTCTCTGGTCACAATGCTGGGGGATCGGATGGAGACGTCGCCGGTGTAGGAGGGGGGAGATCGCGGGGGAAGGTGTCTGGGTTCTCGCCAGTCATCCGGGGGTGGAGATGAGCCGGGTGACGAGGGGCGGGAGCGCGCCGGCGGGTTCCTCTCTGCTACTGCTGCAGCCGCAGGGGAGGGGCAGGGGCATCGCCGGTGGGGGCGGTGGCGCGAGGGAGGATGGCGGGGACGAGGGCTTGGGCCTGTTCTCCAGGAACCGCCGGAGCGCCTCCGTCGCCGCGGACGAGGAATCTGATGGCCAGAATGGTATGGGATGCTCTTACTGGTCTGTGTCCATGCTGTCTTTTTCCCTTCTCCGAGTTGACCGGAATGGCGCCGTGGATTGAATTGAGGTGAGGCAAAGATCTGGAGGCTTCGTTCTGGCCCGGGAAGGGTCGTTGATTAGGACGGAGTACCAATTCATGCTGTATATGTTAATTGATTGGATCGCTCTTGGCAGCATCTGCGTCGTGGCTTTTCCTCTTTCCGATCGAATTCTCGATTGTTTTGCAGAGTGATTTGAATCCTTATATCGGGATTCATCGTTGCGCGATTTCGACGGATTTCTCCTTGCTCCTTTTTTGCTCACCCCACCTTCCTTGGTCGTTCAACCATGTGAATCTTGTTGATCGGTATTGTATCATGTTGTTGGAACGAATTCCCCATATTTTGATTTGTCTTGATTCTTTTATGACACAGAACGAACACTTGGATGGATTCTTATACTGGAATCCTTTCTGAGCGAATATTTTGATGGCTTCTCTTCCTAGAATCCGTTTTCACCTATTTTTTGAACGACAGCAAAACGGGCATTTCTTTACCATCAGATCCGCTTCTCCTTTCTGGTAATTAATTGGGTGGTTTGGCTGCTCTGTTTGCAGCACAAGTTAATCTGGGTAGGATCTCTGTTGGGCAAGCGAGGTTAATGAGGAGCGGGATGGATGATCTGCTGTCAGCTGCGGATATGGGGAAGCACGACTACGACTGGTATTATATTCTTATCCAGCACATAAATTAATTTTTTTTTTCTTTTTGGGTTCTAAATTTGTCCATAAAGATGCGTCAGACGTGTTGGGTTCCACATTATAGTTAGGATCAGGAAATGAGATAGTAAAAAAACAAGAAGATTGAATGTATGATCTTAGGCAAAACTGCACTAATTGGCAAATATATATGTTCAAAGCTTGTACATCTTACTTGATATCCAAATCTGGAAGGGAGGGAAGGAAGAGGTACTTGAGAGGATGTGGCGGAGACTGATCACAGATCCAAAAATGTCACCAGTGCATCATCATCATCATATATTCTTAGGACCGCAAAGTGAATAGAAACAATTGAATTGTGATTAATAATTGTGTAATTAATTATGGATCTCGTCAAACCAGAGGATCCCCAAGAAATAGCAGTAGTAAGCCTCAACTTCTTTTGCTGCTCATGAACGATTTTAGCAGTGATAATTGCCCAACTATACAGGAAAGCATCAAAATTTCTTGAACAATAATTCTCTGGTCCAATCTATCTGTGTATCCAATAATTGATCTTCCACTTGTATTGACAGAGACATAATTGAGCTTCTAAGAGTTGTTTCTCGTTTTTGTTGTTTTATGTGATCATCTTGAGTCGAAGATTTACAAATTACAACCACCTTATCACCAAATCCGCGCTGCATATAATGAACATTTATGTAAAAAATTCTAATTGTAATGTTAATTTATCGTCGATTCCTCCCACCTAATCAGTTCCCTCTACTTCCCACTGTGAAATTACTACACAGGCTTTTGACACCTCCGGGAACTCCTCTGGTTTCGACACTGGAAGCCAGAGAGTCCCACTTGCCGTCAGTAGCTTCAAGGTCCAATCTTTCAGCTAGATCAACATCCACTACTACAGCTTCAAGGGTATATGTTTCTTTCTTGTTAATTTCTACACAGACAGACTCGTATCTTTTGCAGATTCTTGCAGCAAGATTTCTACGGTTTTTTTTTACGTACTGTTCCTCTGCAGTTTTCTGTGCCCCAGCAGGAGACCAAGCAGCCGGCAAGGCCCGCAAGAAGCAGCTCCGCCACACGCCTTTCCATCACCAACTATTCCTCCAGCCAGCTCTCCTCCTCCAGCAGGACCTCCATCCTCAACACGAGCACCGCCTCGATCTCTTCTTCCAGGCCGTCCACCCCCGGCAACCGCTCGTCCTCCTCGTCCAGAACCAGGCCGTCTGCCCCGGCTTCCTCTCGCCCAACCCCCTCCCGCTCCTCCACCCCCTCCAAGACCAGGCCCGCCACCCCCGGCGACAAACCGCGGCCTTTGCACTGCTCCAGGCCCTCGACTCCCACACAGCGGTCCCATATCCCAGCCACCTCGAACTCCAACCCGAGTTCCATCACTTCCGCGCCGTCCCGTTCGAGTTCCAGGCCGTCGACGCCGACTCGGCGGGTGCCCGTGCAGTCCTCAGTCCCCGCCCCTGCGCGCGCCCCATCCGTCGGCCGAACCGCGAGTGCGAGTAGCCGGACTCCCGGCCCCGCCTCTCGGCCGAGTTCCCCCGGCCCACGCATCCGCCCGCCCCCACAGCCCCTGGTGCTTCCGGATTTCCCACTCGATGCGCCTCCGAACTTGAGAACGAAGATCCCGGAGCGTCCGGCTTCCGCCGGCAGGGCACGGCCGGGTCACTTGTTAATGGCTCGGTCGAGTTCTCATGCGGAGGCTGCGCCGCCGGCGAGCTCGAACCGGAGGCAGTCAATGTCGCCGGTCGTCACGAGGGGCAGGCTCCCGGACAACTCCCCTAAGCGGCGGCTGCAGAGCAATGGGCACGACTCGAGGCCACCAGATGGCCCGAATCCCATGCTGCGCGAGAGCGCGGTCCCGAAGACGACCGCCAGGTCGACTGTGGCGGCTGACAGCACGGGATTTGGAAGGACGATTTCGAAGAAGTCGTTCGACATGGCTCTTCGGCACATGGTATGCTCCTTTGTCTCTTTCCATCTGATGAACACTTGTGTCATTTGTCTACATGCTGAACAAAACTCCAACGCGCATGACGAAGACGAGGTCATGCATGGGGTAGCCCAGCGGCATGCACAAAGCTCCTCTCGTCTTTCCATGGGAGTGCCTCGATCATGGGGTTCATGGTTTAACAGTTACAGATTTAACTCTCCCCCAATGATATAAATAATCTATCTAGGTATATATTTAATTACTATCTTAATTAGAGTTATTAATTATCCCTCTTTATATGTGAGATAAGGACCTCATCCTTTTGAATCCAAACCAAAATGATTTTTAGCCATAGATTTATCCCCTCTGATCATTCCCCAGTCAAAATGACCTACACATAAAAAGCTGGAAAGAAGAGAATCCAGATTGATACCCTATAGATGAAAACGGCGCACTCCGGTTGTCACTTCAAGTTGGTATCCTAACAAGTCTTATGCACTTTGTCTGCGGGGTCAGAGAGTGGGAGATGTCTGTCCGACTCATCCAAAGACTGTTTAGACGACGATTGAGAGGACGAACTTCTCTGGGTTAAAATTAATAGCCTGCAGGAGGCCAGCCCAGCCAGGGCCTTCACTGTTAACATAAAACTTGAGAGCGGCGCGTTGTCAATTCCAATTGTTCATTAGTTGATGCTTCTCTTCCATGGTTAACTGGCCATCCAGGATATTCGCCAGAGCATTCCGGGAGTCCGCGGCGCCTCTCTTTTCCCTCAGAGCATCCGCTCAACGGCTTCCATGGCCATTACTCCAACCCGCATCTCCGACGACCACAAAGCTCCGGTCTTCATCAACGGAGCCCATCCAGCAGAGGGCCATTACAGCTGCAACGGCGCGAGTTATATTAATGGCGCCACACCCGAGCATGTGGACATCGATCTCAGCTCCCATGACGGCGAGGTTCACGTCGGGAGAGCAAACGAGTCAGACATGTACGAGAACTCCAGGTACGACGTAATCCTGCTCAAAGAGGACGCGAGGAACACGAACTGGCTGCACAGCGTCGAGAGCAAGCCCGACCAGAGCCCGGTGTTCGACCTCAGATTCGAGACTCTGCCGGAGCCATTTGTCCTGTTGTGACATTCCCCACCTAGTCATGTTCACATTTTTCTCCCCCTTCCTACCTTCACATATTACCTCTTAAGAATTTTTAACATGTCATTATATATGTTCGTCATACTTCATAGATGTGGAAGAAGCGTCTCCGTTGGTGGGCTCAACAGTGTCTTTCTATATACCATCAAGGCAATAATAAACTTCTTGATATTGAAATTTTTCTCCGGGGATTCAAGACTCCAAAGAGCATTTATTGGGAACATTTGAGATGTTGAAGCGAGTGAAAGATTCTGAGGCAACCATGCATGTGGGCAGGGTGGCAAACTGTTGTAGCCTGCACAGTCTTCCGTCGGTGGATTGCTCAACCACATGTTCTTGCAAATGATAAAGAAAGGATTCTCTCATCTGGAGAAAAAGACAAAAAAACAGAAAGAAAAAAAGAGGAATGTGATTGGAAGAATATCCTGATCATCATCTTTTTTTTTTTTTTGCTGTCTAAAAAATTGTAGATAATGAGAACATATATGGAGAGGTAGAAGAAGGTTACGCCTACAAGGCACATTATGAATCATGACAGGACCAAGATGCTACATAAATATTTTTAAAAAAAAAGGTACAAAGAAAATGCACTTATAATATATGGGTATACAAAATTCTTCATAAATTGCGTCAAGGCAATGTCGACAAAAAAAATATCTATAAAAAACAGAAGACAAGTCATGCATAAATTTATTGCAATACTTCATATTTATATTTCATGTTAAATCTTATCTTAGAATTAGACCTCTGAAAATTTTCATCCACAAAAACACAAACCTTGGAGGAAAATTATTTATGTAATGGGCCAGTGACAAGCTACTCTGGGCAGTCGACTGGGTCCCTAAGCATTGTTGACCCATTAAGTCCTTTTTCTTTTTCTAACTGGGCAATCCATATTGAAGTAGGAATTATCATAATTGATGTCTGTTCGAATTTTGTCACATTCTTGAACCACTTCCCTGCAGGGGAGGGTTTATTTTTAACCCAGACATCAATCAGCCACACCATGTGCTACATTATGCCTATGTATGACTGGACTTTGGAGGATGGGACATGAGCCAACCTACAATATTGTAGAATGGCTACACGGTTGAAAGATATGTCTTTGACGGTTTTTAAGAAAATTTGATATTAATATGCATCCATTTAGGTGATCAGGTAGATAGATCCTGAATCGATCTATCTATCCTTTTTTTTTTTCCCTTTTCTTTTCTTTTCCTCATCACTTCATGAAATAGGATGGGCGTGCAATCCATTAAAGGAGCAAGATCAAATATATGGAACAAAAAATATACTCCCAACTCTCAATCAGAAGTTACCCTTCCAACAACTTGCTTGTTTCATATGTGATTAAAGGATGGGGTTCATCTAACGTTATCATGTGGGATGAGTACGTACTGCCAAGCTTACTGTGGAACCACTTATTGATAGCAAGTGGGTTGATGTAGAATACTCAGAAGACTCGGAGCACAGTCTGGGTTAGCCCTCTTTTAGTGGAAACGTGATCTGGTTAGCCGTGAGCTAGCTCCGGAGTGTCCAAAATCAAATATGGTCCAAATAACTAGTCTATTAGGGCCCTTATAACTCACAATCTTTGAGTCAGATAGGCCCAGGCCCATTATTATGCAATTTCCCTCCTCTCTCCAATCCAGCATAGGCCCATCATAAGACAATGAATAAAGACCGTCCAGGCCCATCACTGCAAGGAGAAATGCTAGTGTTTAAGGTTTAGCATCTAGGATGAGATTGGGCTGTGTAAAGGGTAGCGGGTTCCACCTCTATAGCATCTATTCTCTATGCAAGAAATTATTTGTCACTTTTATCGCTAAAAAGTATTTAAATGACTAGTAAGGGTGATAAATAATTTTAAGGTGACAAGTAACTTTTGCATTCAGAATTCCAGTTTGCATGGGAAAGGAAAAGGTGGGAAAAGAAGTAGCGGGCCCCACACTCCACACTCATGTCCAATCTTATCCACGACAAAAAGTACGTGGCTCTTTCATAACCAGATAAGGGAATTGAGGATAGGCTATCCATGTGGGGTTATTTTGGTTTGGACAATTTAATGAGGGATGGTTACAAAGGGTGATAATTTTTAATATGATGTGATGTAATATGACAGGTATATAGAGTTGTCACTATTTTTATCTCTAATTTGACATCATATATCTATGTATAAATGGGAGATATACGATTTTCTAAAAAAATAGTACAACATTTAATAAGTTATCCCTAAGAATAACTTTTATCTCCCCTCCATAGATGGGATACTTATATCACCCCCTTTTGCACCCCTTTACCCGCGTATAAAACTTAACACTTGGGTTTAGTCTATCTCAGGTATCAAATCTGTCTAAAAGTTAACCCCCTTATTAAGTGGGGGATAAATTATCCTATCTGGTTATCAAACCTAAACATTTCTCCAATCCTGATGTTTCTTTTCAATAACTTTTTCTTATTGTGGACATGGTCATCCCACGTAAAGGCTGCTAACAAGTCAATGTTGGAAACGCAAATGGTACTTTATATATCTATTTCATATAAGAAAATTAGAACCAAAAATGGAAACACAAAGAAAACTAAAACATCAGTTACAATCTAATTACAGAGGGTGTAAATAATTAATGGCACTAGGAGTAGAAACAATGGAGATAATTTTGGCAATGACTGGTGTAATTAATATCAGGATAGAAACAAGTGAGGTAGATTAGTCATATCTTAAAAAAAGTGAGACGCCATTGAGTGCCGGTTCTCACTGATGAGAATTTCTTCCAGGCTTCTTCTGATGTGGTTAGGTGGTAATTCACAGTAGTACTACTTGACCAGTTTCACCTATTTTTTAAGATATAACTAATCCTATATATATATATATATATATCGAGAGATTAATTATCACTTAAAGATGTGCTACAAACTGTCAAACACACACATGCATGCCCAACTTTGAAGACGACGTATTTTTACACTGTTGGTCGTACTATAATTGGGACTATTAATTAAGGGTGTCTTTTATATATAAAGCAAAATATTGGAATGTAAGGAATAAAATATATGTTCACACATATGCTAGGCTGCTTTTTCTCTATAAAACAAAGGAATGGTGGCTATGTGGGCTAATAAATTAATGGCACTCGACATTTTTCTTCTTCCCTCGTTGCAACTTACAAGTACAATACCCAAGCTTGGGGGATCCTTGTTCAATCATCCGTAGCTGAGACCATCCATGCATGCCCTAACACTGTGAAAACCAATTTTAATATTTGTACATTCCGAAAGCATGCTTAATTAAGGATACTCAAACTGTCAGATTATCGTCAATGGTACGCTACCCACATGACATGAGTCACTCTCCCATGTTGCATGTAACTAGAACACATGCATTCAAAAATTGGACAAAGCTGACTCATACAGGTCATAACCAAATTACAAGTGGGAAGGAACAAGACGCATTAAAGGGCCAGGAACTACATAGAGAACAGTAAGAAGACAAAATGGGTTCCAATGAGATGAGTTAGATCTGTAAGACAAGGAAAGACAACCCAACTCAGGAAACACGCCACGAAGATTCCTTCTCAAGAAAAACAAGAAGAATGGGTAGAAGTGGGCAACATCATGTAGTTTAGTGTGAGATCCCCGTACAGCCTAAGTTGTTTCAAAACTTAGGTCAGTACCCATCAATGTAGACATTAAGATTATTAGGGTTTTTTTTTTACAGTTAAATGTGGAGATTCTTTTGAAAAGTTTTGAGAAGGGCTTGCCACTGTACGCGCACACCGTCGCTTCATAGTGTGCACCGAGACTTTTTCAAAAGTTTTCGAAGGTACGTACCACCACACGAAGGGTCCAAACAGTTATGATCCCTGGAAGGTTCTCAATCTTGATCATGGTTAGAAGATCTAGGGAAGGACATATGGGAGAAAACACGGTAATCTCTTCATTTCGCGGATGGTTTGGAGGCCTCGGTGCCCTACATATGCATCCATATTACCATGCATTAATGGTTTCCACAAAACTTCCAAGGAGTTATAAGTATTGAGCGAGCCCAAATACGAGTCTCTTCTGTATAATGTTGCGTTTGGGCTGAGTCCCAGATGTTTATGTAAAACGAGTAATATTTATTGTACATCTCGATGTGTAGCAGTGGCGCATATACTCATTTCTTAATGGTCATGTCCTACGTTGGAGGATATAGATGATGAGGATTCAAATATTAGAATGGCCTCAAAACCAGCACATCATCTGTTCGGTGAAATTACTCAAAGCATAAAAGAGGTGCAGGGTGGCTCTCCATGTCAGGGTCTGTCAACAGGCCCAGACAAACATGCAGGTGATACTCCTTTTATCGGAGCATCTGGAAGCCTGTTCGTGCTAATTTATCAGCAAATCTCAAAATAGTTTCATATAAGGATTGCAGGATGTAAAAAAAACATAAGTGAGTTTGGTGTATCTGCTGCTGCCAGCAAGGACGATTTGGCCTCCTCCCCCAAGGAGGATCCTAAGACTCCAGCCTTGCCTATTATCAGTCAATCCCCGTCTCCCTCAGCCAACTCTTCTTCGAGTTGTAAGAAATCTATATCTCGTCCAATTCCGAAAAGAGGTGTCAGAATATGTTTGCTCACACCGTGACAACATTAATCTCCCAGCCCTTTACATCAGAAAACTATATACCTCTCCTACTATTTATCCATCAGTTCGAACATCTACAGGAGCTCAAGGTGATCAAGATGATATGCCAACTTGGTAAAGAATTGCAGAACGTGCTAAAGCGGAAAAATATCTTCATGTTTGAATTTAAATTTGATTATGAGACTTCTAGTAGAGAGACTAATTAAAGATGATGATGTTGAGCGCTGTCATTGGGGTCCGAGACTTCGTCCTCAAATTACTCTTCGTTGTACTTATTCTTAAGATAGATTATCTATGAATATCTAATTAGTCTTGACTTGGTCCCTTTTAATGGCCTGTGCCATTCAAATTGTACTGGCCTTTGTTAATTTTTTATTTTTAATATTAATAATAAAATGGCTGATTTCAGGGATCTTTAACTTAAAAAAATGGTCATGTCCTAACCATTTCGCTCACGACTCAATGAAAGACTTGGTGTATAACAGATCTTACATACTTGATTTATATGCAACAAGTATCGTTAGTGGCTTGTCCTTAAACCTATTCACACTCCTGGTTATGGCCATTTTTAATTTGTCATTCAGCAGGTTTGCGAATTTTAAGCTCAAAGGTCACTTTTGAGTGCATGAGAAAATGATAGATGAGACTGGGTGTTGCTAGGCTACTATATATACTTGATAAACACGTGATATTTTATCCCAAATCTGGTCACCATTTTTTATAAATCAAGCTTTTATACTCTCGCCACTTTTTTATAAATCAAGACTTTAGATGCACTCTTGCCGCATCATATATAATTACTATTGTATATCTAGGCATGCATTAAACGTCATTACTTCTAGAAAAATAGTGAGGGTGAAAAATAAGTGCATCTATACTTTTTACATCTTGAGAAAAATTTAATGCACATCTTTGATATGCAAAATACATGACACATTTACTAAAGTTGTGTCAGGTATACATTAAATGCCCTTATCCATGCCGCACAATTATAGTACTGTGTCATGTTTCTTATACATCTTTAATATTCTTATTTATGTGGCACAATTCTAACGAATGTGTTATATTTCATATATATCTTTAGTCTATACTAAATCTTTCTCTTACCTATGTAGCGTGCGTACATGCACGTACGGTACATTGCTGATGCTGTATGTCGTTTGCACTTTGCTCAGCAGAGTTGTTGGCCCATCAGCATCAGCGGTTGCAGTTGACACAGTTGTGGGATGACGTAGGAAAGTATTGGGGGATGTTCTCAAAAGAAGCAAGCATCTGAGAAGAGAGTTTGAGCAGCATCTTTTCTGCGTGTTACTGGGTGCTTGGGATACTTGATAACTAGTGGGAATGCTTTTGTCTGCCACAATAAGACAGTGAACTTTACCTACCAAAAAAGTTGCCAGCTCCTAATTAATTTATAAGATCTAACATGACAGTCCCAGTTAAAAGCAGCTAGCTAGGGAGTGCTTGTTGACAGTAATCAAGTTCCAAGGAAAGAGACCCTGCGCCATGCATGGTATTTAAACAAATGTGTTGAACTCGCATATATAATTAATGATTGATTTCATGAGCTAATTAGATTAGATGAAACCCAATTATTGAACAACCTAATTAAGTACAGACTCCTTGTGGTTCCAATGATATACCTGCAGGGTTTTCCCGGAGCTCATGAAGCTCAAAGCTCTGTTTCAGCTGTCTTTATAATTTATCAGATAATGAGAAAGCTACACCCAACTCAACTCATGTTCTCACCCTTTAATTAGTGACAGTTCCACATCAGTTAACATTTCAAGATCCCCCACTAGCTAGAGCCTAGAGCGCAGAGGGTACTAATTAAGAATCTCGATCGTCTCCTTCGGAGAAGTGCGCAAAAAGAAAGAAACTAAGGAGGACGACGATCTAGCTAGTTAGTTGGGAAAGGCTTGGTGGACTCTCCCACTGTTTTGTTTCTAAATACTCCTAGTTGGTATATATACCTCTTTGAACTTGCCATGTGCTTCTGCTGGTGCTGCTGCATGCTTGTGGCTCTCCTCGTTCGTTCGGGGTTGGTTGGGCCATTGGGGGGTGTGCTCTCCTCGTTCAGATAGTATGCAGGCCCATGCCAGCTCATGATTATAAGAGAAGGGAAAGAGAAAAAGGGCGCTTGTCGGCTCCAAGGTCAACAGCTAGAGCCTTGTTACTGAGCTGGTCCAGATGAAGTGGGCGATGGTTGTCTTGTGTGGTTCAGAGTTATTGAAGTGTTGTTTTGACTCCATTTGCGTATTGATTAGTGAGTAATCGAGCAAGAGTAGTATATATATATACGCTGACGTTTGGGTTTAATTGTGGGACTATGAATTAAGGCCCGTACGTAGCTTTTAATTAATTGCCCAAGCTAGTTAGGTGGCGGCCGGTAATTGGCTGACATTGGGTTTAGTAATCGGCGACATATGTACTCCATTATTTGCCACAATATTTTGGTATAGACTTCCTGTTCTTCGTAGAGTCATGTGCATTTTCATAATGGTGGAGTTTTTAAGGTTATATCCTTTTTATTACAATGCCATCTATTTGAGTATAGCGGGTTTTCCTCTCTTAATGAAAGATGATTGCAAGAAATAGATTCTAACAGACTGATCATAAGCGAGGCCAAAGGTACATGTACTACAAAAGTACAAAATTGAGAACATGTACGAGGAATATATATGAGGATGCACAATAAAGTATATATAATATAGTCTATGAACACAAGATGTAGGTAATTAATTAGCAATTTCATTTGGTCAGTGAATCGGTTATATCAGAGGCAACAAAATAAAAAAAACCCATGTAAACCAACTTTCTTCTGAACCACATAATTGGACTAAATCATGGTATCATGCACAAGCACACAAGTGCCCCACTACCCAGCCCCAATTAATCACACATAAGGCTATAAACGGAGCAAATATAGTTATGTATCCGTTCAGAATTCATATTCGTTCCAAATAGAAATACAAAATGAATAATTTAGTCAGATATTTTTCAGATTCAAAATGGATATAGATTTTATCCACTTCAAAAATATGAGTATTGATAAGAGATATTAGATGATCTAAAATTAGAAAGAAAATATATATAATTCTAAAAATATAATGTCAAAAATAATCTCTAAATAAGATCTAATGGTCAAGATAGAGTTTAGGACTTAGGATTCATGATTTATATGTCACATATGGATCATTAGATCTAAGATTTAATAGCCAAGAGCGATCATTATAGCAGAGTAGATCTAATTAAAACAGAGGGGAGCAATAATTTCTACATATGTTCTGTTTATTATCTAAATATTATCTGTATTTGGCATCTACTATGTCGAATAGTTATTAAATGAATAAAATTTGTTTAATTGGATACAAACCGTAAGTGTAACATAGGTCGGCTCGGTCGAGATGACTGCCGAGGTGATCTTGGCCAAGGTATGGGCCAAGACAACCAAGCTGAGGAAACCTTTCTGAGGTCTGCGTAGCCGATGTGAGACGGATGTTCCGGGCTCCCGAACCGACCTGCAAAACCCGCCGAGAGGCCTCTCCGGAGAGATATTTCGACGCTCTAGTTAGTCGCTAGCCGAGCAGAATAGTCTAGCCTATGGAGTAGAACAGCCTCTTTTATAGGGTTAAGATACACATGTAACAGTTGGACGACCCCGCGAATCTCACAAGAGATCTCTATGATTCTCTCCGGATCGTGGTCGTAATTAACATGCCAGATCATCCAAATCATGATCTTAATGGCATCGATTACCAGGCGCACGATCCTCGGACATTGTCTTGTTTGCTACTGCATCGATAGTTATGTGAGCCATGCTCCGAGAATCCTGCAGACACGTTGGACTCCAGGTCGGCTACGTCCTAGCTGAGTAATCTTCGTCTAAGGCCAAGCTGAGGGAGTCGTCCCGAGGGGTGTAAAGAGCGTCTGACTACAGCGTCAGAGTGTCTCCTTGCCGAGGCCTCTCAGTAGACTTTGTCGGTCAGTCGGGAACTTGGAACATGCATCTCACGTTGGCTACGCGGGTCTCAAAAGTTTTCTCGACTTGGTCGTCTTGACCCATACTTCGGCCAAGATCACCTCGACGGTCATCTTGACCTGAGCTGACCTATATTACACTTACGGTAACAAGTATTGATAAGAGATATTAGGTGTCTAAAAATTAGAAAGAAAATCTATATAATTCTAAAAATATAATGTCAAAAATAATCTCTAAAAAAAAATCTAAGATCTAATGGTCAAGAGTTTAGGGCTTAGGATTCATGATTTATACGTCACATATGGATCATTAGATCTAAGATCTAATGGCCATTATAATAGAGTAGATCTTAAACGGAGCGGAGCAATAATTTCTACATCTGTTCTATTTATTATCTAGATATTATCCGTATTCGACATCTGTTCAGTCGAATATTTATTAAATGAATAAATTCACTTAATTGGATAAAAATCAAAGTGAATTCAAATTTTATCAGAATAGATTTATAACCATATTCACACATATATATACATATAATATATATATATATATATATATATATATATATATATATATGATCATGTCGCGAAAGCCGTGTCGATGTTTTCATAGATGCAGTAAAAGAGAGATGGCTTCCTTTAAAGAAAGATATAAATGCCGGTGTCCTGGAACTCTCATATGGCGTTGGCTGGAAGGGAGTTAGGCATGATGTGCCCCCGTACTTCGTAGATCGACTGCTGCACAGTTCGGTGAGCAGCGGCTACTAAATGCAGCATTAAAACTGCATGCGGCATGCCCGCGAATCCATCCTGTGCGCATGCACGCACCGACAAGGTGGCTGGACGCTTACAATACAAGCACAAGCACACACGCACGCGCGCGCGCGCGCGCGCGCGAGAGAGAGAGAGAGAGAGAGTATTCCTCCAAAATTAGCCCGTGTTCAAAGAAAGGGAATATTCCTCCAAAATTCCGTCAATCCTGTTAGTTTAATTTAATATTTTTTGATGAAATTTTCCTTATTGAATCTTTTTAAAACCGTGAGAATGAGATCTAGATGTTATGGTGGCTTAACCTAAGGACAAACAAGATTTCCTTTTATGAGTTAGTCAAACAGATGATTAAACGGATAAGGAGTAGCAAGAGTGGTTACGGTGATGACATATTTGTAATATTTTTTATTTTTGAGTGACATATTTGATAATATTTTAATAATGATAAAATATTTAATATTTTTATAGAAAAAAATCTTTTTATTAAAAAGTGGAGAAAGACTTATTACAATTGCCCAATTACATTTTGAAGTATAATTTTAACTTTCTTATTGCCCAGTGACATATTGTGCCCAATCCATAGCTAAAAACACACAATTGATAAGTGCAATATATAAACATTTCTCTAAAAAGTAGAGTTCTAAGTAGCAACTTTTCAGATGGGGTGGGGGAGGTGGGGACTGGGGTGAGGATCCCAGTTGAGTCGATCGGTTAGAATTCTTGCTTAAAAGCAAGAGGTCCCGAGTTCGGTTCCTGGTGGGGTTTATCTGATTTACATGCAATCTTCGAGGTGTGTAGATTCGGATTTTTCTGGTCAAGTGAGGTAAGGACAATACGGGTACACGGAAAGTAGGAGCTGACAAGTCTTGACCTTGGAGTTCACGAACACCAATCTCTGAGCCCACAAAATCACACGGGATGAGATTTCCTTGTTACCAAAAAAAAAAGAGAGGTGGGGACCCCGTATTATGGCATTAATTACAAGATAACAGCTGGTAAATTAAACACATATCATGACCACCAGTCACCTACGGCAGTGAAATTGTTTTAGGAAGGGAGTAATTGAGGCCACCATCCTGCCAACTCAAAGTATTTATGTGGGTTTTGGAGACTAGCAATTTAAGTCCGGGCCGTCGACGTCTCAAGTGGCATCGTCGGCATTCGCCATGGAGGACTGTGAAGAACCCACAGCATTCGCCCTCAGCCTTTCCCCATGGCACCTCACAGGTTGCGGAGGTTAACGAGAGGATTATTGGCTAGTGAAGAAATGCCAACGAATATAAGCGATGGTTGTAAAAATAAGGATTCCTTTATATGTGTACCCTTGTCAATCTTGCATTCTCACTACAAAGAAACTAGTATTTGTTAACGAATATATGTCAGTGGCTATAATTATCCGCTGTTATAATGAACATTTGTCAACGGCTAAAAACCTATGTTGACATATTAGGTATTTATCAACAGCTAAATCAGCTGTTGACAAAGCCGTTGCCAAATGATGATTATATAAACGGCTAACTTTGGTCGCTGATATAAGTTAGACATTTGTCAACGGCTAATATTAGTTGTTGATGTAAATACTATATATATGTCAGCAGCTAAAGTAAGCAGTTGACATATGTTTGAGTTTTGTCAACGGATTAACTTATCCATTGTGGTATGTCATTTGTCAGCACATTACCTTGCAGCAGAATGCCTCCACACTCTCCAGTCCATTGTCAACTGCAGCTGCCTCGACTGTTGGCTCTACATCTTCTATAGCAGGTATGTAGTTTAATTTCAGAAATTTAATTTATTAATATTATTTTAATTGTAATGTAATATCAATATTTTTATTATGTATGTTTAAGTAGGACTGGTGTAGCAACCTTGATTTTTAAAATTCTAAATAAAATTAAAAAAATTAAAAAATATGATAAATAGAATTAAATTAGAATAAAGAGGAAATAATTAGATAAAAGGGAATTAAATCAAAACCCATTAAACTAAATTAGGAATGTGTTGTACTAATGGTCCAAATATAAAAGAATGGGCCCAAATGTGAAGAGCCCATCATGGGATGGGAGCTAATTAAGTGAAATTCGTACTAAAAATAGTAATAATTGGTAAAATGGTTAAGATAAATATTAAATGACCCATATATAGACTTACCCTAACCATTTACCCATGAAATTAACCATCTCCCCAATCCTATTAGGTAAATAAAGGAGAGAAAATGGGAGATAAATAGGAAAATTCAGAGTTTTAAAGGAAATGAGGAGTTTTAGAAAGTAAGGACTCTTAAACCACCATATACACCTCTAATTCATCCCTACCAAGTCTCATTTTGTTGCTGAGACTTTGGAGAATGAAGGGAGAAGGCTGAGGATGAGGAGCAAGGAGATGAAGAAGCTTGGAACAAGGGTTTTCTTCTTCTTCTTCGTCATCAACCTAGGTTTTCATTACAACAAGAAAAGATAGGCAATCTCTCAAGCACAAATCACCTAATTTTGGCTATAGGTAGCCTACACATCCATCTTTGAAAGCTCTATGATTTCCCTAATTTTGTGGCTCCATGAAGGAGTATTAAATGTTCTAAACTCCATCCTTACCATGCACCCGAACCTTCATGATTGCTTTCAATCCACACATGTACTTGATCCCATGCATGAAAATATTCTCACAAATACTACATGCTGTTAGCTTTCAAACGCCTCTATTTTCCCTAATTTCCATCTTGTATCCTTTGCTAATTAAATCGTTTTCCATGACTGTGCATGTTTTAGGTCACTAAAATATAACCTAGTTAAAGCATGCACAAACCTTGTCTATTTTCTAATTACTCATGCCTGTTGATAGATATACGTGTCTACTCTCATTTAAAATTAGTTTCATAGTTTTGGATCATCGTGCGATTTTATATCGATTTTAGAAGTGTACTGTATCATGTATGGGAGGAAAGGACCAACCCAAAAGGGCAGATCCCCTTCTGGGTCAGGCCGCCCCTCTGAAATCGCGACAGCCCGACCCGCCGCGATATCAAAGGGGTCGCGGCCGGCCATTCCGTCGCGTTATAAATGCGACAGCCTACGCCGTCACGGTTTCCTCCCGAACCACGCCAGCCCGGCCGGTTCAGCTGTCGCACCCGGACCGCCCGTCGCGAATCGCAATGGTTACCCCGGTCGCGTTTTCAAGATTTCGGCCAGAATTGTAAATTGCTCTCATGCCCCTACTGATTATGCTATTTAGCCATTGTTTAGCCTTAATTGAACACTATTATTAACATTTCAACCTGATTAATCAATAATCGATAATATTTATATAAATCTCATTAATTAAAAGCCATATGCACGATTATACATGCTCTCATGATTTCTTTACACTTGCACACACTAAACATTATTATTTGCAATGAGACCCTATTAAAATACTCAATAATATATCTGATAATTACTTGTCTTCATTTTATTCGCTTGCTTTGTACACCGACATCGCGTCCCTCTGCCATCGAACACTCGAGGCAAGACGGACAACGTTTCGTTACACACTTTTCTTGGCATAGACCACCTCTCCGTTGGGAATACTCCTGACTGGACTAGGGACTCCTTGTCAAGGCCTCCATAAGTCTCCTTGGTTTTGCCGCACGTCCACTGCCGACGAACTGGTTGTACCCTTAAAACTGTTACACCCTTAGGGATCAGCATGATCCAATGTCCTTAGTATCATCTCTCTTATCTTGCGATCACATCGAACCATCTGGTCTGTGTTCACGGCATGGCTAATGGGTAGTTGTGACTTCTATCGGACTGCCGGCACTCGACCTGGTGCTATGCAACTGTTACTATCGACTGTTTAACGTTGTTTTACGAATATGCCCCTATTCTTATCTACTGTCTCTGAACTCTCATTTGTTCACTTTCTCTCTATCAATCTCGTCTATTCGTCTACTATTCTCATCTATTCTTGGTACTCTATTTTGGCCATCCATATGATTGTCTAAGATAAGAAACATAACTTATGCCAATGCAATGGGGCTCGATCTGGTCCTGGGGAGAGCATCCAAAAAGTGCTATTTGTCCATGGGAGTTAAAATGATCAGGATGTTGGCATACATCCAGTGCCATTATACTATCAAGATTTAATCGATGACAATCATTCAGTGTAATCTATACAAGTGCTATCTACACCAGTGTTATCGTTACTAGTGCACCGTTGTGCAACTTTACATACTATATCGTTACATGGACAATCCATAATCGTGCTTGATGTGCTATTTTCCATGTACAAGTGCTATCATTCTCTTGCTAGCGTTACTTTGCTTTACATGACTATGCTCTCTAGTTATCCTGCCATTTAAGACATTAATCATTTAAAGCATACTTGTTCCTATAAGATATTAAGTCCTATTGGGCGTTATTCGCTCATCCTGCGTTATTATTTCATGTGTTTCAGGTGAGTCTGATGGGGATTACCACACTCACAAGGAAGGGAATGAGGATGATGCTTGATGATCACAAAATGAATTAGTGTTGAGATGGCACTATGTGATAGAACCTTAACTTTACTCTTCTTTTGTGAATGGTTTTTAACGGGTGCTCATAGTTAGGGGGAGATATCACCTGTATCTTTTTGTAAGAAAGACCATACGTGTAACTTTGTGAGTTGTGAATGGAAAACCATGTCCATCCTTGAGAAATTCAAATGAATTAGTGTTGTGTTACATGCCTTAATGTGTTGAGAATTTTTGTGTGAAGTTGTGCCTCTAACTAATGTGCCTTATTGTGTTTAAACAAGTGTTTTGGTATCATTGATGGGTTAGACATATTGATTATTTGTGTGGGTGTTTTGTCATCATCAAAAAGGGGGAGATTGTTGGAACCCCTTGTCTTTTGATGATCACAAAACACTTGTTATATTTGCTAACAAGTTTGCAAGATGTATGCAGAAAACAGGGCATTTCATAAGGGTAAAAAGGCCTTAAAAGAAGCTCATTTGTGTCAAGCTATTGAAGGAGTCGACCCGGATATGCAGGAGTCGACCCCAGAAAAACTCAGTTTTTCTGGGTCGACCCCGGCTCTTCAAAGGAGTCGACCCCAGTTGGAAAGCTGTCCTGCAGTCTTGAAGGAGTCGACCCCGGAAAATGCAGGAGTCGACCCCAGAAAAACTCAGTTTTCTGGGTCGACCCCAGCCCTCCAAGGGAGTCGACCCCAGTTCATCTGGTGCTGTTCTGCCCAACTGGAGTCGACCCCCAGTTTGTATTGGAGTCGACCCTGACTCTTCTGGAGTCGACCCCGAGTTGCAGAAGTTTCTGAAAAGTGCTTTTTGAGCACCTTTTTGACCAAGACCTCTTCTTGTCTTCTCTCAAACGGCTATCTTTGAAAAAGGGGTATATAAAGGACACCTGGGGGAAACCCTAGGCAGGGAATTTCGTGGAGAAGTGTGCCTCCTTCAAGAGTTTCATCTCAAGCTTCTTCTCCAAGCTTTTTCAGCCTTCCAAAGCTTCCATCTGCTACATCCCTGCTGAAGGCATCTTTTTGGGGAGATCTTCTCATCATCAAAGCTTCATCAACATCTGAAGATCATCCTCCAGAGCTTGGCATTGAGTTTGCTTGTTTATTAACATCTCTTTCTATTGTTTATTGTTGGGTGAGCTAGGCACCGCATCAACTAGCTGTGTTTTGGTGAGCTAGACACCGGGTTAACTAGCTGTTTGTTGGTGAGCTGGGCACCGTTTCAACCAGCGGTTGTGTTCATCTCTTAGTGAGGGAAATCTCACCGTGTTGGTGAGGACTGGATGTAGGTAGACCAACGGGGGTCTTACCGAACCAGGATAAATCAGCGTGTCCTTGTGTGATTGCTTCCTTCTTCCCTCTCAGCTCTCCTTGTTTTTGCATTCGTTATCATTTCCGCATTAGTTTCCGTAGTCCATTCTAGTCAAAGTTTTTAAAGCCCTATTCACCCCCCTCTAGGGCTAGTCATAGTCTAGATCCTTTCATTTGGTATCAGAGCAAGGTCACTAGTTTAAAGGGTTTCACAACCTCTAGTGTGGATTGACTATGGCTGGATTTGGAGAGCAGAGTGCTTTCACTGAAGGCAACTCTACGAATAGGCCACCTCTGTTTAATGGCAATAACTATAGCTATTGGAAAGCAAGGATGACTATCTTTCTGAAAGCTATGGATTATGAGCTATGGAACATTGTGGAAAAAGGTCCTTATGTTCCCAAGGAACCTGAAAAAGATTGGACTCCTGAAATCTTTAAAAAGTTGTCTATGAATGCTAAGGCAATTAATGCTCTATTTTGTGCTTTAGATGCTAATGAATTCAATCGTGTTTCTATGTGCAGCAGTGCAAAAGAGATTTGGGAAAAGCTTCAAGTGACATATGAAGGAACTTCTCAAGTCAAAGAAACGAAGATAAATCTTCTTGTTCACAAGTATGAGTTGTTCAAGATGGAAGAGAAAGAGACCATAACAGAGATGTTCAAGCGGTTCACGGACATCACGAATGGGCTCAAAGCCCTTGGTAAAGAATACTCTATCCCTAAACTCAATAGGAAAATTTTAAGATCTTTGCCTTGTCTTGGAATCCCAAGGTGACGGCAATTGAAGAGGCAAAAGACCTCTCACAAATTTCTTTGGATGCTCTCATAGGATCCTTAATGACCTATGAGATCAATATATCGAGGGACATAGATGACTCTAAGAAGAAAAAGAGTCTTGCCCTCAAAGCTACTAACGTGTTAAATGAGTGTGTCAGTGAGGATAGCAATGAAGAGATCGATGATGAAGAGATTGCCTTAATGACGAGGCAATTCAAGAAGTTTCTGAACAAACGTCGATCCAACTTCCAACCAAGAAACAGAAGATTTCAGAAGAAGAATCATGCTAAAGGGGAAACTTCCAAGAGCGAGGAAGTCACTTGCTTTGAGTGCAGAAAGCCGGGACATATCCGGCCTGAATGTCCCGAACTCAAGAAGAAGAAGGCATACACTAAGGGAGACAGCAAGACATCAAAAAGAAGGCTCTTGCTGCTTGGAGTGATGAAGACACCTCCACGGGAGAAGAAAGTGAAGAGGAAATCGCCAACCTTTGTCTCATGGCCAGATCCGACCATGAGGAGGTAAATTCTGAAACTTTTACATTAGAAGAACTTCATGAAGCGTTTAATGAGTTATATGAAAAATTTATTGAATGCAAACTTGAGAATAGATGCTTAAAGAAAAGTATTGATTTAATGACTCATGAATTAAGTGCATCTCGTTTACATGAATGTGAAAATGTTGATATAGTAAATGAGAATACATTGCTTAAGAAAAAGGTTGAAACATTAGAAGAACAAATTCCTAGCCTAAAAGATAATTGTTCTAACCTTCAAAAAGAAGTAGATAGATTAAAGAATGCCTTGTCTACTTTTGTGCGTGGTCGTGATAACTTAGATGCGATTCTTGGTAGCGCAAAAGGCGTGTTTAGAAAAGAAGGAATTGGTTTTATCCCTCAAAAATCAAAGCATAAGACTACAACTTCTTTTGTTGGGGCTAAGTTATCTAGTACTCCATTTGCTACATGCAACTATTGTGGTAAGAAGGGGCATAAAATTCAGAGTTGTTGGTTCCGAAAGAACATCCACAAGATCAAAACAATGTGGGTGCCAAAGGAAACAACCAAAAGTTGGACTAACTTGGATGGACCCAAGCAAGTTTGGGTACCAAAAAATCAAGTGTAAATCTCTTTTTTGCAGGGCCACAGTGGTTCGATGAATAAAGAGTGGTACTTGGATAGTGGTTGCTCTCGGCACATGACGGGAGATAAATCTCAATTTTCCAGTCTTGAAAAGAAAAGCGGTGGAAATGTGACGTTTGGAGATAATAGCAAAGGAAAGGTAATAGGTATTGGTAACATTGGTAAAAATCCCTCTACTAGCATTGAGCATGTGTTATTTGTAGATGGATTAAAACATAACTTGCTTAGTATTAGTCAATTGTGTGATAAAGGTTATAAAGTAATCTTTGATGCATCTCATTGCATGTTAACCGATAATGTTTCAAATGAAATCAAGTTTGTCGGTAATCGAAATGGAAATGTTTATACCGTTAATTTGGATGATTTGAATGAGAAGGAGATTTGCTTTGTAGCAAATAACTCCAACCCATGGATGTGGCACCGAAGATTGGGCCATGCTAGCTTTGGAATCATTTCCAAATTATCTAGACGTGAGCTTGTGGTTGGTTTGCCTAAAATGAATTTTGATTCAAATGGAGTTTGTGATGCTTGTGCCAAGGGTAAGCAAACTAGAACTTCATTTAAACCCAAGAACATAGTTTCTACCTCTCGGCCTTTGCAACTATTGCATTTGGATTTGTTTGGCCCGACAAGAACTGCTAGTTTAGGAGGCAAGCGCTATGGTTTTGTAATAGTCGATGATTTCTCTCGGTTTACATGGGTTTTGTACTTAGCTCATAAAAGTGATGCATTAACTGAATTCATAAAGTTCTGTAAAAAGGTTCAAAATGATAAGGGTTATGTGATTAATGCTATCCGTAGTGATCATGGTAAGGAATTTGAAAATCTGCTATTCAATTCATTTTGTGATGATAATGGGTTCAGTCATAACTTTTCTGCTCCGAGAACTCCTCAGCAAAATGGTGTGGCTGAAAGGAAGAATCGGACTTTAATTGATATGGCCCGAACTATGCTTTGTGAATCTGTTTTACCTAGATATTTTTGGGCTGAAGCTATTAATACCGCTTGCTATATCACTAACCGTTGTTTGATTAGACCTTTGTTGCATAAGACTCCATATGAACTCTACAAAGGCAGAAAACCGAATATCTCTTATTTCAAGCCATTTGGGTGCAAGTGCTTCATCTTGGTAAATGGCAAGGAGGATATAGGTAAGTTTGATCCTCGAAGCGATGAAGGTATATTTGTTGTTACTCATCTCACTCTAAAGCTTTTCGTGTTTTTAATAAGAAAACATTGGTTGTTGAAGAATCTATTCATGTAATCTTTGATGAGACTAACCAAAGTGCTAGAAAAAGAGATGATGAAGATGATGATGCAGAAATCATGAAGGATCAAGAATTAATCATTCATGACTTAGATATCACGGAGCCTAGTGAAGAAGCAATGGATGATCCTACCCAATCTTGTTGGTGACGAAAAAGAAAAGGAAGATCCTCCACTTGAAGATCTGCGAGTGTCCTCACCAAGTGATGAACTACCTCGAGCGTGGAAGATCATGTCAAGTCATCCAATCGGTAATGTGATAGGTGATCCGTCATCCGGTATGCGAACTCGGAAAACTCAATATCAATGTGATTATATTGCTTTCATTTCTCAATTTGAACCAAAGAATGTTGATGAAGCCCTTCTTGATGAACATTGGTCTATTGCTATGCTTGAGGAACTAAACCAGTTTGAGAGGAACAAAGTGTGGACTTTGTCTCCTCGTCCGAATGACCATCCCGTGATCGGAACCAAGTGGGTTTTTCGAAACAAACTTGATGAATCCGGTGTGGTAACTCGGAACAAAGCACGTTTAGTTGCCCAAGGATACTCTCAAGAAGAAGGGATAGATTATGATGAGACCTTTGCACCGGTTGCTAGACTTGAAGCCATTAGGATTCTATTAGCATTCGCTTGTTCCAGAAATTTTAAATTATTTCAAATGGATGTTAAAAGTGCGTTTCTTAATGGTTTCATTAAAGAGAAAGTCTATGTAGAGCAACCTCCTGGGTTTGAGGATCCAAAATTCCCAAACCATGTTTTTGTCTTCATAAAGCTCTATATGGTCTTAAGCAAGCACCGCGTGCATGGTATGAGAGATTGAGTCAATTTCTTATTGAACATGATTTTAAGCATGGTTTTGTTGACTCAACTCTATTTATAAAGTGTGTTGGTTCAGATATTTTGCTTGTTCAGATTTATGTGGATGACATTGTATTCGGTTCCACTAAAGAAAAGTTGTGCAAAGATTTTTCTGAGTTGATGCAGGGGGAGTTCGAGATGAGCATGATGGGTGAGCTCAACTTCTTTCTCGGACTTCAGATCAAACAAAGTCATGATGGCATCTTTGTAAGTCAATCAAAGTACACGAAGGAATTGCTAAAGAAATATGGATTCAACAACACCAAGCCTCTTCCAACGCCTATGTCTACAACTACAAAATTGGATAATGATGAGCTTGGTAAGCCTGTTGATTCTAAGCTTTATCGAGGTATGATCGGATCTCTACTTTATTTAACTGCAAGTAGGCCCGACATATTATTTAGTGTTTGCATGTGTGCGAGATTTCAAAGCTCGCCTAAACAATTGCACTTAATTGCCGTTAAGCGAATCTTTCGATATCTTGCTTCATCGGTTGATTTTGGTTTGTGGTATCCCAAAGGATGTTCTTTCGACTTGGTTGGTTACACCGATGCGGACTATGCTGGGTGTAAGGTTGATCGGAAGAGCACAAGTGGAACATGTCATTTCTTGGGAGGTTGCCTCATTTCGTGGTCCTCCAAGAAGCAAAATTCCGTTGCTCTCTCGACGGCCGAAGCCGAGTATATAGCAGTCGGGAGTTGTTGCACACAAGCATTGTGGATTAAACACCAAGTAGAAGACTATGGGATTTGTTTGTCTAAAATTCCGTTGCTTTGCGATAATACAAGTGCCATAAATTTATCGAAAAATCCGGTTCAACATTCTCGCACTAAGCACATTGAAGTACGTCATCATTTCATTAGAGATCATGTTTCTAGGGGTGATATTGAATTGAATTTTGTTGACACCACACACCAATTAGCTGATATTTTTACTAAACCATTGTGTGAAGACCGGTTTACATCTTTGCGCCGTGAATTGGGCATGTGTTCCATTTCTATATAAACACTACAAAGATTTGCCCAACTCAAAATGATGATGAGAAAGAGCCCTTGAATTCGTTCTATATTCCTTGAATTATCCTTAAACTCCTTGTAATCAATTCTTCAAACCTGTCTTGTAAAATAATAATAAAAAAAAAATCTGCTTAAGGCGGAGTCGACTCCACCTTATGTGGGAGTCGACCCCCCTTGGGCCGAGGTCGACCTCCACTTTTCTGGAGTCGACCCCGGCGCTAGGGCTGGGTTTAAAAGGGGGGGCCCTCCTTCTCCTCCCTTTCTTTCAAACCCGCTGCCGCCGCCATCACTTCCTCTCCCTCTTTTCTTTCCCGCGCGAAGGGGGATCTCCTTCCTGGTTTGGGGCCGACCCCAACCTCTTCTCCTCTGTTTCTTCTTCCTCCTCTCCTCTACCATTCCTCTCCTCTCTATCCTCTTTTCTCTCTCCTTGCGGCTGCTCCTCTCCTTGCGGCTGCTCCTCCTCCTTGCGGCTGCTCTCTCTCTCCTGTGGTTGCAATGGCACCTCCCAAGCTCTCCGACAAGGGCAAAGGCAAGGCAACTCCCTACAAGAGATCTCGCTCCAGTTTAGGCTCTCGTGATGAAGGCTTTGATGGTAATCTCTTTAGAAGTCCTGAAGCTTTTGAGTTTTACTCCTCGGATATAGTTGTAAGAAAAGTGCATATGGGAAAGATGATCGATTTTGGTTTCTTTGCGGCTGCTGGATATGATCTTGAGGGGTTATTTGAGACCTTGGGCTGGGTTCCCTATGTCTCCATGAATGAAAAAGTCTACCCTCATTTAGTCAACTTATTTTATGCAAATCTTGTGGTGAGTGATAAGAAGATTAGCACATATGTGAAGGGTGTGCACATTCCTCTTAGAGTATCTCTGCTTTCTGAGGTTATGGAAATTCCTGTTCTGCAAGATGTTCAATATATTTCTGCTTTAGAATGTCGGATTGATTCTTACCGCCGTATCCTAGAAGCCGATGTAGCTCCTCAGCATATTGGAAGAGTAAATGCCAATTCTTTTCCGGCTCTTCATCGTTTTCTGCATAAGTTGGTTTGCTCCACTTTAGTCCCTAGAAGTGGCAGCATGGATGGTGTTACGGATGATCACATTTTGCTTATTGAAGCGCTTCTAGATGGAACTCATGTGGATCTCCCGAACATCACTTTAAATTATATTCGGGATGTTGTTGGTGTGCCCAAGAGATCACTTATTTATGGAATGCTTATCACTAGAATTTTGAGGAAGTATAAGGTCAGTTTTTCTGGAGAAGAAAGTAAGAGTTTGACTGGTTTTGATGTCATTGATGGTGGCACCTTGGCCCGTATGAAAATGTCCATTCAAGCTGGGGTGTTTGTTCGCACTGGATCTCGTACTCCTCAGAAGGGACAGGGTCCCCCTGATGGCGATGGAGATGATTATGTTCTATCCACTCCGGGCGCTACTCCGGGTCCTTCCAGGCCTCATGCTTCTGATGATCAGCTGTCTCAGCTATTCTCAGAGTTTAGCTCCTCTGTGTTTGCCCGTTTTGATTCTCTAGATACTCGTCTTGATGCCATGGATAATAAGATAGACTCTCAGTTTGGCTCATTGGGATCCAAGGTTGATGACCTTCGCACAGATATTCATGTGTTCAAGATGCAGCAAGATCGGATTGAGAGGTTTGTGGAAGTTGTTGCCAAGCGTCAAGATTTAGTGCTGGGAAATCATCAAGAAATCAAGAAAGATCTGAAGGACTTAGCCGGAGCTGGAAAAATTATGTGGGACTCCCTCACTCAGCCTCCTTCTCCACCTTCTCTTTGACCTTTCTTACTCCTTCCATCATCTCCTTTCCCTCATCCTCTCTCATGGCTCTTATTTACTCATTCTCTTTTTGAACCGGGCTACATTCTCTCCTCTCTTTTTTTTTGACGATGACAAAAAGGGGGAGATCTTGTGTGTTTTGATGTTGGTTATGTGATGAGATGGCACTATGTGATAGAACCTTAACTTTACTCTTCTTTTGTGAATGGTTTTTAACGGGTGCTCATAGTTAGGGGGAGATATCACCTGTATCTTTTTGTAAGAAAGACCATACGTGTAACTTTGTGAGTTGTGAATGGAAACCATGTCCATCCTTGAGAAATTCAAATGAATTAGTGTTGTGTTACATGCCTTAATGTGTTGAGAATTTTTGTGTGAAGTTGTGCCTCTAACTAATGTCCTTATTGTGTTTAAACAAGTGTTTTGGTATCATTGATGGGTTAGACATATTGATTATTTGTGTGGGTGTTTTGTCATCATCAAAAAGGGGGAGATTGTTGGAACCCCTTGTCTTTTGATGATCACAAAACACTTGTTATATTTGCTAACAAGTTTGCAAGATGTATGCAGAAAATAGGGCATTTCATAAGGGTAAAAAGGCCTTAAAAGAAGCTCATTTGTGTCAAGCTATTGAAGGAGTCGACCCCGGATATGCAGGAGTCGACCCCAGAAAAACTCAGTTTTTCTGGGTCGACCCCGGCTCTTCAAAGGAGTCGACCCCAGTTGGAAAGCTGTCCTGCAGTCTTGAAGGAGTCGACCCCGGAAAATGCAGGAGTCGACCCCAGAAAAACTCAGTTTTTCTGGGTCGACCCCAGCCCTCCAAGGGAGTCGACCCCAGTTCATCTGGTGCTGTTCTGCCCAACTGGAGTCGACCCCCAGTTTGTATTGGAGTCGACCCTGACTCTTCTGGAGTCGACCCCAGCTAAAGTGGGAGTCGACCCCGAGTTGCAGAAGTTTCTGAAAAGTGCTTTTTGAGCACCTTTTTGACCAAGACCTCTTCTTGTCTTCTCTCAAACGGCTATCTTTGAAAAAGGGGTATATAAAGGACACCTGGGGGAAACCCTAGGCAGGGAATTTCGTGGAGAAGTGTGCCTCCTTCAAGAGTTTCATCTCAAGCTTCTTCTCCAAGCTTTTTCAGCCTTCCAAAGCTTCCATCTGCTACATCCCTGCTGAAGGCATCTTTTTGGGGAGATCTTCTCATCATCAAAGCTTCATCAACATCTGAAGATCATCCTCCAGAGCTTGGCATTGAGTTTGCTTGTTTATTAACATCTCTTTCTATTGTTTATTGTTGGGTGAGCTAGGCACCGCATCAACTAGCTGTGTTTTGGTGAG
The DNA here is from genome assembly GCA_014218235.1 of Colocasia esculenta. Lineage (NCBI taxonomy): Eukaryota > Viridiplantae > Streptophyta > Magnoliopsida > Alismatales > Araceae > Colocasia > Colocasia esculenta. Next base: position 30,671,668 of record CM024757.1, on the reverse strand, counting down.
CTAGACACCGGGTTAACTAGCTGTTTGTTGGTGAGCTGGGCACCGTTTCAACCAGCGGTTGTGTTCATCTCTTAGTGAGGGAAATCTCACCGTGTTGGTGAGGACTGGATGTAGGTAGACCAACGGGGGTCTTACCGAACCAGGATAAATCAGCGTGTCCTTGTGTGATTGCTTCCTTCTTCCCTCGCAACTCTCCTTATTTTTGCATTCGTTATCATTTCCGCATTAGTTTCCGTAGTCCATTCTAGTCAAAGTTTTTAAAGCCCTATTCACCCCCCTCTAGGGCTAGTCATAGTCTAGATCCTTTCAATTCTAAATAAAATTAAAAAAAAATTAAAAAATATGATAAATAGAATTAAATTAGAATAAAGAGGAAATAATTAGATAAAGGGAATTAAATCAAAACCCATTAAACTAAATTAGGAATGTGTTGTACTAATGGTCCAAATATAAAAGAATGGGCCCAAATGTGAAGAGCCCATCATAGGATGGGAGCTAATTAAGTGAAATTCGTACTAAAAATAGTAATAATTGGTAAAATGGTTAAGATAAATATTAAATGACCCATATATAGACTTACCCTAACCATTTACCCATGAAATTAACCATCTCCCCAATCCTATTAGGTAAATAAAGGAGAGAAAAATGGGAGATAAATAGGAAAATTCAGAGTTTTAAAGGAAACGAGGAGTTTTAGAAAGTAAGGACTCTTAAACCACCCTATACACCTCTAATTCATCCCTACCAAGTCTCATTTTGTTGCTGAGACTTTGGAGAATGAAGGGAGAAGGCTGAGGACGAGGAGCAAGGAGATGAAGAAGCTTGGAACAAGGGTTTTCTTCTTCTTCTTCGTCATCAACCTAGGTTTTCATTACAACAAGAAAAGATAGGCAATCTCTCAAGCACAAATCACCTAATTTTGGCTATAGGTAGCCTACACATCCATCTTTGAAAGCTCTATGACTTCCCTAATTTTCGTGGCTCCATGAAGGAGTATTAAATGTTCTAAACTCCATCCTTACCATGCACCCGAACCTTCATGATTGCTTTCAATCCACACATGTACTTGATCCCATGCCATGAAAATATTCTCACAAATACTACATGTTGTTAGCTTTCAAACGCCTCTATTTTCCCTAATTTCCATCTTGTATCCTTTGCTAATTAAATCGTTTTCCATGACTGTGCATGTTTTAGGTCACTAAAATATAACCTAGTTAAAGCATGCACAAACCTTGTCTATTTTCTAATTACTCATGCCTGTTGATAGATATACGTGTCTACTCTCATTTAAAATTAGTTTCATAGTTTTTGGATCATCGTGCGATTTTATATCGATTTTAGAAGTGTACTGTATCATGTATGGGAGGAAAGGACCAAACCCAAAAGGGCAGATCCCCTTTTCTGGGTCAGGCTGCCCCTCTGAAATCGCGACAGCCCGACCCGCCGCGATATCAAAGGGGTCGCGGCCGGCCATTCCGTCGCGTTATAAATGCGACAGCCTACGCCGTCACGGTTTCCTCCCGAACCACGCCAGCCCGGCCGGTTCAGCTGTCGCACCCGGACCGCCCGTCGCGAATCGCAATGGTTACCCCTGTCGCGTTTTCAAGATTTCGGCCAGAATTGTAAATTGCTCTCATGCCCCTACTGATTATGCTATTTAGCCATTGTTTAGCCTTAATTGAACACTATTATTAACATTTCGACCTGATTAATCAATAATCGATAATATTTATATAAATCTCATTAATTAAAAGCCATATGCACGATTATACATGCTCTCATGATTTCTTTACACTTGCACACACTAAACATTATTATTTGCAATGAGACCCTATTAAAATACTCAATAATATATCTGATAATTACTTGTCTTCATTTTATTCGCTTGCTTTGTACACCGACATCACGTCCCTCTGCCATCGAACACTCGAGGCAAGACGGACAATGTTTCGTTACACACTTTTCTTGGCATAGACCACCTCTCCGTTGGGAATACTCCTGACTGGACTAGGGACTCCTTGTCAAGGCCTCCATAAGTCTCCTTGGTTTTGCCGCACGTCCACTGCCGACGAACTGGTTGTACCCTTAAAACCTGTTACACCCTTAGGGATCAGCATGATCCAATGTCCTTAGTATCATCTCTCTTATCTTGCGATCACATCGAACCATCTGGTCTGTGTTCACGGCATGGCTAATGGGTAGTTGTGACTTCTATCGGACTGCCGGCACTCGACCTGGTGCTATGCAACTGTTACTATCGACTGTTTAACGTTGTTTTACGAATATGCCCCTATTCTTATCTACTGTCTCTGAACTCTCATCTGTTCACTTTCTCTCTATAAATCTTGTCTATTCGTCTACTATTCTCATCTATTCTTGGTACTCTATTTTGGCCATCCATATGATTGTCTAAGATAAGAAAGATAACTTATGCCAATGCAATGGGGCTCGATCTGGTCCTGGGGAGAGCATCCAAAAAGTGCTACTTGCCCATGGGAGTTAAAATGATCAGGATGTTGGCATACATCCAGTGCCATTATACTATCAAGATTTAATCGATGACAATCATTCAGTGTAATCTATACAAGTGCTATCTACACCAGTGTTATCGTTACTAGTGCACCGTTGTGCAACTTTACATACTATATCGTTACATGGACAATCCATAATCGTGATTGATGTGCTATTTTCCATGTACAAGTGCTATCATTCTCTTGCTAGCGTTACTTTGCTTTACATGACTATGCTCTCTAGTTATCCTGCCATTTAAGACATTAATCATTTAAAGCATACTTGTTCCTATGAGATATTAAGTCCTATTGGGCGTTATTTGCTCATCCTGCGTTATTATTTCATGTGTTTCAGGTGAGTCTGATGGGGATTACCACACTCACAAGGAAGGGAATGAGGATGATGCTTAGGAGTGACCAGTTTCGCCAACCACTGCTTAGTAGTTATTTAGTTAGTCGTCAGTTAGTTAGTTTGTAATAGTTTGAGTTTGAATAAAGTACTCGGGGTCCTAGTTTTAGCTCTGATTAGTGGATGTAATAGTTAGTTGATGGATTATTAATGAAGTTGGATTTCATTTGGTTTTATTCCAATTGTGAAATAGTTTGTTGTCTATCTATCGCTCTGTACTATTTAAATAACTGTAATTTCACTCCGATATTCCACGTCGGGACGTTACAACCGGTTTCTTCTCAGGCTTAGGGTCGGGGACATGGATGTCGGGGCCCCTCTAGAGGTGTGACAGATAGGAGGTTGGAGACAGGTCAGCGATGGAATGTGCAGGTGGTTGGTGGGACTGGGGTTGGAGAGTCGGGAGCCCAGTTTGTTAGTCACATGGGCATTGTATCGAAGCTGCATTGTAAAATATGGCAAAAAGATTTCGTCAAGTTTCCTGCCGAAATTATAGCTACAATTTTTAGAGATCTTGAGGTAATAGTCAATAAATTTAATATTATATTCATTGAATTTTTTATCGTGACTCATGTTAGCTTTAATTTGTAGTTGATCTTTCGGTGGGATCGAACTGCTCATACTGATAAAGAAATGCTAATGCACATGTCCTCTATGCATAGTACTTGGAGTGGAGTTTTGAAGAAAAGGGTAAGCTAATATTTTTCTTTTGGATAATCATAAGATATATTATGTTTTCTTATATTTGTGAAAAATAACTTAAATTTTATCATATACAGCATTATACAGGCAAGTCTTTGGAGGATGCAATTGCTTCTGTTCCAGTTGGTGTTGATTCGCTTGATTGGCAGACGATGTGCGAAAAATGGAATACTTCAAACCAACAGGTAATGAAGCTTGTATATGTTTATTTTTTATTTTATTTATTTGATATAAATTTAAAATTATAATTTTTTTGGTAGAATGTTGTTGATCGTAATAAGACAAATCAGTCGCATCAATCTATGCCATATAGGAAGGGCAAGAAGAGTCATTATCAATTGAAGGATGACTTTGTAAGTTTCTTACTTATTTAATATTTACTTGTCACTCACTCAATTAGTTCTTACTCTCTTTAACACATGTGAATAGCGCCTTGTTCATGACCATCAATCCAATCATTTGGAGATTTTCAAATTTGACATATGCAAGGATTAACACTACAAGAAAAAACGCTTATAGAGACCGATATAGAGATCGAAAATTTCGGTCACTATTCGGTCACAAAATAGTGACTGAATTGTGACTGAAATTAATCAGTCACTAAATAAAAGCTTTAGAGACCGATTCAGAATTAGTCACTATTCGGTCCCAATTTTGTGACCGAATAGTGACCGAAATTTTAGGTCTCTAAATTTTGAGACCGATTAGATTCGGTCACAATACGGTCCCAAAATTGGGACCGAATAGTGACCGAAATTTTCGGTCTCTATATTTTGGGACCGATTAGATTCGGTCACTATTCGGTCCCAAAAATAGGGACCGAATAGTGACCAAAATTTTCGGTCTCTATATTTTTGGGATCGATTAGTTTCGGTCACTATTTTGTGACCGAATAGTGACTGAAATTATCAGTCTCTATACTTTGAGACCGATTAAATTAAGTCACAATTCGGTCACAAAATAGTGACCGAATAGTGACTGAAATTTGTCGGTCTCTATATTTTGGGACCGATTAAATTCGGTCACAATTCGGTCACTATTTTGTGACCGAATAGTGACCGAAACTTTCAGTCTCTATATTTTGGGACCGATTAAATTCAGTCACAATTCGGTCCCTAAATAGGGACCGAATAGTGACTGAAATAAATCAGTCTCTATTTTAGGGACCGAATGGTGACTGATTTTATTTCAGTCATAAATTCTCAAAGATGGGAGAAAATTTTGTGTCTAAATGTGTGACGCCTCAAATTAATACCAAGTATGAAGCTATAAGCCTAGCATACTTGCACCAGAAAATCACTTAAAGATTTACATTGTTTCATGTCAGTACCATTTCCGGACATATGTACACCGACAAAGTGTCACTAGATTTTGGTAACAAAATTTAGTTTGAAATTACCATAATTATCAGAAAAATATGTTGATACCAAAAATGTGGATATTGAGAATTTTTTATGCACGTTTAATGAGGTAAATATGATTTATCTACTTTTAGGACAATTTGTACTTGATAAATATTTATTCAAGAAAAAATTAAATAAAAATTACCATAAACTTACCACGTTGTAATTAGACAGTGGTTGAAATTTTATTTTATTTGGATGTCATTTACATATTAAATTAAGGTTCCAAATAGACTTAAATGAATAGTAATCTAGTTGCGTAACTTGTTTACGTAAGATTTAACCTGCATCTAAATGTGAACATGTGTAGGAAGTGGTAGGTATGTGTAAAAGTGTATATATTTATTAGTATAAATATATATATGTGTGTGTATTAAAAGAAATGATAAAATAATGTCAAAGAAAGGGATAAACTTTCTACATGCACATATATACGTGTAAGTGTGTGCTTGTTAGTGTCACATGGGGGTAGGGATGTTGCAACGGGTCGGAGTCGGAATCGGAAATGGTACTTTCCACATCCATTTCCTATAAGAAAATCGAGAACGGGTCAGAAATGAAAACTAATCGGAAACATTTTGTACGATCAAATGGTAGATGTATATAGTATTAGAAGTAATGGTAAAAGAGATGTCTTTGATAATAATATGTATAATACATACTACGAGAGAGATAAGTTAATTATATTCTATTTACAAATTAAAGAGAAGCTAAAAACTTAGTCTAAAGTTTTTTAATATTAAGAAATAAGATTTTAAGAGTATATGTTTTGTAAATAAAATACAAAATATATCTTATCGGAAACGAAAACGGAAAATCGAAAAATAATCGAAAATGGAAAAACGGATACGGAAAGATCGGAAACGGATCGGAAAGTCAGAAATCAGATATCCATTGACAGCCCTACATGGGAGTGTGTGAGGTGTTAGAAGGAAGTGGAGGTAATGATGAGATAGCTACGTGGGAGAGTGTGGAAGTGCTTATATGCATGTGTAAGCATATATATATACATATATAAGAGTACATAGAAAGGGGTTGGCTGTGGAAGCATTGGGAGAGGAAGAAACGCCAGGAAGGGAGGAGTTTTCGCAGAAGGAAAAAGGGCTAACTTGGTTTTCTGGAAATAAAGAAGAAGGAAATAAGGTGTAAGGTAGGTACCTTCACATTACCTTTAAGATATTATTTTTTTTCCTTGATCCTTAATCTAGTTTATAAGTCAAGAACTTCAGTTAATATAAATCAAAAACAAATGTTCCATCTGAAGTTTCATTTTTAAAGGCTACTATATATATGATTTCTGGAATTGTGTTATCATCATGTAGGATTTCTGTATCTCCTTTCCTTCATGTCTCCATCTTTGATTAGGATCTTGAATCTGAGTATCTATCATATTTACCCCTTGATTTACGTGCCATAAAGATGATTAGGTATACTTTTTGGTCTCTTGTGTACGTGTTTTAGCTAATACTCATGTCTTAGGCAAGTGTTCTTGTGAAGGATTCTTCTTCTTCTTCTTCTTCTTCTTTTCTTCTGACTGTGATCTGGAAACAGTGGTAGTGTCAACACTATCTGTCCAGTAGTGTTGACCTACCTGTCTAGTAGTGTCAACACTATCTATCCAGTAGTGTTGACCTATCTGTCCAGTAGTGTCAACACTATCTGTCCACTAGTGTTGACATATCTGTCCAGTAGTGTCAACACTATCTATCCAATAGTGTTGACCTATTTATCCCTTATAGTGTCGACATATCCCTTCATAGTATTGACCTATATATACCTTGCAAAGAGTTGACAGTACTATCCTTCAGAGTGTCAACACTCTCTTCTATTCAGGTTGACACACCCTGTATTCAAGTCAACCTAACTTCTGTTTCCAGTGACTTAGGTCGACACACTCATGTTCCAGGTCGACACACTCTGTTAATTAGAATTCTTTCTTGAAATAACTTTTACATGAACTATGATATACTAATTAATTCCAGATTTACTTGAAATAATTATTAAGCTACTCCTTCTTCTAAAAAGTGATTTATAATGTATTCATTTATCAGTTCTTACTCGATTTGCTTGTGTCATATTCTTGAAAATTCACTTGTAATGTCCAGAACTTGGGATCTCTAGATCTCTCATGAATTTACAATGCTAGAATGAGCCAATAAAAGGGCCCTGACCTGGTCCTGGGAGGAGCACCCAAAAGTACTTGTGCCCATGGGAGTGTGAATGGTCTAGTGTGGCATTGCACCTAAAGTACATGTTAAAAATTTTTAGACATTTGGTTTCAGATAGTGTACATGTGAGTATTTGAAAGTCAATATCTAATTGTTCAATAAATAAGAAATTCTCACTTCCTGAGAACTCACCTGTATAAATTTGTTTACTTGACTTTTCTTATTTCTGATTTTACCCTTTACTTGACAATACATGTCTAACATCCTCACAGTGACATATTTGCTACACATGGTTCAAGATGTTCCATTTTTTGGCGATAAGAACCGACGAAGCGGCCTAGCTCTCCACTTGTGGTAGGAAGTTTTCCTTCTATGCACACTGCGACGTCACCACTTTTCATGCAGTTTGATTATCTATCCAATCTAGATGCACCTCTGCTTCCCATCTCCAAAAGTTTATCTTCGATGTTGTCAGACGTTGGTAATATCATGATACCAAATCAATATTATCGACACATGCACTTGCATGTGGTATATTATTTATTTACTTTTAAACATGTACATTTATATTTCAATAATAATTAAAATACTTTAGAAATAAAAAATTAAGTATATTAGTATGTAATTTAAATTTAAAATATGCTCAATATATATTCCATCCATTAAAAGATATTATCAAAAATTGATAATTATTTATTGATATTTAAAAATATATACTTAAATTTGGTATTGTATTTTATCTAACTTAGGTCAACAACTATTATAAATACTCAATACACGCATGCACAACACCCTCTCCGTCGTATATTTAAATGTAACATTTATACTAACAAACATATATAAATATATATTCTAATATATTTAAATAATTATTTTATGTATGTTATAGATATATTCAAGTATGGTATATATTTAGTCATATATAAAAACATATCCTTAAAACCCTACCCAACCTAGCGACTCCCTCTCCCCTGTTTCCCCCAAATCTTCTCAGCCAAATTCGAAATCCCCTCCTTCGGCCCTGCCTCCTCCCTCCCCTCGTCATCTCGGCCAGCCACAGCGCGGCCAGCGCCCTCCCGGCGAGGCGGCCACTTGCTGTCGGACCCTTGCAGACGCGGCGGCGGCGGCTCCTCTGCGCGGCAACTCCGGCTACTCCACATCACTGTACACAGCGATAAGTGTCCTTCCCTCCCTCCCTTTGTCTCTCCCTCTCATCTGGCCCTCCCCCCCTCCGGCCCTCCCCCCCTCCGGCTTCTCCCCTTCTGCGCTCCCCCCCTCTGGCCCTCCCTCCCTCCCTCTGTCTTTCCCTCTCATCCGGCCCTCCCCCCTCTGGCTCCTCCCCTTCTGCGCTCCCCCCCTCCGAGCTCCGGCCCTCCCCCCCTCCGGCCCTCCCTCTCATATTTATCCTGACACACCTGCTGTTTGATCTGCCCGTCACCGCTTCTGCAGCTCGCCCAGCTTTTTGACACCTCGGTCGGCATCACAGGTGTCAGAAGTACTCAAACCCTTCAACAGTCTTTCGAATGTGCCAGATAAATCACCTAGGGGTCTTAGTACGAACCCAGAAAGAACTGATCTTTCTCTTCTTGTCCCCATTGTTGTGGTGGTGGTTTTGGTTTGGGATTGAAGGGGAGGTTGATCTGGCGGAATTGGACGGCCCGTTCGTGAAGCTGAGGCTGAAGGGTCAGATATTTCTGAGGTACTTCCTGGATGGATACCTGATGCGAGAAGCAACTGGACGATAGCCCTGAGAATTTCTGAGGTACTTCCTAGATGGATAACTGATGCGCTCCCGGCTCCCCCCCTCCGGCCCTCCCTCCCTCTGTCTCTCCCTCTTCTCGGCATTGCTCTTCTTCACCTTTTATTTTCCAAGTATTAAAGCTGTTTGTTACATTCCAGGTAGAAGAGATCATATGTGTTTTAGAATTTTACTGTTTGTGGTATTCATGTGTTATTCATATGTGTTATTCATATGGAGCGGAAAAGTTGTTTGTGGTATTCTATGGCCGATGGTTAACAACCTTGGTGAGCTCACTTGAATTTATCATAAACTTGAATTTATTAATGTAAAATCATGAAAACAATTCTTAAGCAAAAAGCATATCATGGTGCTGCCTATCAGAAGTCTATGAATTATTTTTACGAATGGATCTTGATGCAAGTGACATGATATAGTACTTACCTGAGGAAATGTAAATTGAATTATTTTCATTTAATGCAGTGTACTAGAAGTCTCTCAAAGGTTGACTTACGTAATGAATCTTGAATTAAATGGGTTAACTTGGAATTTCTACAAAAGCTTCATTTGTGTGAGTACAAAGAGTATAAGAAAAGGGCCGTAGCAGATAAACATTATTAGCCTCAAACCTATAAGGATATGACTATTTTTTTATGGCAAGTGCAGAAATGACATGTCCAAGAGCTGAAAGGGATCTATTGATGTTTGAGCTTCCTTAAGCCTCTCCCCTTGCACATTTGTCTTTGCTAGCCTCTCACTTCCAGCAAAATCGACAAGCCAAAATTTGCTATTGGTGCACTCTTCGTTCACCAAATTTTTTAGTAACCATGAACAAAATCTTAACGTGAGAAACATACACAATTACTAACATTCACGTCCCTAAGAAAATAAAAAAATAACAAATAAGCATGAAAAAAAAATTCTCTAACCTTGCCAAAAAAGTTACTATTCAGACTTTAATAAATTCACTTATATATCATCTATTGCCATTAAATGATGTCTTTGTAATCTAAAATTTAAAGTCTATATGAAAATGCCCATCTAGTAGTAGCATAAGTAAATAGTTAATTCAGGATATATAAGTCAAAAAAATATATTCAAAATACTTGCACTACAATTTCTGAAGTTCAGAATTAAAAGAGCCAGTTATATCATGCTTATGCACTATCCCAAAGAAGGCATTCCCTTGTCTCTACTTTATATAAAGATGATGGTTCTTTTGTAGAAGGAAATGAGAAAATTGCAGCCATGTTTGTTGACCATTTTTCTGAAACTTTCACTTCAGCCCCACATCAAGTTAAACCAGAAATCTTGGAACACATCCTATCTCTGCTACATGATAGTGATAATGCCCACCTACTTTAAAAAATCCCCAACTGGATTTATCTACCCACTTAAACTAGGTGGGCAGACAAATCCAGTTGGGGCCTTAGCTCCCCAGGCAGTTCCTGACAATTAGTTTTCTCCCATTTTTTTAGGTTGCCATCTTTGTGCAAAAAGCTTTAAAATTCCTCATTTAAGTTGCTTCTTAAAAGGCATCGGGTTACCCTTTATTACAGATCTTTTATTCTATCTCTATTTCTTCTTAGGTTGTCATACAATACTTCATTTTTTCTATTTCTTTTCATATTCTTATGCAAACTTTTTTATGGGTTTTCTCTTGAATCCGCTAGACTGGTCTATTTTTTTTTCTTTTTGGTTGAGATTATATAAGAATATAAATTCTCTCATAAAAAGTATGCTTATTTATACAGATGCCAATTTAGAGTAACACTAAAAGAACCCTGAACATTATGCCTTCGAATATGACATGCATATAACTATTAAACTACGGTTAAAAGAAAAAATATAAATTTAACAATCAATTTTATATATTAAACCACGATCAATGGGTCGTCTATTCTTAAATAAAAAGTCGACTATTAAAACCGTTGGCTTTATGCAGAATCGCCGACGGTTCATCATTAGCAGTCGTCTATTGTATAATTTGTACTATGTGGGGATAAAAATGGGAAAAAGCATAAACAAACAAGGGGAGTGGACAAAACTATTAATATTTAACCAATCAGTGTGTGGCAACTTCTTATGATTAGTTTGAGTTTATGATAAATTGCTCATCAAGATTGTGTTTGAGTTTATCATAAATTTAAGTGAGCTGATGACAAGTCTATCTTAGTTATTTAGAACTATCATAAAAATGAATTTTTGATAAATATAATGGATTTTTGTCTTGCATCCAAACTAAATTATTTATTGATATTAAGGTCTAAAAAGATATCCAGGGAAGTCAAAGCAATTAAGTAGTGCTTCAAACAAAATCACACTCCTCCCCACCACGCTAGCTACACCAGAAAAGGAACACTGTAAGAACAACTTGTCTAGAAAAAAGGAGAGAGACACAATACTGTAGTAGTGAACAACCATGATTCATCAATGTTTGAGGCAGACACAAGAAATAATGAAAGCTAAATTCATTCTTAGGGTAACATCTGAGTACATTTGCATGTGAGATTATGAAAATCCCTAAGGTAGAGATAAATATAAATAAAAAAAAGACAAAGAAACAACCTACTGGGGCATACATTTAGAACCTCTTTAACATTGATTAAAGAAAGGACAGAAAATGTAGTGCATATAGGTTTCATGCAATATACCAACTTCACGGATTGTCTTCCTAAGGCCAGAAAGAAAGAGTTCACACTCCCAAGGAAAATGATATCAGACATTCCTGTCCAGACAGTCAACAAAATAAGAGTTACATTGCAGAATGAAATATTATTCGATTCACTCTGTGGCTGATAAGCATTTTTCAGAGAATAGAAAATTGTGTATCTCTGTTCCCAATATGAAACCTATTCCCCCATTAGTTCATTTTTCAGGGAAAGTCAAGTAGTTCATTAATAATCATATGGCTGTACTTTATTTAATCTAGCGAGCTGCTTTCATCTTTAGAATGTGAATGTGTTCGTGAATTTAATTCTTTTTTACAGGATGTAAATATTTTTCTGTTATAATGTGTGAATGTGTCTCCTTTTTGCATAATACATCTTTATAAGGCACTAGCATGATTCTGAAATGTTTTCATGCAATTAGCACGATTCTGAAATGTTGTCACATATATGAAATTAAAATGAAGTTTATCCATGTGTAGAACAACTTCTGCTTGCCCTTGAAGTGTGCACTCCTCAAACTTTTATAAACTTAACTCTTATAAACTTAACTCTTATAGAAGACAATGTCTGACCCTGTACAACTTCTATTTAGTCTTAATTTTTTAGTAAAATTACCTGGAAAAATTCTCAGTAACCATCGACTCTCACTTTATGAAGTAATCGAAGACCATTGGTCGAGCAAAACAGATTGTTAGGTCGACGAATATCCTTCTTCCAATGACGTTTAACCTTCAATTTTTATTAAGCATTCTTGTTTAATCTTGCCAAAAAAATCTGGTTGCTTTCATATTTTTAGGCTCTTTGTTCAGGTAAGATATTTGTAATAAGCTAGATATTTGTAATTAGGCTCTTTGTTCAGGCTCTTCCTCCCTATATAGTATTGTGTTTGATGGATGGATTTTTTTTTTTCTGGAAGCAACAATGTTGCTGCTTGATTAAAATGCCATTCATAATCTATATGGGTTATTGAATGTCATACATGAATGATAGTGCTGTTATTTTAATCCTGCTCTTTATACAGTAATGTCACTCTTATACATGTATCATGGCCTGATCAATGTGTTGGACCCATTTTAAATGATGCATCCCATTTCCAAAAATGATGGAGCCAAAGACATTGCCCCTCTGTATGCTAGTAGCTTAATAGACATACCATCACCTTCATAATTTTCACCCATTTAGAAGGTGAGAACTCCCTAGATGTTTCTGTCAATATATAAAATATTCAGCATTCATACTTCAAAAACATAGGTGAGACAATCATCTCAATTTGACCAAAGGAATTTTCAGATCTACCTACTTTACATGGAGATAATGGAACTAATTTGTTAAACATCAATCCTAACCACAATGTTAAAGCATTATTTCTCCTAATCACACAAATTTACAATGTTAAATTTTTTTCTTCTCTGTCTGCATGCCCCTAGATGTGTGCATGAAGGAGATTTCTTAGTACTTAGAATGTTGTGTTATGTATTTAATAAATTGTGTTGGCTTACCCATCTTTTTATTAATATATATTTTTTGTAAAATATGATGAAAGGTTTTGTTTGGAACACGTGCGAAAATCGAGCTAGTTGCTTTCATCTTTGGACGCTCTTTGTTCAGGTAAGATCCAGCGAGCCTGGGTGGTGGCTCATCTCTATTTAATCCAGCGAGCCTGGGTGGTGGCTCATCTCTATTTAATCCAGCGAGCCTGGGTGGTGGCTCATTTTTATTTAATCCAGCAAGCCTGGGTGGTGGCTCACCTTTTATATTATGTGTGGATGCGTGAATATATTTTTTGCAGGATGTGTGAATGTATTTTAATGCAGGATGCAAATATTGGATGAATGTTTTTCTATTATAAGTATGGAACATTAATAGGTGTTCCGGCAACTAGAAGGCAACTATGGAACATTAATTAATTCTATATATGAATCCAATATTCTTGAGTCTTTTTTTTTTAGTTATGCTACAAGATATTAAGAGACCTCAAGTACTTTAGACACTTTAAGATTATTTGAAGATCAATCTATATCATGTTGACTATACTCTTTGAAGGGCAATAAATATTTCTCTAATGGGTTCGGTTTACTTGAGGTCCGTCAAAATGTACAGTTAAATCGAACTTGACAGATGAATATGCCTCCCTGCAGAATCATAGAGAAATACAACATCATCAAGAACAAGAAACACTAGGTGTGTAAATGTTCTGCAGTTTAACAACCAGTAAAGAGTTAGAAGTAGTAGAAAATGACAAAGAAGAACCGGAAAATTAAAAGTTGATTCAGTAGGACGATGTCACATTATCTTGAGCACAAAACAAAAACTTCATTATTAATCTTGAAACTACATGAATCTTGCATCAAATCCTTATCCCCATTATTTTTTGATTGACTACATGAATCGTACCGCACCATTTTAATCTATACAATGGCAAACTTGTACTTAGATATAGGAAGGACACTTCTTTTCTTACCACCATCTTATTTTAACCCTCCACTTGAATACGATGCAGGCTACCCCTAAAGATGAATACCCTATGCTGGTAGCTTACCTGTTAGCAGAAGAGCTTCCAGGCATGAGATACTCTTTCCTAACTGGTTCTGCACCTGGGATGCTGGTGCTCATGACCAAAACTATCTAAAAGCTTATTTTCACTAACCTTAATGTCAAGAGGGGCTACACTTAATTCTCCATGTATATGGTCAGTTCAAATCTTCTTCTATGTTGAAACTAAGATTAAATTCTTTTCACTAGTTAATTGGAAGCTAGGAAACAACATAGTCTGTCAGGTGGGAATACATAATATGTGGACATGAAACTTTTTTTTTTTTTTAAAGTTGGACATGAAGCTTAGGTTGAGGCATTACATATGAGAATTACAAGCTTTAGATGCCCTGGACCACAAGTTGAAGTATCATCTGAAGTCATTGCACCCAGTATGGAACTATATCACAACTTAACTAATCAGAGTGAATGAGTCAGGTGACACAGTCACAATAAGCACAAACACTAATTAGTATAAGCACTTAATTATCCTGGATTTATTGTGAATGGGTATAGATTTCATACAAAAGACTATGGGCAGAGTAAATCTACCATGAACAGTGACGTCTGTGTTAAAGAAAGTACATACAATGAAAGTGAGTATGACTACTATGGTATTGTAGAGGAGATCCTACAGTTGCAATATCTAGGACAAGACAATCATATATTCTTGTTCAAGTGTCATTGGTTTGATCCGAATTCCATTCGAAATGACACAACGCATGGGATTGTCGAGCTTAAGCATAAGTCGAAATTGAATACTTATGAGCCATTCATCTTATCCACACAAGCCCAGCAGGTGTACTATACAAGCTATCCATCATCTACAAACAAAGAACGAAATGATTGATGAGTAGTTTGCAGAGTTAAGTCAAGACTATTATCTGATTATGAATTGGACATGACTGATCAGACACCTGAAGAGGTCAACGCAGAATTTTTTCAAGAAGACTTTGTTGAAAATGTAGAGTTGACAACTCATATTGGAGAAGACGAATCTGAAGCACCAATTTCCTTGTGTCAAGGAAATGAGGTCGAAGAAGTCGATCCACGTGAGATGAAATGCAGTAGTGAAAGGCGAACAGATATTGAATGTGAAAGTTCTGATGAGGAGGAGGAACATACCAGTGATGAATGTGATGATGATGATGAAGATGGGGTTGAATTAGACATATCATCATCATCTGAGGAGGAAATGGATATCAATTAAAAATGGGTAGAATTTTTTCACATTTGTTGAGTATATTTAAAGTAGCTCACTTTCAATATAAGCAATTGACTAATGAACATTAATATTTTATGTTCCCTGTGAAGATATGGTGCGTGGACCACGATCGGGCGCCAGTTCTGGGAGGGGCCTCCGTGGGAGGGTTTTGTTCGAGGCATCAGGTATATATATTTTTCTAGTGTAGTTTTCTTTGTGTATTATTTATGCGTAGTATTAATGCCATTAAAATTGTTACAGCTTCTGGTTCTCCGTCTGTCCCTCCTTCAGGTGAGTTTACACCTTCTCAACCTAGAGGACCAGGTATGTATATTTCAATTTCCAAGTATTTTTGTAGTGATTATTTATACATATTATTAATGTTATTAGAATTGTTACAGTTGCTGGTCCTTCCTCCGTGTCTCCTACCGTAGCAGCAGGTATGTATATTTGAAGATGTACTTTTATTGTGCATTGATCTTTCTGCCATAAAATTCTAACAGGTTCGGGTGAGTTTACACTTCCTCATTACTTATGCCTTCTAGTCTTGTTACAACTGTTGGTGCAGCCTCTATGTCTCCTCCTCTAGCAGCAGGTATGTATATTTAAAGTTATACTTTCATTGTGCATTGATTCTGATGCCATTAAAATGTTACAGGCTCGGGCGAGACTACACATTCTCCTAATACAGTAGTTGGTATGTATATTTAAATTTTGTGGTATTTCTATAGTCCTTCTTAGTATTTTTGTACATTACTTATGTCGTTCTGCATTTTTGTCCAGGTTCGGTGCCAGAGGATGCTGTTAGTCTCCAGGAGGGGGGAGACAGGTTTTATGAGAGCACTCTGCGGGAGGTGTGGATTAATGGGTACATAATAAATATGTATTTATCTTTTATGAATGAGATGAATTTAGTTCATAAATTCATAGTAACAAGTTACATAATTTCAGTGATAAAATAGAGCCGCACAAGCGTCTCAATTTATCATAAGAACAATACAAGCACACTTTCCTAGGCCTATTCATAGATTCAATGATTTCCCGATGGAGGTCCAGGAGTTGTTGTATCAGATGTTCATGGTTTGTAATTTCTTATTATAATTAATTTGTTTTCTTATTCCTACATTCAGTTAACTAACTCTTATCTATATAGAGCAATCATCGATTCACGCGTCGTTCGGATGAGGTGCGGTCTCGATTAGTATGGACGATGACCGCCCGATCAAATTTTAAGCATTTGCTGTATAATGCGAGGAAAAATGCAGAGAAAGTTTCTCAGAGTGCAGACCTGACTCTTTGGAGGGAGCGGGCACCGAGTTGGATGAGGAGAGACTACTGGGAAACTCTGTGCAACATATGGGCTGCAGAGAGATGGAAACAAACATCCACAATAATGAAAGTGAATCGGGCCGCCAATCCAGAGGCCAACATGCATACTGGTGGGTCCGTCTCCTTTGCGACCCATCAGTCCAGATTGGTAAGTAATTTGTCCGTTTTTGATATCTTTTATTTATATAGGTACTCATTTATGTCATGTTTTTTTTGTCAAATAGGAAAAGGAGCTAAAAAGGCTTCCGACATTTCAAAGAGGTGTTTGATAGAACACATAAGAAAAAAGGAACGGATCAATACATTAGAGACAGAGCCCGAGAGGTTGCGGTAAGTATTTACAAGATATTCACTATTTAATTTTTCTCATTACAGATGAATATTACATTGTCCATTTTTTTTTGGCAGGAGTCGTATAGCCAACAAATGACAGAGAAGTACGCCGGGGAGGACGAGCAGCCGCAGTTAGATCCTAAGGTATGGGATGCGGCATCTGGTACCCCAAAGAAAGACCATATGTATGGTTTTGGGCACAATATGGACACGAGCAGAGTGTTATCTGGCGCCTCTAGTTCAGCCTCACAGACTAGTGCTGTAACGGCCCTGGATATTTATACCCAATAAGGGTCCATATCCAGATCCGTCTCCCGCGAACAGACCGAAGTCTCGCAAAGGATAGCTCGTACGCGTGTCCAGAAAGAATATAAAAGACAAACCACAAAAGTAAGAGACACAAGAAAGCATATGTGCTCATATCTGCATATAATAATTTACAACTGTCCCATTACATTATTACATGCCCAAATTAAAAAGAGTACAACTACCTGGGGCATATCCCGAGGGAGCACAAGCTCACATAACTGTACTAACACTACTGCTGGTGGTACAAGTCTGTCACGACACCTCCAAAAGTCACACCAACGGTAAACCCTGAAAAGAACTGTAAGGGAGTGAGCCTCAACAAGTCACTGACTCAGTAGGGAACCACCCAAAACCACACACAACACAGGAGAATCTCAACCTCAACGGGTCTTACTAGCAACACCGGAAGCCAAACCATATCATGCTCACAACAAAGCATAATTAACAATACAAAACATAATTAACTCAGTTGCTGCAAATCTCAGAAACACGAAGAGACAACAACACCATTAGTCCACTCAATAACTGTGAAGCCTAGGCCACAAGCCTCACAGGCACACCATCCCAACATTTGGTCGGCAAAGCTGTAATTCACACAGGCAAAGTATTGCCTAAGCTACTAGCTTCACTAGCAAGCCTCTAAACATGTGAGTAACAGGATTGCTAACCAAGAGCTAATCCCTTATACCCTTAAATCACAATGTATCGAATGTCACACTAAAGAAACAGGACTGGCTATCACGATACCAATACATCGCACACTAAATTATATTCGGAAACTTACCCAAGGAAGGGTAAAACATGACAGGTGGAAGGTCTCACTGCATGACCTCCACTTCACCACCTGAAAAGGCTAGTACTCAGCATACTACGAGAAACAAGTACCCACAAAGAGTACAGGTACCTACCACCACAAGGTACCACCACGGAACACAAACACACCACGGAACACAAACACAACTTTGCCACCACGAGGGCACACCACAACCAATCAAACCATAACCAGTGAGTCTCCGCTCACTAACCACAATAACAACTGTGCCAACACCATGGCACAACTCAACGGGTAAAACTACAACTAACACACGCTATAGCCAATAGCAAAGCACGAGCCGGAAAGCACGACACCACCACACGGGACAGACTACTGGTTCATGACGCTAGTATCCAACCCGGACAACACAACACAAGAACTACCTCTCAGTCTCGCAGTTACGGACGTAAGGTCCAACTGCAGCTCCACAACACAAGTAAAGTCAAAGAACTGTGAAGACCAACCAAACCACCACAACCTACAAGTCACACACCCTGCAGGCCCATGCCTGGCACTTTTAGAGACTCTGGCCTGAGCTCTCTAAAGTGAGGCACTGGTAACAGGACTAGCCAGGGCCCAGTACGTCTACTGGTGTCCGTAACCCCCAGCTACGAGCGAGCTACAAGTGACTAACACAAACTCTCACAAGTCACTGTCCCACTGTCGTCTTTCCCTCAGCCGGACGACAACTCTCCCCGACAGTGAGGGTGTCCAGGAAGACGACAAGACCTCGACGGTACCACTGTACCGGGACAAGCCCCGAGCACACTCACGTGCCTGCCTCTCCTAGGAACCTGGGGCACCCGACTGAAGAGGCATTCCGGAATAGGCGCCGGACCACCAAACTCAGCAATGCACAAACCACGATGTATACTTATATATTCTTTATTACAAACCAAAGTGCAAATGTCAAGAATAGCTTAACCTCGGTCACCCTGTGATCTACAAACCACCTCACACCAATACACATGTAAACCACGATAACCATTTACAAACTGGCCTATCATTGGTCATCGCATGACCTCCTTGCCACATACATACCATATACACTAACTATACATTAACTCTTAATCTTATTTGCATTACATTAATTAAACCATCTCTATTAGTCCACATAGGAAGCTACAAGACTGAGGCTACGTTCACACTTGAACCATCATTGCCTAGCCACTACGACAACCAGTGCATGTGCCATGCACACACACACACCCACACACGTGTAACACCACCACAACGGAGTATGTGCCATGCACATCCTCAAACCACGTAAACACACACGAACTATTTAATTGACACGCTTTAGAGGTGTTACAGGTGCCAAAACACCTCACACCACGATAACACCACACTAAATATGTAAACCACCTACTAACCATGTGGGCAACCTGCTCACAGAGTTTCACGGGTGTCAATGCACCTTTTACCAAAGCCATGCACAATAAACGACGATAATCGGATAACCAAAACACCAAAAGCATGCAAAGCAGAACCCTCGGATGTGATCGCGACAGAGGCCATGACCGCCTTCTGATCGCGATGCCACGATATGGTGCGACAAGAAATCCTGTCGCGACGGATTGGCCTGTCGCGATATGGTCGCGACAACAGGGTCCGTCGCCTTCTCAGGCGAAAACCCTAATCCAGGAACCATCTCCGGATCTTCCATGCAAACCACCCTAAATCCTGTTTCAACCCAGTTTTCATGCTCATTTCACCTCCTAGATATGGTATCTACTGTTTTTAAAGCAGTAAACAAGCTAACATGCAATCCACGCAATCAAACATGGTGGAAT
Organism: Colocasia esculenta; assembly: GCA_014218235.1. Lineage (NCBI taxonomy): Eukaryota > Viridiplantae > Streptophyta > Magnoliopsida > Alismatales > Araceae > Colocasia > Colocasia esculenta. The sequence goes on along the minus strand of CM024757.1, from coordinate 30,651,749 downwards.
CTCCCTACCTTCATGAAGAACGCACAATCTATGCATGGCGCGGCGTTTCCCCCACTCATCGCGACGTCCTCGCGTCGAGAGTGCGATGAGAACTCCGCCGAAACGCCAAATCGCCCAGAAAACCTGCGACAGCTTCTCTCCCGCTCGAGCAGAGCTTGTGAAAGCTCTGTTCGGCCAGCCTGCTTAAAAACTGCACAGCGGTTGGGATTGCAACGTACCTTCCCATCGCGACCTAATTGCGACGGACTAAGGCGTCGCCTTCCCATTCCCGACGTCAGCAAACCCCACTCCATGCGCGACACGCGGCGCACATGCAGATGTCAACCCCAGCAGCGACAACCAAAACGCGACCCCCACTGCCGACGCGTTCAGAATGCGACCTAAACCCCCGTCGCGTTCACATCCAGTGAACCAACGGGCACCACGGGCCTAACCTACCGACCCACTAAGCTCCACACAGCGCGCGGAAACCACAACCAAGGCCCAATGACCCCATATTGGTCATGAGCACCACACCAAAACCAGTAAGCACAGTTCTGAACTACCACTATTCAACTATCCGCGAAGATCCGAAAAACGCGCTACGTTACATTACTATCACCTAAAAAGGAATGTCGTCCTGGACATTCAAAACGAGCAACAATAAACCACACTATCACCTAAAAAGAAACAAAACCATATGCAGAGCTTCCTCTGCATCCTTCTTTCAAACCATCTGCTTATTTTCATACTTGCTCTGCCTTCCCTTTCTTTTTAATTTATTCCACCATTACTTTATTTTATAGATCCATTCTACCATTCCTTACCTTTCAATTATAAGTGATTCTACCTTGCTATTAGCGCTTTATCTCCTTGGACTGAACATATTTCCACATTTTTCGAGCAATTCTGCCTAGCCGATAGGGCTTTATCTGCTTGAGCTCGATTTATTTCCACATTTTTCCTGGTTATATTTGCAACATTTTCTTTCTGGGCCATTTTCTTGCATAAATTCTTTCACTTTACATTATTTAAATTTTCAAATTTCTTGATGTTATTTCACTATTTATTTATCACCACTAACCATCATTTAACTCAATTACGCACCAGACTTTAAATTCTCCTTTAATTACTTAAACTTCAGATAACTTATGAATATTAAATCTTCCACGCTTCCTCTGCGCTACTCTGATCATACTAAACATTTCACCAAATATTTCATGAATTCTGGATTCCCTTAATTCATTAATAACTTATCTCGCTTCAAATTATATTTTCCAACTAACTTTACATTTCTCTTATCATACATCAATACCACTTAATTGACTCCACTCATATTCTATCTTCTGTTATATCTGCTTCACACTAAATTCTAAATCTTTGCATATATCAATATTGATATACTTTTCCCTTTATATATATATTCTTTGCTTTAAACAATATTCTCTAATTGATTTAACAAACTCAATTCATATCTTTTCACATCTTTCATTCTCATTGCTACCCATACCCGAAAATTCACATTTACCTTTATTCAAGCCTTACTCAATTATATGACATCAAATCTCAAATTTTCTTTACCATTAAACTAATTATATTGCTCCTCCCTTTTTCTACTCCCTTTCACTATACCTTAATCTGCTCACTACTCCTTAACTGATTTATTACAACTTTACTTCAAATTCTAGAAATATTCTCATAACAAAATTTATTTATTCATTCAAATCACCTTACTGCATATCATTACGCAAATTCTTATTGCACATTTTCTAAATCATTTAATTATCACTATTCTATAATCTATCACATTCTTTTTCTTCGCCTGATTATTAATACTAAACTTTATCTTTACTATCAATAGCATAACACCATTTTTGCAAAATATTTCTCTTAACTAGTTTACTAGCTAACTAATTTCCAGGTGCCATTTATACTACAATCCTTCTACTTTCCACCATAACTATAAACTAAAATTATTTAAAAAAAAAACACAATGATTTATTCTACTTGATTTCTTTATTCCACATTACTAACTTACTGCCAATTATAAACAATTTCACTGTTACCGCTCATTCACAAATATCTATTCATAATCCACTTTGCTATTCCCCATTACTTTTCAATGGATTTAATCTTGTTCATTCTAATTTACATAGCTTTAACTTACTTTAATTATTTAGTTTTAACTTCAATTTACTTCTGACACCAATTTCCCTTTTTTGCTTCCGCAATCTACACACAAATGCTGGCACCACTATTCTTATCTTTAACACTGCAACAACCTTATACAATTTTTTCTGCGAAATCTTTATCCACTGCCTTTTATTAACAAACATCTTTCTCTTATAAAAATTCTCAAAAAAATCTGACTTCCCACTGCTCTTTTACTCTCTCTCTCTAACCAACCGGTCACCTTTATATCCACTGACATGAGTTTCTATATCAAACTTTCTATTATCCTTATTATTTATATCAGCATTACCCTTAAATTCGTTAGTGTAATTATTTCTAATCACAAATCACACTTAAGAATCATCTTGATCACTGCTTCTCTGCTTACCAGCTTCTCATCTCAAGCTAAACTACCTCACTTAATCATTTCAAACCTAACATGCCATTAATCATACTATTATCCAAGCAACTTCTTAACACTTTATTAACATAAATCTCAAACACAATGACTATCTCTGCTACAATTTTCAACCACAATTCACCCATTTAACAGTTCTAATCACAAAGCCCTATTTCTCATCATAATACAATTCCCTTTATTATTCCATCACATCACTACTTTATATATTTCTCTACCAACTCTGATTCTCATTAAAACACTTTTTTAGTGAATTTCATAACTGAATGCACTAATTTTTTCAATTTCTATAATAAAGAATCTTTAATCAATTATACTTTAACCACAATCCAATAATCACTCATACTACATCACCAATCATATCTGCTATTACCCACAACTACTGATCTAATCAACTATACATACAATTCATATACCAAAACTCATATGGAAACCGTACTAAAAAGCACAAGAAACTACAGACTTACTACCAGCAGTGGACATTAAATCATGTATTGGGACATTGTAATCTTAATGTCTTTTCATATTCTAACTGGACCATTACTCTGATACCAACTGTAACGGCCCTGGATATTTATACCCAATAAGGGTCCATATCCAGATCCGTCTCCCGCGAACGGACCGAAGTCTCGCAAGGGATAGCTCGTACGCGTGTCCAGAAAGAATATAAAAGACAAACCACAACAGTAAGAGACACAAGAAATCATATGTGCTCATATCTGCATATAACAATTTACACCCGTCTCATTACATTATTACATGCCCAAATTAAAAAGAGTACAACTGCCTGAGGCATACCCCGAGGGAGCACAAGCTCACATAACTGTACTAACACTACTGCTGGTGGTACAAGTCTATCACGACACCTCCACAAGTCACACCAACGGTAAACCATGAAAAGAACTGTAAGGGAGTGAGCCTCAACAAGTCACTGGCTCAGTAGGGAACCACCCAAAACCACACACAACGCAGGAGAACCTCAACCTCAACGGGTCTTACTGGAAACACCGGAAGCCAAACCATATCATGCTCACAACAAAGCATAATTAACAATACAAAACATAATTAACTCAGTTTCTGCAAATCTCAGAAAGATGAAGAGACAACAACACCATTAGTCCACTCAATAACTGTGAAGCCTAGGCCACAAGCCTCATAGGCACACCATCCCAACAGTTGGTCGCCTAAGCTGTAAGTCACACATGCAAAGTATTGCCTAAGCTACTAGCTTCACTGGCAAGCCTCTAAAGATGTGAGTAATAGGATTGCTAACCAATAGCTAATTCCTTATACCCTTAAATCATAATGTATTGAATGTCACACTAAAGAAACATGACTGACTATCACGATACCAATCCATCGCACACTAAATTCTATTCGAAAACATACCCAAGGAAGGGTAAAACATGACAGGTGGAAGGTCTCACTGCATGACCTCCACTTCACCACCTAAAAAGGCTAGTACTGAGCGTACTACGAGAAACCAGTACCCACAAAGAGTACAGGTACCTACCACCACAAGGTACCACCACGGAACACAAACACAACTGTGCCACCACGAGGGCACACCACAACCAATCAAACCATAACCAGTGAGTCTCCGCTCACTAACCACAATAACAACCGTGCCAACACCATGGCACAACTCAACGGGTAAAACTACAACTAACACACGCTATAGCCAATAGCAAAGCACAAACCGGAAAGCACGACGCCACCACACGGGACAGACTACTGGTTCATGACGCTAGTATCCAACCCTGACAACACAACACAAGAACTACCTCTCAGTCTCGCAGTCACGGACGTAAGGTCCAACTGCAGCTCCACAACACAAGTAAAGTCAAAGAACTGTGGAGACCAACTAAACCACCACAACCTACAGGTCACACACCCTGCAGGCCCATGCCTGGCACCTTTAGAGACTCTGGCCTGAGCTCTCTAAAGTGAGGCACTGGTAATAGGACTAGCCAGAGCCCAGTACGTCCACTGGTGTCCGTAACCCACAGCTACGAGCGCGCTACAAGTGACTAACACAAACTCTCACAAGTCACTGTCCCACTGTCGTCTTTCCCTCAGCCGAACGACAACTCTCCCCGAGAGTGAGGGTGTCCAGGAAGACAATAAGACCTCGACGGTACCACTGTACTAGGACAAGCCCCGAGCACACTCACATGTCTGGCTCACCTAGGAACCTAGGGCACCTGACTGAAGAGGTATTCTGGAATAGGCGCCGGACCACCAAACTCAGTAATGCACAAACTACGATGTATACTTATATATTCTTTATTACAAACGAAAGTACAAATGTCAAGAATAGCTTAACCTCGGTCACCCTGTGATCTACAAACCACCTCACACCAATACACATGTAAACCACGATAACCATTTACAAACTGGCCTATCATTGGTCATCGCATGACCTCCTTGCCACATACATACCATATACACTAACTATACATTAACTCTTAATCTTATTTGCATTACATTAATTAAACCATCTCTATTAGTCCACATAGGAAGCTACAAGACTGAGGCTAGGTTCACACTTGAACCATCATTGCCTAGCCACTACGACAACCAGTGCATGTGCCATGCACACACACACACCCACACACGTGTAACACCACCACAACGGAGTATGTGCCATGCACATCCTCAAACCACGTAAACACACACGAACTATTTAAATGACACGCTTTAGAGGTGTTACAGGTGCCAAAGCACCTCACACCACAATAACACCACACCGAATATGTAAACCACCTACTAACCATGTGGGCAACCTGCTCACAGAGTTTCACGGGTGTCAATGCACCTTTTACCAAAGCCATGCACAATAAACGACGATAATCGGATAACCAAAACACCAAATGCATGCAAAGCAGAACCCTCGGCTGTGATCGCGTCAGAGGCCATGACCGCCTTCTGATCGCGACGCCACGATATGGCGCGACAAGAAATCCTGTCGCGACAGATCGGCCTGTCGCGATATGGTCGCGACAGCAGGGTCCGTCGCCTTCTCAGGCGAAAACCCTAATCCGGGAACCATCTCCGGATTTTCCATGCAAACCACCCTAAATCCCGTTTCAACCTGGTTTTCATGCTCATTTCACCTCCTAGACATGGTATCTACTGTTTTTAAAGCAGTATACAAGCTAACATGCAATCCACGCAATCAAACATGGTGGAATCTCCCTACCTTCATGAAGAACGCACAATCCATGCATGGCGCGGCGTTTCCCCACTCCTCGCGACGTCCTCGCGTCGAGAGCGCGATGAGAACTCCGCCGAAATGCCAAATCGCCCAGAAAACCTGCGACAGCTTCTCTCCCGGTCCAGCAGAGCTTGTGAAAGCTCTGTTCGGTCAGCCTGCTTAAAAACCGCACAGCGGTTGGGATCGCGACGTACCTTCCCGTCGCGACCTAATCGCGACGGACTAAGGCGTCGCCTTCCCATTCCTGACGTCAGAAAACCCCACTCCATGCGCGACACGCGGCGCACATGCAGACGTCGACCCCAGCAGCGGCAACCAAAATGCGATCCCCACTGCCGACGCCTTCAGAACGCGACCTACACCCCCGTCGCGTTCACATCCGGTGAACCAACGGGCACCTCGGGCCTAACATGCCGGCCCACTAAGCTCCACACAATGCGCGGAAACCACAACCAATGCCCAATGACCCCATATTGGTCATGAGCACTGCACCAAAACCAGTAAGCGTAGTTTCGAACTACCACTAATCAACTATCCGCGAAGATCCGAAAAATGCGCTACGTTACAAGTGCATTCGACATGGGAGTTGGTACTCCAGGTACTTCTCCCAGTGACATGACGGGCATCATTGCAAATACGATATCTGGTTTGGAGACTCGTCTGGCCCAGACGATGGAGACTCGTCTGGTCTAGATGCTGACGCAGGTGACCAACGCACTCCAGGCCCAGGTTATCTCCCAGACCTTCTCCCAGGTCAGCATTCCTCCTCAGGCAGCACCATCGACATCAGCACAGGCCCCTCACATGAGTAAATTTATTTTATTTTACTTTTTTTATTTTAACAGTTAAGTTAGTTTAAGTTTACTTTGGTTTCATCGACACACAATTTCATCTTAAGCAAGTTAGATTAGTTAAAAAGGAAGAACTTAGTTAGGTTTGAGAGTCCAAAATTTGAAATACTAATCCGATCGACCTGCGGTTTGTTCTGCCATGATCGGGGCGATCAATGTGACTTGTGGAAACTGACAGGGTTCAATTCGGACTCCTGGTTTGAGCTCGACGCTCAAATTCACATTAAGCAAGTTAGTTTAGTTTAGAAATGAATAACTTATCTAGGTTTGGGGGTCCAAAACTAGAAATACTCATCCGATTGGCCTCCGATTTGTTCTAGCATGGTCGGGGCGATGAGTGTGACTTGTGGAAACTGACGGAGTTCAATTCAGACTCCCAGTTTGAGCTCGACGCTCAAAGTCACAATAAACAAGTTAGTTTAGTTTAAAAATAAAAAACTTAGGTTTATGGGTTCAAAATTATAAATACTCATCCGATTAGCCTCCGGTTTGTTCCAGCACGGTCGGGGCGATGAGTGTGACTTGTGAAAACTGACGGAGTTCAATTCGGACTCCTAGTTTGAGCTCGACGCTCAAATTCACATTAAGTAAGTTAGTTTAGTTTAGAAATGAATAACTTAGCTAGGTTTGGGGGTCCAAAACTAGAAATACTCTTCCGATTAACCTCCGGTTTGTTCCAACACGGTCGGGACGATGAGTGTGACTTGTGGAAACCGACGGAGTCCAATTCGGACTCCCGGTTTGAGCTCGACGCTCAAAGTCACAATAAACAAGTTAGTTTAGTTTTAAAATGAAAAACTTAGGTTTGTGGGTCCAAAATTAGAAATACTCATCCGATTGGCCTCCGGTTTATTCCAGCACGGTCGGGGCGATGAGTGTGACTTGTGGAAACTGACGGAGTTCAATTCGGACTCTCGGTTTGAGCTCGACGCTCAAAGTCACAATAAACAAGTTAGTTTAGTTTTAAAATGAAAAACTTAGGTTTGTGGGTCCAAAATTAAAAATACTCATCCGATTGCCCTCCGGTTTGTTCCTGCACAGTCGGGGAGATGAGTGTGACTTATGGAAACTGACGGAGTTCAATTCGGACTCCCGGTTTGAGCTCGACGCTCAAAGTCACAATAAACAAGTTACTTTAGTTTAAAAATGAAAAACTTAGGTTTGTGGGTCCAAAATTAGAAATACTCATCCGATTGGCCTCCGGTTTGTTCCAGCACGGTCGGGGCGATGAGTGTGACTTGTGAAAACTGACAGAATTCAATTCGGACTCCCGGTTTGAGCTCGACGCTCAAAGTCACAATAAACAATTTAGTTTAGTTTAAAAATGAAAAACTTAGGTTTGTGGGTCCAAAATTAGAAATACTCATCCGATTGGCCTCCGGTTTGTTCCAGCACGGTCGGGGCGATGAGTGTGACTTGTGAAAACTGACGGAGTTTAATTCAGACTCCCGGTTTGAGCTCGACGCTCAAATTCATCTTAAGTGTGACCAAAATATATAGTGTGACCAAAATATTGACCGAAAGTGAGTGAATAAAAATCTATAAATTTAAATAATTTATTGCTTATAATAGTATTTAATTTATGCTTCTAAAATAAGTTATTGCTTATAATAGTATTTAATTTTAACGTATTATTGTTATATATGTATTGTAGGTTCCTTCATCAGGTGGCGTGGGAGGAGACGAGCACGAGGATGAACACGAGGACGGGGATTCATGATTTTCATTTCATTATTATTATTGTTGTAGACATTTTTATTATTGTTGTTGGCATTTTATTATAGTGATGTTGTGGACATTTTTATTATTATTGTGGACATTTTATTATTGTTGTGTTGTGGAGATTTTATTATTATTGTGTTGTAGACATTTTGATTATTTTTATCTTGTGGACATTTATTATTGTTGTGGACAATTTTATTATTGTGATGTTGTGGACATTTTTATTATTGTTGTCGATATTTCATTATTGTTGTGGACATTTTATTATTGCTGTGTTGTGGATATTTTTATTATTGTTGTGTTGTAGATATTTTTCTTGTGGACAATTATTATTGTGAACATTGCTATTTATTTTACACAGGTTATTTTTCTAAAAATGTATATATTTAAAAAATATATTAAAAAAATAGAGATCGATTAGTAATCGAAGAAATTCGGTCCCTAAAATAGGGACCGAACAGTGACCGAACGAAATCGGTCACTATGATTGATAGTGACCGATTTCGTTCGGTCACTGTTCGATCCCTATTTTAGGGACCGAATAGTGACTGAATTTTTCGGTCACTATCAGTGATCGATTAAAATCGATCACTATTCGGTCCCCAATTTTGGGACTGAATAGTGACCGAATTGTTTCGGTCACAATCAGTAACCGAAGAAATTCGGTCACTATTCGGTCCCTAAAATAGGGACCAAACAGTGACCGAACGAAATCGGTCACTATCAGTGACCGATTGATATCGGTCACTATTCGGTCCCTAAAATAGGGACCGAATAGTGACCGAACGAAATCGGTCACTATCAATGATCGATGGATATCGATCACTATTCGGTCCCTAAATAGTGACCGATTAGTGACCGAAACCCTTCAGTCACAGATTTGTGACTAGAAATTCTTTACTGACGAATTCGATCACTATTCGGTCTCTGAGTCTTTTAGTGACCGATTAGTGACCGAATAGAGACCGAAAATTTTGGTCTCTAAATGCGTATTTTCTTGTAGTGATTTACCTGATGGCACTGAGCAGTGGGTAGATGACGAGAGTAGGAGTCGATATGTAAGTGTATTTTTAAAATTTATAATTAATATTTATGTGATATTTTTATTATAAATAGTAAATTTTTTCTGGATTTTTTATGCAGGAGAGGATGATTTAGCTATCAACTCCTTCACTAGATAGTGAGAGTGGGAGTACCCTCATTTCTGCTGAGGAGGCTTTTGTTTCAGTTATGGGGAAGGACTGATCTGGTCGCGTTCGTTGCAGCGACAGTCGGGAGACACTCCGCACTTGGTATGGGATAGGAGAATGGTCGAGCTCCTCCGCCTATCAGCAGCAAATAAGCAGCATGGAAGACGTCCTCAGAACATAGGGACAGGAGATGGAGCCGTTGCGAGCAGAGATCCGTAGATGGGATTCTAAGCGGGATTCCGAGATAGATGACATGTGGAGGGAGTTGGGGCAACTGCGTAAATGAGAGTCTGAGATGGATGATATACGTAGGCAGATGCTAAAGATGAGTACATTCATAGCCTAGTTTCAGAGTTCTCAGGGAGTTGTTGTGCCACCGAGAGCACCAAATGGGGCACTTGATGACGGTGAGGACAATACAGATGAGGCTGGAGACGATTATGATGATTGAGGGATTGATAGAACAATATGTTTTATGAGTTTAGACTTTTTGATGTGTTGTATGAATTTATTATATATTTTGATGTGGTGTATGATTAGTTGTGTTTGCATATTTTATTGTGGTATTGTTGTGTTTGGTGGGTGTGACAGGTACACGTACTAAACAGGAAATAATTATATATTTTTAATATTTATTTTTTAAAAAAATAGAGGAAGCCGCTGACAAATATATATCAGCGACTACATGACCGTTGACAAAATATTATCAACGACTAATACTCCGTTGACAAGTAAATAAAATATCAACGGCTCAAAAGCCGTTGACAAATAACAATTGTCAATAGCCTAAAAGCCGTTGACAAATGGTAATTGTCTACGGATAAATAACCGTTGATAAATTACAGAATTGTCAACAGTCTGTAAACTATTGACATATCTTTTTGTCTACGGTCTACATCCGCTGACATAAACTCTATTTGTCGTCAGCTTAACCGTTGACATAAATATCTTTTGTCAACGAATAATAGCCGTTGATAAATAGATTTTTTGTCGACGACTTGTCTTCTATGTTGACATATGATTAGTCGACGACCAATATGTCGACGGCTTTGTCAACGGCTATTAGCCACTGATGTTAGTATTTATCAACGGATTTTGTTTCTTTGTCAACGGCTAGTAGCCGCTGACAAATTGCTTCTTCCTTGTAGTGAGATCTCATCCTTATTCAATCTAATGACATGAAAATATTGCAGATGCCGATGAAACAATTATTGCACAAGTATGAAAAATGATTTGGTTATACTATTCTGCAACATATATATTTAACACATTTTACATGACATAAATTTTTATGTCATGTAAAATGTGTCAAATATAGGTGTCAAATATAGATGTCACAAATTATTTTCCACCAAATTTTACCATGCACCCCAAAGTGGGAGTTAACCAAAGGAGAAGGGCAACATATAATATAGCCAGGAAGAGTACTGGAGTCTCGATCTCTTTCCCCACAGCAACATTAACCCCCATCCTCGCCTTCTTTTTAAGGTGAAGACGTGGGAAATGGGATCATAGCCCCTCTTCATGTTAACATAAAAATAGTTACTGCTGTGTGTTTGGGATTTTGCAGTCGTGGTTGGTTATCAGTGCCTCAGTGGACAAGGGGCAGTCGTACCCTCCTCATCCACGACACTTGTTGAGATCATCTAGTGTAGCAGAGAGGGGGGACGGAGGGCAGGTTGCCCTACTCCACGGCAACTAACCCCAACCCCAACGTAACTAGAGAGAGAGAGAAGCGCTGGCAAGGCTTGCTGGTGGGTGCTGCCACAGGGACGGGAGGGACGTACGGTGGGTGGGCGATACCCCCCGTATGGTAGCGCGATATATAGCAGTAGGCCGTGAAACGTGCCTGTTCGCATGATGTGGGCTTATTAGACCTGACGGTAGATTCTTCATTCTAACGCTTTGATTAATCTTTGTAGTTTCTGGGAAATTTTACGGTGTCTGATGTGGTTGAACATCGTCTGTTCACGAGCCTACTAAGCTGAATAGATTTTGTCACAAAGAGTTATAAGTGCAGTAGTGGAGGTCCCAATCCCGCGGGAGGCCGTGACATGAGGGAGGGCACTCATCTGTTGATCATGAGAGCTCATGTTGCCTGCAGACATGAGAAAAAACATCAATGGACCCCTTCGTAATTGAGAGTACTCCTAGTTTCCAATGTTCAACTCAGTTAGAATTATAATGGAGTGGGAAACAACAACACGCACTAGACGCAGTAAGTCTAGCTAAGAGTGGTGAAATAGATGAGAGAGCAAATAACTTAATTTTTGAGCATATATATATATATATGAGAGAGAGAATTAATTATTAGTCCCTGACAGGGACTTGACATTATTTTCAAGTCTCTGTCAGGTTTTTCCGTCTCTTCCAGTCCCTGCTTTATGCAGGACTTATTTTTAAGTCCCTACTTTTAACCCTCGTTATCTTCTCCAGGTTATCTCAATAGTGTGTAACTATTATCCAAAAAATATGTAACTGCGTAAGTACGTACTTACACAGTTACATAAGTATGTAAATCCTGTAACTGTGTAAGTATTTAATTACATACTTATGCAGTTACACATGTAACTCTGTAACTACAGAAAATTTTTATAAGTTTGTAACTCTGTAATTAAAGCATACCTAATTACATACTTAAATAGTTTCAGAAGTATTTACTTAGTTATTAGGACTTACCTAGTTATTAAGATTACCTAGGACTTACCTAGTTACAGAGTTACATATGTAATTCCTGTAACTGCGTAAGTATGTAGTTACATGTGTAACTCTGTAACTACATGTAAGTGTGTAATTACACATGTACATACTATAAAACTACGCATACACATGTAACTCTGTAAGTATGTAAGTACATAGTTTTTTACGCCTTAAGTTTGTAATTATTTATTCATGAAACTATGTAACAATGTATGAAATAGTTACACAGTTAAATATGTAACTGCGTAAGTATATATTTACAGAGTTACATGTATAATTGCGTAAGTGTGTAATTCCTATAACTACGTAAGTATATAATTATATAATTATGCAGTTACACATGTAACTCTGTAACTACATAGAGATTTTATAAGTTTGTAACTCTGTAATTAGGGCTTACATAGTTACATACTTACATAGTTTCAGAAGGACTTACCTAGCTATCATGGATTACCTAATTACCAAATGTTACCTAGGGTTTACCTAGTTACAGAGTTACATGTGTAATTCTTGTAACTGCGTAAGTATGTAATTCATGTAACTGCGTAAGTATGTAGTTACAGAGTTACATGTGTAACTCTGTAACTATATGTAAGTGTGTAATTACACATGTACATACTATGTAACTAGAAATATAATTTTGTAACTACATACTCTGTAACTATACATGTAATTACAGAGTTACATAATATGTAACTCAGGGACTCTGTAATTAAGTAAGTCTGTAGTACCCCAAAAAATTTATTAATAAAAAATTATAAATAAATTGAAAATTTATCTATTAATAAATTCAAATTAGTTAAAAATGTACGCATCATTATTGCATGCGTATAAACCCCTATAAAAAATATTATAAAAATAATAGTTATACTTTAAATAATGTTCTCTAATGACCCATCATGAAATTTGGGCATAGAAAAATCATTTAGACCAAGTTTTTATGTGACTTATTAGCGTAATTAAGGAATAAGTCAGAGAACCCACTATTTTATGAGCCAAAGTGGATTATAAATCAAAATAAACATACAGGTAGACTTTAAATAATATGAGTTGATAGCTCATTATGATAATTGGACTGACGGATAATCTTGACCAATGAATAAATTTTCTATAAAAGGAAAATTAAAAATTCATTAAGAAAAAGTAAGTACATGGGTTGTACAATTATGCTCACATGAGTTATTGGGCCAAGAGTAAGAGCTCAAATGATGAAGGTTAGAAATATTGGTATAAATAATATTAAATTGAATTAAAATAAAAAATTAATTGAATAAGTGTGATAAATAGATTTAAATAAGAATAAAGGGTGAATAATTAGAATTAAATCAATACCCATTAAGCTAAATTAGTAATGAGTTTTACTAATGGACCTAACATGAAATGTTGGGCCCAAATATGAAGAGTCCATCATGAGATGGGAGATAATTAAGCCAAATTCAGAGTTAATTAATACATAAATTAAATAAGGGTAAGATAAATACTAAAATAGGTTGTAAATATCCTAAAAAGAGTCCTAAGCTTAGCCTAACCCTTTGGCCATGAAATTAGACATCTCCTCTATCCTAAATAGGAGATAAATATTAGGAAATAGGGAGATAATAGTGGAAATTTACAGTTTGAAGAGGAGAGAAGAGTTTTAAGGTTTTAGGACTCTTACACAAGCTATACACACCACAATTCGGCCCTATCACCCCATAGATCATTGCTGGAGCTCTAAGAGACGAGGGGAAAGGCTAAAGAACGAAGGAGCAAGGAGAAGGAAGCTTAGATAAAGGGGATTTCATCTCGTTCTTCATCAAAAACCCTAGGATTTTCTTATCAGCAAGCAAATGTAGGCAATCTCTCAAGCATAAATCGTGTAAATTTTACACTAGGTAGCCCACATGATCCTCTTTGAAAGCCCTGTAGTTTTGTTCTTTTTTGTTCATCTAAGAGAGCGAATTAAATGTTAAAACCCTGTCATTATCTTATACCCGAACCCTAAAGATTGTCTTCAATCCATGCTTGTACTCAATCTCATGCTGTGAAATTATTCTCGTAAATACTAATTGATACTAGCTTTCAAACGCCCCTATTTGCCACAATTTCTATTGTGTATTCGTTGCGAATTAAATCATTTTCCATAAATTGTGCACGATTAGGTCACCGAAAAGTAACCTTGTTAAAGCATGCACAAACCTTGTCCGTTATCTAATTACTCATGCCTGTTGGTAGATCTATGTGTCTACTTTCGTTTAAAAGTGGTATCATAATTTTTGGATCATCATGCGATTTTATATGGATTTTAGAAGAGCTCAGTGTCATGCATGGGAGGGAAGGACCGAACTCCAAAAAAAGAAAAACCCATTTTCTGGGTCGGGCCGCACCTTTGAAGTCGCGACGGCCCGACCCGTCGCGACCTCAGAGGGGTCGCAGTAGGTCGGACCGTCACGACATGAACGCGACGACCCGCGCCGTCGCATTCTCACCCCCCGAACCGGGTCAGTCGGCCGGTTCGGCTGTCGCGCCCGGGACCCCCGTCGCGACTTGAATCGCGACGGGCACCCCCGTCGCGTTGCCAGAACTTGAAATTGTATCTATGCCCTTACTATTTATGCCATTTAACTCTTGTTTAAGTTAAACCATGTTCTGTTAAGCTTAGTAATTGACCTGAATATTTTTATTGTTAATATTTAAATAATTCTCATTAAGTAAAAGCTATGTGTACGATTTATCATACTCTCATGATTTCTTTACACTTGCACATACTTAACAATCGTGTTTGCCATTTCGACCCTAATAAATTACTCAATAACGTATCTAGCACTACAAGAAAATGCGCTATTTCCGACGGACTGAATCCGTCGGTATTCCGTCGGAAAAGGCGCCTTCCGACCGCTTTCCGTCCAAAGCTCGTCGGAAACTTTCCATCGGAAATACTTGGTCAGAAATTTCCGACGGATGACAATTCCATCGGAATTTGGTCGAAACCTCCGACAGATATAATCCGTCGGTAAAGCCGTCAGTATTTTCCGACGGAATTGCCGACGGTGTTTAGCCGTTGGTAATTTATCAGTTCCGATGGATACTTATCCATCGGCCAATCCGTCAGTATTTTCCGACGGTCTTTTTCCGTCGGTAATTTATAAGTTCCGACGGATACTTATCCGTCGGAAAATCCGTCGTAAAATACACATATTTTTTTTTAAAAAAAATAGGCAAATAAAAATGATTTGTCAACATTGCTACAATGTCAAACCTACTACAATATTCATAAATTTAACAAATACTAACAATCAACATAAAATCATAAAATACAATAAATATAAAATCATATAGAATAATGAATACAAAAATCAACATAGATCTGCTGGATCGTCTGCTGTCCCTGCCTCGTCATCATCTGGAGCTGGATCCTATATTAAAACAAATTAAAATGAGAAACATTAATAATAAATAAAAGACATACAGTATTTTCAAAATTGAAATTTAAAACATGTGATTATTTCTCAAGCTTAATACAATACTATTTTTAGATCCATCATTTTCTTGGGTGTTTTTAGATCCGTCCTTTGAATGCCCAACCCAATCCGGAGATCCAAATTGGATTCCGTCAGTTCCCACACGTCACTTTAACCCACCCGGTCGTGTCGGAGAAAATGGCACGTCGATCGGATCCCTATTTGGGATTTTATACCCTCGGGTTGCGTCTTTTAACCATTTATATATGCTTGGCCATGTTTTTAGATCCGTCCTTTGAATGCCCAACCCAATCCGGGGATCCAAATTGGATTTCGTCAGTTTCTACACGTCACTTTAACCCACCCGGTCGTGTCGGAGAAAACGGCACGTCGATCGGATCCCTATTTGGGATTTTGGACCCCCGAGTTGTGTGTTTTAACCTTTTATATATACTTGCCCGTTTTTACATCCGTCCTTTGAATGCCCAACCCAATCCGGAGATCCAAATTGGATTCTGTCAGTTTGTACACGTCACTTTAACCCACCCGGTCGTGTCGGAGAAAATGGCACGTCGATTGGATCCCTATTTGGGATTTTGGACCCCCGGGTTGTGTGTTTTAACCATTTATATATGGTTGACCGTGTTTTTAGATCCGTCCTTTGAATGTCCAACCCAATCTGGGGATCCAAATTGGATTCCGTCAGTTTCTACACGTCACTTTAACCCACCCTGTCGTGTCGGAGAAAACGGCACGTCGATCGGATCTCTATTTGGGATTTTGGACCCCCGGGTTGTGTGTTTTAACCTTTTATATATACTTGCCTGTTTTTAGATCCGTCAATTGAATGCCCAACCTAATCCGGGGATCCAAATTGGATTCCGTCAGTTTCTACACATCACTTTAACCCACGCGGTCGTGTCGGAGAAAACGGCACGTCGATCGGATCCCTATTTGGGATTTTGGACCCCTAGGTTGCGTGTTTTAACCATTTATATCTGTTTGACCGTGTTTTTAGATCCGTCATTTGAATGCCCAACCCAATCCGGAGATCCAAATTAGATTCCGTTAGTTTCTACACGTCACTTTAACCCACCCGGTCGTGTCGGAGAAAACGGCACGTCGATCGGATCCCTATTTGGGAATTTAGACCCCCGGGTTGTGTGTTTTGACCCTTTATATATACTTGGGTGTTTTTTAGATCCGTCAATTGAACTCCCGACCCAATCCGGAGATCCAAATTGGATTCCGTCAGTTCCCACACGTCACTTTAACCCACCTGGTCGTGTCGGAGAAAACGGCACGCCGATCCGATCCCTATTTGGGATTTTGGACCCCCGGGTTGCGTGTTTTAACCATTTATATATGGTTGACCGTGTTTTTAGATCCGTCCTTTGAATGCCCAACCCAATCCGGGATCCAAATTAGATTCCGTCAGTTTCTACACGTCACTTTAACCCACCCGGTCGTGTTGGAGAAAACGGCACGTCGATTGGATCCCTATTTGGGATTTTGGAACCCCGGGTTGCGTGTTTTAACCATTTATATATGGTTGACCGTGTTTTTAGATCCGTCCTTTGAATGTCCAACCCAATCCGGGGATCCAAATTGGATTTCGTCAGTTTCTACACGTCACTTTAACCCACCCGGTCGTGTCGGAGAAAATGACACGTCGATCGGATCTCTATTTGGGATTTTGGACCCCCGGGTTATGTGTTTTAACCATTTATATATGGTTGACCGTGTTTTTAGATCCGTCCTTTGAATGCCCAACCCAATCCGGGGATCCAAATTAGATTCTGTCAGTTTCTACACGTCACTTTAACCCACCCGGTCGTGTCGGAGAAAACGGCATGTCGATTGGATCCCTATTTGGGATTTTAGACCCCCGGGTTGCGTGTTTTAACCATTTATATCTGTTTGACCGTGTTTTTAGATCCGTCCTTTGAATGCCCAACCCAATCCGGAGATCCAAATTGGATTCCGTCAGTTCCCACACGTCACTTTAACCCACCCGGTCGTGTCGGAGAAAACGGCACGCCGATCCGATCCCTATTTGGGATTTTGGACCCCCGGGTTGTGTGTTTTGACGCTTTATATATACTAGGGTGTTTTTTAGATCCGTCAATTGAACGCCCGACCCAATCCTAAGTATATGAAATTAATACTAATACTGACCTGAGCTGCTGGCTGTGTGGGGTGTACTCCCTGCATTATTGAGATGAACTGCTGAACCATATTGCTGAACTGCGTCTGTAGCTGTACCCGCTGCGTCTCTATCTCTACCCGCTGCGTCTGTAGCTCTACCCGCTGCGTCTGTAGCTCTTCCCGCTGCGTCTGTAGCTCTACCCGCTGCGTCTGTAGCTCTTCCCGCTGCGTCTGTAGCTCTGTACGTAGCTCCTCCCGAATGATGCCTCTAATGTCCTCTACACCACTGACGGGCGGCGCAGAAGATGAACTCGCGTGTGCCGGAGGAGCGATCGAACTGGCATATGAGGACAACACTCGATGAGTATCCAGGCTGTCCCCAAAGCCGTACACTCGACCCTTCCTCGGCACTCCCGCTGCCTCGACCCAAGCGTCCGCATCCAAATCTGGCTGGGGAGTGCCCTCTGTGTAGCGCTCCACCATCGTCCTGTCGTACGTCTCCTGTAAATAATTTAAAATTAAATTATTGAAAACAAATTACTTTAATATCATAATTGAATTCATAATTTAAAGCTTAACACATAATGGCTCATCAGCATCTCGAAGTAAC
Source organism: Colocasia esculenta (assembly GCA_014218235.1). Lineage (NCBI taxonomy): Eukaryota > Viridiplantae > Streptophyta > Magnoliopsida > Alismatales > Araceae > Colocasia > Colocasia esculenta. Next base: position 30,633,302 of record CM024757.1, on the reverse strand, counting down.
TGATAAAATCTCTGAGCTGTATCATTCGGCACTTCTTCATTTGTTTGATCTTCATGAATATTGAACTCCGGACCAGCAGCATCGACAACCATGTCTACGTACGTACTTGTGGAGGCAAAGTAATTAGCTGGCGCAGACGACTGAATATTCAACTCACCATGACACGACCATAACTCATAATGGCCAACAAATCCTCTCGTATACAGATGATGCTGCACATCCCATGTCGATATCCACTTTCTGTTCTTACAAGCCGAACACGGACATCGGATGTTACCCATCGGATCAACTGCTACTGAGGAATTACTCAATGCAAACTGAATAAAACTGTCAACTCCATCTTTAAACTCCTCGGTCACAAATCCATTCACTAATCCACGATACATCCATGACCGATTCTCAAAAGACATTTTTCCTACACAGATTAAATGTCATGTCACGAGTTAAAATCCAACAGACCCTCACATCGTTCGAGTAAGTCAAAATGAATAGGTAGTATATATTATTAAGATTATCACTTTTTACCCATCTGTGAATATTTGATCGCACTCAGATGACCATTTATTATGTGTTTGTATTATTTGCTGAAAATTTCGGCAGCATCTCCCCACACCTCTCCGATATACCAAAAATATTTATTGATTGAGATATTTTCTTAAACACTTACTAATAAGTGGTTAAGAAAATATTCTAAATCAATAAAGGTATATCAGAGAGGAGTGAGTAAAAGCACCCGAAATTTTAAGCAAATAATACAATAACATAATAAATGACCACCTAACTCCGATCAAACATTCACAGATTGTCCAAAACGGGACAATTCAAGACTTTGAGTTAGATATACACATTCTCATTATTGAAAATAAGACTCGTGCACATCAATCCCAAAGTCTTGAACGGAAATGTTCATTGACACGGGTTGAACACGCTCTCGTGATGTGTGTGCAGTGAAAAATTACTATACATGCATAGATCAAATTTCAAATGCACATGAATATGAAATGTGTAACACCCCGGCCCCCTTGGGCCTTCTGGCCCCGTCCTCAGGGTCGCGGCGGGTGTCCTGGCCGCGACATGGTCGCGGCAGAGCGGACTGCCGCGACAGTATTGGCGGTTCGTGTCGCGGTGGGGGTGAGCGTCGCGTCCTTGTCGCGTCTCCCCTGGCTGTCGCGACTCTGTTCTGACACGACTTGACCGATGTTCTGTCTGTCAGAACGGTCGTGTCGGGTGGCAGGGTCGTCGGCGTTGACGCGACCTGTCAGGCCGTCGCGACTGCCTTTCCGGTCTTCGAGGTTTGACCGTGCTTTTGGTGTCGCGCCTTGGCGGGCGGCCGCGACATGGTCGCGGCGCTTGTGAGCGTCGCGACAGGGTCAGTGTCGCGGCGGGCCGCTGCGTCGCGTTCTGGTGGCCATTGGTTCAAAACCGAGGGCGCGCCCCATTTTCCCTCTCTCGCCCTTTTCACCCTTTCTCCCCTCTCTCGAGTTCCCTCTCGTTTCTCGGCGTTCCCTCTCGCTCGTGGTGCTCGTGCTGAGGCGTGGACGTGCCGTTCGTGCAGGGCACGTGCTCGGGTTGTTCGGTGCGAGGAGGAGGAGGAGTTCTTTCCTACGAGAAGGCCTTAACGGGTTCGTTCTTCGTGTGGAGGTAGGGACTCTTAATCCTCTTGCCCTAAGCATGATCCCTTCCCCTTCTTGATCGTGGTTTCCTCGTGGTTTAGGGCTTGGGGAGTGAGAACTCCACGCTCGAGTTGAGTGAGGCTTCCTTCGAGCGTAGATCCATGCTTTTATGGAATCGTGGGTGGTTTGGTGAAATTATAGCTTTTAAAATAAGTTGTGCATGATCCCCTCCCCCCTTGTGAATGTATTTGGTGTTTTGGGGAGGGTTCCTGGAGGGACTGTTCCGGGATCCTGCTCAGCTGGTAACGCGGCGGCCATGGAGGCCGCGATCATGTCGCGACGGCGCGTCCGGTCACGACATGGTCGCGACACTCCTGAGCGTCGCGTTAGGGTCGCGACGGACGAGAGCGCCGCGACATGGTCGCGGCGGCCCGCCCTGTCGCGTCACTGACCGAGAGACAGGTTTGGTCTTTTCCGTTTCCGCTCTCCTTTTTATGTTCCCGTGACACTTGTGCTAGTCCCCTAGTACGGTCTCACGCTAGTTGTTCGCCCGGTGCATGTCACTTGAGGGCTTGTCCCGTGCTAGAGGTTGTTACCGTTACTTGGGACCCCCGTCCTCGGGAGCCTGTTGAGGGAGTACTCCGGGCTACGAGTGTGCTCGAGTTGGCAGCCGCGTAGGCGGACTCTGGGGCTGAGGGGAAAATGGTGGTAAGGACAGTGGCGTGTGAGTCGCTTGCAGAGCTCTCGTGGTTGGTCTGGGACGCCAAGGACAGTTTGGAGTTCTACTCGGCGCAGGCCAGCCAGTCCTTCTTCTCACTGCCTCGCTCCTTACGGCCCCGGAACCGTTTGGAGAGGTCAGGCGTGGGACCGTAGTCCGGCCAGACTACGGCAGTTACTGTTGTTGTACTTGTGTCCTACCTCGCTCTGACGAGACGCGAGGGCCAGGACCTAGGTCGAGGATAAGACGTCTGTGGACGCACCTGACCGTCTGACTAGTGGTGTTGTTCCCGTAGCTAGTGTTCCTTGTCCAGGCGGAGTTCCCTCTGTCTGTGTTTTACTAGCCGTGTGGTGGTCACGACGAGCAGTCGTATGGGGTTTCCGACTGAGAGTACTTTCCGTACCGTGTTAGCTTTAGCTTCGCTTCCACACTTCCTTTCGTAGGTAGAGGATATAACTGTTGTCTTTCTTTATATATATATATTTCTCCTGCCTGTTTAGAGCCAGTAGGAGATTGGTAGTCCCTACTAAGCTTCTGTTGCGAAGCTCATCCCTCCTCGTTCCAGGTGAGACTTCTCAGCAGCGGCAGGGCGCGTGCCGGGCGGAGGAGACGGGGTGGTAGTCTTGGTCCCCGTAGCTAGCAGTGGTCCCCCTTCTTTCAGTGTACGTCACCCTCGGGGTATGCCCCTAAGGGACTTGTCTCTCCCTTTTTCCTTACTTGTACTAGTGTGCGTGCGTTGGGACTGTACTTAGAGCGGTACGCAGCGGTCTCACTTTACTTTCCTGTTTCTGCTTGTACGCTTCTAGCTTAGCAGTTGACATTTATTTCCGTTACATATCCTGTCAAACGCGTGTTATAGCCCTTCCGGGTCCCCCTGATTCGTGGGCGGCGACCGCGAAAATCGGGTCCTCGGCGTGGGCCGAGGGTCGGGTTCTCGGGTCGTTACAGTTGGTATCAAAGCTTGGTTTGACAGGACTTGTAGTTGATCTAAACTGCAACAGTAAGTCCCAACAATAGTACAAGTACACTGCTAGCCGCCCGAGAGGTATTTGTAACCTTTGTCAGTTGTGTTGCCCCGTAGGTCATGGCTCCGCGTAGGCGCAGTCAGGCTAGGCAGCTGGTTGAGCAGCAGGATGAGTCCGACATGCCCGCTCAAGGGCAGGTTCGGGAGGAGGTGTCCGTGGAGGAGTCAGTGGCACAGCCTCAGGGTGCACAGGCAGCAGCAGCAGAGGTAGCGGCAGATGGTGGGCAGTAGCAGCAGGAGTACCACCCTCAGCCTCAGCAATATGCAGACTGGTTTCCCATGGCCGAGCAGTTCTTCAGAGCTATGTACCAGGGAGCGTGGCAGCCCGGGCAGGTAGCAGCAGGTAGTCAGTTTCCAGTACCTCCCCCAGCCGTCCCAGAGCAGCGGGAGGTGGAGCCAGAGGTGGAGCAGCCAGTCCGCCAGCAGCGGTCAGGTAATGGGAGTACCCGGTCCGGTCAGCGGAGGGCAGCTGTGTCGGAGGCAAGGACCGCTCTTCTTGAGAGGTTCCTGCGTCTTTGCCCACCGATGTTCCATGGTGAGTATGATCCAGATAAGGCAGAGAGCTGGACCCATGAGTTGGAGCGCATCTTCGAGACTATGGATTGCGCTGAGGAGGATCAGGTTCGTTTGGCAGTATACCAGCTCAAGGGAGCAGCCCATGAGTGGTGGAGAGTTCAGAGGCAGACTCACTTCCAGGGGCAGCGGTTGGACCAGATCACTTGGCAACGGTTTTTGGAGGTCTTCCACGGTGAGTACTTTCCCGACTACGCTCGACGTGAGAGACGGGACCAGTTCCACGAGTTGGTGCAGGGCGACCTCACAGTTTCTCAGTACCACCAGAGGTTTGTCCGGTTGTTGAGGCATGTGCCTCATGTAGAAAGCAGTGACCCGGCTTGTGCAGAGAGGTTTATAGCAGGGCTGAGACCAGACCTAAGGTGGGGTGTGACGGCACACATGTGTACTACCTTGGGAGAGGCCGTGGCGAAGGCCACCGCCTTGGATAGGGAGGCTTGGCAGCCTCAGCAGCAGCAGCAGCAAGGAGGAGCCTCTTCCAGGTCCTCGCTGTACCAGCGTCCAGCAGGAAGCCGCGGTAGTGCGGCTTCCTCTTCCTCAGGCTCGGGCAGTTCCGGTAGCTCTGGAATTCGCTCGCAGTTCAGGAAGTTGTCTACTCGCGGGGGTGGACGGAGCCGTCAGCAGAGACGTCAGTCCAGGTTTGCATAGCAGTCAGCACAGCAGGGTGCTGAGCAGGGCAGTCAGGAGCCAGTGTGCTACACTTGTGGCTTGCCAGGCCACTTTAGGAGGGATTGCCCTAGGGGGCAAGCTCCGCAGCAGCAGCAGCCAGTGCAGTACGTGCAGCAGCCACCTCAGTATCAGTACCCTCCCCAGCAGCAGGCACCGCATCAGCAGCAGAGAGGGCAGTGCCAGCAGCAAGTCCAGCAGTTCTCACAGCCGCATCAGTACCAGCCATACCAGCAGCAGTAGCAGTTTCCTCAGCAGCAGTCGCCGCAGCAGCAGCCCCAGCAGGCGCCGCAGCGTGGACGTGGTCGTGGTCGCGTGATGGCGCTCACTCAGGAGCAGGCAGAGGCATCGAACCTGGTGATAAGTACTCTACCTATCCTTGGCAGAGCTGCTCGTGTTTTGATTGATCCCGGTGCTTCCTTGTGTTTTGCTTTCGAAAAGTTTTTCGAGTCCCTTGCTTGTCACGCACCCGAGAGGCAGTGTGACGTGATGGTCGATCTCCCGTCTGGTGACTATATGCGTTCCTTTGGTTACCTGGAGGGTGTGACAGTCGAGGTTGAGGGTCACCAGTTGCCGGCCAGGTTGTACGCGTTGCAGCTTTGCGACATCGACGTCATCCTGGGCATGGACTGGTTGGAGGCTCACTCAGCCGTGGTTGATTGTCAGAGGAAGACCGTTCGGTTCGAGATACCTGGAGCACCTGTTCTCTGCTTTCGAGGTATCGGTCTACCCGTCGACAGTTCATTTCTTTCTGTAAGGCTCGTCGTTTGATCCGTGATGGCTGCGTTGCTTACCTTGCTTCGGTTTGTTCCTTGGAGCCTAGCGGGTCTTCAATTTTTGATGTGCCAGTCGTTTCTGAGTTTTCTGACGTGTTTCCGGAGGATCTACCTGGGTTGCCGCCTGAGCGAGAGGTAGAGTTCTCCATCGAGCTTTTGCCTGGTACGATGCCCTTGTCCAAGGCACCTTACCGGATGGCCCCGGCGGAGCTGCGTGAGTTGAAGCGCCAGCTGCAAGAGTTGCTTGAGTTGGGCTTCATTCGTCCGAGCCGTTCGCCGTGGGGTGCGCCTGTTTTGTTCGTGAGGAAGAAGGATGGTAGTCTTCGTTTGTGTATCGATTATCGGCAGTTGAACCAGGTCACTGTGAAGAACAGGTACCCGTTGCCGAGAATTGATGATTTGTTTGATCAGTTGCAATCGGCCCGAGTTTTCTCGAAGATTGACTTGAGATCCGGCTACTACCAGCTGCGGATCAGAGAGTCAGATGTTGGTTTGACGGCTTTCCGTTCCAGGTATGGTCACTTTGAGTTCGTCGTGATGCCGTTTGAGCTGACGAACGCACCTGCAGCATTCATGGATCTGATGCATAGGGTGTTCAGTGAGTACCTAGACCGCTTTGTTGTTGTTTTTGTTGATGATATTCTGGTCTACTCGTCTTCTGAAGAGGAGCACGAGGAGCACCTGAGGATCGTGCTAGAGACCCTGCGGAGTCACCGTCTTTACGCCAAGTTCGACAAGTGCGAATTTTGGCTGAGCGAGGTGCACTTCCTCGGGCACGTGATCTCGGGTTCTGGTGTGGCAGTGGATCCGGCCAAGGTTGAGGCAGTGTTGTCGTGGGAGCAACCCACATCAGTTGCAGAGGTCTGCAGTTTTCTGGGTCTGGCAGGTTACTACCGGAGGTTCATTCAGGATTTCGCCAAGATTGCAGCACCGTTGACTCGGTTGACGAGGCAGGACACCAGGTTTGTTTGGTCAGAGGACTGTGAGCAGAGTTTCCTGGAGCTGAAGACGAGGTTGACTTCGGCGCCAGTGTTGGTCTTGCCATCGGGCACCGGTGGGTTCGTGGTTTACACCGATGCGTCGAGGACAGGTTTGGGTGCCGTGCTGATGCAGCATGGTGGGGTCGTTGCCTATGCTTCTCGGCAGCTCAAGAAGCATGAGGAGAACTATCCCACCCACGACTTGGAGCTGGCAGCAGTGGTGTACGCTCTCAAGTTGTGGAGGCACTACCTGTATGGCGAGGCTTTTCAGATCTTCACCGATCACCAGAGTTTGCAGTACATCTTCACCCAGAGGGATTTGAACTTGAGGCAGCGCCGATGGATGGAGTATTTGAAGGACTATGACCTAACCCTTTCCTATCATCCAGGAAAGGCTAACGTTGTAGACGATGCTTTGAGTAGGCGCGTGCGCTTGAGTTCGCTGATGGTCAGAGAGTGGAGGTTGTTCGAGGAGCTGTCCCAGGGAGTGTTTGTTCCGTCGAGGACCAGAGACCGTGTAGTGGCTTCCAGTTTGTCAGTTCGGCCATCACTGTTCAGGCAGGTGTTGCAGGCGCAGCGAGCAGATGCAGAGTTAGCAGACATTTTGCGGATGCCGGACGTTGAGCTCAGCGAAGACAGCGAGGTCAGATTCAGGGGCCGCTTGTACGTTCTAGAGGAGGTTCGTGAGGCAGTGTTGTTAGAGGCTCACAGGTCGAGGTATGTCGTTCATCCCGGCTCCACCAAGATGTACCATTGTTTGAGGAGGTCATTCTAGTGGCCAGGGATGAAGAGGGGCATGGCGGAGTTTGTTGCTCGGTGCCTTACCTGTCAACAGGTGAAGGCTGAGCACCAGCGTCCTGGTGGTGAGTTGCAGCCGTTGCCCATTCCTGTGTGGAAGTGGGACGACATCACCATGGACTTTGTGGTTGGTTTGCCCCGTACCCCGCAAAGGCATAATGGTATTTGGGTGATCGTGGACCGTTTGACCAAGGCAGCGCACTTCCTTCCGATCAAGATGTCGTGGTCAGTGGACAGGTTAGCCAGGCTGTACGTGGACAAAGTTTTTTCGTTGCACGGGATCCCAGTTTCAGTCGTTTCAGACAGAGATCCGAGGTTCACGTCAGGGTTTTGGCGCAGTCTTCAGAGAGCACTGGGTACAGAATTGAGGTTCAGCACAGCGTACCACCCTCAGACAGACGGTTAGTCAGAGCGGACCATTCGGACACTGGAGGATATGCTGAGAGCGTGCTGTTTAGACTGGAGCGGCACTTGTGAGTCTCACCTTCCGATGGTAGAGTTCGCGTATAACAACAGTTATCACTCGAGCATCGGATGGCGCCATACGAGGCTTTGTATGGTCGCCCGTGCAGGACTCCGCTTCACTGGTTCGAGGTTGGTGAGAGGCAGCTGTTGGGGCCAGAGTTAGTGCAGCAGTGTGCAGAGACAGTCAGTTTGGTCAGGCAGAGGCTTCGGGCAGCACAGAGCAGGCAGAAGAGTTATGCGGATGTCCGCAGGAGACCGCTAGAGTTCAGCGTTGCTGACCTGGTCTTCCTGCGGGTCTCGCCGACCAAAGGGGTCATGAGGTTTGGTAAGAAAGGAAAGCTCAGTCCGAGGTACATCGGGCCTTTCCCTATTATCGAGAGGGTCGGCGAGGTAGCTTACAGGCTGAGTCTTCCGGCAGAGCTAGCAGGTGTGCACATCGTTTTCCACGTTTCGCAGCTCAGGAGGTACGCTGCAGACTCTTCGCACGTGTTGGACTACTCGCAACTAGAGGTAGCGCCAGATTTGTCAGTGCCAGAGTATCCAGTTAGTGTTGTCGACCGCAGAGTTCAGCAGTTGCGCAGGAAGCAGATTCCGCTGGTTAAGGTCGTTTGGCAGAACCGCGTCGGTGGCGAGGCCACCTGGGAGCGCGAGGATGAGATGCAAGAGCAGTTTCCTTACTTGTTTGATTGATCGGTAAGTGGTGATCTCCTCTTTTGTCATTTTTCGGGTTGAGACTGAGTTGTTTTCCTTTCGAGGATGAAATGTCTTAAGGAGGGAGGGTTGTAACACCCCGGCCCCCTTGGGCCTTCTGGCCCCGTCCTCAGGGTCGCGGCGGGCGTCCTGGCTGCGACATGGCCGCGGCAGAGCGGACTGCCGCAACAGTATTGGCGGTTCGTGTCGCGGCGGGGGTGAGCGTCGCGTCCTTGTCGCGTCTCCCCTGGCTGTCGCGACTCTATTCTGACACGACTTGACCGCTGTTCTGTCTGTCAGAATGGTCGTGTCGGGTGGCAGGGTCGTCGGCGTTGACGCGACCTGTCAGGCCGTCGCGACTGCCTTTCCGGTCTTCGAGGTTTGACCGTGCTTTTGGTGTTGCGCCTTGGCGGGCGGCCGCGACATGGTCGCGGCGCTTGTGAGCGTCGCGACAGGGTCAGTGTCGCGGCGGGCCGCTGCGTCGCGTTCTGGTGGCCATCGGTTCAAAACCGAGGGCGCGCCCCATTTTCCCTCTCTCGCCCTTTTCACCCTTTCTCCCCTCTCTCGAGTTCCCTCTCGTTTCTCGGTGTTCCCTTTCGCTCGTGGTGCTCGTGCTGAGGCGTGGACGTGCCGTTCGTGCAGGGCACGTGCTCGGGTTGTTCGGTGCGAGGAGGAGGAGGAGTTCTTTCCTACGAGAAGGCCTTAACGGGTTCGTTCTTCGTGTGGAGGTAGGGACTCTTAATCCTCTTGCCCTAATCATGATCCCTTCCCCTTCTTGACTGTGGTTTCCTCGTGGTTTTGGGCTTGGGGGAGTGAGAACTCCACGCTCGAGTTGAGTGAGGCTTCCTTCGAGCGTAGATCCATGCTTTTGGGGAATCGTGGGCGGTTTGGTGGAATTATAGCTTTTAAAATAAGTTGTGCATGATCCCCTCCCCCTTGTGAATGTATTTGGTGTTTTAGGGAGGGTTCCTGGATGGACTGTTCCGGGATCCTGCTCAGCTGGTAACGCGGCGGCCACGGAGGCCGCGATCATGTCGCGACGGCGCGTCCGGTCCCGACATGGTCGCGACGCTCTTGAGCGTCGCGTTAGGGTCCCGACGGACGAGAGCGCCGCGACATGGTCGCGGCGGCCCGCCCTGTCGCGTCACTGACCGAGAGACAGGTTTGGTCTTTTCCGTTTCCGCTCTCCTTTTTCTGTTCCCGTGACACTTGTGCTAGTCCCCTAGTACGGTCTCACGCTAGTCGTTCGCCCGGTGCATGGCACTTGAGGGCTTGTCCCGTGCTAGAGGTTGTTACCGTTACCTGGGACCCCCGTCCTCGGAAGCCTGTTGAGGGAGTACTCTGGGTTACGAGTGTGCTCGAGTTGGCAGCCGCGTAGGCGGACTCTGGACCTGAGGGGAAAATGGTGGTAAGGACAGTGGCGTGTGAGTCGCTTGCAGAGCTCTCGTGGTTGGTCTGGGACGCCGAGGACAGTTTGGAGTTCTACCCGGCGCAGGCCAGCCAGTCCTTCTTCTCACTGCCTCGCTCCTTACGGCCCCGGAACCGTTTGGAGAGGTCAGGCGTGGGACCGTAGTCCGGCCAGACTACGGCGGTTACTGTTGTTGTACTTGTGTCCTACCTCGCTCTGACGAGACGCGAGGGCCAGGACCTAGGTCGAGGATAAGACGTCTGTGGATGCACCTGACCGTCTGACTAGTGGTGTTGTTCCCGTAGCTAGTGTTCCTTGTCCAGGCGGAGTTCCCTCTGTCTGTGTTTTACTAGCCGTGTGGTGGTCACGACGAGCAGTCGTACGGGGTTTCCGACTGAGAGTACTTTCCGTACCGTGTTAGCTTTAGCTTCGCTTCCACACTTCCTTTCGTAGGTAGAAGATATAACTGTTGTCTTTCTTTTTATATATATATTTCTCCTGCCTGTTTAGAGCCAGTAAGAGATTGGTAGTCCCTACTGAGCTTCTGTTGCGAAGCTCATCCCTCCTCTTTCCAGGTGAGACTTCTCAGCAGCGGCAGGGCGCGTGCCGGGCGGAGGAGACGGGGCGGTAGTCTTGGTCCCCGTAGCTAGCAGTGGTCCCCCTTCTTTCAGTGTACGTCACCCTCGGGGTATGCCCCTAAGGGACTTGTCTCTCCCTTTTTCCTTACTTGTACTAGTGTGCGTGCGTTGGGACTGTACTTAGAGCGGTACGCAGCGGTCTCGCTTTACTTTCCTGTTTCTGCTTGTACGCTTCTAGCTTAGCAGTTGACGTTTATTTCCGTTACATATCCTGTCAGACGCGTGTTATAGCCCTTCCGGGTCCCCCTGATCCGTGGGCGGCGACCGCGAAAATCGGGTCCTCGGCGTGGGCCGAGGGTTGGGTTCTCGGGTCGTTACAAAATGAATATGAAATCAAAATCATGCATGTGAACAAGTGCAATAATAAACCAAATTCATACATACATGTACATGAATTACATATAAACAAGTGCAATACTAAACTAATACATTATAATAAGATGTGTAATACTAATCATTAAGCAGAAAATAAATAATTAAACGTAAACTAAACTAATGTGAAAGAGGAATATGTGAGGAATGACCATGAAAAATATGTAAAGTTGAATAATGCTTACACAATTTAAGACAACTACGCATGAAACATTTGATAGGATTCACATACAGGTAATTGAAATTTGTACACGTCTGGGGATGGCTTCACAAGTTCGAAATTGACCAAGTGGATGGTGCAGATCAAAAGTAGCCCATTTCACACAGCCCCATTTAGATCTCCTTTACCCGATCGATTAGTGTAGCAACTTCTCATTTTGGAAGGAAGTGCCTAAAAACCATGTAAGACGGTGAGAAGGACCTCACATGGTGGAAGGGATGGTGTTAAAATCAACTTGCATTGTGGAAGATAGGTATGGTTTAGGTCCGCAACCACTAACAAGATTCTCAATAGAAATTGGGGGAAACGATGTGCATATACTCTAGACATGATTAGGATCCTACAGTAGAGTTTAATTACCCAAGAATATCTACCTTTTGGTTTGATTAAAGGAAAATCGATGAAGAACGCTAATCAACAATGATGAATTAGAGAAAAAGATGATGTCCACAGGTTCTCCTTGTTTCCTCTACAACCCAGCCACCTCAGCAACCTTTAGAAATGTGCTAGGGTTGGCCAAGATGAGAATTAGATGGTGTATTTAAAGATGAAAGGGCAAAATTGATAACTTTCCAAACTGTGCAATTGGGTCTACAATTTGGGTTGCTTCTACTGGCGGGATTGCCATCTTTAAATCCCAATTTGAGGGGTGTATGACAGCAAATTTGTGCTCCCGCTCATATCATGGCACGCATGACTTACTTTTAAGTTGATTTGACCCATGTTCTTAAATAAGGGTATTTATATATTTTGAATTTTAAAGATTAATTGCCTTTTTTAGGCTTTTCTTTGTACCATAACACCTTTGAGAAATCTTTGTTCGTTACAGGGGAGGGGGGTCTTCACAGGTGGAGGGGGGTGGGGGCCGAGTGTTTGGAAGATCAGTAGAATCTTCGCGTGTTGACTGCATTGGATGACCGGGACCATCTCCCAGTCGGCCGGTCGGTAAGAACTTTATTTTAATTGGAGATTGCAGTATAAGTATCAAGCAATCGAGCGTAGTTTATCAATTGTGAACTTTCAATATTCTAAGATCAATATACTTTGGCTTTAATCATGGCAGGAGAAAGTTACAGGGTTATGAAAAGGAGAGATCAGGAGAGAAGAAACCAATTGGGTACGTAGCAACTTCCCTTTTCCCTGTCACCGATCGATGGATCGATCTTAATTTGTCCTGTGCATATAGTAGGGGGAGGAGGACAAATTTTCAGTAGCAATGGTAGAACGTGTTTGTGGGATTATTGCATCTCTGAGATAATTCTGATAAGGTTACTGATGCGCGCCATCAGATCAGATCCTTACACTAGACAACGATAGAAATCCAAATGCTAATTATCTGAACAGACGAACTCCCTAATCAAGAAATGGCCCATAGTTCACAAATTCTCATTAAACAGGAAGCGCCACTTAATTCAATAATTAACTTGCAGATCGGCTAGGCCAAAAAAGTAACTCAATTAGGTTTAGTATTCAATGGAGCACAAACCTTGCACAATATTAAGAACTTGAGAGAATTAAAATCTGCTACCAGGGCAGTGTAAGGGCAAGACATATGCTGAAATTATAAGGAAGCCTCCTAATTAGATTAACATGTGCAATTCAAGTTCCGTAAGAAAGGTTAATTTTTGTGCAGGCTTATATTTATAAATTAGATGTTTAATGGGATAAGAGTACTCTATGATGATATAAACTAGTGGTTGTTTTCCCGAACTATATATTTAGTTGAAAGTACCCCCAACAACTTTCAGAATATTTATTTAATATCTGATTTAAAACTAATTAATTAGGTTGCAATAAATAATTAATAGATGTGCTCTTGCCTGTTACAATAAAGTCTTTTGAGGTGGGTTAGGGGAGAGGGTGGGGGGCCGGGTTAGGGGAGGGGGTGGGGCCGGGTGGGTTAGGGGGGGGCCTTCACAGGTGGAGGGGGTGGGGGCCGGGTGGGTTAGGGGAGAGGGTGGGGGGATGGGTTAGGGGAGGGGGGCCTTCACAGGGGAGGGGGTGGGGGCCGGGTGGGTTAGGGGAGGGGGGCCTTCACAGGTGGAGGGGGTGGGGGCCGGGTGGGTTAGGGGAGAGGGTGGGGGCCGCAGGAGGGGGAAGGGGGCCGCATTTAGGGGAGGGGCCTGGCACGGGGAGGGGAAGGAAATGGAGGGGGAGAGGGGCGCGACAGGGAGGTGGAGGGGACGGGGAGGGGGACTGGGACTGGGACGGGGAGGGGGACTGGGACGGGGAGGGGGACTGGGATGGGGAGGGGGAAGGAAATGGAGGGGGAGGGGGGCGCGACAGGGGGGGGGGGCGCGACAGGGAGGTGGAGGGGACGGGGAGGGGACTGGGATGGGGAGACGAGGAGGGGGACTGGGACGGGGAGGGGGGGCGTGACAGGAAAGGGGAGGGGGGCGCTGGGACGTGGAGGAGGGGAATGGAGGGGGGCTGGGACGGGAGGTGGAGGTGGAGGGGAATGGAGGGGAGGGGGGCGACAGGAAAGGGAGGGGGGCTCGGACGGGGAGTGGGAGGGGAAAAGAGGGGGAGGGGGGGGTGCGACGGGGTACCTGCGCTGGCGGGGGCGGCGGCGGGACCTCGGGGCGACAGCGGGCCGGCGTCTCGACGGCGGCGCGAGGGAACGGCGGTGGCGGGAGCTTGGGGCGACGACGGCGTCTCCATGGCGGAGGGCTGCAGGCGGCGAGAGAGAGAGAGAGAGAGAGAGAGAGAGAGAGAGAGAGAGAGAGAGAGAGGGAGTGGGAAAGAGGGGGAGGGGGAAGAAGGGGGGTTTCGCGGGATTGGGAATAGCGGTATTACCGACGGATATTCCGACGGTATTATTTCCGTCGGAATATCCGTCGGTATTATCTTAGTTCCGACTGATATTTCCGACGGATTAATTTCCGTCGGAATTTTCCGACGGATTTTCCGACCGATATGTTTTAGTCGGTAATTCCGACGGAATTACCAATGGACAATAATCCGTCGGAAATATCCGTCGGTAATCCCGCAAATTCTTGTGGTGTAGTAATTAAGTGAAATTAATTACTAAATTCTCCATTTTGTTAATGACACTTGTCTTCGTTTTATTCGCATCCTTTGTACACCATTATCACGTCCCTCTGCCTTCGAGCACTCGAGGCAAGACGGACAACATTTCGTTACACACTTTTTCTTGGCATGGACCACCTCTCCATCAGGAATACTCTCGACTGGGCCAGGGGCTCCTTGTCAAGGCCTCCGTAAGTCTTCTTGGCTTTGGCGCACGTCCTTAGCCAACGAGCTGGTTGTACCCTTAAAATCTGTTACACTCTTAGGGATCAGTACGATCCAAATAGCCTTGGTGAATTTTCTCTTATCTTGGGATCACGTCGGATCATCTAGCTAGTGTTCATAGCACGGCTAGTAGACGGAGGTGACTTCTACTTGACTACCGGTACCCGACCTAGTGCTGTGCAACTGTTACTATCGTGATTTAACGTTATTTTACATTTATACCCCTATCTCATCTACTATCCTTGTACTCTCATCTATTCACGTTCGCTCTACTATCTCGTCTATTCATCTAGTATTCTCTTGAGACTCTTGAGCTGTTATGGCTCCTATTCCTTGTACTATACTTGACTGTCTAGCGCTATAATATGGGTCTTGTGACTCTACTGACTCGAATGCATGCTGTGTAGGGCACGGAGAGTGTCCGAGGGGCTCCAATCTAGTTCTGGGGGCAGAGAGCCACCGAAAAATATCTGCAGGGGCTATTGACGGTGTCTGCATTGCACCGGTTCTGACTAACTGTTCTGAATTGGCTAGACATCTGACTGTTATGCTGTTATTGTTAGTCTGATTAGTTCAGACGTACTGTGCTATTACTGTGCTATGGCTGACTGTTATTGAATGGCTACTGTCCTAAAGTGACTACTGTCGTATTCTTCTAGTGCACTGTTGTGCAACCATACACACTATATTGTTACACGCTATCTCGTTATATGGCTAGTCCTTTATCATCCTAGTTTTGCAATATTCTTGTGGAATGTATTATCGTTCACTTGCTATCGTGTGCTATTACTCTCTTGACTATACTTGATCGTTCTCTCTAGTTAACCTGCTTTACAAGACATTAATCACTTAAATCATGCTTGTTTACACGAGATATTAAGTCCTACTGAGCGTTATCGCTCACCTTTCATTATTTGTTATTGTGTTTCAGGTAAGTCGGGTGATGTCCTTACACACATCAACGGGAATGGACTGGAGTGATGAGCGACCTGGAGTCATAGCGATGGAATGTCCTTAGTACCTTAGAGTTAGTTTAGTTATTTGCTTAGTTATCCTTTCCAAATGTAATGAAGTCAATGAGCCCTATGTTTTGGCTCAAAATTAGTGATTATAATAGTTTAGATAAATTATCAATAAAATGAGGAGTTTATTGTAATTATTGTTTATTAGATGCTCTGATATTGGCGACTGTATGTGCAATTGTCGTTACCATACTCGTTGTTCATGCCTCCCCGATTTATTCTGTTGCTAAATTGGCGGGGCATGACAAAGTCTCTGGTATAGGTAATTACAATACAGAAGGGGTTACCTGTGTAAGTGTGTAATTACACATACAACTCTGTAACTAGGTAAGTCCCTAGTAACTAGGTAAGTCCTTCTGAAACTATGTAAGTCCCTTCTTCTATAATTATGTAACTCAAAGACCTAAAAAAAAATCCCCCAAAATTAGAGATTGATTGGTAATTCTCTCAATAACTAAGTAAATATTTATTTCTGTAAGTTATTAAGTATTTACAAAGTTATATGTGTAACTGCATAAGTATGTAATTACATACTTATACAGTTACAGGATTTACATATTTACGCAGTTACACATGTAACTGTGTAAGTACGTACTTACACAATTACACACTTTTGAGATAACGGTTACACATTTTTGGGATAACGGGGGTTAAAAATAGGGACTTAAAAATAAGTCCCGCATAAACTAGGGACCGGAAGGGGCTGGAAAACCTGACAAGGACATAAAAATAATGTCAGGTCCCTGCCAGAGACCAACAGTTAATTCTCCCTATGTATATCCCTAAATTATATGGACATATTGCATATAGCCGTAAAATCGTCAATTCATTAAATACATCTGATATTTGAATGTATTACGTACATGCCAAGTACCCTTCCGTCCCAGCAATGATTGGAGTTAAGGGGTAGAAAATACCATCTTATCTTATCCTCAATTTAAAATCTCCTCCTCTTACCCCCACCCCTCCTTTTTTCTCTCACACACAAGTTCTTATTTGTTAGGGTATTTTCTATACTCATTTAATAATTCCATCCATATCTAACAGAGTATTTCCGAGACTGTGATGGTCAACCAAAAAAATATAGCTGATGCACTTTTATCAGAATGCAAGAATACAATAGTTTTCAAATATATATATATATATATATATATATATATATATATATTGTAACTTTTAAATAAATTCTCCTTTTAGGGAAACTTTGATAACCGTATATTGTTGTGCGGTGGCTTATCCGCAACAAGTGGAGTCCGATTAGGACTCTAGATGTGCATCGGATTCTTGAGTTTGGTTGGGACTCAAGAGGGCCATGAGGTGGAGTTTGCTAGGGTTCTTCCTATAAAAGACCCCACAGTTGTGGCTCTTGTATGGCTATGGCATTGGGTGTAGCAAGAGCCATCGGGTTGGAGAAAACCGAAATCTGAATGAAGTGATTTGTTTTCTCTAGCATTCCATCGAGCAGGTTGTGTGCGTGTGTGTTGTCTCTATTTTTTCTTCTTCTCCTCTCACAAGTCAGCCTTTTCCTAACATTTGGCGCCCACCGTGGGGCAGTGACTTGGAGAAGAGATTCACGATGCTTGGTGGCGATGACGGCGTGGTGCGCGGGCTGTGACTGTTACTGGTGCAGGTGGAGGTTGCGCGGTGGCGACGGTAGGTCACAGCGGCCACAGCAGGGTGCGCGTGGCGGCAACAGAGTAGGGCGTCGTGGAGGCCTTAGCAGGCCTAC
The DNA here is from genome assembly GCA_014218235.1 of Colocasia esculenta. NCBI lineage: Eukaryota > Viridiplantae > Streptophyta > Magnoliopsida > Alismatales > Araceae > Colocasia > Colocasia esculenta. Next base: position 30,616,355 of record CM024757.1, on the reverse strand, counting down.
GGCGGTCGCAGTAGCTCCGCGACAGCAGCACAGTGCGTACGGTGGCAGTAGAACATGCCCCAGGCACAGGCTGCGGAGGCGGCGCAAGCAGCGGCGGTAGTGGACACTTGCCGACACCAAGGGAGGCCGGAGCCCTAGGGTGGTGACATTAGGAGGTTGTAGTGGCCTCAGAGCAAGTAGGAGGTTGGCTGCCATGGCGACAGCGATAGCAGGCACGCAGGCGACAACGGTGGTGTTCGCCGACAAGGAGGCCGACGAGCGGCAGCGGTGGCTGTTGGCAGGGAGGCTAGCTGCAGTGGTTTCGTAGCAGCGTGAAGAGTGTGCCCTAGAGGGAAGGCATTCCATAGCCGGCGGCTACGCAGGTGGACCGACGGCGGAGTTAAAGAGGACACAACGGTGCAGGCAGACCGAGCAGTCTGCTGTGGCGTGTTGTAGCGCTAGGCAGAGTGCTGCATGGATGGACGTTGTGCTTTGACTCGACAGCAAGACAGTGGGCTGCGACGGTGGCAGAGGCCATCGGATGTGGCACAGATGGCCAACAAGGATGGTACACATCAAAAGGTAACATGAAGGATAAGCTTCTCTGTAGAACCTTTTGATGGTTGCAATGATTTTACTCAGTGGCAACAATGCGTGAAGAACATCCTTGAAAAATTAACGAAGGCTCTTAATAAGAAGACCGAGAAGCCAGAGACATTGACGACAGATGCGTGGCAAGACATGCGGGATTTAGCTAATAGCACGATACAACTATTCTTGGCAAATAACACGCTCTGTGAGGTGATCGGCTTGAATGATTCGGCTGAAGTATGGACAAAGTTGGAGAGCAGGTACAAATCCAAGTCAATAACAAATCGACTGTTGGCGAAGAAGAAGTTATATGGTCTGAAGATGGCTAAGGGAGAGAAGCTGCAGGCACATCAGAACGAGTTCAACAACAAGATACAATGGAGGTTCTTGCTCTGGAGGTAAAGATTGATGATGAGGATCAAGGACTTGTCTTGTTGGCTTTGTTGACCACACTGTTGTTCAAGAATGATACTCTCAAACTAGATGATGTTGTTGTTGCACTACTTATGAATGAGATGATGAAGAAAAGCAACAGTGAGGGAACATCAAGTGAGAGTCATGCTTTGATTGCAAGGGGAGGTCGAGGGAGCTCTGATGAGAGGCAAGATCGTAGAGATGGTAGGAGTCGCTCCAAAGCAAAGGGTCAACGAATGTGTCATTATTGTGACCAAGAAGGCCATATAAAGAAGGATTGTCCGGTTTGTAAGGAGGACGCAAAGTTGCGAGAGATGATGAAAAAGAAGGACAAAGCATCAACAACTGAGGTAGTGGGTGAAGATAGCGATGGTGACAATGAGCTGGGCTTGTGTGCTATGGCTGCAGGTGATGGAGATTCAAGTTGGATCTTAGATTCTGGTAATTCGTTTCACATGTGTGTAGATAAGAAGATGTTCAACAAGTATCAAACATGCAATAGAGGCATGGACCAACTAGAAAATGGTGCGTTGTGCAAGGTTGCTGGTGTTGGATTCGTGCGGGGTGCGCATGTTTGATGGGCAGATATTGTGATGGTCCTAGTCGTTCAAACCCATTAACCCAATAACGAGCTTGACCCAACTCCGTCTCCCATGAACCGGCCGAAGCCTCGCAAGGGATGCCAACACACACATGTCTGTGGAAATATAAAAGAACACACTGAATATATATGAGATTCCATATCTTACATATATACACATGAAATGTACATATCCAGTTATGAACCAAAGTCAAAATACAGAGTACAACTGTCTGGGACAAAACCCCCAAGGCACAACAAGTAGAAAATTACTCTGCTGGTGGTGTAGGCCCGACTCCGCTACGGTGGGGTCCCGAACTAGAAGAGGGACGGGAATCCTCCTGCTCTCCTTCACCTGAAAGAAGAAGGGGTAAGCCTCACAAGTCACTGACTTAGTACGACAACTCCTAAAAAGTCGAAAGAACGACGTACAACAAATAAAGTAAACAAGGCTTATAAGCAATTAAAAGGTAATACTACCTACACATGGTACTACAACAACAATTTAAATAAACGGAAAATCGCGTACATATGTAGAAGCTAAAGAAGGGCACGCCGTACACGAGTCACGAAAACTGGTTCGTGACACCAGCCATTGACTCGGACAAACCACACAAGACTACCTCTCAGCCTCGCAGCCACGGACGAAAGGTCTAGCTGCCGCTCCAGCTCAACAAGGTCAAAAAACTGTGGAGACCAACCAACACTACTCCTGTAGACCACACAGCTGCAGGCCCAAGCTTGGCACCTCTAGGACTCCGGCCCGAGCTCCCTAAAGTAAGGCACTAGAAAATAGGACTAGCTGGTGACCAGTACGTCTACCGATGTCTGTCCCCCAACCACGAGCATGCTACAAGCAACTGCACACCCACAAACACAAGTCACTACCCTCTATCGTCTTTCCCTTAGCTGGATGTACAACTCAAACTCAGGAGTGAGGGTGTTCAGGAAGATGATACAAACCTTGACGGTACACACCATATAGGGACAAACCCCGAGCACCCTGTGCTTGGCTCACAATGAACCTGAGATATCTGACTTGAGAGGTAACAACGGAAGGCGTTAAACAACCCAACTTGCTATGCACACATATCCAAGCAAACTCGACGTTATCAACCACGATATAAACCAACACACCTTTTACACACTCTACATTGCTTAACCAACACTGCCCAAACAATGTACAACAGAAAACAGACAGACTGGCCACAGAACCCCATAGCTCGGGTGGCCACATTCTAAATTGCGACCAACACAGTGGATGCTAATCGAAGCATGAATCGTGACGGACCAACCCGTCGCCTTTAAAGTCTGAATCGCGATCGGACAGGTCGTCGCATTTAGAAACGCGACATCTGGGTCCGTCACCTTTTAGACAAAAGAAACCTACCTTGTTCTCTCATTCTGGAAATCACACCAAACGGCTATACAAGCTGATAAAGCAGGAAATGACCATTAACATGATATCCTAGGCATGCTTACTACCAAGTATAAGTGATTTCCCTAACAAAATCCTCAAACCCTAATCTACACAGCCCATACAAGTGAAAACAAGAGAAAGTTCTCCTATCGGTACAAAGAACACGATAACGACACTGTCCCAGCATTGCCTGCGCTCCGAAGCACCTCCTCGCGTCGAAAGCACGCCGAGAATCACACGAACAAGCCCAAATCTCTAGCAAAAGCCTCCACAGCTCTCCTTTGCAGCCGAATAGTGCAACCTGCACTGTTTGGCCAAGGCTCGGAGCCAACACAAAGCATAGGTTAAATCGCGATGTATCGGGCCGTCGCGTTTAAAACGCGACGTACCTAGGCGTCGCAATTAAGCCCCGGCGACCCTGCATGCGCCACGCGGCGCGCATGCAGCCGTGCCCACATAAAAGCGGTGTTAAATCGCGATGTAGCAAGTGGTCCAATTCATGAAGAATCGCGACTCCTGTGTTGGTCACGTTCCTAATGAACCCGCCAGAGGTTTGTTGGGCTAGGATCCCCAACCCTCTAGCCTCACACCTTGCTACACAAAGCTGTAAACTCACATGTACACACACAAACTCAACCAATGGGCCACACATTGGCCCTCAAACCCGATAAACTATGATCCGAACATTCAGAATATTATAGATACGAACTCTTGGAAAGGTCAAACATGTATCAGATCTGAAGAAGAACTTGATCTCGCTGGGAAGGTTGAGTTCAAGAGGCTTCCGATGCACTCTTGAAGGTGGAGTTCTCAGGGTCTGCAAGGGAGCACATGTAATATTGAGGGGTTTTTGATGGACGGTATGTATAGGCTCGTAGGGATGGTTGACACAGAAGCAGCTGTGATGATGTCTCAGGCGAACAATACGATTTAGCAAAGGACGTGTTTTGCTGAAGGTGGAGCGCAGAGGAAGTGGGTCAAGTTCGCTTCTGTTGTTGATGATGGCCAAGGTCTCTCACGTCAACTGGGAGAGGTGGAGCCATATCATGAGGTGTGCAGCGGTGTCTAGCTATGTAGGTACCTGGCTGGGGTGCGGGTCATGTTGACGGATGATTTTATTTGCGTGAATAAGTCAAGGTGGAGAATGTTGTGCGGTGGCTTATCCGCAACAGGTAGAGTCCAATTGGGACTCTAGATATGCATCGGGTTCTTGAGTTTGGTTGGGACTCAAGAGGGCCATGAGGTGGAGTTTGCTGGGGTTCTCCCTATAAAAGACTCCAAGGCGATGGCTCTTGTATGGCTATGGCGTCAGGTGTGGCAAGAGCCACCGAGTTGGAGAAAACCGAAATCTGAATAAAGTGATTTGTTTTCTCTGACATTCCATCGAGTAGGTTGTGTGCGTATGTTTGTCTCTGTTTTTTCTTTTCTCCTCTCATAGGTCAACCTTTTCCCAACAATATATTATATCATATACTGATAAGAGACTTAGGCATTCAGCTGGATAACAAGAAAATAGAAATATTCATGGCGATTAGATCACTTATATGAGACAAGAGAGATTTAGCTTATGATGTTATATCTCTATAATTATTTCAGTTACCCATGTAAATTAGATTTCAGTCCTAAGATTGTTTGAAATGAGTAGATTATCTAAAAGTCATTTTTTAAAGTCTGTGTTACTACTTCGAAGTTAAACAAGAAACACAAGAAAGATTAGTGGATTAACAAAGTGGCATCAATCCCTTATACGGCGGACACAATAAATTAGATCATCGAGATGGAATTGCCTAGGATATAAATCCGGTGCTCCAAAATTCCGAATGTTTTGGAGCCGTAATAAATTCCGTTCCTCTTTTCCCTATTCTCAAACCCCTTGTTGAAAAAAAGAAGAAGAAAGAGTTAGAAGTGCCACAAGCAAAGGTTAAAATTTAATGGTAGAAATTGATGTACCAACTAGATTAGCATTAATCATCCAAAGACTCTCTGAGTCTCGAGCATTTCTCCAAACATCGCCACTGCGGGCCGCAGCCTGTTCCTCGTCACGTCCAGAGACGGATCTAGAGATAAATTAGTGGAGTCATGTGACTCTATTGAATTTTTAAAATTTTATTGATAAATTTAAAATTTTTTATTAAATTAATTTGATTGAGTTTTTTTTTTTTTTAAATAACCCCACTAACAAATTTCTGAATCCGTCTATGATCACGCCCGCAAAGCCGCCAGAAACGTCGCCATCTCCTCGTTTATACCCAGTGGGACCCCGTCTGAGTTGGCCCTGCTAAAACGTTCCCGAGAGGGACCAGACCCACCTTTGTTTTTGTGCTCCTCCCTGTCGCCTTCTTCTTCCTCTCTGACGTCCCCGCATCGGTATGCTAAAAGCCACCCACCTCTGTAGCTTGTGGAGCACTGCACTGCCACCTGCATCTGCAGAGGGAGGGGAAAAAAGAAACACAACACCCAGAAGACATGCCGTGCAAGCACTGCAACAACTGCATGGCCAGCAGCAGTTTACAGGATCTATCCTCCCCTCTCCTCCAGACTGGAAGAAATAAACTGGCTTGTTTTGGTAGTAAATTATGTATTTTTGGGTTAAGGCATCTAGGTGTAGTATAACTTATTTTTTTGGATTGAAATTGTTTTGAAACAAAAAAGATGATATCCCATATTATCCCAGGGATAATACTATCTCATTTTTTAGGGTCGGATAGATTTGTCCCAACGTATTTTTGGGTAACTTTTATATATTTGATTAGTTTATAGCATCATTTCAAAGTTAATTAAATTTTAACTATATATTTACACTCACGAGAAATATTATTCTTCTATTTATGATGAAATTTTTGTCATATTAAAATAGTTAAGTGAGTTCTGATTGACTGTCATAACGTGTAACACAAGTCTCCACAAAAGATAACATTAAATATTTGACGCAGTAAAAATATAAGTGAAATAAATAAATATATAAGTGGAACAAATAGAAAGTTCCACTTACATATTTATTAATTCCACTTATGTACTTATTTGTTTCACTGATCTATTTATTTGATCTATTAATAAGCGTGAATAAATAGAATAAATAAGTAGATAAGTGGAACAAAAGTATTTATTCCACTTGTATATTTATTTGTTTCACTTATATACTTGTAGATTCCAACTTCTATCTATTTGATCCATTTATAGTGGAATAATAGATGAATAAGTGAAACAAATAATTAGAATGAAATAAATTTGTTTCTACTTAACTATCTATTATTCTACTTATATACATATATATGTATTTCACTTATACATTTTATGAGTTTTGATAAATATTAAATATTATTTATATAAAATTTATATTACACCTCAAGACAGTTAATCAAAGATCACCCAACTATTCCAGTCGAGCAAAAAATTCCTCATAAATGAGAGCAAAGCATTACCCTTACACTCACATATTCAAAAATAAAATGGCTCACAGAACGGGCCTTAAGAGGGGCGACCGGGGGTCTAAATCTAATTCCCATTACATTTTTACAGACCCCATCCCTCGCCCACTCAGCACGTACTGAGAAGCATCTAGTGAAAGATGAACAGCGATTGTAGAAGAAGAGGAAGAACGAAAGAACCAAGGCCATCCTTTTTGTGAGTGGATCTCTCGTAATAATGACAAGACCATCACTAACCCCACCCTTTGGGCTTGAGTGGGGGGTTGTTCCGGGGAGGGCACCGGCCCCATGCCCGATACGAATGGTGGATGTGTGCCTTCAAATTTGAACTGGAGTTTTTCAGATGGCCATGTGCATTTGGGCGGGTGGCACTCTTTGGCTTTTTGCGTTTTGGGGGTTGTTCTCACTTTGTTATACTTTAATACGGAGGAGGACACAGCAACAAATAAACAGGTTGTTGATAAATGAAACTCTATTATATCTTATATGGATGTCTGTAAATGGTTCGACTAAATGTTAAGTGAACTTACATTTGATACGGCCTCTTTAATTTTTCCCCGTTTTTTGGATTTGATGGGTTAAAATTATCAGCAGTGAAAAGATAGATAAACTTGTCTTTTTTTTATTTTTTCTGTATTTATCTAGGATAAGTCATAGTTGACTTATTCTAGATTCGCCTCCTTTTTTTAGTATTAAGTTAGAAATAGGGAGGGGGAACAAGGGCAACGCCCATTTTCACAGGAGGGGTGAATCATCGTGCTAAGTGCACCGATTCTTCAAATCACTCTTTTACTTATCATGTTGTGGTTGCTCAGTTGATGTCGGCTTTAGTCGAGGTGACCAAAGGAATCAACATAGTTGACATGATCCACTAATTTCGAGCTTCTGACTTGTAAGATCACCAACGAGTCTCGGTGGGTAGATATTCTGACACTTAAATCAGTGTGAGGCTAAGATGTAGGTCGGTCAAGAGTATAGTTCTTGCGTACTTATGAGTGTCAAGTGTCTCCCCTCTTATAGTGATAGGCTACCCATCAGAATCGTCAAATGACCTCAAAAATATCGCATCACATTGTCGTAACCATCGCCATCTCATTGTCATAACTGTCAGGCCATATCAGGTAGATCATGGTTTTCATGACAACCGTACCTAGCGCATGATCCACGACCATTATCTTAGCATTTATTGTTTGGGCCGTTACGTGAGCCACGACCACGAGGATCTCGTGGTCATGTCGTGCTCTCCACACCAGATTGAGCCAGATGGGCTAGCCTCGTCCTTAGCCGTGAAGCTGTCGTCGGCTTTGGACGACGTCAGGACATCCATAGTTGTCAAGGCTGATGCCTAAGCGGCGCCTAGGCGCCGCTTAAGCGCCAAGGCGCTTCCTTAGCCGCCTTAAAACACCTCGCCTTTCTAAGAGTAGAAAAGGCACCCCAAGGCGCCGCTAAGGCGGCCAAGGTGCACGCCAGGGGCGCCTGGGCGCGCCTAGACCCTTTAGGGGTCCGCAATATCCCACTTAGACAGCAGATTCATGTCGGTTTTCAGGGCTAAGTCCAGCCCGATTCCATGAAACATCTTATTTACCTAAATATCATTTAACATTTACTTAAGATATTACATGTAAATAAGGAAGTACCCCCCATTTGAATCCAATAAAAATATGGGATTTTTGACTTCCGGTCCAAAAAGGTGATAGCAAATTAATTTTAGGTCCAACACATCAAAAAATTAATTCTAAGTCCAAAATTTGTTAAGTATTTAATATTACATCCCATCTGTTATCTCCCCTTACATTTTTGTGAAAAACCCTATTCTACCCTTGTCAAAGAAACCATGTTGGCCCCCATCTACTGGCCCGTGGGAAACATCCTCCCCACACATCTCCAGGGGCGAAACCCCCTTTTCCACCCGGCGAACCCTACCCGAGCCCGATCCCTCCCCTCGGCGATCTCTCCCCCCCGATCCTCCCATACCCCGGCGAAACCTCCCCTCCCACACCCCCGCGAAACCCCCCTCCCCACGATCCCACCCCCGGCAATCCTTCCCACACCCCCCGGTGAAACCCCCCTCCCACACCCCGGCGAAACCCCCCCTCCCACGATCTCTCCCCTCGGCTCCCCCTCCCACACCCCCGGCGAAACCTCCCCCTCCCACACCCCGGCGAAACCCCCCTCCCACATCCCACCCCCCGGCGATCCTTCCCACACCCCGGTGAAACCCCCCTCCCAAACCCCCGGCGAAACCCCCCCTCCCACACCCCCGGCGAAACCCCCCCTCCCACGATCCCTCTAGTGAGAGCTTCCAATGAGAGCTTCCGAGAGCTGCCGAGGGCGACACTTCCCCTGCATCGCCATCGCCATTTTCTTCGCCAGGTACCTCTGCATCGACTAGAGAAAAGAAGGGGGGGTTCTAGTCTTCCAATAGCCTGCATCGACTGGTTTCAGCTTGCTGGCTACTGTTGCAAGTTGCACTGGAACACATTTTCAGCTAGATTTTGCTGGAAATTTCTGAGTCTTTTTTCTGCAATTATCGTGTGAGTCATGTGTCAAACATGTAATGTGTCCAACGTAATGCATAGAATTAGCATTTTATGAAAATTTGTTCCCTGCGCAAGAAGCACCGTGAGTCACGTGTCATGTGGCCAACTCCCAGGCGCAGCTCCCTGTTCACCAGAACTCACAGCGCAAACCTGCTCCGAAACAGAAGCTTCCTGCTCACCAGAACACACAGCACAAACCTGCTCCGAAACAGAATATATGGGCATTTTAGGCATTTCACCCCTCTACCGTCAGTGAAGTAACGGTGGGAAGACTTTGTGGACCTAAAAATAAATCTGGGTGGGGAATGGACCGGGTGTCAAATTGAATTGGTCAATGGATCTAAAAATAAGTAAAGGGGCCAGAATTGGATCGGGTGTTGATTCTCACTAAAAATATCAAAAAAATCATATCTCTTACAAAAAAAAGTCAAGTCTCCCATCGAAGAAGAAAATCACGATTTCGATGATTTTAGCGAAATGTTAACTTTCTAATCTCTCATAATTTGACATATCTAAAAATTTGATAATTCAAATAAACCATATGGAACACTAAAAATTCAAAGTCCGGTAAAAAAAGTCAAACGTGCATATGACTTCTCCAAGGGAGCCGCTCTCCTACTGACAACACAGTCTATTTGAGATCTCTCAAGATTTGGTCAAACTTAAACTATCATCACCCAAACACATGAGACTTGTCATTTTCTAGTTTCTTTTCAATTTTAGACATATTGTGGGATTATGTAATGGACTCATTTAGTTTTTACTTGTTTTAAGTGTGTTAAGATATTGCACTTCTTATTTTTATTTAACATATTTACATGTATGTGTATTCACTGGTTTGTTTTAAAAGTTGAAAATTAGTTTTCTGATGATAGAATGATATTTGTACTTCTTGTTCTTATTTAGTGTGCTTATTTATTTGAAGATGTCAATTTAGATTTTTTATGACTTTATGATATATAATGTGAGTTTGTTTACTTGGAGTTTAATTTTTGTTGCTTTCATTGTCTTTATGTTTGTCATATTATGATATTTTTTATTGAATTTTCATCATTATATATATTTATAGATACATAAATATCATGTAAGAGGGACGCTTGAAAACAACTCATACTTGGTTCCGTCCTAAACGCCTAGGCTCCGCTTAGGTGAGCGCATAAGCGCTTAGGCGATCCGAGACCCCACCTACGCCTTGGTCGCCTTAACAACTATGAGGACGTCAACCGAGCCTAATGCTCTAGCCGATCTACAGGAGTTCCTCTATGTCATTGACCCCCCAGGTTCACGTCAGACTGTTGGCGGGGTGAGGTGAAGCTGTCACATAAATCTCCTCCAACTAGAACACGTCAGACCACGTGTTCTGCCACATGTCCATCGCCGCATTAACTACACTTGCACAATGATGGTAGCCCCTCGACAGTCGAGCCCGACACCAACCTTCAAGTTGCCATTCCGAATCCTGCACCAAATCATCACAAATCTAGTCATCGGCGCAGGGTCGTCATCCAAGGTAGAGGTGGAGACTCAATGGGGAGACGCCACGTGGTCCAATTTGGATGCTCGAGGCGAGGTGATGAGCCATAGCCGTCAGATCTTCTCGACCCCCCAACCCTATAAATAGGGAGGTCTGAGTCTAAAATGCGCACATTGCTTCCACGTGCGAGAACTTCAGCCGACGAGCTTCCTCCTTCGTCTCCTCGGCAACCGAACTCCTTCTCAAGTTCTTTGTTCCCTTGCTTGCTTTATTCTAAGGTAACCCATGAGTTCGCCTTCAACTACTTTTGATTCTAAAGATTCCTCATCCTCCAATCCTCGCCTCTGAGAGGGTTCTTCCTTTCAGGCGTCGTCATCCTCGAAAACGAGATCTTCCCCTCATCCAACCGAGACAAGGCCTTCTCACCCCACTAAAATGGACCAACCCGACGCTTAGGCATCGAAATCCATTCTAAAAATCCATGATGAATAAGATGATGATTCGAAACTCACCCTTGGTTCCTATAAACCCAAGGAACCATCGACGCATACCTCTAGGTTATGCTGTCGAACTAATTCTATGGTCGATGCTCCCTTGGAGGTCAACAAGAACACCCTGCAATGGTTTTTGTCAGTGCTAGGGCTTAATTTTCTCGACAGGTTTTCCTTGATCATGCTTGCTGGGATCCGAGTCCATCATTTGATGGAGCTCGGCTTCTATATCTTTATCGAGGACATTCATACCGGGTTTTGGTATCCTCTTCATTCTTTTGTTGTTATCCCTGGAGCCGCTCCCTCACAACTGACCCCCACTCCTAGAGGTTGGTTGTCGGTTCTTGGTCATCGGTGCCCGAGCCAGAGTGCAGCCCAGCTTACACCTCTTCTTCTATTGCTTCACAGTGAAGGCATTCAATGACTGGCTGTACTTTGCATCTCAAAATGGATGACAAATCCTTGGCAGAATCCTCTCCTATATCCACAACTTGAAGAGGAACTACCTCTTTGTTCATTGCCCAACTGGGTGGCCCTTCCCAACCACTTGGTCAATATTGAACATCAAAGATAAAGTTTTTAGGTCTCCTTGGTACTTTACACAGGACGAGCTCTCAGAGTTCAAATCTTTATAGGTGACGAAGGCCCCCGACCTATACAAGCTATCCGAGAAGATCCTCAAGTTGATCGGCACATTCAGCTGAGGTTTGAAACTTTGCCAACGTCCTCCCCGCTTAAATTTGCACTTTGAAACAAACTGACATGCCTTTATCTCCTTGTAGAAGAAATGATCGACAAGAGGAAGGCGTCCATGACCAAGGAGGCGATGAAGAGGTTCCAGGCTCGCACTAGTAAGAAGAGTGCAAGCCGACCCTCAAAGAGGCCATGAGTAGAGGTGGCCGAGGTCGACGCCGAGGCTGACATCGAGATCGTCATCCCTCCTTTTGCCACGCCAAAGTGGCAACAGAGCAAGCAACTATAGAAGGTTGCGCTGCCGGCATCGCCCATCGCCCCAGCCGTCAGTTCATCGAAGCAGCAGCGACCGAGAGATGATCGCACAACCACTGAATGGGGCAATAAATCCATCACTCTAGAAGCCAAGGCCCATGTGTCAAGACTGAAAGCCGACGAGATCGTCGAGGGGTTGTTCTATATGTGGCAGGATCACCTGGCGCTACTCAGAGAACTCCTCCAAAAGGTCGACGTGAGCCACTCCATCTCTGAAGCACGACTCCCAGAGGTCGAGAAGAAGGCAAAGGCGATAGAGGGCTCCGTGTGAAAGTAGAAAAAGGGAAGAGAAGGCCGAGGAGAACGTTGTGCAACTGGTGAAGGGCATCGACAAGCTACACAGGTCCCTCAAAGTCAAGGAGGAGGCCCACGCTAAGACGAAGGCTGGAATTGCCTAACTGGTCGTGGGAGAGCTTACTCAAGTGGTAGACAAGTATTGCAAGTTCATAGAGCCCTCCAAAGAGGTCGAGAACCTCTTCCAGGCTGGGTTTGACTACTGGTCGCGTTCACCACCAGAACGCGACACCACAACATGTTGCGTTCAAAATCAGAACGCGACAAGTCAGCCTGTCACGACCTGGTTGCGACAGAAGGGTCTGTCGCCTTCACAGCGAAAACCCTAATTCGGGGAACCCTCTCTGGATTACCACCCCAAACCATGCAAACCATGTTAAATTTCCAGTTTTCATGTTTTAATGAATACCCTAACATGGTATGTACTGTTCTTAATGCCAAAAACCAATCATACATGAATTTCATGCAATCCACGCAACAAAGCAAGGTAGATTCTCCCTACCTCCACGAAGAACGTGAAAACGATCCACGGTACGGCGTCTCCCCCGCTCCACGTGACGTCCTCGCGGTGAGAGCACACCAAAAACTCCTCCAGAAGTCCGAATCGCCCGATAGATCCCCGCAGCAGCCCCTCCTGGTCGGGCAGAGCTTGCCACAACTCTGTCCGGCCAAACCTTCTTTAAAAACGCACAGCGGTTGGGAACGCGGCGTAGCCCTACATCGCGACCTGAACGTGACGTACGAGGCCGTCGCCTTCCCAGTGTCGACGTTAGCAGGCCCTGCCCCATGCGTGACATGTGGCGCGTATGCAGCCGTCGACCCAAACAACGGCAACATGAACACGACCACCAGGGCCGTCGCGTTCAGAACGCGACGCATACCCCTGTCGCGTTCACAGGCAAAGAACCTGTGAGCGCTTTGGGCCCAATCTACCAGCCCACAAAGCCTCACAACCTACGCGGACACCTGAAACACAAGCTAATGGGTCATACATTGGCCACCAAACCCGTTAAACAAGGATCCACGAGGATCCGAAAAATGCGCGACGTTACACTTCCTCTTCCTATGTGAAGAGAAGGCCAGTCGGGTGCTGGTGGATTCTGTCTGACTGTAGGATTGTACATAGTGTTCTCCTTGTGTTAATGGAAGAACCTAACTGGAGTTGGTGTCAGCAGAATTTAGCTGGGAGTTTAAGTCTAGTAGAATCGCACTGGAGTTTGTTTCAGGAGGGGGACTTCTTGACTTGTAACAAAAGTAAATTTCCTTCCTACTCGGAAAGGAAGAGGACCAGCGGGGAGCTGGGGGTATGTATATCCTTGGGGGGATTGTACCCTGGTTATTAAAATCCTAAGATTTACTTGGGGCTGGACGTAAGTCTTCCATTTGAGAAGTACCGAACCAAGATAAAATTCTCTATGTTCATTTGTGTGATTGTTTATTTGAATTACTTCCGCACTGCTACTCTATCTACTACACACAACAACATTCACTAACCAAAGTTTTCAAGTGGTGATTTTTATTTGTATTTTTAGATAACTTATTCACCCCTCCCCCTTCTAGGTTTATCCTTGCTGCCATCCGTGGGCCAAAAATAGCTAGCAAGGCCTGTGCTCATGTGCTTGGGTAGCTCGGAGGCTCTAGAAGTGTCTGAGGACACGTGGAGGGTGCATAAGTGAACAGCCAGAATGGGCCGTATTAGGCTTGTGGATCTGGTGGACTGAAAATCACCTCCTCATGATGATATTTTACCACACAGACACACACACAGACACAGACACACACACGCACGCAAGCACACACGTGCATGTGCGTGCGTGCAAGAGAGAGAGAGAGAGAGAGAGAGAGAGAGAGAGAATTATTTTAAAATATTTTCTGAAGAGTTATAAAGGACAATTATTTTTTTACCTTCTTATTTTAATTGTAGGTGAGTTAAATAAATAGAGACATCCATGATGAAATGATATAAATTAAAAAGCAAAACGTTCCTACTTATAGTATGATTGATGTTCCAACTACAAGTATCAGAAGCTTACATGTCGTCATCAACTATCTTCCCTCTAATTGAACCCCAATAAAACTTCAGATCAGATTGGCGAATCTTTGTCAGACAACTCTGCCATTGAGATGTTCTTCGACTTTGTGCGTGATATGTTGGTGGGGGATCATGTGCCACAAGCTTAAAGACAAATTAAGCTGGTCGTTATGTGTGTCGTAATGGAAGGTTATGGTATAAACACCAGAGCAACAAGCAACTTAATTTGGCCGGTTCGAGCATCGGTCAGGACTAATAAGAAGAAGGGATCACTCAATCATCATACATGTGCTGGAGAGGATCACTGCAACCTTTTATCTACTCAAAAATGTTCTGTAAAATAATACATAAATTTGTCTACGATCTGTTCAGCAGATGCTAAACTCCATCAGTCAGTATTATGTATATATAGTAACGTCACAGTCTTTGTTCACACCGAATACGACAACATTTTTGTCACATATATAAAACCTTGTATATGATTGGAACTCGTCAGTCCAATTATGAGTGACCATTGGTCGAAATGGTTTCACTCACTCACTTTTAAGGTCTATTTTGATAATTTTATAGGGTTGCAAAAAATATCTGAATTGATTTTGATAAAATTATAAAATACGGAACCCATTTAACCACCAATATCAAATTGAATTTAGATTCGGATATTTCTAATAAATTATCAAAATGGATATGGAAAAAGATTTTTTATAATATATAATATATATTATAGATTATCTGAATGTATTTTTATTTAAAATTTGAATCTGAATTTCTGAATTTATTCATACGCAATAATATTTAATTTTGGAATCTGATTTTTGATAATTCAAAGAAATAGATTCTGATATCCAATTTCAATATTTTTCATTAATTCTTAGCAAATTCGGATACGAAACAACAATTTTCTTATGCGAATCTGAGCCGTTTATAGTTCTATTTAATGAATTTTGATAATGGTTAGTTATTTGGGGCTATTAAGTACTCAATTGTAGAGGACCCCGATTGGGTATCGGTTATAACTCTTATTTAAAAACAAGAGATCTCGAGTTCGATTCCTGGGGGGGGGGGGTTACCTGATTTACATGCAATCCTCGAGGTGTGTAGATCTACAATTTTTCTGGTCAGTAGAGTAAGGGCAATACGGGTACACGGAAAGTAGGAGCTGCCAAGTTCTGACCTTAGAGTTCACGAACACCAATCTCTGAGCCCACAAAATCACACGGGGTGAGATTTCCTTGTTACCAAAAAAAAAAAAGTACTCAATTGTAGTGATTCAGTAATTAATAAGAATAGTTTATTAAGACTTTGTCGCTAATAAATATTTATAAGTCCTGATAACTCTATTTCACCCTCTCATACTATTAGTTTTCTATTTTGAATTCAAGTATTTCTCCATGTTTGGTTGTGTGTGTAAAGTTTTGTCCCATATTGGATATCTAAGAAAGTTGGAATGTCTTAAATATGAGGTTCTTTTTTACATGCTTAGATATGTTGAGGGGACTTACACGTACGCGCGGACCGAGCCCAAACCAAGTGGTTCCGAGGGGCTTGCGCCGGGAACCCTTTAATCGGGCGCGACGCACGTGATTATCGCGCGTAGGGGCTGGATGCAAATCCCCAGCTCGTGGGCCTCGCACTGGCGGGCTCGGCTTAGTTTTGTCACTTGCGTTTTAAATTTTTTACTTCTCTTTTTGCTGTTTCGTTTCCTAGGATTCCACATTTACCTGATTTTGTGGGAACCGGTTCCGTCGTGAGGATTTTTACGATTTTTAGGTGAAAACAAAGCGGCGCTTCGCTTCTTCTTCTTCGGGTCTGTGAAAATGGCGAACACAAGGGGCGTGGCTGCTTTCCTATGCGACTCTGCTGTGCGCGCGTTGCGGTTTCTCCTGTGCCCACCGTTGCCTTTCTCTCTGCGCTGTGCAAAAGGCTGTGCCTACGCGCTGCTGTTCCTGTGTGTGTGCGCATTGCTGTTGTTTCTCCCTGCGCTTCTTCTCTGCTTCATCCCACTCTGTTCCGTTGCGCATCGTACATGTCCTGTGACTTTTTTTGAGGCGATCTGAGGTTGATTCCGTGGGCAACGTTCGTGTTGGAGTGTACCTACGAACGCCGCGAGTGATTGTCGGATCTTGGGAGGATTTTACCAGCGAGCATCTGCACCGTAGGGCGACAATATATTTTCTAAAGACAATCGGCACGCCGACACTTCAACCAGATAAATATTTCTGATCTCTGTGAACGCATCATCTGTCTATTGCATAAATCCCTGCTTAGCTTTTTCTTACACATACTTGATAAAATGATCAACTAGATAACGTTATCTGCTAAATCAATAATCCAATAAATGGAGATATCTGATGTACGGGTAACTGGATAACTATCTTATGTATGGATAACTGGATAACCTACCCGGTTATCAAAAGGGTTGAAGTTTTTAGATGACGCAGAATTTTTGTTCTTCATGGCCTTGGGTTGCGTGAAATCAGCACGAGGGAGCTAGTGTAGTTCTCACAAGTGACATTGAAGATAAAAGAAGAAATATTTATTAAGAGATCAATGTTGTTAATGATGATGTGGATTGTAAAAAATATATATCTCTTGTTAGTTGGAATAGAAAAAGTATTTATTTTTATCAACAAAATTATTTTATTATAATTCACGCCATCATTGTTATAAGATTGATCTTCTAATATTATAAATATTTCTTTTTTGTGAAAATGCTAGTACAATATGACATTATCTCTTACTCGATATGAGATCATGTTGATCTAAGAAAATAATCTAATTATTTGTTGGGAAAGAGAAAAAATATTTATATTTGATTGATGAAAATTATTTTATTATAATCCACGTAACGTACGAGTCCAAAACCAGAAGCAGCAGCGCGTTGTGGTTATGGTGGGGAGGGGGTTTGGCTCGGAAAACCACATCAACTACATGTGCTCTTCCCTTGGGACGGCGGCAAGTGTTCCCCGCCCCCCCTCGTCGAGCCAAACACTTTTGTATTAGAAAGCCCCGGGCCGGTAACGCGCTTGTGAGTTTTGTACATAGAACCGTATTAGTATATGACGCCCTTGGGACTGTTGGTCGGTCGGCACACTTACCGTTGCAGGCAGATCCAACTGCGACGGTTTGCGTAATTCGAAAATTATATGACATAGATTCGGTACCGTATTAAATCTAAACTACCTCGAATTATTGCTTTGGATCTATTTAAGGACTTTTTTTTTCGAAATGTTTTCTATCTGCACATTATTAAAGCGAATGATTCGACATCCAATCAATTAAATACGATGATATAATAATTTTTTTATCCATTTCATAGATAAAAAAAATTCTCTATTCTTTTTTCTCCAACTCGAGCGCTCATGTTGCCAAGACCCTCGTCCAAGTGTACTACACAACTAACTGTCGGGTGAGGCTAGCCCCCATCCGGCCACCCCACCTCCTTTTTATCCTTTTTTTCCATCATTTTTTTCTAAAGAAGTGGTTTACATCCATTTGGGGTGCTTATATGGTCGATTTTAGCTAATTTTAGGCCTCTCTAAATTAAGGTCAGATCTAAATTTTTAATTTAAAATTTTTATTAGTTTGAAGTATGGAATTGATGTAGAAATTTGTTGTAAGGGGGTTTCCATAGATCGACAATAGTTTAAGATGGATTTAGGATGAGGTTTGAACAAACTTAAATTTAAAAATTAATGTTAATAATTTTTGCTTACCTTAGAATTATTATAATGTTGTAGAGAAATTAATGGAACTTAAATGTACAATCTTCATCTATCACATTGCATGAATATTAATCTTAAAATCTAATTAATTATATATTATAAAACATTATTTAATTTTTTTATCTTAAGTATTTATTGCATTGGTAAATTTAAGTGATTTTGTAGCGACTAGACGAGGGGGTGGGGGTTTGACGCTGGTAGACCGCCGGTGAGTCACAAGTTCTCTCACCACTATCTCTCTCTTTGCTCTGTCTCTCTCAGATTCACTCTCTCTTTCCTCTATCTCTCTCAGACTCTCTCCATCACGGTAGTGAGGACCGTGACAGACGACAGCAAGGAGGCTGCAAGTTTCACTGTGGCGAAGCAATGGTGAGTCTTGGATTCACAGCATTTGGAGACTTTTTCCTATTATTATTTTTCTTTAATTTTCCCTATTATTATATTTTCTCTAGATCTTTTTCCTAAAAAGAACATTTCCTAATCTTACCTTACTTGATGTCCTACAATAGGTGTAAGATAGTCTAGCCGACCTAATATATATCTGCTAGATTTCTAGTATATCAACTTATCCTATTCAAATTAGTGTTGTTGCTTGTCTGAAGATGATTTCTATGTTTGTTAGTTATTGACGTACGTAGATGCATTTAACACAAATGTTCAACCCGTAGGTGCCTGAGTTTCATTTTGCAGGCACGACACAAGTATTTCCTTCATGTTTTCATCAATGATATAAGTTCATGGTCCACTCAGATGTAATTCAATTCATGTCTACTTCATTGGAAGTAAGACTGTTGGGAGAGAATGCTGCAGTTTTGGCCTTCATAATCTTATTACTTCAACTTGTAATCTAATCCAAAAAAATTAATATTGTTTTCCTTCATGCATTTATGACTTATTGCTCTATTGGGTTTTTTTTTTTTGCAACTCTTTATTAATTGTTTTTCAAACTTTTGTTTGCAAATTTAGGGAACTTTGTGATATCAACTGTAAAACTAGTGTCAAGAAGTGGCTCTTGCAATGTAAGTTTTAATTCTTTTAACTCAGATTTTGTTTCCTTAATTGTTCACTATATTTAATTTACATAAATTGATGTGGGTGTGTCTATTTAGATGTCTTCCAATGACATTGTTGATACTCCAACAACTGAGGGTGTAAGTTCTGGACCTAATGTCACCACACAAACAAGTAATGTAGTTGGAGGTTCGAGCACTTCAAGGGGAAAGAGAAAAACTATACATCTAAGGCCAGATGTTTGGGAGCACTTCAGTGGAATTGATGGAGAGAACAGGTGTAAGTGCAATTATTGTGACTATATTTACACTTATGACTCAATCTCATGTGGCACAAACACTTTAAAAATACACGAACTTGAGATGTAAGAAATATCCCTTCAGTAGAACTAATGTTTGTGAGAATAGACAAACACAAAATAACATTCATACATCAGTGGTTAATGAAGGGGTAGAGGGAGAAAGCAAAACCACATTGAGTTGGAAATTTGATCAACAACAAATTAGGAAAGCATTGGCTTACATGATTATTATTGATGAACTTTTGTTTAGATTTGTTGAAGGGAAAGAGGTTTAAATATTTTTGCAATACTGCATAGCTCAAGTTCCACATTCCTTCAAGAATTACAATTGATAGAGATTGTTATAAAATATAAGTTGAGGAGATGTTGAAGTTGAAGACTTTCATGAAATCTAATTGTAGAAGAGTTTGTCTTACTATAGACACATGCACTTCACAGGACTCAGTATCAGATTTTCTCTCTCTAGATTCTAGAGAGAGAAGCTCTGCGTTTTTCTGGGCGTTAGGTTTCTCCCGCCGGCCCTTGGGCCGGCCATGGCGGCGGAGGGGGGTCCTCCTCCTCCTGGGGGGGGCGGCCTCTCCTTTGCTCAAGCTGTCAAGGCTTCTCTCCAGCTTCCTCCGGTTGCAACTCAGATTCATGATCCGGCTTTCATAGATCAAGGTGAACCTGCAGTGTTTTTTTCAAAGGAAGAGATGAGCACGTCCTTGATTCCCTTTCAGTTTGCTGTGGTGGCCAAGACTGCGTTTGGTAGACCTCCTGTTCCGGAGATTCGATCTATCCTGGTCTCGCGCTGTGGCCTCAAATCTCCTTTTCTCATCAGTGCTTTGGACAACGTTCACCTTCTTCTCAGATTTACCTGTAATGATGATTTCTTGAGGGTGTTACTACGTGAATCCCTATATGTTAAAGGTAAGTTCTTCAGATTTTTTAAGTGGTCTCCAGCGTTCCAACTGTCTAAGGATCCGTCGATCCTACCTGTTTGGGTTGATTTCCCGGGTCTTCCAGTGCATCTATATCAGAAAAGTTTGCTTTCCTCCATCGCAAACAACATAGGTCCGGTTCTACAAGTTGCCCATGCTACAGATCTTCTGTTGAATACCAAGGCTGCAAGGGTTTGTGTTGAGTTGGATCTGCTTCAACCCAGGCCCGAGAGGGTCTGGATCGGGATGGGTGAGTATGGTGGTTTCTGGCAGGAGATTCTATACGTCAATATCCCGGATTATTGTCGTGCTTGTAATCGTTTGGGTCACGTTGAGGGCCGCTGCCGTACGGTCGTCAAGGCCATGCACGTTGAAAAAACCCAGCCTAGGGTTTTTGCACCAGCCGCTACCAAGACTTGGAAATCTGTGGTTGGACTGCATGGGCCTCCTGGAGATCTGCCATCAGATGGTGTCCAACATGCTCTAGCCTCCGCCTCGGAGTCTCCTCCCCAGGCGCAGATTTTGGAGTCTCTTATTCCGGTACCCCCTCGTGGAGAGGAAGGTACATTGTTTCCTATTTTGCAGGTGGCGAATACCTTGGTGGCTGCGACTTCCTCCTTACCCGTGATGGCTCCCTCCGCGGTTCCTTGTTCCGTCGAGCAGCGGGATGCTGATGCTGCGTCGACGCAAGTGGAGGCGGATGCTTTGGCGCAGCCAGATGGTCTCCAGGTTTTACCCGTGATGGCTCCCTTCACGGCTCCTTGTTCCGTTGAGCAGCTGGTCTTGGCAGATGCTGCGTCGACGTTGGATGCTTTGGCGCAGCCAGATGTTCTCCAGGACACCTCTTCTTTATCTAAGTCTGTTTCGCCATCTCAGATGGAGGTGTTAGCTCCGGTTGTTGATGTTGAGATAGCGGTTGTTCCCCAAGACACAGGTAACAGCGGTTTATCGGCTTCTGGTATGATTTCTGATCTTCCTGACCTTGGCCTGCCTCAAGCCCCGGGTTGTGATGAACGGTTTGATTTGATAGCTTTGGCTAATGTGGAAAATAATTTTATGGTGATGAATTCTGTCATAAAAGATAATCAACCTAGACGGGAACGGGTTTTTACTAGAGCTAGAGCTCGATCGGAGGACAAGGAAAAAAACAATATTTCCATATGAATTCTGTGATTTTCTGGAATATTCGGGTATTGGGAATGTAGCTTCTAAACGAGGGTTAAAGAAATTGGTTTCTCATCATCATCCCTCCCTGGTGGCTATCTTTGAGCCTAAACAACCGATGGATAAAGCTTCACGTATGGCAACCTCTCTTAAGTTGGATAATTTTGCTGGTAATCTGGCTAATGAGTCGAAAATTTGGATTTTCTGGGATTCATCTCTCCCTCTGGATATTATTGAATCATCTGCTCAGCATCTTACTCTGGGAATTCGCTCTTCGTCAGGTTATTCCTCCTATATTACAAGTGTTTATGCTTCTTGTCATGCTGGCTCTCGCCGTATTCTTTTGATGACCTATTGCACTTTGGTTTATCTGTGGATGTCCCTTGGTTAATTGGAGGAGATTTTAACTGTATTGCACATCCATCTGAAAAGTTAGGTGGCTCTTTTGGCAATATGTCTAGTATGATTGATTTCAATGCCTTTATCGCGGCTTCTGGCTTGTTTGATGCTGGGTATATGGGTACTTCATTCACTTGGAATAATAACCGTGCTGGTGTGGCTAATATTCGTGCTAGGCTTGATCGTTTTTTCTTCAATGATAAATTCCAGGATCTTTGGCCGAATGTGGTTGTTACTCACTTAAACAGGGGGCCTTCTGATCATTGTCCCTTATTACTCTCTTTTGTCTCCTCACCTCGTGGTCCTAGCCGTTTCATCTTTCAGAATATGTGGACTACGCATGATTCCTTTCTGCAGGGTGTCTCCAATGTCTGGACCGGGTCAAGGGTTGTTGATGTGAATCCTCTAACCCGGCTCCATGTTAAGCTTAAGGAGGTTAAAGCATTTCTTAAAAGTTGGAATAAGGAGGTGTTCGGCCATGTCCATCAAATGGTGCACCTGGCGAACGATGAAGTGGCAAGATTGTAGCGGGAATTTGACAGTTGCCCGTCTGCAGGTAATCGTTCGGCCCTTTCTGCTGCTAATGCTCGGCTTAATTTGGCTATGAAAAGGGAGGAAATTTTCTGGAAACAAAAAGCCCGAGTTGATTGGCTGGCTAGTGGTGATCGAAACACTCTTTCTATCATGCTACAGTTAAATGCAACAGGAGGAAAAATTATATTCACAGGCTTAAAATTCCTTCAATGCAAGATTGGTGTTCGGATCAGGATCTCCTTAAGGCAGAAGCAGCAAGTTTTTTCGAAAAATTACTATCTTCTGAACATCATGATGTCGATCCTGATCTGCTCTCTGTTATTCCTTCTATCATCACACCAGAACAAAATGTTAGTTTATGCTTATCACCCACTGCTGAGGAAGTCAAGAACTCCGTTTTTGAAATGAACGGTAATTGTGCTCCTGGTCCAGATGGTTTTTCTGGGTCATTTTTTACTCATTGCTGGGATATTATTGGTGAAGATGTCATTGCTGCGACGCAAGGTTTTTTTGCAGGGTTTTGTCTCCCTAAGGGTCTTTCTTCCTCTCTTATCACTCTCATTCCTAAGGTGGATGTGCCCCGTACTTTTGGTGACTTTCGTCCTATCACCTTATGTAACTTTGTGTTCAAAATTATCTCGCGGATTCTCTGTACTCGCCTCACTCCTTTGTTGCCGCTTATCATTTCTGATCACCAGAGTGCCTTTGTGAAGGGGAGGTCTATTCTGGAAAATGTGGCCTTGGCTCGTCATATCTTAAGGGATATTAATCGTAAAGTTCGTGGTCATAATATCATGTTTAAGCTTGATATGGCTAAAGCTTATGATCGCATGGAGTGGGACTTCCTTTTGCAGGTCATGCAAAAATTTGGATTCTCCACTCGGTTCTCCTCTCTAGTTGGTATGCTTCTATCCAACTATTGGTCATCAGTTATTTTTAATGGTTCAATTTCTGGTTTTTTCAAATCAACCAGGGGCATTCGACAAGGTGATCCATTGGCTCCAATTCTTTTCATTATTGCCTCTGAGGTTCTTAGTCGTGGCTTGTCCAGTCTGTTCAGCAATGGCTTCATTAAATATTTCAGCAGACCAAGAGGTGTCCTGCGGGTTTCGCATCTCCTCTATGCAGATGATACGCTGATCTTCATGAATGCTGAAATCCAAGGTGTGAGAGTGTTACTGCGCTTTCTTCGTGCATATGAATGTAGTTCGGGCCAAAAAGTGAATGCACACAAGAGTTGTTTTTATCTATCAGAAAAATCACCTCCAGGTTTGATGTCTCGGATTTCTGCTGTTACCGGTTTCTCTCCTCAGTCTGGTTCTATTAAATACTTGGGCAGCCCTTTGAAAGCTGGCAGGTTGGTTGTTCAAGACTTCAAGTTTCTGGTTGAGTCTATTACTCGGAGGCTTTCTGGTTGGCGTGCCAAAATTCTCTCCCAGGCGGGCAGAGCGGTTCTTATCCGTTCTGTCCTTTTGAGTATTCCTGTGTACTTGGCTAGTTCGATTTCTATTCCTAAAACTATTATCTCTCAATTAGATCGCATCTGTGCTAACTTTTTCTGGCAGAGTGGGGATGGTGAGCGTAGGCGCCACTGGGTGGCATGGTCCACGCTGCAAAAGCCGTATATTGAGGGTGGATTGAATTTCCGGAACTTACATACTCTACAAGTGGCTATGGCGGCCAAGCAAATATGGAATATCTTGCATGGTCATTCTCTTTGGTCTTCTTACGCCAAAAGCAGGTTCTTGTCGAATTCCCATCTCAGTGAGATTAATTCTCCTTTTCCTTTTGGTATCTCTAAGGGTATCTTCATTAAAGCTAAAGAGGTTATTTTGGCTAATATGAGGTGGATTGGTGGGGAAGGAACAATGGTTAAGTTTTTTCAGGATATCTGGATTGGTGATACAACCCTACTTCATGCCTTGCCTGGCTCAGTTCCCATCCCGTCACCTTGTGCTTCGGTTAGAGAGGTGGTATTGGATGTGGCTCATCCTGTTTGGTCTTCTCTCACTATCTCTCCACAGAATGTTCGGGATCTTCTCTCGGATCAGCCGGATAAGTTTATTTGGTCTCCTACTCCTCACGGTGCATTTACTGTCAAATCGGCTTATTGGTTTGCTTCTGCCTCTGGTATTTCTCGCAGTGCTTGGCTAAAGTTATGGACTCATCTTATTCCTCCTCGTGCTGTAATGTTTGCATGGAAGTTTCTTCATCGGGCGGTCCCGGTTGATTCTCGTATTATGGAGTGTGGTATCCCGCTTGCCTCTAAGTGTGCTTGTTGTACTCTTCATGAGCAGGAAAGCCTGGACCATTTATTTGTCTCCAGTGTTATTGCCAAGGATTTATGGTCTTGGGTAGCCCCCCTTCTCTGCGCCAACATGAACTGGAGTGCTTGTATTTCGATCAGGTTATGGAGTATCTTATCAGGATCTTCTATGAGTTCGCCCTTACACTCTGCTGGATTATTTACGTCTATTCTTATGCTCTGGGAACTTTGGAAGTCCAGGTGTCGTGCTCGGATGGAGGGTGTCCTTCCTTCTGTCTCCTCTATCAAAACATCTACTTTGGCGGCCGCCCGTTCCATCATGGCGTTGGCCAAGTTCTCTGGGTCTCTCTCCTATTCCCAGGCCGCCACCCTCCAGCTATATGATTTCAATGTTCTGATTACTACTAAAATGCCCGTTCAGGTGAGATGGATCCCTCCTATTCAAAGCTATTGTTTGAATGTTGATGGTGCTTCTAAAGGCAATCCGGGTATCTGTGGAGGTGGGGGTTGTATTCGAGACGTGCATGGCAGTTTCATATGTGGTTTGCTATTTATTATGGTCTGGGCAGCAGTACTGTTGCTGAGGTTCGTGCTGTTTATGATGGTCTTCGGTTGGCTTTGAGGCGTAGGATTCATATCTCGGTTCTATATTCGGATTCTCTTACCACCCTTCATGCTATTGAGTCTGGCCGATTCCCCCACTGGGCGGTCTTTCCTTGGTGGCGTGGGCTTCTCCACATGGTACATTTGATGCAGCCACAGTTCAAGCACATCTTTCGGGAGGGTAACCAGGCGGCGGACTCCTTGGCTAATCATGCTTGCTCTACCACATCTAGTTCGGTTTTCAGTGATTTGAGTTCTTTGCCACGTCCTGCTCGTGGGGCTATCTTAGTTGACAAGGCTGGTTTGCCTAGTTTTCGCCGGCATTGATGTATTTGTTGGGTGGTTTACTTCTTTGTATTGGGTGGGTTTTGTTTTGGGTTTCATTGACTTTGTACGGACTGTGTGGCAGGGGTATGCCCCGATGGATTTGTATCATCACTTTCTTTCTTATATATATATTCTAGCATAGTGATTCACACCAGGGGAGTGAGCACACTATTCCCCTCTGGGGAGTAGTGCACTTAGCTGGTTCGCCGATCCTGTGTTCTTTTATAAAAAAAAATAATAATAAAAAAAGACACATGCACTTCCTTGTATAGAATTAATTATATATGTTTGACTCCACATTTCATTAATAATAATTGAAATTTGAATAAGAAAATTTTAAATTTCTGTCCAATTTTCAACCATAAAAGTGAGGCCATTGGTAAGGCAATTGAAAAATGTTTGATTATTTGGGACATTCAAAATGTTATGACTGTAACAGTTGACAATGCTAGTTCTAATGATGCTGCTATTGTATATCTAAAGTGAAGAATGAACAATTGGCATGGAAGTGTCTTAAAGGGAGAGTTTTTGCACATATGGTGTCTTGCCCACATAATGAATTTGATTGGTAGTGATGATTTAAAATTGGAAAATGATTCAGTGCTTTATGTTAGAAATGTTGTGAGGTATATTGTAAGACCCAGCCCTCTCGGGCACTTGGCCCCATCCTCTTGGTCGCGACGGACCCCTTGGTCGCGACATTGTTGCGCTAGAGGAGCCGGTCACGACATGCTTTTGGTCGCGGCACACCTAGCCATCGCATTCTGATCGCGATGGGGGTGGGCATCGCATTCTTGTCGCGGCGTCTGAAGGCGACGGGACTCTGGTTCTGACCGTTCTGATTGCTGTCCTTTCTGTCAGAACGGCCTTGTCGGGTGTCAGGCGCGTACAACGTTGACGCAACTTGGCAGTCCATCACGTTAAGGTTTTCCTGGGTTTCGAGATTTGACCGCTTTTGGTGGCGCGCTGGGGTAGGCGGTCGCAACATGGTCGCGACCTGTAGAGCGGTCGCAACACAGTTGTTGTCGCGCCAGCCCGACCCGTTACGTCTCTAGGCCCGTCGGTTCAAAACCGAAGTGAGTGACCCTTTTCCCTCTCTCTCCTTCCTTTCTTCCCTTCTTCTTCTTCCTCCCCCGAGCCTCCTTTACTTCTCCGGTGTGTTTGTGATGCTCATGGCGAGGAGGTGACATCCCCTCAGTGTAGGTGAGGTCCATGTGGTGCTAGGAGCGAGGAGGAGGTGGTCATTCCGATGTGAAGGCCCCAACGGGTCGGCTCTACTCATTGAGGTAGGGACTCCTCTTTCCCTCTCGTTCTAGCATGCTCCCTCCCCCCTTGAGATCCTTGGTTCTCCGTGGTTTTGGGGTTGTGGGGTGTGTGAGATCCATGCTCGTGGTGAGTGAGGTTCCTTCGAGTGTAAGTTTCCTTGTGATGCATACTTTATGGGGTTTAAGGGTGGTTTGCCTTGATTAGAAATTTCTATAGTGTTTCCCATACTCCCCTCCCCCTGTGGATGTACTTTTGTATGGTTTTGGGGGTGGCCTTGGGAGGACTGTCCCGGGACCCCTCTTGATTGAGGTCGCGACCGGTGTAGGGGTCGCGATGATGTCGCGACCGGCATGGCCACCGCGACATCATCTCAATGCCTTGGGGCGTCGCGACATGGTTGCGACCGGCCATGGCGTCGCGACAGTGTCGTGACCAGCCTTGGCGTTGCGACAGTGTCGTGACCAGCCTTGGCATCACGATAGTGTCGCGACGGCCGTGGGCGTCGCGATAGTATCAGATTCAAGTAAATACTTGCGGAGTTCCATATTTCGTGGAGCCTTTGCCGTTTCCAGTTCTTCTGTACCCGTGGCACTAGTACTAGTTTCCTTGTACGATCCTACACTAGTCGTTCGCCTGGTGCTCGACACCTGAGGGCTTGTCCCGTGAGAGAGGTTGTTATTGTTTACCTGGGACCCCGTCCCCGTGCACCTGTTGAGAGAGTGCTCCAGGTGGTGGGCGTGCTCGAGTCACGGACACTGGAGCAGAGGGGAAAACAGTGGTTGGGACAGCGGCGTTGAGTCGTTTGCAGAGCTCTCTTGGTTGGTCTGAGACACTGAGGCCGTTTTGGAGTCCTCCCGGCGTAGGCCAGTCAGTCCTTCTACTCACTGCCTCGCTCTTTGTGTCCCCGGAACCACTTAGAGAGGCCAGGTGTGGGACCGTAGTCTGGCCAGACTACGGCGGTTACTGTTGTGTTACTTGCGTTCCTGCCCCCACTCTGACAAAACGTGGAGGTTTGGACCTAGGTCGAGGGTAAGGCGTCAGTGGACGCACCTGACTAGTTGACTAGTGGTAGCGGTTTCCATAGCTAGTGTCGCTTGTCCAGGCGAGGTTCACTCTGCCTGTGTTTATATCCGTGTGGTGGTCACGATGTACAAGTCGTACGGAGTTTCCGACCATGGTGTCCTTCCGTACCGTTGCTAGTTAGTTAGCTTTGATAACGACTTTCCTGTGTAGATTAGAATATATATAAATGCCATCATTTACATTGATTATATATATTCTTTCCCACCTGTTAGAGCCAATTGGAGATTGGTAGTCCCTACTGAGCTTCTGTTGTGAAGCTCATCCCTTACTTTTCCAACTGAGACTTCTCAACAGCGGCCGGATGCACGTCGAGCGGAGGAGGTGGGGCGGTGGTCATCGTCCCCGTAGCTAGTAGTGGTATCACCCTTGAGTTTTACTTCACCCTCGGGGTATGCCTCTAAGGTCTCTATTCTTCCCCTCTTTACTTGTACTCGTTATGTGTTGGGACTGTACCTAGGGCAATGCGCTGTGGTCTCGCTCTTCTTTTTGCTTCCGCGTGTGTGCTCCTAGTTCAGTAGTTGACGTTTATTCCCTTTACATATTATGTTAGACTTGCGTTATAGCCCTTCCGGATCCCCGGATCCGTGGGCGGTGACCGTGAAAATCGGGTCCTCGGCCGTGGCCGAGGGTTGGGTTCTTGGGGTCGTTACATACATAAGACAATCTCCATCAAGACTACTCGTTGATTGGTTCCCCATGGCTGAGCAGTTCTTCAGGGCCATGTTCGAGGGGACATGGCAGCCAGGGCAGATGGCCGCGGGAGGTCAGCCGCCAATACCTCCCCCAGTAGCACCAGAGCAGCATGCAGATCCATAGGTGGAGCAACCAGCAGTTCAGCATGCATCGGGTACTAGGAGTACCCGGGTTGGTAGAAGGAAAATGGCTATCACTGAGGACAAGACCGCTCTCTTGGAGAGGTTCTTGCATCTCCAACCATCGACGTTCTTCGGTGACTATGACCTAGATAGAGCTGAGAGTTGGACGCACGAGTTGGACCGTACGTTTGAGACCATGGAGAGAGCTGAGGAGGATCAGGTCAGATTGGCAGTGTATCAGCTCAAGGGACCATCCCATGAGTGTTGGAGAGTTCAGAGGCAGACATACTTCCCAGGGTAGTGTCTGGATCAGGTTTCTTGGCAGCAGATTTTGGAGGTCTTCTACGGTGAGTATTTTCTTGACTATGCTCAACGTGAGAGGCAAGATTAGTTTCATGAGTTGGTTCAGGGTGATTTGACGGTTGCTTAGTATCACCAGAGGTTTGTCAAGTTGTTGAGGCATGTTCCTCATGTTGCCGGCAGTGAGCAGGTTTGTGCAGAGATGTTTATTGCAGGACTAAGGCCAGATTTGCGGTGGGGCGTGACCACACACATGTGTGCCACTTTGGGAGTGGCAGTGGCTAAGGCCACCACATTGGAGAGGGAGACTTGGCAGCCCTAGCAGCAACAGCAGGCAGGAGCTTCCTCTATGACTACACCGTACCAGCGTCCCGCAAGTAGTCGTGGTAGTGTGACTTCTTCTTCTTCGAGCTCGAACAGTTCTGGTTTGCGCTCGAAGTTCAGGCAGATGAACACTCACGGGGGTGGATGAAGTCGGCAGCAGAAGCCCCAGTCAAGGTTTGCAGAGCAGTTGGTCCAACAGGGAGTCTAGCAGGGCAGGCAGGAGGCGGTTTCTTACACTTGTGGTTTGCCAGGCCACTTTAGGAGGGATTGCCTGATGGGGCAAGTCCAGCAGCTGCAGCAACCAGTGCAGTATACAGTCAGCAGTTGCCATAGTACCAGTACCCTCCACAGCAGCGGGCACCCCGTTAGCAGCAGCAGGGGCAGTAGTTTCAGTAGCCTCAACAGTTTCAGCAGCATCAGCAGCCTCAGTCGTTTCAACCGTACCGCCAGCAGCAGCAGTTTCCACAGCACTAGTAGCCACCGCAGCAGCAGCAGCCCCAGCAGGCACCGCAGCGTGGGCGTGGTCGTGTGATGGCTCTCACCAGGGAGGAGGCAGAGGCGTCAAACCTAGTCATAGGTGTAACGATCCGACCTCCCGGACCCTCGCCAGGGGCCCCGAAGTTCTCGTCGCCATCCACGGATCTGAAGACCTAGAAGGGTTAGAAGAAATAGTCTAGTGAGATATGTACTAAATTTAAATAATTATAACAAGATATACAATATACAAAAGTCTATACAATATGTCCCAAGTAAAAGGACAGGTACAAGAAGAAATGTGCAGTCCTTAAGGGGCATACCTCAAGAACTTGCAAAGCACAACTCTCAACTCACTCAGGCACAAGAGCTCACAACACTCGCTCTCACTGCTGCTGACAACAGACGGCACCGCAATCGCCTCCGCAACCCGTCTGACACCGAGCTCCCGCGACGACGAGCCCCTAGCTGAAGGAAGTACGGGGGTGAGCCTCGAGAACAAGGTCCATTAGAGATTACCAGTCTCTCACCGGCCAGAGCAGCAGGAACTCTGAAAACAGGAAACTACACTGGAAAGCTGTAAAGCCAGGAACACCTACAACAGGGTATTACAAAGTAGCAGAATAGAACAATGCAACACCACAACCACCAACCAAGGTCGTGACATACACATGACTCCCGCAGAAACCAACGGAGTCGGGCACCAAGTGGAAGCAACCCTCAGCACACCCCCTGAGACTACACAACAACCAAGTGAGAATGACGTCTCACCACAAGCACGGCCACCTTAGACCTCCACAAGGTCAAGGGCCCACAAGCAGAACCACCCCGGACCCTGGACACACTGCAAGGTCGGGAAACTACACACACTGGTGCCACCACGGACTAGCACCAGGGAACGGGACTACGAAACCGAGAGAACACCGAGCGGAAACCACCAAAAGTACGCGCCAACAAGGCCAAACCAACAATGCCCATGGAAGCTAGACACGGCCAGGCTACAACCACCGCGCAGGCTAGGGTAACGAGTCATACTTGGAAATGTCGTGAGGAAACACCATCACAACAATAGCAACCAAGCCACCACCACTGACAGCTAAGAGGAGGACACACCAGCCACTCCCTCTGCTTGCTAGTCTGGCTCCTGCCTCCGCCTCCTCGGAAGAGCGAGACAGAGCCTCCATAGAAACACCACAACACAACAAAAACCATAGCATGGCAAAGCTGTGGCCTCACGCTTGACCTCTCTACGTGGCTCCGAAACCAACGCAGGGCGAGGCAGTGAGAAGAAGGACTGATAGGCCTGCGCTGGGAAGAACTCCAGCCGACCTCGGCATCCCAGACCAACCAAGGGAGCTCTACAAATGGCTCGGTGCTGCTGTCCAAACCTTGTTTTCCCTTCAGCTTTAGAGTCCGCCAACTCGACTGCCAACTCGAGCATGCTCGTAGCCCCGAACGCTCCCTCAAAGGCTCTCGAGGATGGGGGTCCCAGGCAACGAAGATAACCTCTGAACAGGACAAGCCCTCAAGTGCCAAGCACTGAGCGAACAGGCGGAGAAAGCACAACAAGAACCACGCCGAACTGCTGGCTTGTAACCCACGACAAGCTTAGCAAGCATGAGGCATGCACGGACTCTCAAGAGAGCCGTCGGCCAACCAAGGCACACACGAACAAGCCAGAACCTCAGAACACCACCAGATAGTACGAAAAACATCGCTCTGCTAATAATTGATTGGCCATCAGACAATCGATTATTAGACGGATGTGAGCCTCCTAGCATTGCTGCTAGGACACAGCCACGAAGGTGTCACCTTCGATCACTGAATGTAGCGAGGTAACCTGTCGCGTTCCCCACCAGAAGGTCCCAAGGGCAAGCCAGCCCTGGGGCACAAGCCCACACCCCAACCAAAACCACAGAAACACTCTAGGAAACACATGTACTGTCACATCCTCCAAGGCCGTCGCGATACCATCGCGACAGGCAGGGGCACCGCGACAACAACCTTGTCGCAATAGGGAAACGCGCCGCGACAAGGTCATGTTTGACCGTCAGACCGCAACGCCATCACGTTGGGCCAACATGTCGCGACACGATCACGTCCTCTGGTGTCACGACGTGCACCGTGGTCGCGATACCAAAAAAAAGGCAGACCCGCGGGATGCTCCATCCCGGGGCCACCCACACACCACAAACACACCACATGGGGGAGGGGAGCATGGAGAAGTAGGAAATGCTATCTACAAACCACGAGGGGCTCCCAATCCACTCGTATCGAGAAGGGCACAAGCAATCCCTACCATTCAAGAAGAAACAAACCCATAAGGGCCCTTCACATCGGATTTGCCACCTCCTCCTCGCTCCATGCAAGCTCCACAATGCCAAGGACAGAAGCACGACCCTCCTCCTCGCCTGAAACACACGAAGGGGAGAGAGGGAAGTGGAGCACCACCGAAGGGGGAGGAGAAGAGAGGGGGAGGAGGAAAATGGAGAAGGGGTCGCCGGCCAAGGCCTTAAGCCTTCGGCACCGAAGATGCGACGGGGAGACACGTCGCGTTAAGGATCTTAATGTGATGGGTCAACGCACCGTGACAAGAACGCGTCCCCCAGGGACGCCGCGACAGGTTATACTGACACGCCTGCCACCCTGACAGCTGTCAGAAGACAAAAGGCACGGAACACTGTCGCAACCCGTTGACCCATCATGACAAGAACATGACAGGAAAGCCGGGCACGAAAAGGATGACTATCGTGTTGGACACCCACGACGCGACACTAACCCGTCGCCCAGCCCGAACGTGTTAGTGGCCAGTCATCCAAGACACCAAATGGAAATCTGGGAAGCTCGGTCTTACAATAGGTACTTTGCCTATCCTTGGTAGAGCTACTCGTGTTGTGGTTGATCACGGTGCTTCCCTTTGTTTTACTTACGAGGAGTTTTATGAGTCGCTTGTTCGTCACACCCCTGAGAGGCATGTGATGTGATGGTTGATCTTCTGTCCGGTGATTACATGCGTTCTTTCGGCTACCTTGAGGGTGTCACAGTTGAGGTCCAGGGACACCAGTTGCAGGCTAGGTTGTATGCGTTACAGCTTCGTGACTTCAACGTCATCCCTGACATGGACTAGTTGGAGGCTCACTCGGCTGTGGTGGATTGTCAGAGGAAGACCATGCGGTTTGAGATACCTGGGATGCCCGTTCTTTGCTTCTGAGGTATCCGGTGTAGCAACTCTAAAAATTTAAAATAATTGTAAATAAATTAAATTAGAATAAAATAGGATTAAATTAAAACCCATTAAGCCAAATTAGGAAATGGGTTACACTAATGGTCCATACATGAGTTAATGGGCCTAAAAGGAAAGAGCCCAACTTGGATGAGAGATATTTAATGCTAAATTCGTACCTTAATTATTAATAAATGGAAA
Source organism: Colocasia esculenta (assembly GCA_014218235.1). Lineage (NCBI taxonomy): Eukaryota > Viridiplantae > Streptophyta > Magnoliopsida > Alismatales > Araceae > Colocasia > Colocasia esculenta. The sequence goes on along the minus strand of CM024757.1, from coordinate 30,583,168 downwards.
AGGGTTAAGATAATCATTATATTAACTCATAATTATCTTAAAAAGAGTCCTAGACCTACCCTAATCTCTTAGCCACGAAATTGGAGTACTCTCCAAGTCAAATAGGTGGATAGATGCTAGAAATGAGGGAGATAAATATGAAAATTCGTAGCTAGAAAAGAAGGAAGAGTTTTAAGGGTGTAGGAGTCTTAAGAGATACAAACTCTCTTAATTCGTACCAACCCAACCCTAGACCACATCTGGAGCTTGGAGCACAAGGTGAAGGAGCATTTGGACGAGGAGAGCAAGGAGGAAAGGCTAGGAACAAAGGGAATTTCGTCATCTTCAACCTTTCTGCCTTAGGATTTTCAAAGCATTAAAGGTAGGCAATCTCTTAAGCAAAACCTAACTAACTTCAACCCTAGATAGACCATGATCCCCTCTTGCAAAGCCCCATATTTTCCCCAATTTTTACCATGCCATTTAGGAGTATTTCATGCTCCAATTTCTGTCATGAACATGTACCCGAACCAACATCTTTACCTTCAATCCACGCATACACTTGATCTCGTGCCTTGCAATTTTTATCATACATGCTCCATGATGTTAGGGTCCGAATGATCCTATTTCCCCCAATTTTTATCATGTAACATCTTCAAATTAAATCGGATTCCATCACTGTGTATGATTTTACGTCACCGAGATGTAACCTATTCATAGTATGTCCATACCATGTCTATTCTATAATTAAATGATACTGTAGATACCTCTACATGTCTAGTTTCATTTAAAACTGATTTCATGATTTTTCTCTATGTATATGATTTGTTCTGGATTTTTAAAGTATACTGTGTCAATCCCTTGGTTGCATGGACCACAACCCAAGGAGACCTGACCCATTGTCTGAGCTTGGGCCGAGGTTCTGAGAACGCGACGACCCGATAGGTCGCGACAAGGACCCACGTCGTGTTCTTAACGCAACGGTGACCTGTGTCGCGATCTCCTCGTCTGGTCAGCCCGACCTGAACTCGCCACCCCGACCTGTAGCGATGACCACCTCGTCGTTGCGTCCGCGTCTCGGCTAGAACAAGAACGCGTCGGCTCGACCTGTTGCGACCTGAGTGACCATCGCGTCGGCCAACCCTGTCGTGACCTTAACGCGACGCCAGCCGACGTCGCGACCTGACTGTTGCAACTAGAACCTTGATTTCCATGCAAACTCTTGTTAATCATGCCATTTAATCACTGTTTAAACCTTAAATTGTACTGTTATGAATAGTAACGAGCTGTTTAACAATAATGGATAATATTCACTTGATTTTCCATTAAATAAAAGCTATGTGCACAACTATCTCTTACTATCATGATTATCTTACACTTGCACACACTATACATAAATGTTGCCATGAAACCTTACCAAATTTACTCAATAATATATCTGGAAATTAACTGCAATTATTCATATAATTTCCCTATTATTTTAAAAGAACTTGTCTTCGTTTTATTCGCTTGTTTTAAATATCGCTATCGCGTCCCTCTGTCTTCGAGCACTTAAGGCATGACAGACAACTCTTTTGTACACACTTCTATCTTGGCTTGGATGACCTCTCCATTGGGAATACTCCTGACTGGACCAGGAACTCATTATCAAGGCCTCCGTAATTAGTCTCCTTGGCTTTGGTGGACGTCCATTGCCGACGAGCGGGTTGTACCATTAATACATATTACACCCTTAGAGATCAGCATGATCCAATGGCCTTAGTTCATTCTCTCTTACCTTGATATCATGCTAGACCTCTGGCCTGTGTTCCTAGCACAACTATTAGGCGGTTGTGACTTCTACGGGACTGCCGACACACAACCGTGTGTGTTGTGCAACTGTTATTATCGTCTGGTTATCGTTGTTTTTATGAAAATGACCCTGTTCTCATCTACTATCTCTACACTCTTGTCTATTCACATTCTCTCTAGACTCTCATCTATTTGTCAATTACTCTCATCTATTCTTGGTAATCTATTTGGCCATCCATTTGATTGTCTAAGATATAAACATGATCAATGCTAGGCAACATTATAAAGGGCCCGATCTGGTCTTGGGAGGAGCGCTCGAAAGGCTATAACTCGTGGGGGTTTAATGATCAGGGTGTTCGGCATGCATCTAAAGCATGACTATCAAGATTTATTATATGACAATCAATCAATTAAATTACTTGATCCCGTGGTTGAAAGAATATCGACCAAACACACTTTTGCAACTAGTGCACTTTTGTGCAACCTTACCTGCTATCTTGTTATATGGCCAACCTGTTATCATGCTTGTTACGCTATTTCATTGGAAGTACTGTCGCTCACTAGCTATCTTGTACATCACTGTCATGTCTTTGCTTGATCATTCTTAATAGTTATTCTGCTTGACAAGACATTAATTACTTAAAGCATGCCTGTGTACATGAGATATTAAGTCCTACTGAGCGTTATCGCTCACCCTGCACTATTTATTTCATGTGTTTCTGGAGAGTCTGATGCAGAGTACCACACGAACGAGGCTGGGAATGAGGAAGAGCAGGAGTGACCCTGTTTTACGACAACCAACACTTTTTAGTCATTAGTTAGTCAGTTTGTAATAGTTTGGATTTGAATAAAGTACTATGGGCCCTAGTTATGGCTCCGATTTAGTGATGTAATAGTCGATTTGGGGAATTATTAATAAAGTTGGATTTTATTTGGCATTTTTCCAATTTGTGCAATGTTTGATGTTATTTTTTCTCTATACTATTTATTTAATTGTATTACCGCTCCGATATTCCGCGTCGAGGAGTTACATCTGGTCTACCCGTCGACCTTTTATTTCTTTCTGTAGAGCTCTTCGTTTGATCTGCGATGGTTGTGTAGCATATCTTGTTTCTGTTTGTTCTTTGGAGCTTAGTGGGTCGTCGGTTTTTGATGTACATGTTGTTCATGAGTTTTCTGATGTTTTTTCGGAGGATCTACCTGGGTTACAGCCTGAGTGGGAGGTAGAGTTCTCCAATGAGCTTCTGCTTGGTACGATGCCTTTGTCTAAGGCACCATACCGGATGGCTCCTGCTGAGTTGCGCGAGTTGAAGCACCAGTTGCAGGAGTTGCTTGAGTTGGATTTTATCTGTCCGAGTAATTCGCCGTGGGCAGCGCCAGTGTTGTTCATGAGGAAGAAGGATGGTAGTTTGAGGTTGTACATCAATTACAAGCAGTTGAACCAGGTAACAGTGAAGAACAAGTATCTGTTGCCCAGGATCGACGATTTGTTTGATTAGTTGTAGTCAGCCAGAGTGTTTTCAAAGATTTACTTGAGGTCCGATTACTACCAGTTGAGGATCAGAGAGTTAGATATTGGCCTGACAGCTTTCCGTTCGAGGTACGGTCACTTTGAGTTTGTCGTGATGCCGTTTGGACTCACGAATGCACCAACAGCTTTTATGGATTTAATGCACAGAGGGTTCAGTGAGTACCTGTACAAGTTTGTGGTCATCTTTGTAGATGACATTTTGGTCTACTCGACTTCTGAGGAGGAGCACGAGGTGTATCTGAGGATCGTGTTAGAGACGTTGTGGAGTCACCAACTTTATGCCAAGTTCGACAAGTGCGAATTTTGGCTGAGGGAGGTGCACTTTCTCGGATATGTGATCTCAGGTTCAGGTGTGGCAGTGGATCCTGCCAAGGTAGAGGCAGTGTTGTCTTAGGAGCAGCCCACTTCAGTGTCAGAGGTTCGCAACTTTTTGGGGTTGGCAGGTTATTATAAGAGGTTTATTCAGGATTTTTCCAAGATTACAGAGCCGTTGACCAAGTTGACCAGATTTGTTTGGACAGAGGATTGCGAGTAGATTTTTCAAGAGATGAAGAGGAGGTTGACTTCTGCGCCAGTGTTGGTTTTGCCGTCAGGTAGTGGAGGTTTTGTGGTCTACACAGAAGCTTCGAGATCAGGGTTGGGTGCAGTGCTGATGCAGCATGGTGGGGTCTGATGAACAGTCTATCCCCATGTAATTTAATTTAATTACTTTTATATTTTGATGATTCACAAAACCATGATAAAGGTCACTAACCTCTTTCTACAAGTCTTGAGCACAGGAAATAAAACCAAAGGAAAACAAGCCAAACAGGTAAGAATTAATCACTCTATTGAAATAGCATCATATTTGTCTAAAAACATTGATTTCTACTAAGCCATAACGATTTCCTTTGTTTATAACGATTCCATAATCATAAGGATTCATTATGTGCTTTAACGATCTGCTCCCAAAGAAAGTGCAACGATTTGATAAGTAATCGTAACGATTTGCTATCGTAATGATTCCTTTAGTGATCGTAATGATTCCTTTAGTAATTGTAACGATTTGCTCTCGTAACGATTCCTTTAGTGATCGTAATGATTTGCTCTCGTAACGATTTCTTTAGTGATCGTAACGATTCCTTTAGTGATTGTAATGATTTGCTATCGTAACGATTCCTTTAGTGATCGTAACGATTTGCTCTCGAAACGATTTCTTTAGTGATTGTAACGATTTGCTATCGTAATGATTCCTTTAGTGATCGTAACGATTTACTCTCGTAACGATTTCTTTAGTCATCATAATGATTTGCTTGTCATAACGATTTCTTTAGTCATCATAACGATTTGCTTGTCATAACGATTTCTTTAGTCATCATAATGATTTGCTTATCATAACGATTTCTTTAGTCATCGTAACGATTTGCTTGTCATAACGATTTCTTTAGTGATTCGTAACGATTTGATCTCTGCAACGGTTTCTTTAGTAATCACATCGATTCCTTTAGTAAGAACAACTACTTGGTCTATAACGACTTGTTCATAACGATTTGCTTATAGAATCATAACGATTCACTTATTAATACTCAACGATTTCTTAAGCCAAATATAACGACTTGATATTTGACTCACTTTTGACTGCGTTGAAAAGTCAAAGCTTTCTCGCACATCTTTCTAACGTCTGTGCATTTATTACTCTGAACATATCTCTGTATTCATGCAGACGATATCTTCTATTCTCGTGCTTATTCTGTAAACATCTTTTTGGAAGAACAGAATGAAACTTCTACTTCTGTATAAAATCAATCTAACGTTGACTGACAACAAGAGACAACTTAGCTGTTTATTGTTTAGCATTTAATGTATGCAGGTCCTTGACAACATTCGTCATACAACGTTGGACAAAATAGAAGCCAAAGGATACTACAGAAGATCCTATCTCTCTGCGTGCACAAATGGATAAAAGACTGTTGACTGGAAGCTTCTACAGTACCATGCAGTCTAACGTAAACCAGAACTTAGAGACAACGGGCACTTCAACGTTCGAATTTGAAAAGGATGATATAAAATAGGAGATTGAAGCTTCAAAAGGAGACACAGAGAACAAAGTGCATACTAAGTGAAATCGTCTTCAACCTCTCTGAGAGCCAAGCAAACACTTCCACTAGTTTCAGCTCTAGCTCTCTGTGCTTAGTGTAGATCTGTGAGAGAGCTTCTTGTTTCGAGAAGAATCCATTATTGTAGATATTGTTCTTCTCAGTCCTGCTTCAGATCAAGTGTGTTCTATAAGCTTGATCTAGGGGCATCTTCCTCTTGAACATTCTTTTGGTGGTGTTCTCTTCAGTTGTGAAGGAAGACCTGGTGTGGTATCCAGGGTGGTGTTCCCTTCAGTTGTGAAGGAAGACCTGGTGGGGTATCCAGGGTGGTGTTTTTCCCTTCATGTGAAGGAAGACCAGCTGTGGCTGGGTGTAAGGGTCCTTAAGGGGGACAATACCCTTGGTAGTGAAATCTTGAGATATTGCTGAGGGACTGGATGTAAGACTCCTGTGAAGAGGAGCTCGGAACCAGGATAAATCCTCTTGCAGTGTGTATGTGCTTGTTTATCTTTGCATTCATTCTCTTACTAACACTAACAACAATCGAAGTGTGTGTGTTGTGAATGGTTTTGTAAACAGGTATTAGTTGACTAAATTTTTTAAAGACCCATTCACCCCCCCCCTCCTCTGGGCTTGCTAGCTGGGCAACAGGGTCATTGCCTATGCTTCTCGATAGCTGAAGAAGGATGAGGAGAACTACCCTACTCACGACTTAGAGTTGGCAGTAGTGGTGTTCGCTTTGAAGTTGTCGAGGTACTATTTGTACGGAGAGGCATTCGAGATCTTCACCGACCATCAGAGTTTGTTGTATATCTTAACTCAAAAGGATTTGAACTTGAGGCAGTGCAGGTGGGTAGAGTGCTTGAAGGACTACGACCTTACACTCTTCTATCACCCGGGAAGGGCTAATGTCGTGGCTGATGCTTTGAGCAGGAGAGTTCGCTTGAGTTCGTTGATGGTCAGAGAGTGGAGGTTGTTTGAGGACTTGTCTCAAGGAGTTTTCTGCCCTTCAAGGTACAGAGATCGCACAGTGATGACCAATTTTTCAGTTCACCCGTTAGTGTACCATCAGGTGCTGGAGGCACAGTAGGCAGATTCAGAGTTGGCAGATACTTTGTAAATGCCAGATGTTGAGCTGGACGAGGACAGTGAGGTCAGGTTTAGAGGCAGATTGTATTGTCCTTGTGATGCGTGGCAGGCGCTGTTGTTAGAGGCACATCAATTGAGGTATTTTGTTTGTCCTGGTTCTACCAAGATATATCATAACCTGAAGAGGTTCTTCTGGTGGCCAGGGATGAAGAGGGGTGTGGCAAAGTTTGTCGCTCAATGCCTTACCTGTCAGCAAGTGAAGGCGAAGCATTCGTATCCTGGTGGTGAGCTGCAGCCGTTGCCTATTCCCAAGTGGAAGAGGGATGGCATCACCATGGATTTTGTGGTTAGTTTTCCCCGTTCTCCGCTGGGCATGATGGTATTTGGGTGATCGTGAAAGGTTGACCAAGTCACTTCCCTCCGGTCAGGATGTCTTTGTAACACCACAGAAAATTTTATTTGTTAGAAAATATGAATAATATGATTATTAGACTTGATTATTATAATGATATTGAAATAATTAATATTTGAGATTAATTAGTGTTAATAAATGTTACTCTAGTGTCATACTCTGAGAGGCGTGCTCTAGCAAGGCGAAACCGAAAAACTATAACAAAAATGAAATTCGAGAACACCATAATTTCTAGAAAAATGTGGTGATATCAGAAATGTAAATATCTGGATTTGTTGACGTACGAGTTTCGAGATTAAGCTGACGCAACTATTTTCCGAGTAATTTTTCACCCAGTGGAAAATAAATTCTAAAAATTAAACTAAAATCACCATAATTTGTAAAACCATTACATTAGTCTATGGTTGAATTTTTAATAGAAACAGACTTCGTTTGAGTATATTTACATAGTGAATATTAGGCCAGTTGAATTATAGGTCATTTACGATAGCCATTATCCTGGAATTTTCTGGGTGCCTACGTGTAAGGCTTTGGGGAGGCCACCACACAAGGGGGTTAACACCTGTGTTACCTACGTGTAACCATGGAAAACCTGCATGAGCTACGTGTTGAGGTAAAAACCAAAAGGTTTTTACCATGACACCTCATGGCCGACGTGCCTTCTGCATAAGAGGTTTGCTGGGATTATAAAGAACCATCCTTCACCCATTCACGCAAAATTTCTACTCCTCACTTCCATCTCCTGCTACTCCTTGCTCTAGCTTCTCTTCTGCTTGTGCTTTTGTTGTTGCTGTTGGGCTATCGTTGCTGGAGCTACTTTTCTTCTACTGCTGTTGCGGTGCTGCTATCATTGTTGAGAAGAGCTGCAACTGCTGCCTGCTGTAGTTTCCGCACTACTGCTTCACCTTCTACACCTGTTCTTTCCAGTTAAATCTAATCTCCACGACAAGGAGAAGAAGAATTTGTTCTCTTCTAGGTAGGATTCGATCTTCTTTCCTTCTTCTCTGACTCTTGTTCTTGAACTAGCCATCAAACTTACGATTTTAATGTTCAAGCTCTTGTTTTAATTCCCTGAATGCCTTTAGTACCATTTTCCAAGATCATGTAGGATTCATCTCCTTCTCCTTAAACCTGTCTTCTATGTATAATAAAGAACTCTAGTTGTTACCTCTGTAGTTCTACTGTTCTTCCTTTAGTTGTGACAAACATCTCTCGTTAGGAGGAGAAGGTTCCTGTTTTACCTCAAGATTAACTCTCTTCCTTCTTCTTCCACTGTTGATCCTTGAACATGTTATAGAGTTTTGTTAGAGGTCACAACATCTTTAGATTTGGTACTTCAAGCCTTGATTTAGATCCACGAAATACTCTGAGTTTTAGTGTCCATCTTGTAGGAATCTACCCACAGCTATTGCTATCATGGCTATACTTTCAGTACTACGTCATGTTTAACTTCTAGCTAGACAAGTATGGATTGCAACCCTTATGTTTCGTTTTACTTGTTTAGCATATATACTCACCATGGAGTCTACAAATAGGTTCTTTTATTTGATATAACTCATACCTTGATCCATAGGTTCCATAATTGGTGTTCTTAAAGTGTATTCAAAGTCATTCTGAAAGGAGAACTGGCGGCTGTCGACAGGCAGCCCATAGTTGTCGACAGGACCAGTCTCCCAGAGCCTCAGATTTACTAGGTCTGTTGCTATCTGTCGACAGCCAGCCCATAGCTGTCGATAGATACTATCCTAGGACCAGCAAACTGGGCTCTGGCTGTTGCTATCTATCGACAGCCACCTCCTGGTTGTCGACACCTACTGTCCTGACTTGTATTTCAGAAATCTTTCATGTAAGAACTCTTGTTAAACTTCATCCTAATAGCCTAGCAAGCTACCCCCTTATTTACCTTGGTAATTACTGTCCTATTACTGAAAATTTTACCTACATTGTGTGCCTCACTCATCCTTGGATCATTCGTGAAGTTATCAACTACGTATGATACCCCGTTGATTCTAGTCTCCTGTATTCGGTAACTAAGTTCATAAAACCTGACAACCTGAGAGTTCAAATGCTTGAATACCTTGTGAGATGTGATTAACTGATGATGACATTTATTGGGTCCTTGTGTGAGGATCTACTACGACCCGAGATCAAAGAAACGCAGCGGAAAATGATATTTAAATTTTGATCTCGATCCGTTTTGCTAGACACAGATCTGACTATCGGATAGTCGAAATCACCTTGCGCGGAATCGGATCCGCGTTCGTACGACTGCGAGGAGGTGGCGCTACAAGCCGTTCAACTGTCCGGTCTCCAGCGGTGTCCACGCGATCTTCCTCGCGACGATCCATGCCCGCTCCCTCGTGCCCGTCCACGCTCGCTCCCTCGGGTTCCGCAACGCTCAAAGACTGAGCTTGGATCCGCGCCGATCTCCGCGACATGTGACGCAAGAGAGAGGGAGAGAGAGAGAGAGGGGGGGGCGGCCCTGGGGAAACCCTGATGCTTGGCCAGGGTTCTCCCATCATGTCATTATATAGAGATTGCGATTTTTCATAAAAACCCCTGATCTTTATATAATTAGACCGTCGCATGAAAACCTGTTGCGTGTGACCCTCTAGGCCCAAGCACCAATCCAGTTAATGGCCCAATAAATTAGTAACTCTTACTAACTTAATTAATTAGTTAATATCTCATATTATCTAACTAATAATCTGAGTCAACTTTATCTAGTCGACTAAGCTGGGCCTCCGAACACGTTGGGTGCCAAGCAACACCACATGAACCTGGAAGGTATTGGGGTTCTGCAACCCTCACAAGGAACCTTTCCGTCATCAGTTACCGTGTAGATATAATCTCTCATTTGCACAATACTCTTGAACAACTTAGGATATGGTATACTGTCAAATCCTAACTTGTTGTTCCACTGGGACTCGATGCTTTAGATTAATATCAAAAACTCCCTTTTTGATATTTTGTCTGCCCTGGACAGGGACTCCATTGCATCGTTCCCTTGAGTATTCTCCCTCTGTGTACCGAGGGCAAATGATCCCTTATTGACCACTCAATCCCCTTCGAAGGTCTTCCGCTATGTCCGAACATTGACTGTTTGGAATCTCTTGAATAGAGATTCGTAGGTCAAGCTCAAAACACAGAAGTCCACCAACAAGGTGTCTTTGGTGTCTCAGGTCTAAAGATCATCTACACTACTGTGACAATTGAATCTTTCTGGTTGACAGTTAGGTACAATTCCATCCAGTGATTCTATCGGATCAGTTCAGTGAACCCTTTCTCTAAAGAGCACCTATTGTTTCTCCTTAGTGTCTCCACACACATGACTATGAGATCAGTCATCCTCATCATATGAGCAGGAGTAAACAATACTATTCTATCCGGATATCTGATGTCCTTCTCAGGTATCCACCGAATGGGAACATTTAGAATATGTGTTTATTAAGTGAGTAGTCTCATTAGTATGATCACACATCATAGTCTACCCACTATTGCACATGTTCTTGGACTTTATTATAATACCAACATAGTAAAATAATAAATAAAAGCCATTTTATTAATAACTGAACAAAAGATACAATATGAGATTGGCTTGTTGTCCACCTAAGACTAACACCTTAGACCCCACTTGACTAATATGCCTGTGCAAATAGGGCTGGTCTAGTCCTGGGAGGAGCACCCGAATTCATTACGGGCCATACGGGAATGATAAAAGGCAACAGGATGTTTGGCATTGCATCATTTACTGTCTGATTATGGTCATCATAATTCCTGTTCTGTTTAACTGTTAAATGAGCCAATTTTTGAGTTATATACCTAAGCATGCCTTGTGTTTCATTATCACTGTTTCAAGCTTACTGTCTTGACATTTAATTGTGCCTCTTTGTTATCCGTTCTGCCATTGTCTTGGCTATCATGTATTCACCCTTTCAATTAAGGATTTGAGTCCTACTGGGCTAGTTAGCTCACCAAATCCTACTTTTTCAGGTTATCTACAGTTCTAGGAGGCGGGACATTGGGATTTGAGGGCTGAGAGATCAACCTTTACAGCGTTTAAGTTTGAATTGTAAATGGAGAGTCATGTATTACCTGTAGAATGTCAACGAATAATTATTTTTATTTAGTAAAGTCTCGAGCAATTTCCTGCTCAATTAGTTTAAAGTTTACTCTTGACTCATCATGCATTCACGTTCCGGGATTTATAATTATATTAAATGACGAGACGTGACAGAATGGTATCAGAGCATTGGTTGAGGATTCAAATAGCTATTGGTCTTCAACATCCTATAGTGACCTGTGAGGATTGGTAGAAAGCCTGAGGTTAAGTTAGATAAGTAAATTAGGATATAGATTGTCTTCGTTATAGAATGAATTTCTTGAGATTGGTGAATAGATATTGATCAATTAAAACTTAAGAAGCCAAGACTATGATCAAATTAAATGAAACAATGTAGTTGATGCACATCAAACCACATAAAGCAAGCAAAATTTTTAAGGTAGTTCAATTCTTGTATGGAGATAAACCGGATCCACTAAATGTTGTCAACCATGTTTGGAATTATAGGAACACTTAGAAGAGTCTTCTGAGATGTTGTAATACAATTTTTGGAAGTTCAACCCATAACTGTCGACAACCGATTCTGGTCTGTCGACAGATAGTGTCAGACCCCAGAAACTGGTTCTGGGAGGATAGTAGTTATCGACAGTCACTTCCTAGCTGTCGACATACACTAGTCTGTGATGAACTGATTCTTCTTCAGTCAGAAGTGTCAGCAGGTTCAGTCAGAAGTGTCAGCAGGTTCAGTCAGAAGTGTTAGCAGGAACCTTGTAAAACTGAAACTCATACCTTATTTACATGTAACCCCCCATTTGAATCCAATAAAAATATCAGAAAAATCATCTCTCTTACCAATAAAAAGTCAACTCTCCCACCGAAGAAGAAAAACGTGATTTTAGCGATTCCATCAAAATAGCGTCTTTCTAATCTCTCACAATTTGGCTTACCTGAAAGTCTCATAATTCAAATAAACCTAGTAGAATGCTAAGAATCTAAGGTCCGGTGAAAAATGATAAACACACATATGACTTCTCCAAGGGCGCCCTCTCCTACTGATGGAAAAGTCAAACCTGCTCATCCCTTATTTTACATTTATATGACTTTTACATTGATATGTTATTATCTCCAACTCTAAATAAGAATGAGTAAATGAATGGTTCAATCGATCATATAGATTTCATGACTATCCTCGTGATGTATTCTTCCGTTGACTTTCCCATTTTCTTGGATTCTCAATTATTGTACCACTAAGATGAATCATTTAATCATCATCCACAACCATTCCTCACTAAACCAAGGCTCTTTAATAACTCAAATGTGTGGAACACTCACAGAATTGATGACCCAAAAATTTAAGATTTTTTAAAGTCTCACAAACCTTATACACACAATGTAGGATTGAATCTGTTTACTTTTATTGGAGTAGACAACCAAACAAATTAGTGAAGAAAAGAAGTAGGAAAATGTCCAACTAGGGAGATTTCTGAAGAAAAGCAAGTATATGCAAATACTTTGCACCAAAGTTTGGCTTTGGTCAGATAACTTCTTGAACACTTGATTTCATTCTCTTTAAGCTTGAACTCATCAAATTTCTCTTCTAACTGTAACACAAGAATCAATTGTCTTTAAATTGAGTTAAATCCCAACGTTTTGCTTCAACTGACCAGTAACATGATGTGTCAACTTGTACAGACAATTTGACTTGGGTCAATAGGAAAGTTTTAGAAAAATCAACTCCATGTTTTCTAGAATTGACCTCAATCAGGTGATTGCAGTTTTGATTAACTGTCCATCACATAGAATTGGTCTTGTAGTATCTTAATGTCAACCTTACATATTGGTGGAGCCAACCTAATCTCCATTTGGAGTTAACCTCAAGCCGTATTTTTCTCTAAGCGTTAATTAGAAACTTGATTAGTGTCAACCTGATCTCCATCTAAGGTGATAATTTGAACTTCTGCGCTATAGGAAATCCATTAAGCATCGACCTAACCTTTGCATAAAATCGACTCATATGTATCATCAAATTTCAATTTCAGTAACTCACTCATTATAATTTGAGTGTCAACCTATGAAGTAACTAGAGTCAACACATTAAAAGGAGCCTTTGACTTTATGAATTTTCTTATGTTATAACAGACTTGTGTTAAATATTTATTACCTTTTGCTTGATATATTAAAACTAGGAACACAACATAAATCCTCTGTCATATCTCAAAATCCTACAAGGAAAAGACATCATTTAATTATGGAGGTTAATGTATCAAATAACCAGATACATACGGTAACAATTGTATTAATAGTATGAATTAGAAAAGTTGAATTACACGATTGACAAATAACCAGATACATACGGTAACCAAACTTAAATTTGTTTGCTCAGCCAGCGGGATGGGAGAAGAAACACATTGGAGGGAGGTTCAAGATGCAATGAACAATCTTGCTCAGTCCCTGGAGCAAGTAGTTCCAGTCGGTGATAAAGGGAAAATAGTGTTGCCCAGTTGACGAGCCCAGAGGGGGGGGGGTGAATGGGTCTTTTTTTAAAAAATAATTTAGAAGATATCTGTAACTAAAAACATTCACACAAACGTTCTTCGAAGGAGGTTAGTAACTGTTAGTTTAAATATCAAACATACAAAGAAGACAATCACACAACACAAGGATTATCCTGGTTCGGACCTCCTCTCCTTAGGAGTCCTACGTCCAGTCCCTGAGCAACAACTCAGGATTTCACTAACTAGGGTACAGTCCCCCTAAGGACGCAACAGCACCCAGCTCAGCTGGTCTTCCTTCATACCCTAAGGGAACAACAACACCTTGGATACCCCACTAGGTCTTCCTTCACAACCGAAGGGAAAAACTCCTCAAAGAGAATTGAATGAAATTCAAGCCCCTAGATCAAGCTTTTGACAAGGAAGATCTGAAGCCACTAGCACTGAGAGCAAAGAATCTAAGCTAAGCGCATTCTCAGAACTACACAAGCTCTCTCAAGATTTTCACTACAGAGTGGAGAGCAAAGAGCAACACAAGAAGGAATGAACTTGTTGGCTCTTAGAATTCTAGCAAAAGATTTTTTGATCGCTTGAACGAGTTTTCTCCGCTTCTATCTATCTTTGATCTTCTCTTCTGTCATGTATTTATATCTTCTTTTGAAATTCGTCCGTTGAAGTAACCATTGTCTCTCTTTCTTGAGTAGTCGTTAGACTGAATGACATTTGGAAGCTTCAAAAATCTTTTATCCATTTGAGCACGCAAAGAGATAATGTCTTCTGCCATCTGTATGGTCCAACGTTGTATGACAGAACGTAGACAGCTAGGCTGTCTTTAGTTGTCAGTAAACATTGATAAGAATATTCACCAAAATAGAAATGCTAAATAGTTTCTTCTAAAAGATATTGACAGAAGATGCACTATAATGAATGATATAGTCTGCATGCATACAGAGGTACGTTCAGATCTCATAAATGCATGAGTGTAAGACAGATATAGATGTGGACTTTGACTAGTCAACGTTTTTAAGATGAATAAGATATCAAGTCGATATTAGATAGGAAATTGATGGCTATATGACTTATGAAATCGTTATGAATAAGACAGATTGACTAAGTCGTTATGAGATATAGCAAATCGTTGTGAAACACTTATCAAATCGTTATAGAAAGCAAATCGTTGTGTTCACTGAAGAAATAGTTGTGAAACACTTAACAAATCGTTATAGAAAGCAAATCGTTATGAGCGCTTAAGAAATCATTGCATAAAGCAAATCGTTATGAGCGCTTAAAGAAATCGTTACGCAAGACAAATCGTTATGAGCGCTTAAGAAATCGTTGCACAAAGCAAATCGTTATGAGTACTTATAGAATCGTTGCGGCGAGCAAGTCATTGTGAGTTCTAAAGAAATTGTTATGATTACTTATAGAATCGTTGCGGCGAGCAAGTCGTTGCGAGTTCTAAACAAATCGTTATGATTACTTATAGAATCGTTACGGCGAGCAAGTCGTTGCGAGTTCTAAAGAAATCGTTGCGATGACTTATAGAATCGTTATGATAGGCAAGTCGTTATGCTTTCAAAAGAAATCGTTGCGATGACTTATAGAATCGTTATGACAGGCAAGTCGTTACGCTTTCTAAAGAAATCGTTGCGATGACATAGAATCGTTATACTTACAGAGAAATCTTTATGATCTTCAATAGAAATCGATATGGACTCTAAGAAATATCATGTTGAAAAGATTAAGGCTTCAGAGAAGTAATGCATACCTTTATTGGCTTGTTTGACCTTGGCATTTTTCCTGTACTTAAGACTTATGAAATATTCATTAGATATTATTGATAAAATCTAGTTTAGTTTTGTTAATCACCAAAATATATATGTAATTAATTAAAAGTACATGGGGACAGATTGATCATCAATCTCCCCCTTTTTGGTGATGACAAAACTGAACAATACGCATGGATGAAAAATATCTGAAATCAGTCTCAAGATAAGACATGCTAATTTTCTTCCTTAAAAATTATTGGAATGTATTTCAGACATGCTAATTTTCTCCCCTTTTTTGTCATTGAGCAAAAAGACAATCTGAGACAAAGAAAGAAGAGTGAAAGAAAATAGGAGTACACAAGGAAGAAGATTTCATTAACTTTGCGGAGGTACAAGTAAATAGAAGGCAGGAGACAAAAGAGAGGCAAAATGGGAGATGGTTTCCCATGCATGTGCTTCCTGTTCTTCAAAAAACGTTTTAAAGACTTCAAAAGACAAAGAGTAGGTTGGTCCCATGGAGGAAGCCATCCTTTTGAGATGAAGATCTAGGTGCTTGTAGAGAAGATCAACATAGGCATTCTTGTCCATAGTCATCTTTAGGAAATGACGAGTCCCAAAGCTGGCACAGATAAGAAACTGATCCATGGACACATGATAGTGATTGTGATTATCTCTTAGAGCTTTATGAAGAGCTACATATACTTTGTATCTTTCCTCCCAGACTTTGAAAGGGTCATTAACAAGATGTATAGAATTCATATCCAAGAAAGTAGTTGGAGAGATAGCGGGTTTGCCTTCCCTGGCCTGAGCTTCATTGAGTGCAGACAACTGCTGAGCTGACAAAGGGTAGAACTTGGACCATTCTGAGGATGTCAGCCTTTCACATTCAGACAGAATGGGGGCTAGAATTTCAGCACTTACATGCCCCTGGTGATATTCCCTAAATAGGAATCTAGGAAAAGCAACCAGGCAGCCTTTCTGTACTCTAATTCTACCCATTACTCTGGCAAAACGCTCAAAGATGATGGATCCTACAGAGGATTCCATAACTAGAAAATGGATTTAAGGAAGGGCTATTTCTTCAGGCACTTGGAGGGTAGCAAAATCTACCTGAACATCTGAAGTATGTGAGATATCCGGAGACAGAGCTGAAATGGCCTTTCTGAATTGGCTAAGCTGAACTTCTGGAAGTCTATGGACATATATGAAATTGTTGAATAGCATGAAATGCCCGAATCATTTTGATTTCCTTTTGAATGTAGGGTGCCCAAAGTTCCCTATGATATATCCTGAACCATTCTGATAAGGTCAGGGAGTGGTCCCTTGGAGGGAATCTAGCAGATTTGGCAAGAATAAATTTCATGAAGAGATCCTTGTGACCTTTGCCCCATTGGTCTTCTGATTTGGAGTGGGCAAGAGAGAATATTCTGGATTTTTCTGATTTTGTAAGAGAAGTGTAGGGTAGAATGGCGTGCAAATGATCTGTGAGATTAAGAAAGGGAAGATTAATGATAGTTGCAATAACAACCTTTGAGAGATATTCTTTGTACAGTGGATTATGTTTGTTGTCTATTGTGAGAGAAAACCACAAAGGTGGGTATTGAGGTTCAGAGGAAATGGAGGAGGTAGAAGTAAGCTTCCTCTTTTTGGGGGTAGGATTGGAAGAGTCTGCCCTATGGACATGTTCTCCAACCTTCAACACAGACCTGAGAATCCCTTCCTCAAACTCATCCTTTATCTTTTCCATAAAGGGAGAGTTAAGTTGGGCTCTTTCAGGTATGATAGTGATGAAAGAGGGTGGAGGAGTAGGATGAAGAAAAGAATGTGAAGTAGTTGGGAGGTCATCAACTGGTCCAAGGGAGGGACCAGAGGAGGAGGAGGAGGCTCCAGTTGAGGATGCTGGAGGGGCCTCAAAAATAGGAGAAGGAGATGAGGTGGAATAAGGAGAAAATGGAGTGGGAGAGGAAATTGGTTTGGATTGAGGCTTCTTGAATGTTTGTGGAGCAGGGGGAGCTGTAGGAGCTGATGGTGGAGTTGGAGGAATAGGTGTGTGAGAGGGAGAAGAGGGAGCTAGGGGCTTGGTTGCCAAGGACTCTTCTTCAGCCTCTTCTTGCACTGATTCACACTCCATTGGCCCTGATGGCCCTGACCCTTGCTCAGATGGCCCTGGAGGCCCTTCAACCTGATCAGCTGGCCCAGATGGCCCTTGCACATTTATTGCTGCCTCTGCTGGTGCTGCTGCTGCTTCTGGCCCTGTTGGCCCTGCCTCTTGAGCTGATGGCCCTGACTCCGGAACCTGGGCTGCAGGAGGTGGAGGAGGAGAAATTTGAGCTCCAACCACCTTGAGAATTTCTCCCAGCAAATTTTTCATGGAGCCCATTTCCTGGTTAAACCATTTCATGGCATTTCTTATGTTGGAAATTTCCCTTGTAGCTGATGCTTGGCTCATGAAGATTGAATTAACATTTGATTGGAGAGAGCACAGGATTGTGCCTTGAGCATCAAGCCTCTCAATCACAGGCTTCAAATTAATCACAATTTTCTGCTTCATTTGCCTTTCAAAAGGAGTGTCTGCTAACAATGGGACTCTGGATTCTACTTCTTTCCCTTTTTGCCTAGCCTCTGAAACTGGAGGAGGCTGATCATCATCTGAATCAAAGGAGCTGGTTGTCTCCCCTTCTCTGACATCATTCTGATCACGAGGTAGGTCTTCATCAACTGGTACATCACCCATTAGCTCATCATGGTGAGCTGCCTCTTCTGCTTGACCTTCCTTGGATTGCTCCCCCTGAGCAGGAGCATCTTTTTCCATTAATTCTTGCTCCCCCTGAATGGGAGCATCTTCCAAAACAATATTTGTTGGAGCACTGGACTGCTCTTCTTGAACTGATGCTTCCACTGATTCCTCAATGTGGCCTGATGCCACAACTTCTTCTGCAATTCCACCAGTCTCTGAGGTGACTGGAGTGGTGAGAACTGAATCTACTACATCTCTGAGAATGGAGGCAATAATGGAGGTGGGCAGATTATCTGCTGCACCTTCCACTGCTTCTTCTAAAGGTCCTTCTAGAGATTGAGAAACTATTCGGACAAGAGGTGACCCTACAGCCTCAACTGCTACTTCTGTTTCTGCTACTAATTCTACTGGAAGTGAAGGTACTGCTGGCTCAATCTCTATTCCCTGTTCTACTGCTGCTTGGACTGCTGTTGGTTGCTCTGCTGCTTCTTCCTGAACATCAGGAATATCACCTATGATGGCCTCTCCCTCGGCCACTGTGGTCTTAGACCAAACACAATCTATAACTGAAAAACCACTTTTCCTAAGATTTCTGGACCTAATTGATTGGCCCATTTTCTCAACAACTGCTCCTTCCAGATCAATACCAAAGTGTTTGAAAACTTTGGTGAGCAGATGTGCATACGGCAAGGAAACATTGAGCTTGGATTTTGTGTCCAAAATCTGATCTCTGGCAAAAGTCATTCTTTCCATCATCACTACGGCCATGTTGATTTCCTTGTTCTGTATGGCCCAATACATCATGTCAGAATCTTCCTTTGAACAGGTGGAGAATGTGGCGCTTCTTGGAACCAAAATCTGACACACTATGAAGTGAAGGAGGCGGTTGAACGCATTCAGTTGGTTGATGTCCAATTTACCATCTCTTAATCTGTATCCAAGCCCTACAATGCCAAGACCCTTGACCTGGGCGTTCACGGAGTGAACCCCACTGTGCGCTGATGTTGTTACTCCAAACAACTCATGCAATAGCTCACTATCTATCTTAATCTGAGTTCCCGTGACATATGAGACCAGGGACCCATCTTCTTGAGTCTTGAAGCATACATAGAAGGCCTTCACGAGGTCTGGATAACTTACCTCAGAGAAGGTTGTCACTCCCATCCATTGCATCCTGATCAAGGCTTCAACAACACTGTGCATACCATTCTTTTCAAGATCAGCAATGTCCACTGCCTTGTTCCCGCACACTTTGGTTTTCACAAACGTGAACCTCTCCTGCTACTCAGGAGTGAGGAACTCGGCACTATAGCCACCCAAACTCCCGAAAACGGCTGATGCGGCCATGGAATCAACTGTGGAGGTTTTCTGGAGGATTGAGAAGGAAGGAGGAGAGAGATCCCTCAAGAAATTTCGCGGGAAGAGGAGAGAAGCTTAAAAAACTAGCAGAGAGTCGATGTCGAAATCGCTAGGGCATCGGCTTGAGCGTCCAGACGAAAGAGAGAAAAAGGTTGAAGACGAGATATGAATCATTACCTCATTCAAAAAAACTTTTTTGGAATAAATTAATGCGTTGTGGAAAGTGAGGCGCCAAAAGGCGGCAGAAGAAGACAAAAGAGTTTGACTATTCAAACCGACTTCAATGAGAGAGCGGTTACAAAGGATAATTTGATTTTCTTTTGCTTAAAGCCATGGAGGGAAAAACTGCTTAATTCTGAAATTTAATGTGCCAATTTTAAACAGAACATTTTTCACAAATTGCACATGCCTAATTCCCTTCTAAGAGATGTAAATCTCTCCTCGGGTAAGGCTTTTGTGAAAATGTCTGCTAACTGACCATTTGTATCAATAAAAGATATTTCAATATTACTATTTGCTACATGATCACGAATAAAATGATATCTAACCTCAATATGCTTGGTCCTTGAATGTTGAACTGGATTCTTGGTGAGATTAATGGGACAGGTGTTGTCACACAACAGTGGGATGGATTTGATGTTTAATCTGAAATCTTCAAGTTGTTGCTTTATCCATAAGAGTTGTGTACAACAACTTCCAGCAGCTACGTATTCAGCTTCAGCTGTAGATAGTGCCACTGAATTTTGTTTCTTTGAAGACCAAGATATCAAACATCCTGCAAGAAATTGACAACAACCACTGGTGCTTTTTCTATCTAATTTGCATCCAGCATAGTCAGCATCAGAATAACCTACTAAGTTAATTTCACAACATTTTGGATACCACAGACCTAAGTCATGAGTTCTTGCTAAATATCTAAATATTCTTTTCACAGAAATTAAATGTGATTCTATAGGATCTGCTTGATACCTAGCACACATACATACACTAAACAAGATGTCAGGTCTACTAGCTGTCAAATAGAGTAGTGAACCTATCATACCTCTGTAGATCTTCTGATCTACTTTCTTACCATCTTTGTCACTGTCCATCCTCGTTGATGTGCTCATTGGTGTTGACAGTGGCTTGGTATTTTCGAATCCAAACTTCTTCAGGAGTTCTTTTGTGTACTTTGCTTGACAAATGTGAGTTCCTTCCTTTCCTTGTTTGATTTGTAGTCCAAGGAAATAATTAAGTTCTCCCATCATGCTCATTTCAAATTCTCCCTGCATCAACTTTTCAAAATACTTACAAAGGGATTCATCAGTAGAACCAAAAATAATATCATCTACATAAATTTGGACCAGTAGTATGTGTTTGACCTTTGACTTTATGAAAAGAGTGCTATCTACTTGACCTCTACTAAAACCATGGTTTAAAAGAAATGAACTAAGCCTTTCATACCAAGCTCTAGGTGCTTGTTTTAAACCATATAAAGCCTTATGAAGTTTGAAAACATGATTAGGAAATTCTGTATCATCAAAACCCAGGGGTTGTTCCACATAAACTTCCTCTTTTATAAAACCATTTAAGAATGCATATTTAACATCCATTTGAAATAGTTTTAAGTCTAATGCTGATGCATATGCTAATAATATTCTAATGGCCTCAAGTCTAGCCACAGGTGCATAGGTTTCATCGAAATCTATGCCTTCCTCTTGAGAATAGCTTTGAGCTACCAATCTGGCCTTGTTTCTTAAGATTACACCAGTTTCATCCAATTTATTTCTGAACACCCATTTGGTGCCAATGACTGGATGGTCTGATGGTCTAGGAACAAGTGACCATACTTGGTTTCTCTTGAACTGATTTAGTTCATCTTGCATAGCTAATATCCAAGATTCATCAGAAAGAGCTTCATTGACTGTCCTCGGCTCTATTTGAGAAATAAATGCTAGGTAATCACAGGGAATTACATTACATCTTGTTCTTACCCCTACAGATGGATCACCAATAATATTTTCGAGTGGGTGATCTTTCTTGTGTCTCCATTCCTTTGGAAGATTTTCATATGTAATTTCCTTTTATTGCATGTCTTCTATAGGTGGATCATCCTTGTCCTCAATTGATGTATTCTTTAGTTTCTGGGACAGCTCATCTGTATCATCATTATCACTATCTTCTTCCTTTCTCAAGGAAGGGTTAGTTTCATCAAAAATAATATGTACAGACTGTTCAATTAATAAAGTGCATTTATTAAATACTCTATAGCCTTTGGGTTTAGAGGTGTACCCCATGAAGATGCCTTTATCTGATTTGGCATCCAGCTTACCAATGTCCCTTTTTCCATTGTTGTGGATGAAACAAGGACATCCAAAAGTCCTGAAGTGGCTGATCATTGGCTTCTTTCCTTTGAACAGTTCATATGCAGTCTTCTTCAGGATTGGCCTGATCATTACTCGGTTGATAATGTAGCTTGCTGTGTTGACTGCTTCAGCCCAGAAGTATCTTGGCAGATCATATTCTGAGAGCATAGTTCTTGCCATATCCAACAGGGTTCTATTCTTTCTCTCAGCGATACCATTTTGCTGTGGTGTTCTTGGTGCTGAGAAATTATGCTCAATTCCCTGATCATCACAGAATCTAGCAAACTTTTCATTCTGAAATTCACCACCATGATCTGATCGGATAGACACATTGCTGAACTTCTGATCTTTCTGGACTTTCTTGCTGAAACTGACAAAGTTTTCGAAAGTGTCATCTTTATGCTCTAGGAATGATACCCATGTGAATCTTGAGTAGTCATCGACTATGACAAATTCAAAGTTCTTTCCTCCAAGACTGGTAGTCCTCATTGGCCCAAATAGATCCATATGAAGGAGCTCTAAGGGTTTTGAGGTGGTCACCACCGTCTTTGACTTGAAGGAGCTCTTGGTGTGCTTTCCCTTAGCACAAGGTCTACAAACACCATCCATTTTTGCACAGACCTTAGGTAGACCTTCCACAAGATTCTTCTTCAGCAATTTTCTCATGCCATCTATACTGTAATGACCTAGTCGTCTGTGCCATAATTCAGTAGATTTATCCTTATTTGCTGCCAGACAGACGTTTTGTTCCTTGAGTTCCTCAAGATAGAGCACATACAAATTCTTTTCTCTATTAGCTTCAAAGATGACTGCTCCATCCTTCAGTATGTTGCACTTTGACTCTTGAAACTTGATCTGATGGCCTCTGTCACACAGCTGGCTGATGCTAATGAGATTGTGCTTCAATCCCTTGACTAATAACACATCTTCTATGACTGTTTTTCCTTTGTTATTCACAGAGCCAATGCCTATCACTGTTCCTTTCCCATTATCTCCATAAGTGACTGTTCCTTCTTCAGCTTGGAGATGAGAGAATAACTTCTGGTTTCCTGACATGTGCCTTGAGCACCCACTATCCAAATACCATTTGGATGCTGAGGGATAACCTGAAATAAAAACATCAAGTTTTAGGTACCCAAATTCTTTTGGGTCCTGATGGGTTAGTATCATTGATTTTACTTTTTATTATCCATTTCTTATGTCTTGTTGGGCATGTCATTATGATATGTCCTAACTTGTTGCAGTGACTACAGCATGATAATTTGGTTACTTTTTCTATATATTTGAAATCAGCTTTGTATGCTATATCTTGTTCAGGTACAAATTTTGGTGTTGGATATGTTTTAGGATAAACTATGGTTTCTTCATTATCTGGGGTGTATATCCTAATCCATTTTTCTTCTTACCTGATCTTCTAGCACCTTTTAATATGAGGGAGTTTTTACCATTGGTGAATTTTTCTAATGTGCTAGATAACTGTATATTTTCTTCTGTTAGTGTTTTGATTTCAGTTTTCAGTTCATCTGAACTTACTTGTTTCTCTAATTTAGTTATTTGTTCATTCTTAGCTTTTAGGTCTTCACATAACAGTTCATTTCTTTTTTTAAGTTCAATTATTTGACTTTCTAATTGTTCATTTTCTGATTTTAGATCTGAGTTTGTATTTTCTATACAGACTATGTTTTTCTTGTTTACTTTTAATAGTTTGGTTACTTCTTTATATTTTTCATATAGTTCGTTGAAAGCCTCTTCTAAACTATCGGAATCTGAACCATTGCATGAATCAAAAGAGGAGTCAGAAGTTACCTTGTCTTCGGCATTGGCCATGAGAGCAAAATTGGCTTCTTCTTCATCGCTGCAGGAGCTTGACTCACTGTCTGAGTCACTACTGTTTTCCCATGCTGCTGCCATTGCCTTCTTTTTGTACTTTCTGAACTTCTTGGAGCTGTCTTTCTTCCTGATCTCCGGTTTCTTGATCTTTGGACACTCAGCTTTGATGTGTCCTGGCCTTTTACATTCATAGCTGATGGGTTCTCCTTTCTTCATCTCTTTTCCATCTGGCTTCTTGAAGTCCTTATTCCTTTTGAAGTGCCTTCTACCAGATTGGAACTTCTTCTTCTTAGCCAAAATCCGCTGCAATCTTCTAGACAACATTGCTTCCTCATTCTCGCTGTCCACATCACTTTCACTCTCATCTGAACTTGTTTCTGGTGAATCTTCTTCAGCTTTTAAGGCGTTGGAGTGCTTCTTTCTACTAGAGGACTCTCCTAGCCTTTCCATGTTGATCTCATGGGCCATGAGGGACCCAATGAGCTTTTCTACTGACATTCTCTTCAGGTCATTAGCTTCTTCTATTGCTGTGACCTTTGGGGTCCATGAGGACGGTAAGGATCTAAGTATTTTCCTCACCATGTCTCCAATCTCATAGGTTTTCCCTAGACCAACTAGTCCATTTGTGATGTCAGTGAACCGACTGAACATTTGAGTTATGAATTCACCTGATTGCATCTGAAATCTCTCATACTGAGTGACAAGAATGTTGATTCTTGTTTCATTTACCTTGTTTGTGCCTTCATATGTGATCCTGAGCTTTTCCCACATTTCCATTGAGGATTTGCAGGCTGAAACTCTGTTGAACTCCTTCTTACTTAGAGCACAGCATAAGATGCTCTTTGCTTTGCAATTCAAGGAGATCTTCTTTCTGTCATCATCTGTCCATTGAGCTTTCTCATTTGTGATTAGGAGATCACCTTCTTCTATTATGGACCAAATCTGATAGTTGTGGCCTTGCAGAAAATACTCCATTCTGGTTTTCCAATATGTGTAATCTTCTCCATCGAACAATGGTGGTCGGTTGACAGACTGACCTTCGTTGTGACTTTGGGCTGCCATGGATCTTTACTCTTCAGATCGTTGGATCCTTTCTTTATCGAAGAGACTCGCTCTGATACCACTTGTTGCCCAGTTGACAAGCCCAGAGGGGGGGTGAATGGGTCTTTTTTTTAAAAATAATTTAGAAGATACCTGTAACTAAAAACATTCACACAAATGTTCTTCGAAGGAGGTTAGTGACTGTTAGTTTAAATATCAAACATACAAAGAAGACATTCACACAACACAAGGATTATCCTGGTTCAGACCTCCTCTCCTTAGGAGTCCTACGTCCAGTCCCTGAGCAACAACTCAGGATTTCACTAACTAGGGTACAGTCCCCCTAAGGACGCAACAGCACCCAGCTCAGCTGGTCTTCCTTCACACCCGAAGGGAACAACAACACCCTGGATACCCCACCAGGTCTTCCTTCACAACCGAAGGGAACAACAACACCCTGGATACCCCACCAGGTCTTCCTTCACAACCGAAGGGAAAAACTCCTCAAAGAGAATTGAATGAAATTCAAGCCCCTAGATCAAGCTTTTGATAAGCAAGATCTGAAGCCACTAGCACTGAGAGCAAAGAATCTAAGCTAAGCGCATTCTCAGAACTACACAAGCTCTCTCAAGATTTTCACTACAGAGTGGAGAGCAAAGAGCAACACAAGAAGGAATGAACTTGTTGGCTCTTAGAATTCTAGCAGAAGATTTTGTGATCGCTTGAACGAGTTTTCTCCACTTCTATCTATCTTTGATCTTCTCTTCTGTCTTGTATTTATATCTTCTTTTGAAATTCGCCCGTTGAAGTAACCGTTGTCTCTCTTTCTTGAGTAGTCGTTAGACTGAATGACAATTGGAAGCTTCAAAAACCTTTTATCTATTTGAGCACGCAAAGAGATAATGTCTTCTGCCATCTGTATGGTCCAACATTTTATGACAGAACGTCTGTCGGACCCTGCATAAATTAAATGCTAGAACAGTAGACAGCTAGGCTTTCTTTAGTTGTCAGTAAACATTGATAAGAATATTCACCAAAATAGCAATGCTAAATAGTTTCTTCTAAAAGATATTGACAGAAGATGCACTATAATGGATGATATAGTCTGCATGTATACAGAGGTACGTTTAGATCTCATAAATGCAGGAGTGTAAGAGAGATATAGACGTGGACTTTGACTAGTCAACGCTTTTAAGATGAATAAGATATCAAGTCGATATTAGATATGAAATTGATGGCTATATGACTTATGAAATCGTTATGAATAAGACAGATTGACCAAGTCGTTATGAGATATAGCAAATCGTTGTGAAACACTTATCAGATTGTTATAGAAAGCAAATCGTTGTGTTCACTGAAGAAATCGTTGTGAAACACTTAACAAATCGTTATAGAAAGCAAATCGTTATGAGCGCTTAAGAAATCGTTGCATAAAGCAAATCGTTATGAGCGCTTAAAGAAATCGTTACGCAAGGCAAATCGTTATGAGCGCTTAAGAAATCGTTGCACAAAGCAAATCGTTATGAGCGCTTAAAGAAATCGTTACGCAAGGCAAATCTTTATGAGCGCTTAAGAAATCGTTGCACAAAGCAAATCGTTATGAGTACTTATAGAATCATTGCGGCGAGCAAGTCGTTGCGAGTTCTAAAGAAATCGTTATGATTACTTATAGAATCGTTGCGGCGAGTAAGTCGTTGCGATTTTTACGGCGAGTAAGTCGTTACGAGTTCTAAAGAAATCGTTATGATTACTTATAGAATCGTTACGGCGAGCAAGTCGTTACGAGTTCTAAACAAATCGTTATGATTACTTATAGAATCGTTACGGCGAGCAAGTCGTTGCGAGTTCTAAAGAAATCATTGCGATGACTTATAGAATCGTTATGATAGGCAAGTCGTTATGCTTTCAAAAGAAATCGTTGCGATGACTTATAGAATCGTTATGACAGGCAAGTCGTTAAGCTTTCTAAAGAAATCGTAGCGATGACATAGAATCGTTATACTTACAAAGAAATCGTTATGATCTTCAACAGAAATCGATATGGACTCTGAGAAATATCATGTTGAAAAGATTAAGGCTTCAGAGAAGTAATGCATACCTTTATTGGCTTGTTTGACCTTGGTATTTTTCCTGTACTTAAGACTTATGAAATATTCATTAGATATTATTGATAAAATCTAGTTTAGTTTTGTTAATCATCAAAATACATATGTAATTAATTAAAATTACATGGGGACAGACTGATCATCAAATAGAACTGTATGAAAATATTAGAAGTACAAATCTCCAAGAAACAATGAGTTTTACAATATCTATACGGAAGAGACCAGTTCCCTTCAATAAAAGAGAAACAACTGACAAAAATATGGTGAAGAAGAACAAGAAGTGCAAAAAGATCAAGAAGGCCAACAAGCAAGAGAATGCCAAGGCACGACCTAAAGAAGCTTGTGCATATTGTCACAAATCGGGCCATGTCAAAGAAGATTATTGGCGGAAACTAGGAGCATGTTTGACGTGTGGTAGTCTACATCATTGGATCTCTAATTGTCTATATCACCTCAGGGCAAAGACAAGAGTTCGGGAAGATCTTAAGCCATAAGGAAAATTGACTGAAGTTATTAGAAGTAATTTTCATGTATAAGTCAATAGACTTGAATATAGTGAGAGATACTTGAGTTTAGTTGCTATAGTATGTCAAAACATGATAAGTTTTGCCAATCAATGTAATTGTGTAAGGCTGGTTATGATGTTCTGTAATAGAAACTTTATGTGATGAATAAAATCCTTGTTGTCTATCTTCATATTCTTCATGCTCATCAACCTCGTCATACCTTATTACCCTTTTCAAGGGAATATGTATTCATATAACTCTTTGAGAGTTAGGGTTATTCCTTGGTAGGAGAGACCTTAAGGATAATATGCTATTAACAGGAATTTGCTAATTACTTGGCATACTGCTGCCAAAAATAAGAAACATAGTAAAGAATGCATTTAATTGAACCGATGATCACAACATGGTTTCATAAGATCTAAATATTCATATTTCCATCAACTAACAATATCATGATAACGGGATATGTAAAGAGTGTATAGATTGTATGACATGATAATCATGACAAGATTGGTGAGACTAATTCGAATTAGATAAAATTTAAAAAGTTGAAAACTTAAATCTTTGTGATCCATCCAAACTAGTCAAGGAGTTTGGAGGACCAAACTCTTTTCTTAGTGGGGGAGAGTGTAACACCCCAGAAAATTTTATTTGTTAGAAAACATGAATAATAAGATTATTAGACTTGATTATTATTATGAGATTTAAATAATTAATATTTTGGATTAATTAGTGTTAACAAATGTTACTAAAGTGTCGTACTCCGAGAGGCATGCTCCCGCAGGGTGACACCGAAAAATTATAACGAAAATGAAATCCGAGAACACCATAATTTCTAGAAAAATGTGGTGATATCAAAAATATAAATATATGAATTTGTTGACGTACAGATTTTGAGATTAAGCCGATGTAACTATTTTCTGGGTAATTTTTCACCCAGTGGAAAATAAATTCTAAAAATTAAACTAAAATCATCATAATTTGTAAAACTATTACATTAGTCTATGGATAAATTTTTAATACAAACGGACTTTGTTTGAACACATTTACATAGTGAATATTAGGCCAACTGAATTATGGGTCATTTACGGTGGTCATTTTCCTGAAATTTTCTGGGTGCCTACGTGTAAGGCTTTGGGGAGGCCACCACACAAGGGGGTTATGTTAACACATGTGTTACCTACGTGTAACCATGGAAAACCTGCATGAGCTACGTGTTGAGGTAAAAACCAAAAGGTTTTTACCATGACACCTCATGGCTTACGTGCCTTCTGCATAAAAGGTCTGCTGGGTTTATAAAGAACCATCCTTCACCCATTCATGCAACCTTTCTACTCCTCACCTCCATCTCCTGCTACTCCTTGCTCTAGCTTCTCTTCTGCTTGTGCTCTTGTTGTTGCTGCTGGGATATCGTTGCTGGAGCTACTTTTCTTCTACTGCTGTTGCGGTGCTGCTATCATTGTTGAGAAGAGCTGCAACTGCTGCCTACTGTAGTTGCCGCACTACTGCTTCACCTTCTACACCTGTTCTTTCCGGTTAAAGCTAATCTCCACGACAAGGAGAAGAAGAATTTGTTCTCTTCTAGGTAGGATTCAATCCTCTTTCCTTCTTCTCTGACTCTTGTTCTTGAACTAGCCATCAAACTTATGATTTTAATGTTCAAGCTCTTGTTTTAGTTCCATGAATGCCTTTAGTAACATTTTCCAGGATCATGTAGGATTCATCTCCTTCTCCTTAAACCTATCTTCTATGTATAATAAAGAACTCTAGTTAAGAAGTCAAGTTGCTACCTCTGTAGTTCTACTGTTCTTCCTTTAGTTGTGACAAACATCTCTCGTTAGGAGGAGAAGGTTCTTGTTTTACCTCAAGATTAACTCTCTTCCTTCTTCGTCCAACGTTGATCCTTGAACATGTTATAGAGTTTTGTTAGAAGTCACAACATCTTTAGATTTGGTACTTCAAGCCTTGATTTAGATCCATGAAATACTCTGAGTTTTAGCGTCCATCTTGTAGGAATCTACCCACAACTATTGCTATCATGGCTATACTTTTAGTACTATGTCATGTTTAACTTCTAGCTAGACAAGTATGGATTGTAACCCTTATGTTTCGTTTTACTTGTTTAGCAGATATACTCACCATGGAGTCTACAAATAGGTTCTTTTATTTGATATAACTCATACATTGATCCATAGGTTCCATAATTGGTGTTCTTAAAGTGTATTCAAAGTCATTCTGAAAGAAGAACTAGCGGCTATCGACAGGACCAATCTCCCAGAGCCTCAGATTTGCTGGGTCTGTTGCTATCTGTCGATAGCCAGCCCATAGCTGTTGACAGATACTATCCCAAGACCAGCAAACCAGACTCTGGCTGTTGCTATCTGTCGACAACCACCTCCTGGCTGTCAACACCTATTGTCCTGACTTGTATTTCAGCAATCTTTCATTTAAGAACTCTTGCTAAAACTTCATCCTAATAGCCTAGCAAGCTACCCCCTTATTTACCATGGTAATTATTGTCCTATTACTGCAAATTTTACCTACATTGTGTGCCTCACTCATCCTTGGATAATTCGTGAAGTTATCAACTACATATGACACCCTATTGATTCTAGTCTCCTGTATTCGGTAACTGAGTTCATAAAACCTGACAACCTGAGAATTCAAATGCTTGAACACCTTGTGAGATGTGATTAACTGATGATGACATTTATTGGGTCCTTGGGCCCCACTTGACAGATATGCCTGTGCAAATACTCCTGGTCCAGTCCTGGGAGGAGCACCCGAATTCATTACGGGCCATACGGGAATGATACAGGGCAACGGGATGTTTGTCATTGCATCATTTACTGTATGATTATGGTCATCATAATTCCTGTTCTATGTAACTATTAAATGAGCCAATTTTTGAGTTATATACCTGAGCATGCCTTGTGATTCATTATCACTGTTTCAAGCTTACTGTCCTGACATTTAATTGTGCCTCTTTGTTATCCGTTCTGCCATTGTCTTGGCTATCATGTATTCACCCTTTCAATTAAGGATTTGAGTCCTACTGGGCTAGTTAGCTCACCAAATCCTACTTTTTCAGGTTATCTACAGTTCTAGAAGGCGGGACATCGGGATTTAAGGGCTGAGAGATCAACCTTTACGGTGTTTAAGTTTGAATTGTAAATGGAGAGTCATGTATTACCTGTAGAATGTCAACGAATAATTATTTTTATTTAGTAAAGTCCCGAGCAATTTACTGCTCAATTAGTTTAAAGTTTACTCTTGACTCATCATACGTTCACGTTCCGGCATTTATAGTTATATTAAATGACGGGACGTGACAGTCTTGGTCAGTGGACAGGTGGTAGGCGCGCATTGTTGATTGTGTATTTTCGTTGTCCAGAGTTCCTCGCACAAGTCAACACGCGCACTTCCTCTAAACTGTCTCATAGAATTAAAATCACAAAAAGGAACTAACACGATGGTGAGAACAGGTCATATCTACGGAG
Source organism: Colocasia esculenta (assembly GCA_014218235.1). Taxonomy (NCBI): domain Eukaryota; kingdom Viridiplantae; phylum Streptophyta; class Magnoliopsida; order Alismatales; family Araceae; genus Colocasia; species Colocasia esculenta. The sequence continues at coordinate 30,552,544 of CM024757.1, read as the reverse complement.
AGGCAAAATAAAGCATGAATTAAACTACTTTGACTTGAAACCATTCACGTTTTCACCAGAATAATATTGCAATTAATTCTATAAATTCCATCAATCAAATTCCTCACATCCAACATGTCAAGCTCAATGGTAGAATAGGTAGAATTGAAATTAGCGAATCTCAACAGAAAATTATCGAGCCAATGTACCCCTAAAGCTTAGGGGATGAACAGTCACAATTCTCCACGACACCGGATCAACTATCCTCACAACTCAAGAATCGAAAAGAAGATAAGAACAAATACGAATCAGAGTGTACTGTGATCAATCGTAATTCTCATACTATGAAGAACAGGAGGGAGAACAATTAATGACTTGAAACAAAACTAAAGCAACTCAAAATTAGCACAACAACATGAACCTCATCTGGACTGTGGAGAAGTCTGGATGCCCTCCGAAAAGTGTCACTCTCCCAGACACCGGACAACTTCAGAACAAGCCAGGAAATGGTATTTTCTTGGTTGTCCTGTGCTGTCTCTGGAGTTCACCTCTAATCTCTCAACAAGCAAACGCAGAAGAAAAGGAAATAGCACTCAACCTTTCAAATACCGGAAACCCTCAATCTCTAGCAGCTCTACAACAACAACCGAACCTACTAGTCCCGGAATGCTAGCAGCCCTCTTCCTGGATGCCGAACCAGAAAATCCCCCAAAATGTTGAACTCTTGGACTGCTCTCCCCTGCTCTGCAGTGTGCCTTGGATCGTCCTCACCAGATGTCTTCAGAAGGAATCAGAAACTAACCATCTCTGGAACACATATGAAATGGAAAATGCCATCGAACGAGCTCTGGAACACAGCAGACTCAAAATATTGAACTCTGGTATTCCTCCAAATGTTGAACACTCGGAAGAGAAGAAGAAACTGAACAAAAATGTAGATATCCTCTGGAAGTCCTCGATGTCCCTCCCAGATTGGTTCGGTCTCTCCTCCAGCAGTTCTACAACCACAGCTGAACTCCCCCGGAATGCTGAACCAAATCAGATGCACCTCTCGGTTGTCTTCACAGAAAGCAGAAGAGAAATAGAATTTGAAACTAAGAACAGTAGCAGAACTGAAGAGCAAAATGGGCAATTCGATTCCATATGATTTCTCAGCAGCACATCACAAATGACAAAAGCACAGAAGAACTGGACATCGCACAGACGGAAGGCAGAAGAACACTTGATCTAACAGCTAACAACCAACTCAAATGCTCACACAAAGATCATAAGATGCGCAGAAGAAATTGACAGATCAAATTAGACGAAATAGGCTAAACAAGTGCCCCTGGATCTTTCACACAACAGTTGAATTATCACAAATTAATACTAAATGAGAACAGATGCACAAAACCCAGAACAATCCACCACTCACTGCTCTGATCTCTCGAAGAACAGAAAAGAACAGGAATTAAGAACATCCCTAGCCCCTGCTCTGCTAAATACAAGAGAGAAAAAAACAAGAACAGTAAAGAACTACTGGAATGCGCTTATAGCAAAGAAGTAAACCAAAAACTGAAATCAAACTCCACCCCTCTCGCTCTGCTCAAACTGCTCAACAGAAGATACAAAAAAAACTGAAATTAAATCCTACGAAATTCCCCACCGGAGAACCCCTGGTATCCCCATCCCTCACTGCTCTGATCAAACTGGAAGAACAGAAAAAAAAAACAGGGAAACTGAAAATTCTAAAAATTCCTAACCAGATCCCCCCGGGGAAGACCTTTGGGGTCCCTTTATATAGGCTTCCGGGTCTTCTTGCTTCCTCTCCAGTGTGCACCGAGATCGCCACGTCATCTGCACAAGCTCCATCGCGGCCCACCTCAGCAGCTCAAACCTGGATCGCCACATCAGCTCGCCCAGCCGCGCAGCATCTGGCCGCTCCGCTCCGCACAGCACACAGCCATATCAGCTCGCCCAGCCAGATCTGGCTTCACAGGGCCTGCGTCGCATGCACAGCTCCATCGCGCCGGCGCCTGCACAGGGTCTGCACACCGCGCCAGCTGCCCTGGCTTCGCACGAACCAGCTTCCACCAGCCGCGCAGCGCACCTGGCCGCTCCAGGTTCAGCATGCCACCATCGCCATCTGCTGCTCACGCCATCGCCCAGCCGTACATCGCCTGCTGCCATCTGCACAGCACCGGCCTCCTTCCCGCCCAAATCGCCAGCGCCAGCCCACCATCATCCTGGCCTGGCCGCACCCACACCAGCCTGGCCAGCCAGATCCCAGCCTGCCGCGCCCCAGCACAACCGGCCGCCACCTCACCGCCTGACCCAGACGCACCATCACCTGAACGCACCTGGGCGCTGGCCATCTCAGCTGGCCGCCCCCGCAGAACCTCAGGTGCTTGCGTACCGCCATGCCCTCCTCCTACCAGCACAGCCGCCATGCCCAAGCCCTAGTCGCCAGAGGCCCAGAGCACCATCGCCCACACCCTGCTACAGGCGCGCCAGCCTCCATCGCACCCAGCAGCTCTGCTGCTTACCCGAACGGCCAGCAGACCCATCTGGCTGCTTCAAGAAGCTTCTCCCTGTGGATGAGGCCACCCTATAAAAGAAAATGGAAATAGGTAAGTGGGAGAAAAATTTATATCGGTAAAATAATGAGATGGGAATGGGGTTGTGGCAGTAAGATTAGTTGGGATATTTATTATTTATTTAATGAGGGTGGGGTGGGATTAAAAATGGTTTTTATTTATTTGATGGAATTGGATGGGGTATGTGGCATATTTGTAGTGGGTGGAGTATTTAAAATCTTTTATTTATTTACAACTCTATTAAAAGATATTTACAAAAATTTTATTGTAACAAAAATTACTTATATACAAGAATTATTTAAAGATCTTTTATTTTTCAATGTGTATATGTGCAAAGAAAGAAAGACAAATGAATTTGATTATTCAATCTGAAAAAGAAACAGTAAATTGTTGAATGAAAATCTAACAAGTGTTTTCTACCCCAATATCCATTAACATGTTAAAAAAAACTTATTTATAGATGAAATGAAAATTATAATCAAAATACACATTATTTATGGAAAAAGAATGTCAGAACTCAACTAAATGTATGAAATTTAACGCTAAAAATTAAGTAATTATCACTCCCCCCTACTTGAACATTGCTAGTCCCTTAGCAATAAAAAGTACTCAAAATGTAAGACTAGAAGATATAACATCTCATGCTAAACAGTCATCATGTAAAAGATTAATGTAGAGATATGTCTTTCCTAATTGTAAGGGATTATGACAAGAAATTAGTGCACGAGTGATAGCACACTTAAGAGTTCACATCAGCCCTTCTGAGCTCCTTTGTTTCAGCTAGTATTTGAGATTAGATCAATTCGAGGGAGAAGAAAAGAATTGTGAATAAGATCCTTGCTCAGTCAGATCGGGTTGTTTCTCTCAGTTCCATCCTGCCCATCTTCCTTGAGGATTATTTCTCTGAGTTGGGACTTTTGTCCCTTTATTTGCACTTTGTGCACTCAGAATTTCTTTATTCTTTTTCATCCACAATGCTGCACAACCCATCACTTTTCAAGAGTAGCGAGTCCAACTTTACTCAGATCCGGGGCATTTTTCATGGATATATTTTTCTTTTGCTTTTTGGCTTTTCTTTTCTTTTCTTTTCCTCTTTAAGGAAGAATGAACAGTCAGGTTCCTTGATCACATACCTTCACTTCCTTCACAATTCACTTAAGGGGAGGGGAGAAAACCAATCACCTCTCTCCTACTAGCCTTGACAAAATTGCTACATTCGGGTTCAGCTAATCTAAGTGGCTGTGTAGTGTGTGTATGAAACTTCCTGCCATAAATCCTTACATAAGGTAGACAAGAGGTACATGTAATCATTTACTAGATGCTATCTAACATGGATGTTTGCAAAGGAGTGTGACAACCACAAAATTTTAATGGTTAAAGATCAGACACATAGTCTGTGAAATGACAAGCATTTTTATTCAAAGATTTATTTAAAGATGAAACATTGTGAAATTTTTTATTTTCTATGTACAAGCTAAGAAAATGAAATGAAGCATGGGTGGGGGGGGACTATGCATGCTTTATTCTACCTCTCCCCCCTACTTATTTGCAAGAAAAGAAAGTAAGATAGAAAATTACCTGATAAGGAAAATCTGTACACTTGGGTTGCCTCCCAAGAAGCGCTAAGTTTATCGTCTTCAGCCAGACGCAATTAGCTTCACTTGGCTCAGCTAGCTTGGTAGAATCAATTTTACAGAAGATGGGCTTTCAAAGAAATGCTTTAACCTCTGCCCATTAACAGTGGACGATTGTCCAGTTTTAGGATCAAGAATAACGACAGCGCCATTGTCATAGACTTTGACAACCATGTAAGGCCCATCCCACCGGGACTTCAATTTTCCCGGAAACAGACGAAGTCTAGAATTAAACAACCAAACTTTATCATGCACTTGAAAAGTTTTTCTATGAATGTGTTTGTCATGGAATGCTTTGGCCTTGGCTTTATAGATCTTGGAACTTTCGTAGGCCTCATTTCTGAGCTCTTCTAGCTCATTCAGATGAAGGGTCCTTTGTTGACCAGCTTGGGCTAAGTCAAGATTGACTTGTTTAATAGCCCAATAGGCTCTATGCTCAAGTTCGACCGGCAAATGACATGATTTTCCAAAGACAAGCCGGTAAGGGGACATTCCAATGGGAGTTTTGAAAGCAGTTCGGTAGGCCCACAATGCATCATCTAACCTTTCTGACCAGTCTTTCCTATCAGGCCTAACCGACTTTTGAAGAATGTTTTAATCTCCCTGTTTGATACTTCCACTTGGCCACTAGTTTGGGGATGGTAAGGTGTTGCTAGCTTATGGGTGATCCCATACTTCCTTAGGAGGGTCCTGAATTGGGTGTTAATGAAATGAGGTCCTCCATCACTAATGATTGCTTTGGGCCACCCAAATCTAGAAAAGATGTTTTTCTGAACAAATTTGATAACCACCTTATGATCATTGGTCTTCGTGGCTATGGCTTCTATCCATTTGGACACATAGTCAACAGCAACTAGAATGTATGTGTATCCAAAGGATGGTGGAAAAGGTCCCATAAAGTCTATCCCCCAAACATCAAAAATCTCTACAACCAAAATGGGGTTAAGAGGCATCATGTCCCTCTTAGAAATATTTCCCATGGTTTGACATCTAGGAAGCCTTACAAAATTGGTGGGCATCCTTAAACAATGTGGGCCAATAGAAACCAGAGTCTAAGACCTTAGCAGCGGTCTTCTTTCCTGAAAAGTGTCCTCCACAGGCGAGAGAATGACAAAACTTGAGGACACTTTGATGCTCACTCTCAGGGACACATCTTCTTATCACTTGGTCTGGTCCTATGAAAAATAGCTCCGGGTCCTCCCAAATAAAGTACTTGTCTCTAGCAAAGAATCTCTCTCTCTCATTTTTGGTCCAATCCCAGGTACTCGTCCAATGACTTTGTAGTTCACAATGTGTGCGTACCATGGAGATAAAATGTTGGAGACAGCTAAAATGTGCTCATCTGGGAAAGCATCTCTAATGGGCATAGAGTCCGGGGCAACTATTCTAGACAAGTGGTCAGCTACCACATTCTTGGATCCTTTCTTATCATGAATTTCCAAATCAAACTCTTGTAACAATAAAATCCATCTGATCAATCTAGGCTTGGCATCCTTTTTGGCAAGCAAATGCCTCAAGGCAGCATGGTCAGTGAAAACAATGATTTTGGCTCCTAAGAGATAAGATCTGAATTTCTCTAAGGCAAAAACAACAGCTAGGAGCTCTTTTTCAGTGGTTGTGTATCGAATCTGAGCATCATTCAATGTTCTGCTTGCATAATAAATCACCACAGATCCTTTATCAGTTTTCTGGCCCAAAATGGCACCTACTGCATAATCTGAAGCATCGCACATTATCTCAAATGGTAATGACCAATCTGGAGATTGTAGAATTGGAGCTCTGGTCAAAATGTCTTTTAATTCCTCAAAGGCTTTATGACAAGCTTCATCAAAAATGAATGGAGTGTCTTTTAACAAAGAAGTTAATGGCCTTGCAATTTTTGAAAAATCTTTGATGAACCTCCTATAGAATCCAGCATGACCAAGGAAGGATCGAATTTGTTTGACAGAGTTGGGAGGAGGCAATTCGGAAATGAGATTCACCTTGGCTTTATCTACCTCTATCCCTCTCCCTGAGACAATATGCCCTAAGACAATTCCCTCCTTAACCATGAAGTGGCTCTTTTCCCAACTTAAGACAAGATTGGCATTAATGCATCTTTTGAGCACTTCAGTCAAATGGTCGAGGCACGAATCAAAGTCATTTCCAAACACAGAGAAATCGTCCATGAAGACTTCTAAGTAATCCCCAACCATGTCTGAGAAAATAGACAACATGCAACGTTGAAAAGTTGCAGGGGCATTGCACAGCCCGAATGGCATGCGTCTAAAGGCAAAGGTTCCAAATGGACATGTGAAAGTGGTCTTTTCTTGGTCATCAGGGTGAATAGCCACTTGGTTATACCCTGAGTATCCATCAAGGAAACAAAAGAATTTTTGGCCTGCCAGTTTCTCTAAGATTTGGTCAATGAAAGGTAAGGGGAAATGGTCTTTCTTGGTCATTGCATTCAGTTTACGATAGTCAATGCACACTCTCCATCCTGTAGCCAGCCTAGTGGGAATGAGCTCACCCTTTTCAGTTTGAATCACGGTTAGTCCAGACTTTTTAGGCACAACTTGAGTTGGACTAACCCACTGGCTATCAGAGATGGGATAAATAAATTCTGCATCCAGCCATTTGACAATTTCCTTCTTAACAACTTCTTTCATGTTGGGATTAAGTCTTCTTTGCATTTCGATTGAACTTTGGCATTTTCTTCTAAGTAGATGCGATGTGTGCAAACTGAAGGACTTATCCCTCTCAGATCATCTATTGTCCAACCTATAGCTCTCCTATGACTCTTCAAAACATCAATCAATTTCCTTTCCTGCCCTTCCTCAAGATCACTAGCAATTATGATGGGCCATGTCTCATTCTCTCCTAAAAAGATGTACTTTAAATTTGCAGGGAGTGGTTTTAGCTCAACCTTAGGAGGACACTCAAATGGAATTGATGGATCATTATCTTGCAACATAGAATTAAATTGTCCTTCCTCTCCCTCAAACCCTAGAGCACAGGGTTGGTCTATTGCTTCTTCCACACAAGACTCTTCCAAGGTGTCTACCACTAGACAACTTTCTCCTTCATCATGATGCCTAGATGCCCTGAAAATATTGATACTAACCCGCCTATCTCCAAATGATATATCCATCATCCCGGTAGCACAGTTAATATTGGCTCTAGCTGTGGCCAAAAAGGGTCTACCAAGGATGATGGTGGACTGAGTCAAATCTTGGGGAGTGTTCATGTCCAAAATGATGAAATCGGCAGGGAAGTAACAATCATTGATTTTTACAATCACGTCCTCAACTAAGCCCTTAGGAGTGGTGACAGAACGATCGGCTAGTTGGAGGACAACAGAAGTGGGTTTCAACTCTCCTAACTTGAATTTCTCAAAAATGGCAGAAGGTAGGAGGTTGACACTGGCTCCCAAATCTAAAAGGCCACTCTCAAAAGTGACTCCACCGATGGTACAAGGAATTAGTGGAGTGCCCGGATCTTTAAGCTTCTTAGGGAGTTGGTTTAAGACAATGGTACTCACAATTTCTGGGAGAATTATTGTTTCAGTTTTGTTTCTCACTTCACGTTTTGGAGTACACATTTCTTTTAGAAATTTGGCATATGCAGGCACATGCTTGATGGCATCAAGTAGAGGAATGTTGATGTGAACTTGTTTAAACAATTCCAAGAGTTCTTCATTACCAGTGGATTTGTTTTTGGATTTTGGCTTTAAAGCTTCAGGAAAAGGAACTCTTGGGATGTAACAGCTTGGGTCTTCACTCATCTTGGTTTTGTCTAGAGGTTCGTCAATTATTTTCTCCTTTCCCTTGGAATTTTCTTTTTCAACATTTTCTTCATTTTCTTCTTCAATTTCTCTTTCAATTTCCTTTTCTTTGTCCTCATTTGACATGTGTGGGTGAGGATTTGTTCTGATTTTTCCACTTCTTAAGGTAGACACAGTTTTTGCATTTTCTACTTGCGGGCCCCTAGCTTGGGCAGGAGGATGATCCTGTTGTATAGGTTGGTTTTGATTTTGAGGTGCAGGAATGTTCTGGACAAAAGCTTGTTGTGGGTTCTGTGGTGGAGGTGCATTTTGTCTAGCAGGTGGTGGTCTGTACCCCTGACCCTGATGGTATTGCTGGTTCTGGTAGAATCCGGGAGGGTTGTTCCTTGGGTTTGCTATAGTTTGACTTGGCAATTGCCCAGACTCCCTTCTTTGACATACATCAGCAATTTGGGACTCTAACCTTGCAAAATTTTGTTGAAAATTTTGATTTTGAGTTTGATATTGAGTTTGTTGTTCTTGCACAGTTTGACATAGAGTCGCCATCATGTTCTGGAGTTGGTTCATTTTATCATCCCAATTGGGTTGAGGAGGTGGTGGTTGATTCAATGAAGGTTGTTGGAAATTTGTGTGAGCAAATTGATTGGAATTTTGATTTCCTTGGTATTGTGGAGGTTTGGAGTTAGAAGATTGGCCAAATCCCGAATTTTGATTGGGATAGGATTGACCGTACATGGATTGCTTAAAGGCAGGTTGGGAAACTTGCTCAGATTGATTTTTCCATGAAAAATTTGGATGGTTTCTCCAACCCGGATTGTATGTGTTGGAATATGGGTCATAGGAGGTTTTGTAGAAGCCTTGAGCAGCTTGGACTTGTTCCTGAATGAAAGGAGGTAATTGGGCAGTAGTGGGACAAGCACTGGTGGGATGAGCTGGGCTAGCACACATAGCACAAGTTTCAGGTTGTTGAGCAAAATTGGGTGTGGCTTGCCCAGTCAAAGATAATAATTGATCAAATTTTTGTTCCAACTTCTGCTCCAATCTTTGGTCAAGTCTAGCTATCAGATCTTCTACCCTAGAATCTGACTCTCCTCTTCCTCTTACTTCATACATCCCTGCCTTCTTCACAGGTCCTAATGCTCTCTCATAAGAGTACAGTGAGGCATGATTGATAGAGTTCTCACTCAATGTTTCAAAAAGATTATATGCCTCATCCTCACTCTTAGTCATGAATGCTCCCCCACACGAGGCATCAACCATTTGCCTATTTGATTCAGTTAGTCCTTCATAAAAGGCTTGAACAATTTGCCACCTCGACAGACCATGATGGGGGCATTTTCTAAGCAACTCCTTTAATCTTTCCCATGATTCATGCATTAATTCTCCTGGGTGTTGGGAGAATCCAGTTATTGCCCTTCTCATGGTGTTGGTCCGACCAATGGGGTAAAATTTCTTTAAAAATTCCTGCTGCATTTTGGCCATGTTGTGATAGTTCTCCCTATGGTTCCCAACCAATGTTTAGCCTTGTCTTTTAAGGAGAATGGAAATAGGGTCAACCTTAAGGCATTTTCTGTGAAATTTTGGATTCTTACAGTGGAACAGATCTCTATGAACTCATCTATATGCCTATAAGGATCTTCATTGGGATTGCCATAAAAAGATGGCAGCATCTGAATGGTTCCAGGTTTTATCTCAAAATGATTTGCCGGAATTTCCGGCCTAATGCAAGTGGCAGGTTGATAGTCAGAAGGAATGAAATATTCCTTCATCTGTCTGGGTGCAGCCTCTTCTAAGTTTCTAGCAACTTGGTTCTGATTTTGGTTGGCCATCCTATGAAAAAATCTTTCAATCTCGTCTATAGGTTGGGCCAAATCTAAATTCTGGGAACGTCTACCAAGCATGCAAAGATGAAAAAGCCTTCTATTTATGATTTTTGAATTTTTTAAAAATTTTTATTGATTTTTGATGAATTTTTAAACAAACACAAACCAACAAACACTTTCAAATCAAATTATCCTAGACACTAAGTGTTCCTTGGACTTGTGTTATTTTTCTCAAAATCAGATTTATGCTTTCTTAAATCCAATCCTAACTCTTCTTGTACCGGCCAGGTAAGAGGTGGAGTAGAGGGAGGCCCCCCTTGCTTTCGCAAGGACCCAATTAGATAACCTCTGACTCACTTAAGCGTAAGCTTTTTAACCTCTAATCCTAGACACCAGACTAAAAGAGAAGTCTTAGAATTAAGAAAGAACAAATCTAATTATGAACCCTAGGGCCAAGTCTACTGATTTTTATTGAAAGTTTAGGGCAATGCAAGAATGTAAATTTTTTTGTGATTTTTGGGCAAAGGAAAGGGTGATGAAATCCCTCACCTTATCTTTTTATCTAATGGGTGAAGCCCTTAAGCAGTCCCATTTTCAAATGTGAAGTGCACAGATCAAATTTCAAACAAGAGATTATCTAATGCTAAGTCTAATGCATGAAACGAGAGAGAGAAATCTTACCTTTCCCCCGCTCTCTTCAATGCAAGAAAAAAATGAAATGACAATTAAAATGATGAATGTCCTAAAACATGAGATTCTAATCTAGAGAGATGAAATTTTTTATTTACAAACAAACGGCTAACATGAAAGAGCGATTTGAGAAAATTTTTTAGATTTTAGAAGTTTTTAATTTTTATTTGATTTTTAAACTGAATAAAATGAAAGTAAGAAAATATAAAGTGGTACTATAGACTAATGCCAAACCAATCAAACCACAAGAGGCCAATTATTACATGCCAACGAGAAGGAAATCTCTGTACATGCACAGAGAGTACATGAAAGCCTCACTACAAAGTTCACTCACGCTCTTTCTATCTAAAATTCGGAATTAAAAGCAATTAAAAAAAAAAAATTTCAGCAAGCTTCTCCTCCAATGGGCTTCAAATCTCCAAGCCCAAATCTCCAAGTCCCACTCCAAGTGTGCAAATTCTGTAATGAAAACCCAATAACAAGTCAAATGAAATCTCAAGGTAAATGAAATCAAATTAAAGCAAATCTAAATCAAACTCAAATGCCTCCCCGGCAACGGCGCCAAGATGGTAGGCGCGCATTGTTGATTGTGTATTTTCGTTGTCCAGAGTTCCTCGCACAAGTCAACACGCGCACTTCCTCTAAACTGTCTCACAGAATTAAAATCACAAAAAGGAACTAACACGATGGTGAGAACAGGTCATATCCACGGAGAGGCAAAATAAAGCATGAATTAAACTACTTTGACTTGAAACCATTCACGTTTTCACCAGAATAATATTGCAATTAATTCTATAAATTCCATCAATCAAATTCCTCACATCCAACATGTCAAGCTCAATGGTAGAATAGGTAGAATTGAAATTAGCGAATCTCAACAGAAAATTATCGAGCCAATGTACCCCTAAAGCTTAGGGGATGAACAGTCACAATTCTCCACGACACCGGATCAACTATCCTCACAACTCAAGAATCGAAAAAGAAGATAAGAACAAATACGAATCAGAGTGTACTGTGATCAATCGTAATTCTCATACTATGAAGAACAGGAGGGAGAACAATTAATGACTTGAAACAAAACTAAAGCAACTCAAAAATTAGCACAACAACATGAACCTCATCTGGACTGTGGAGAAGTCTGGATGCCCTCCGAAAAGTGTCACTCTCCCAGACACCGGACAACTTCAGAACAAGCCAGGAAATGGTATTTTCTTGGTTGTCCTGTGCTGTCTCTGGAGTTCACCTCTAATCTCTCAACAAGCAAACGCAGAAGAAAAGGAAATAGCACTCAACCTTTCAAATACCGGAAACCCTCAATCTCTAGCAGCTCTACAACAACAACCGAACCTACTAGTCCCGGAATGCTAGCAGCCCTCTTCCTGGATGCCGAACCAGAAAATCCCCCAAAATGTTGAACTCTTGGACTGCTCTCCCCTGCTCTGCAGTGTGCCTTGGATCGTCCTCACCAGATGTCTTCAGAAGGAATCAGAAACTAACCATCTCTGGAACACATATGAAATGGAGAATGCCATCGAACGAGCTCTGGAACACAACAGACTCAAAATATTGAACTCTGGTATTCCTCCAAATGTTGAACACTCAGAAGAGAAGAAGAAACTGAACAAAAATGTAGATATCCTCTGGAAGTCCTCGATGTCCCTCCCAGATTGGTTCGGTCTCTCCTCCAGCAGTTCTACAACCACAGCTGAACTCCCCCGGAATGCTGAACCAAATCAGATGCACCTCTCGGTTGTCTTCACAGAAAGCAGAAGAGAAATAGAATTTGAAACTAAGAACAGTAGCAGAACTGAAGAGCAAAATGGGCAATTCGATTCCATATGATTTCTCAGCAGCACATCACAAATGACAAAAGCACAGAAGAACTGGACATCGCACAGACGGAAGGCAGAAGAACACTTGATCTAACAGCTAACAACCAACTCAAATGCTCACACAAAGATCATAAGATGCGCAGAAGAAATTGACAGATCAAATTAGACGAAATAGGCTAAACAAGTGCCCCTGGATCTTTCACACAACAGTTGAATTATCACAAATTAATACTAAATGAGAACAGATGCACAAAACCCAGAACAATCCACTACTCACTGCTCTGATCTCTCAAAGAACAGAAAAGAACAGGAATTAAGAACATCCCTAGCCCCTGCTCTGCTAAATACAAGAGAGAAAAAAACAAGAACAGTAAAGAACTACTGGAATGCGCTTATAGCAAAGAAGTAAACCAAAAACTGAAATCAAACTCCACCCCTCTCGCTCTGCTCAAACTGCTCAACAGAAGATACAAGAAAAACTGAAATTAAAATCCTACGAAATTCCCCACCGGAGAACCCCCTGGTATCCCCATCCCTCACTGCTCTGATCAAACTGGAAGAACAGAAAAAAAAAACAGGGAAACTGAAAATTCTAAAAAATTCCTAACCAGATCCCCCCCGAGGAAGACCTTTGGGGTCCCTTTATATAGGCTTCCGGGTCTTCTTGCTTCCTCTCCAGTGTGCACCGAGATCGCCACGTCATCTGCACAAGCTCCATCGCGGCCCACCTCAGCAGCTCAAACCTGGATCGCCACATCAGCTCGCCCAGCCGCGCAGCATCTGGCCGCTCCGCTCCGCACAGCACACAGCCATATCAGCTCGCCCAGCCAGATCTGGCTTCACACGGCCTGCGTCGCATGCACAGCTCCATCGCGCCGGCGCCTGCACAGGGTCTGCACACCGCGCCAGCTACCCTGGCTTTGCACGAACCAGCTTCCACCAGCCGCGCAGCGCACCTGGCCGCTCCAGGTTCAGCATGCCACCATCGCCATCTGCTGCTCACGCCATCGCCCAGCCGTACATCGCCTGCTGCCATCTGCACAGCACTGGCCTCCTTCCCGCCCAAATCGCCAGCGCCAGCCCACCATCATCCTGGCCTGGCCGCACCCACACCAGCCTGGCCAGCCAGATCCCAGCCTGCCGCGCCCCAGCACAACCGGCCGCCACCTCACCGCCTGACCCAGATGCACCATCACCTGAACGCACCTGGGCGCTGGCCATCTCAGCTGGCCGCCCCCGCAGAACCTCAGGTGCTTGCGTACCGCCATGCCCTCCTCCTTACCAGCACAGCCGCCATGCCCAAGCCCTAGTCGCCAGAGGCCCAGAGCACCATCGCCCACACCCTGCTACAGGCGCGCCAGCCTCCATCGCACCCAGCAGCTCTGCTGCTTACCCGAACGGCCAGCAGACCCATCTGGCTGCTTCAAGAAGCTTCTCCCTGTGGATGAGGCCACCCTATAAAAGAAAATGGAAATAGGTAAGTGGGAGAAAAATTTATATCGGTAAAATAATGAGATGGGAATGGGGTTGTGGCAGTAAGATTAGTTGGGATATTTATTATTTATTTAATGAGGGTGGGGTGGGATTAAAAATGGTTTTTATTTATTTGATGGAATTGGATGGGGTATGTGGCATATTTGTAGTGGGTGGAGTATTAAAATCTTTTATTTATTTACAACTCTATTAAAAGATATTTACAAAAATTTTATTGTAACAAAAATTACTTATATACAAGAATTATTTAAAGATCTTTTATTTTTCAATGTGTATATGTGCAAAGAAAGAAAGACAAATGAATTTGATTATTCAATCTGAAAAAGAAACAGTAAATTGTTGAATGAAAATCTAACAAGTGTTTTCTACCCCAATATCCATTAACATGTTAAAAAAAACTTATTTATAGATGAAATGAAAATTATAATCAAAATACACATTATTTATGGAAAAAGAATGTCAGAACTCAACTAAATGTATGAAATTTAACGCTAAAAATTAAGTAATTATCAACAGGCTTGCTAGATTATATATGGACTGATTTGTTCCATTGCACAGGATCCCAGTTTCCATTATTTCCGACACAGATCTAAGGTTTACTTCAGGATTTTGGCGCAGTTTGTGGAGAGCCCTTGGCATCGAGTTGAGACTCAGTTCAGTGTACCACCCATAGTTAGATGGTTAGTCAGAGAGGACTTTACAGACTTTGGAGAGTATGTTAAGAGCTTGTTGCTTGGACTGGGGTGGCACTTGGGAATCCCACCTTGCGATGGTAGAGTTTGCATACAACAATTGTTATCACTCGAGCATTGGAATGGCACCATACGAGGGTTTGTATGGTCGGCCATGCAGGACACCACTTCATTGGTTCGAAGTGGGTGTGAGGCAACTTTTGGGACCAGAGATGGTACATCAATGTGCAAACATAGTTACTTTAGTCAGACAGAGGCTTCAGGCAGTACAGAGCAGGCAGAAGAGCTATGCAGATGTTCGCAGGAGGCCGTTGCAGTTCAGCGTGGGTGACCTTGTGTTCTTGCGGGTCTCACTGACCAAGGGTGTCATGAGGTTTGGAAAGAAGGGAAAGCTTAGTCTGAGGTATATTGGACCTTTCCCTATCACAGAAAGGATTGACGATGTCGCGTACAGATTGCGTCTTCTGGCAGAGTTAGCAGGTGTGCACGAGGTTTTTCACGTTTCGCAACTGAGGAGGTACGTTGCAGATCTATCGCACGTGTTAGATTTCTCGCAGTTAGAGGTTGCACCAGATTTGTCAGTACTAGAGCATCTAGTCAGAGTTGTGAACCGTAAAGTGCAGCAGTTGCAAAGGAGGCAGATTCTACTAGTCAAGGTTGTTTGGGAGAACCGCGTTGGTGGCGAGGCCACAGGGGAGCACGAGGATGAGATGAGGGAGCATTTCCCTTATTTGTTTGATTGATCGATATGTTGTTTTTCCTTAAGTTGCTTCTTGTTGAAATTGAGTTTCTTTTGATTTCGAGGACGAAATCCTTTTAAGGAGGGTAGAATGTAAGACTCAGCCCTCTCGGGCCCTTGGCCTCGTCTTCTTGGTCGCGACGGACCCCTTGGTCGGGACATTGTCGCGCGAGAGAAGCCGGTCGCGACATGCTTTTGGTCGCGGCACACCTAGCCGTCACGTTCTGGTTGCAACGGAAGTGGGCATCCCATTCTTGTCGCGGTGTCTGAAGGTGACATGACTCTGGTTCTAATCGTTTTGACCGTTGTCCTTTCTATCAGAATGGCCTTGTCGGGTGTCAGGCGCGTACAGCATTGACGCGACCTGGCAGTCCATCGTGTTAAGGTTTTCCCGATCTTCGATGTTTGACCACTTTTGGTGTCGCGCCGGGGTAGGCGGTCATGACATGGCCGCGACCTGTAGGGCGGTCGCGACAAGGTTGTTGTCGTGTTGGCCCGACCCATCGTGTCTCTGGGCCCGTCGGTTGAAAACCGAGGCGAGTGACCCTTTTCCCTCTCTCTCCTTTCTTTCTTCCCTTCTTCTTCTTCTTCTTCCTTCTTCCTCCCTCGAGCCTCCTTTGCTTCTCCGGTGTGTTTGTGGTGCTCGTGGCAAGGAGGTGACGTCCCCTTGGTATAGGCGACGTCCATGTGGTGCTTGGAGCGAGGAGGAGGTGGCCACTCCGACGTGAAGGCCCCAACGGGTCGACTCTAATCATTGAGGTAGGGACCCCTCTTTCCCTCTCATTCTAACATGCTCCCTTCCCCCTTAAGATCCTCGTTTCTCCCTGGTTTTAGGGTTGGGGGGTGTGTGAGATCCATGCTCATGGTGAGTGAGGTTCCTTCGAGCATAGGTTTCCTTGTGATGCATGCTTTATGGGATTTGAGGGTGGTTTGCCGTGATTAGAAGTTTCTATAGTGTTTCCCATGCTCCCCTCCCCCTGTGGATGTGTTTTTTGTATGGTTTTGGGGGTGGCCTTGGGATGATTGTCCCAAGACCCCTCTCTACTCAGGTCGAGACTGGTATAGGGGTTGCGATGATGTCGCGACCGGCATGGCTGCCGCGACATCATCTCGACGCCCTGGGACAGCCATGGGTGTCGCGACAGTATCAAATTCAGGTAAGTACTTGCGGGGTTCCACTTTCCGTGGAGCCTTCTTTATTTCCAGTTCTTATGTACCCATTGCACCAATGCTAGTTTCCTAGTACGGTCCTACACTAGTCGTTCGCCCGGTGCTCGGCACCTGAGGGCTTGTCCCATGAGAGTGGTTGTTACCGTTTACCTGGGACCTCCATCTCCGTGCGCCTGTTGAGGGAGTGCTCTGGGTGGCGGGCGTGCTCGAGTCACGGACTCTGGAGCAGAGGGGAAAATAGTGGTTAGGACAGCGGCATTGAGTCGTTGTAGAGCTCTCTTGGTTGGTCTGGGACGCCAAGGCCATTTTGGAGTCTTCCCGGCATAGACCAGTCAGTCCTTCTTCTCATTGCATCGCTCTTTGTGGCCCCGGAACCACTTAGAGAGGCCAGGAGTGGGACTGTAGTCTGGCCAGACTACGGCAGTTACTGTTGTGTTACTTGCGTTCCTACCCCCACTCTGACGAGACATGGAGGTTTGGACCTAGGTCGAGGGTAAGACGTCAGTGGACACTCCTGACCGGTTGACTAGTGGTAGCGGTTTCCGTAGCTAGTGTGGCTTGTCCAAGTAGGGTTCCCCCTGCCTGTGTTTACAGCCGTGGTCATGACATGCAAGTCGTACGGAATTTCCGACTGTGGTGCCCTTTCGTACCGTTGCTAGTTAGTTAGCTTTGCTTTCGCACTTTCTTGTGTAGATTAGAATATATATAACAACAGTCATTTACTTTGATTATATATATTCTTTCCCGCCTGTTAGAGCCAGTAGGAGATTGGTAGTCGCTACTGAGCTTCTGTTGTGAAGCTCATCCCTTCCTTTTCTAGGTGAGACTTCTCAGCGGCAGTCGTGTGCGCGTCGGGCGGAGGAGGGGGGGCAGTAGTCGTCGTCCCCGTAGCTAGCAGTGAAATCCCCCTTTAGTTGTACTTCACCCTCGAGGTATGCCCCTAAGGGCTCTATTCTTCCCCTCTTTACTTGTACTCGTTGTGTGTTTGGACTGTACCTAAAGCGATCTGTTGCGGTCTCGCTCTTCTTTCTACTTCTATGTGTGTGCTCCTAGTTCAGTAGTTGACATTTATTTCCTTTACATATTATGTTAGACTTGTGTTATAACCCTTCTAGGTCCCCGGATCCGTGGGTGGTGACCGCGAAAATCAGGTCCTCGGCTGTGGCCGAGGGTTGGGTTCTCGGGGTCGTTACATATAGAAGACAATCTCCATCAAGACTACAAAAATTTAAGACTTGTGTTGAAGAAGAAAATATTCCATGTAAGAGTCTATTGTGTCATGATGTCCCTACATGATGGAATTCAACTTATTTGATGTTAGACACAACACAAAAGTTTCAAAAGGCATTTGAAAGATATGAAGAACAAGATCCATTTTTCAATAGTGATCTTAATGAAGGCGATGGTTTAGGAAAGCCTCAAGAGGAGGATTGGGTGATAGCTAGAAATTTGACCAAGTTATTGAAGACATTCTATGATACTACTTTGAAGATTTCAGGGGCTTTGTATGTCACTTCCAACACTTATTTGCATGAGCTTAGCAATGTTGAGTATCTTTAAAGGAATGATGTGAAAGTGATGATCATGCATTTGGAGACATGACATTTAATATGAAACAAAAATTTGATAAATATCGAGGAAATCCTAAAAAATTGAATCTCACGATGTATTTTGCTGTTGTTCTTGACCCATGATTCAAATTGGAATATATTGACTTTTCAATCACCGAAATGTTTAATGTTGAGAAGGCTATGGTATTGAATAAGAAATTGAAGACATCTCTTTTTGCTTTGTATGATGAGTATAAGAATATGTTTAGAACAACAAGTGGACAACAAAGCAATGTGGTTCAAGTGTCAACTCCAGCTTCCAATTCTAGTCTAACCACATTGAGTGATATGCCACTTTATTATAACAAGTACAAGCAACACAAAGTTGAAAAAGAAATTGAAGATGTAAAGTCTCAACTTGTTAAATATTTGGAAGAAGATACAGAAGAAAACATGGGGACATTTGATATTCTAGCGTGGTGGAAAGTCAATAGGGCAAGATTTCCAATTCTTTCATCAATTGGCACACGATATTTTGGCTATTCCTATTTCTACCGTGGCTTCTGAATCTGCATTTAGCACTGGAAGTTGTGTCATTGATGCATTTAGGAGTTCTTTTTCTTCTAAGATAGTGGAAGCTCTTATTTGCACTCAAGATTATTGGATTCGAGTAGGAAAAGATCGGGTCAATGTTGAGGAGAAATTAGATGATATTGAACAAGTAGATGAAGATATGTAGAGTTATTAATGTATATAAAGTGTTATCTTTTATTTATTAATGTATGTAATTTTTTTCAAAATTGTCAAGTGTTACATTGGCACCCAATGTCATTAACATTACTTGAGGATTAATGGTGGAACTGTGGTAAATTGTTTACACCTATTCTAGATGTTTTCCTCATTTGCACTCATTTGCATGTTTTTTTTTTCATTTGCTAATCTTTTGCTTCTTTGATTCAGAATGGGGAAAAAAGCACTTCAAAATTTAAAGAGTCATGACAATTATTTGTCATATTTAAATGATGGTCCCTGAATTATGCATGTAATGATATGTATGTGTGCATGAATGATAGTCTCTTTGATGTTAGACAAGATTATGTGTTGATGGATGCAACATTTGTGATTTTCTAGCAAGTTAAAGATAGTGTGTGAATGAATGTTAAGGTTTAAGAATTGCTTTACATAATTATGTGTGAATGAATGAATGAATGTGATACTTTTGATTTTCTAGCAAGTTAATGAATTCCTAGATGATTGTGTGATCAAATGCCAAGGTTTAGGAATTACCACATGATTATGTGTGATTTTTTTAGCAGGTTCAAAATTTGCTAGAAGAATTGCCAATGAATTATGTGTGAATGAATGTTCAAGTAATATGATTTTCTAACTAGTTTAATAATTATCAAATCATTTAGTATGTGGGAATGCACTCAGGTTTGCAAAATTATCAAATTACTATGTACAAGTGTTCTTTTGTTGATATTTTGTAGGCTTTTAACCTTCAAACATGTTTGAGAATCACCACAAAATGTATTTTTTTTCAATTGATCACTATTTACGAAATAGCATTGGTTCATATATGTACATACTAGGCCCAAACTAAATCTCAACATTTTTATATGGTTTACACAAGCTCTCACAAGGCCCATAAGGCCCAAACCAAATTGAATAAACTGAACCAAACCCAATCAATTCGGTTTGGTTCAAAATGGTTCAAATATTTCCTTCGATTCAGTTTGGTTCGGTTTGGGGTGTAGTTCGGTTTGGTTCAATTTTGTCAAAAAAAGAGTACAAATTGGACCAAACCGACCTGTTAATAGTCTTAGTAGCAACCCTAGATATTTATGTCTAATAAGGCTCCATATGCAGACCCGCTTCCCGTGAACAGACCAAAGTCTCGCAAGGGATAGCTCACACATGAGGGTGTTCACAGTTCGGTTCGATCCGGTTTGGACCATTTTTTTTTCCGAAAACCAAACCGAACCGAACCTACAAGCAAACCAAAGTGAATCAAACCGGTTCGATTTGATTTGAATAAAAAAATAGAGGATTTAATGGCAGTCTCGAGTTTCGAACTGGGGTCTTCTCATGGAGAGTGAAGCACATTAGCCAACTGGGCCACGCTTTCTCTTATGAAATAATGTATTCTTAAATATATTTAATATATATTCGGTTCAATTGGTTTTCCAACAAAAAATCGAACTGATCCACGAGACCTGTCAACCCGAACTGAATCGATCTGAATCGGTCGATTCTGATCGATTTTTCAGGTTGGACCATATTATGAACACCCCTACTCGCACATGTGTCCAGTAAGAATATAACAGACAACCACAAAAGTATAAGAAACAAGAAAGTACAACAAATTACACTATCCCAATATATTATTACATGTCCAAGAGAAAGGTACAACTACCTGAGACATAACTACAACTCAATTGCTGGTGGTATAAGTCAGTCACAACATCTCTGCAAAACAAGTATGCTGCTAACACTTGAAAAGAACTATAAGGGAGTGAGCTTAAAAAAGTCACAGGCTCAACAGGGACCTCCCAAAAGAAAACAACAACCAGAAACTGCACAAAGTAGCTAACGCCTCCACCACTCAAGATTTCACTGGGAACACCGACAGTAGAACCACTAGAGTAAAGACATGCTCGCAATGAACATAATTAAAGTGCATTTAAACATAAACACACTAGCAACATAGGTCACAGAAAATGAAGAGAACAACAGGACTAGCATAGAAACACCAGTCCCCCACAGCAACTGAAACGACTAAGCCACGAGCCACATAGGCAAACTACCAACGAAAAGTAATGGGAGTGACAGAAAGGAGCCAATCCACCACACACTAGAATAATAAAACACATCGGAGGACAACCCACAGAAAGGTAAGAACACAACAAGTGGAAGGTCACACAACAAGACCTCCATGGAGCATAACTCCACAATAACACCTGAAACCGGCACACGACATGTCACAACGACTAGCTACCCAAGAAGGGTATAGGTACCTAAAATGAGAAGGCACCACGATAAGACCACAACCACACAACTACGCAACTAGAAGCCTTGCACGACCAACGAGTAAGAAACTATAGCCAGTGAACACTACAACCAATATCACAACTCACAACCACGACTGGCTGGAAACCCGAGTCACAAGGAACGATGCCACCACTCGGGTAAAGACTATTGGTTCATGATGTCAGTATCTAACTCAAACTAACAAACACGAGAACCACCTCTCAGTCTCGCAGCCATAAATAGAAAGTCCAACTATGGCTCCACCACAACACTGCGTAAGTCAAAGAACTGTTGAGACTAACCAACACCACTCTGTAGCAACACATGCTGCAGACCTACAACTGACACACCTCTATGGGTTCTAGGACCCGCAGAGTGAGGAAAGTGGAAACACAGGATTAGCTGAGGAACAGTACGTCTACTAGTGTCTATCCCCCAACCACAAGCGCGCTACAATCTACCGAACAAGGAACACTCGCACACCACAAGTCGTTGCCCCACTATCGTCTTTCCCTCAGCTGGACGAGCTACTCAACAAACAAACAAGTGAGGGTGTGCAAGAAGACGACACAGACTTCTACAGTATATACAGTATCGGGATAAACCCCAAGCAGACATGTGCCTAGCTCATAGAGAACCTAGCGTATCAGTCTAGAGAGGTATTCCAGAATAAGCGCCGGACCACCAAACTCGGCAACTCACACAAGCCACGCTGCACACATAACACACACTTAAACCTTTCATTCATAAACCACGGTGTACCACGATTGCTCATCACGGGTTATCATATAACCCCTAACACAACTATATACAAATACAACTGTATACAAATACAATTGTTTAACACATAAACCACATAACTCTTATATACTTCACATAACTAACATGATCAACATAAATCACTAACTAATCATGTCTATTAACCCTAAGTCATGCATTACTAACATTAAATCAGCTTAAACATCTTAAATTAACTTTAAATAGCCAAGGCTAGGTCCACACAAGACCCTCATTGCCTAACACCACATCACACACTTTGGAAAGCAGAACGCGACAGGGTCGACTATCGCATTAAGAACGCGATAGCCCAATAAGCCGCATTCACAAAGAGAATGTGACAGGGTTAGGGGTCGCGACCTGAACGCGACAGTCCGACCCATC
This sequence comes from Colocasia esculenta, assembly GCA_014218235.1. Taxonomy (NCBI): domain Eukaryota; kingdom Viridiplantae; phylum Streptophyta; class Magnoliopsida; order Alismatales; family Araceae; genus Colocasia; species Colocasia esculenta. Next base: position 30,530,411 of record CM024757.1, on the reverse strand, counting down.
TCCTTCTCAAATGGAACCACAAATTCTTCGATTACACCAAAAAATCTCTAAAAACCACATTTACATTCAAACCAAACCTCTACAAATCAACTAAACGATTTAAAGCTCTCATCTACACCTCGATTCAGGATTCACATACTTTAAACTATTCAAAGAACACAAGAAAACGAGGGAATCTCCCTCCCAACGCGAAGAACTCGAAGAACAAGGCTCAATCGATACTTTCCACACTCCGGACAATCTCTTCATGTCGAAACCACACCAAAACACGTGCCTCCAAGTCAAAATTGCCAAGAATTGCCACAAAGTCCCTCTCCATAGCCGAGCAGAGCTCCTTGCTCTATTTGGCCGCCAAACTGCCTCTTAACCAATCGAAACCAAAAACATGACGCAAGTTACCATCGCGTTAAGAACGCGACTGTAACACCCTGAAAATTTTTATTTATTGAAAAAATTGAAAAATAAGGTTATTAGACTTAACCATTATTCTTAAATTGAGTTAATTGATATTTGGGAATGTTTAGCATTAATAAACGTTTCCCCAGTGTCATACTTGGACGTGCGCGCTCCCACAGGGCGACACTGAAAAACTAAAACGAAAATAAAATCAAAGAACATCATAATTTCCAAAAAAATGTGAAGATATCAGAAATGTAATTATCTGAATTTTTCAACGTACGGATTTCGAGATTAAGTCGACGCAACCATTTTCCGGGTGATTTTTCACCTACTGTAAAATAAATTCTAAAAATTAAACTAAAATCTCCATAATTTGTAAAACCATCAAATTAGTCTATGGTTGAAATTTTAGGACAAATGGATACCTTTTGAACATGTTTACATCAAGTGTAATGGGCCAGCCAAATTTTGATCTAATTACGGTAGGGATTTTATGGGGATTTTTGGTTTGTCTACGTGTGACGTGTTGAGAAGGCCACAACACATGGTAGAAGCTTCCATGCTTATTCCTTATGTGTAAAGCCTTGGGGGCTTGCATGGGAAATGTGTCCCCAGCAAAACCCAATCGATTTTACGGTGACATCTCAAGGGCGACGTGTTGTTGTGTGTGATGTGCGTTGAAGGCTATAAAAGCACTTCAGTGACCTTCATACCCATTTTTTCCGATTCCCCTCCTGTTGTTGTGAGGCTGCTATACTTGCAAGGTTTTACAGTTAGTGTGTAGCTAGAACTGCTAGTTCTTCCACTTCTTGCTCTTACCTCTCTCCTGCCCTGTGCCTACTGCTGCTTTGGGCTGTGCGGCTACACCTGATAGCCACCCTGCTATGAGTGTTGTTTTGTTTTGATGGAAGTTGCTGCCGCATGAACTGCTGTTTCTGCTGTTCGTGTTGATAGTGCTTGCAAATCTCGCTACAGTTGGAGTACTCTTGCTGAAGTATTGTCTTGCACCTTTGCGTGCGAGGCAAGCTACTGGAGCTGCTGCTTTCCTTGTTTGATCAGAAGTGTGAGAGCTGTAGCTGTTGGGGGCAGCTGCACCTTGGTTCCATCGAGACCATCGGAATGAAAGTAACATCCTTCAAATTTAGGTAGGATTCGATTCTCTTTCTTTCTTCTCTAACTCATGTTCTTGAACATGCTTTAGAACCTATTGTTTGGATGTTCCAGTTTGTGTTCTAGTGTCATGAATCCCTCTAGCACTACATGTGTGTCTTGTGTGGCTGTAGAAGCTACTCTTTGAGTTCACATAGTCTCTGTTTGGAAAGGATATTCTTCCAGTATCATGTGGTAGCAGGTTCCTAGCTATCCATGTGTAGGATTCATCTCCCTCTAATTCTGTTCTATCTCTCGTTTATGGCAAGGAAGTCTTGATAAAGGAACATGTGTATACCAGTAACTCCCCTGTTCCTATCTCAATTGTGATAAACATATTCATATTAGAAAGGATGAGATCCTTGTCCCACTGGAAGATCAAGGTTCTTCTTCCACTTTTGATACTGATTCATGTTATAGAGTTGTGTAGAAGTCTAAACCTCATTAGAACATGTAGGGACTTCGGTTTAGATGATTGATACTGCAAGTCTTGATTTATATCCATGAAACACTTTGTGGTTTAGTGTCCATCATGTAGGAATCTTCTATTAAATCATTGCTATCAAGGCTATACTTTCAGTACTACACTTTGTTAGTTTCTAGCTAGCCAAGTTTGAATTATAAATCTCTTGTTTCATCTCGATTGTTTAGCTTATAAACCACTGTGAGAACTCCAATTAGACTCTTCTATTTGATATAAAACATGCATTGGTTTATAAGTTCTATAATTAGGGTGTTTAGTATGGATTTGAAGTCATTTCTGGAAGTTCTACTGCTACCTGTCGACAGCCAGCCCAAATCTGTCGACAGGCGCATGCCTTCCAGAACTCCAGGTTTCTGGACTGTGTGGATCTGTCGACAGATCCATTGTTGCTGTCGACAGATACACACAGAGCCAGAAAACCTGAGCTCTGTCTGTAGCCATCTGTCGACAGATCCTTCCTAGCTGTCGACAGATATTGCCCTGTCTTGGATTTCAGCACTTTTTCATGTGTGAATCCTTGCTAAAACTTCACCCTATTGGCCTACCAAGTTACCCCCTTAATTGTCCTAGTGTTTACTGTCATTTCATTGAAAAGATTACTACCTTGGTGTACCTTACTCACCTTAAGTTATCCTTGAAGTTGTTAACTACGAATGACACTTTGTTGAGTCCATTCTCCTGTATTTGGTAATTGAGTTCATGTAACTTGATGTCTTGAGAGTTCAAATGCTTGAACACCATGTGAGATATGATTAATTGATGATGATGACATTTATTGGGTCCTTGGACCCCACCTGTCTGATATGCCTGTGCAAATAGGGCTGGTCCAGTCCTGGGAGGAGCACCCGAATTCATTTTCTGACCCTACGGAATGATAAAGGACAACTACTGTGCAAATAGGGCTGGTCCAGTCCTGGGAGGAGCACCCGAATTCATTTTCTGACCGTGCGGAATGATAAAGGGCATCTGGATGTTTGGCATAGCATCAAATACTGTCTGATTATGGTCATCATGTTACCTGTCCGGTGTGAACATATATGTGAGCCAAACTATGAGATTCATTGTGAATTCCTGAGCATGTTTGTATTACAATACTACTGTAACACTTTAACTGCCATGATATGATGCTTACATGTTCTTCTGTGATATCAATCTAGACTTTTTCCCTGATCATTATATAGCTAAATCCTTTTGATTTGAGAATTTGAATCCTACTGGGCTAGTTAGCTGATCGAATCCTATTTCTTTCAGGTATCTACGGTTTTAGAAGGCGGGACATCAGGATTTGTGGGCTGAGAGACCAACCTTTAAGGCATTTAAGTTTGAATTGTAAATGGAGAGTCATATAATACCTGTAGACTGTCAATGAATAATTATTTTTATTTAGTAAAGTTCGAGCATTCTTCTGCTCAAATACTTCAAAGTTCACTCTTGATTCCTCATGCGTTCACGTTCCGACATTTATAGTTATATTAAATGACGGGACGTGACAGCGACGTACCTGGCCAACGCGTTCAAAAACCCAGTGTGCCACATGTCACTCATGCATCCAAACAACTAAAAGAAGCGGTGCAGAGAATGCAAAGCAAGCGGGTGATGTTCAGAACGAGAGATACACCCCCGTTGCATTCTCAACTGGAGAACCAATGGGTTGTTTGGGCTGAAATCTTCGGCGCACAATACCCACACAAGGAACGAAGGCCACAACCAAGGCCCAATGGCCACACATTGGCCAAAAGTACCACACTACAACCATTAAACTCAGATCCGAACTGCCATGACGCTATAGATTTGGTTTGAAACATTGTGCAAATTGTTAGAGTTTTGATGACAGATCAAGCAATTCTCATTATACTTAAATCTCCCTTATCTAATATAAGTTTTGGTGATAAGAAAATTGAGATTAACAAAAGTCAATGACAAAATTAAATGCATTGACAAAATGACAAGGTTCATCATTGGAAAATCAAGTCTTATCACTCCCATGTATAAAAATATAGTCACAAAAATAATGAAAAATAAGTCTTAGAAACGAGTCTTAGATTCACTGCAATAGAAAATGAGTCTCAAGAGACAAGAAAGAATCAAGTCAAAAACAAGTTGCTAACTTATCAGATAACCAAGTCCCAAGGCATCTTAGAAATCGAGTCCTATACTCAACTTGAAAAATTAAATCGAAGACTCAAGTAGAATGAAGCCAAGTCTTAGACACAAAGTCAAATCAAGTCCTAGGCTCAATCCAAAACAAATCTTAAACTTTAAGTCAAATTGAGTGTAAGACTCAGCAAAATCGTCTTAAGTTTGACTGATCAAGTCCTAGACCCAATATGAAAAATGAAGTCTTAGACATAACTAGAAAATTGATTCTAAGACTCAATCAGAAATTAAGTCATAGAAATCGAGTCGTAGACACGATGGGCAATCGACTTTGAGACTTAATGAAAAAAGCAAGTCCTTGAAAGAATTAAGTCTTCAAAAGAAATCTAGTCTTAGATCCATTAAAAGAACCAAGTCTTTAGTTGAGTCTCTAGTACAATGAAAGAATCGAGTCTTCAGAAGAAATCAAGTCATAGACACATTGAAACAATCGAGTTTTATAAACAAAAAAGAAGAAGAAGAAGAAGAATCAACAATAATGAGAGAATCTCCTCTCTGAGTCAAAAGAATAGATTCTCATAAGAATTGACACCCTAAGTCTTCGTGAATTAAATTGACTCTCAAAGTAGAATCGAATCTAACACTCAATTATTTAAAAATATGAGACTTATTGAAAGAATGGAATCTCAAGTTAAAATGACTCCCTAAATAATACCAAATCTATTGAGTCTCTTTAAGACTCAAAATCGAGTCTCACTTAACACTGAAATCGAGTCTTCAATCTGAAATCGAGTCTCACTTAGAGATTAAAAATCGAGTCTTACTCAAGAGATTAAAATCGAGTCTGACTCTAAGGAAAAAAAATGAGTCTCATAAAAATGACTCTTTAGAAAACAACACAACTTATCGAGTCTCTACAAGACCCAAAATCAAGTCTTACACACAATGAAAACAAATCACAGAAAAAAAAAAACGAGTCTTACAAAGTGACTCCCAAGAAAACAACAAAACCTATCGAATCTTACACAAAAAGAAAATGACTCGTACTTAGAACTGAAAAATGAGTTCTACACTTAACGAAAATGACTCTTAGAAATGATTCTCACATAAGAAACCTTTAAGAATCAATGCTTATATGTTGTACATGATTAAAAGTATTTTTATGATAGTGTTTAAACTTTGAAACATTTGTTTATATTCTGTTAAGTTTGAAGTACATTGTAAGGTCTCGGGTCTTTAATGGATCCTTATTGGGTCTGTAGAGGTCCTGTGTAGTTGACGGCCAGGGCTTGCCGTTGAGTCTGAGTCAGCGTCCAGCGATGTGGATGTCTGAGCTTGAACTCAGCGACAAGCTATGTGGACGTTAATCTGTAGGCGGTTTAGTTGGCGGCCATTGATGTTGACGTCGACTAACCAGTCCTGTTGAAATAGGGCAGCCCGAGAGCAGGGTTTCTTCTTCTCCTTTTCTCTCCTTCTTTCCTCCTTAGCCTTTCTTGATTCCTGTAGCTTCTGTTGGGTAATTTGAGCTCGTGGGAAGCTCCTGAATCGTGTGGCGTCGCTAGTTCGAGCGGGAATCGCAAGGTTTTGGCGTGATTCGCGCGGAGTCTTTAGGGAGATCCGGCGCGATTGGTGGCTGTTTGGGGATTCTTAAGGCGTTCTGAGGTAGGGACTTAACCCCTATAACCTTCCCCAGCAAACCAGCATGTCCAATTAACTTAATTGATGTGCAAATCATGGTTTAGGGTTTGGGTTATATCATGCCGGAATTGAGGGTGGTTTGGATAATCTAGGTATTAGATTGTCTAATTATGTTGTTCTGGTAGTGTAGATTGATGAGAGGAAGTGTTTCCCTCCATCAGTCAGAGTTTAGTTATGTGTTTCTGCCTATTGGGACTGATTCGGGTTAGTTCTGGGTATGGGGAGCTGAAGATATCAACGTCCACATCTGTTGACGTTGAGATCTTCAGGGGTGAATTAAACGACAAGGTCGATTGCCGTTTAGTTCCTGTTAACGACATGTGGGTTGCTGTTTACCCCATGTTGGCAGCAATCGATGTGGCCGTTTATATCCTGTCTCCCAGCAGACCTGAGTTGTGTGTTTAGAGGCGATTGCCATGTGATGCCCGCCCTAATAACACATATGGGCCAGGCTTAGAGTGTGACTCCGCCTGTGCATAGTAGTAGTTGTTTGTGGCACGAGGTGTTTACTACTGTACGGGGTTTCAGACGTTGAGTGTGTTCCGTCTGTTGTACGCGCGTTGCGTTACCGTGTACCCGTTTCTGTTGTGTTACCTAGGCGTGGGTGTGACCCCGTCTAGACGACTAGCGTGTGGTTGTCCTCCGCTAGTGAGCCGGGACATTGAGTGCGACTCTGTCCTGTGCGTACTCCTTGTGGTGGTTTTGAGCCGGTCTCCGTGGAGCCCCTTCTCTACCGCTAGGGTCAAGCGTAGGGGAAAAACCGGTCGTGGACCAGACGCGAGAGAGAGCGTCTGTAGTGTGCACACGTGGCTGGGGTTGAGAGCCTCTGTGGTGACGGGACGCCGAGCCACAGACCCTAGCTGAGTCCTACTTGCTGTGTGTGTGAGTGTGTGTTACTGAGCCGTGTGGTTTACAGTTTTGTGTGGTGCGACGTGTACTTACTTTCTGTTTTTACTTTCCGCACTTTAGACTGTTACCGGTGGGGTTACTTTTCCCTACTGGGTCTCTTTCTTGAAACTCACTCCCTTCCCTTTCAGGTGGGTCTTCGTCGACTCCCGTTCCAGGCGAGTCTAGCCACTCCGGTGTTGGTGCTCCCTAGCTGCAGTGAGTTGTACCTTTTTGTTGTACTTCTGTACTCTGTACCTTCTCTCAGACTCTGAGGTTGTATATGATATGTTCATATAGTGGAATTTTACTGCTTTGCATGGTGTGTATCTTCTTACATATAGTCTCCTCGGACTCTAAATTCCTACCCTTCCGAGCTTGTCTCGTGGGTTAGCGGGTCAGAACTCGGGTTACTGGTTGTTACTGGTAATGCGGATTCTGGGTCGTTACATACATCTTCTTAAGGAATTAAATAAATAGTTTATATCTGTCAAAACGTTCAATGATCTTTATGACTGCCCAAATGAAAGCATGAAAGAGTTTTAAAACTCAATTTTACATTTAATGCTCATCTTGAAACTCTAATGAGACTTCCTGAAAGAAATATTTTGTACTGACATCATTTCCCATATTCTTCTTAAACAATGTTGACATTGGCCAAAATGCTAGACAGAAAGGTAACTTTTCCAGGTACCTACTATTGTCGAAAGATCTTTTAAGATATGGACCACCTATAGAATGATGTAAGGATAATCTACAATTTTGAAAAATATTTATGGGAACTACATTTCAAAGAAGAAGAACGAAGAAGTTGAGTGCGTACATAGTGAGCAAGAAAGAACCAGCTCAGTTGAGAAATATTAAGAAATAAAAAGAGAGAGTTATAAAAAATTCACAAGTGCATAATGTTCATTCAATAGCAATCAAAGCTCGTCTCAATCTCCTCATCCTCTTGTTGTAACCTGAAGAGCATTAAAGAGAGGAACATTATGCACTTAGCTAGTTTCAACCATCTGTTGAAGCCACACATGATTAACAATTCTTCTATCGCTTCATTTATTTTGATTTGTGTATCCAAAGTTGTTGAACATTCATTGTAGATATCATTCACCTTGGTAGAGGTAGTTTAGAAGTTGGCAGAAAATCCTTCATGGTGACCTATTGGGGTCTATATCAGTGAGCATTTTCTAGCTCGTAATAAAACGACGTGCTAGGTGTATACTAGTGAGTATCTTCTAGCTTGTAATAGGAAGATTTGCTCAGATGTATACCAGTGAGCTCATCTTCTTACTAAAAAAGAGAAGTGTTTGACCAGAGTGTCACCTACCAAAGGGTTGTTCCAGGAGTTCACCTTTTTACTTATAAAAGAAGGATCAATAACTGCCAATGGATAGTGAATGCCAAGAATTGTTGGTTCTTGGGAATTGGACTTAGGGTTGAATAGATTAATGCCAAAATAAGATTAAAAACTAGTGTCACTTGTGTGTTCAATTTGCATCCTTCATACTTAGCATTGCTTGTATTAATAGTCATAGGATACATACTTCTGCTGCCACAAACACATACGCACACATGATGTTTAGCATCTAAAGATATAGCTCACAATCTATAGTCAACGAAGTCATTCATTTTATTTAGATCATTCTTTTATTATCAGATTTTAAATTTAAGATAAAAATAACCCATTCACCCCTCTAAGTAATTAAGTCATAACCTGGACAACAAGTTTTGTACAAATTTTGTAATAAATTGGTGTACGTTTTACAATTTATGCAAAATTACATTGTGAAATTATCATGTTATATTTGAATCCCTTGATAAATGCTATGAACTAAACTACATTAAATACTATGACGGTCAAATTTTAATTGTTCAATGCTATAAATGTCTTTACAAAAAATGCAGATAAATGATATATGATGGCAATATAGAAGGATGTTGGAGAATGAATGACATGGTTGTAATGTAATTACTGCAACATGGAATTGAATATCATGGGTAGTTGTCTCTCTGTTGAAAATGTATTCGGCAAGAGATGCAGGTATTGGTTGCGAGGAGGTGCTTGGTTGTCCAAGCATTCTATACATATGAAGTAAAAGTTGAAATCACTCAATACTTGTGATAACTCAAGGCACATAAGAGATTGTAGAATGTTTAGGAGACTATATAAAAGTAGAGAGGGTTTGATGATCAAGACAACTTTCCATCTCATAAGCCCAATGTCCATGTTACAATGTAAGATCCATATAAATAGGATTATCAACATGTGATGTACAACAATAGGGTTATGATATGGGTAAGGAGTGATACCTAAGCATCTCTCCATGATGAACCAAGAATTTTAGGGAGTGGTACTTCATTAAGACATCACTCTACTTCAAGATTAGGGGGTGGAGACTTCATTGTTATTTCACTAGTTCTCCTCATTCCTCATCTGTAGAGAAAGATAAGGCAATATTGTCAAATATTCAAGAGATCAACTCGCATGCCTTTCAAGGGAGCATGACAAACAAACCACAATTGAAAATACTTACAAATGTAAAGACTAAGGTAGAAGCTGTGAAGGTTTAATTGTGACATTTTGGCACCAAGAAAGATTGACATTCAATTATACAAGTAGCCTTTACTATAAGATCATGTTATATAAAGCACAATTCTTTAGAAAGCATGTCTAGTCTCTTACCACAAAGAAACTGGCTAGTGTATATCTGGATATGGAGATGGAGGAATTGAAGAGCTATGTTGCCTCTTTCAAGAAAAAATGGTAGAAGTATGGAGTCAATTTTATGTGTGATAGTTGGTTAGGCATCATTAAAAGTAGCTTGATCAACTTTTTTTATCTACTACGATTGTCAAGTCTTCTATCACAAGTCAGTGCTTGCCTCCTGAGATAACCACCAATATATTTTATAATTGATGGAGTAAATAGTGAAGAAATTGGTGAGGAATTTATTATGTAGGTGCTCACTGACAATAGGGTAAATTACAAGAATGTAGGTGAATAATTGATGAAGACACATTCGCATCTTTTTTGGACCTTTACGTAGGTTTATTGTATGGACTTAATGCCAAAGGATATTGGTTATGCTCCATCAGGTTAAGTAGGTGATGGATGTAGTGCAGAATATCACACGATATATTTATACCATGTCTTTGTGTTCAAGTGGATGGAGAATTTCTATGATAATCATGTGTTGAGGCTAGACATTACAGGTTTGTCACGAACTTCATTTCCTTGGAGAGCCTCCTCCAACGCAAAGATGGATTAAATCAAATATTCATGAGTGATGAATAGTTGCAATCATCTTTTCCATCTTCACGTGAAGAGATAGAGGGATTTATCAATAACTCCAACTTTTGGTCCAAAGTCACCAAGATAGTTGAGATCATTGAGCTTTTGTATAAGGTGTTGGGAGTTGTGGTTGATGACAAAATACCAATAATAAATGTGGTATATGCAAAGTGAGAGACTCTAAAAAGGATGATGCTAAGGCTCACCGAAGCATACTCAACTTTTCATAGATATTGTGGAGGACATGTAGGATTGTCAAACAAGTAGAGATTCAATTATCACCCAGTTTCCATTTCAACAGTTACAATTCAGTCATTAATTCAGTCCATGTTTGAAGTGTTGATAATGATAATATTAACAACTTGGTGCAACCTACTGATTTCATATTGCGTTCCATTATGAGCACAAGCTTGCTTACAAGGATGAATGATAATTTTTGTAACATTTGTAATGGATAGGATGGCACGGAATCCTACTAGTGCTATAAAAGTTTTAAATGAGGTAAATTGAATGTGACCTAATATTACAACACCAAGTCGATGAATAGATTGTCGCACTAAATATTAGACAACTTAGTGTATATTCACTACAACATGAAGTTGAGGCTTAAACATGTGCAGATGGTTGTTTGAAAAGGGAGGGAGATTATGATCCCATAGATATTACTTATCTTAGGGATGATGAGGATCACATGGTAGCTGATGATGAGGATCACCAATGCAACCACAGAATGAGGCTAAGATTGACAAGGATGCTGATGATCTAGAAGATGCATCATGACCCAACAATTTTTAGCTTCTTTTGTTGATAAGCACAATATAGAAGCAGTTGTCGGGGATGTTGAGCAAGCAACTCCAACCACCACAACTCTAGACGACGTTAAAGTGGATCTAGATGATGAAATCGATGTGGGGAGCACCACCAGATATGATCATGGGGTTGTTATATATGAAGATGATGATGTAGCATTTGAGAGATTGAAAATGACGCCTCATCTCTTAGGTGGTTGTTTCCATTTGGAAGTTAGGGTATTTAGTAATTATATATATGTATGTTAGAAAGGATCGGAAAGTTGAGCCCGAGATATGTAGGACCCTTCCAGGTGTTAGAAAGGATCGGGGAGACGGCTTATAGACTGGGTTTACCAGCTGATTTTGCAGATGTGCATGATATTTTCCACGTCTCCATGTTAAGAAAGTGTATTGAGGATCCGGCTCAGATAATTTATTATCAAGGTGGTGACTTGAGGCCGGATATGACTATGCTTGAATATCCTGTGCAGATCGTTGATTGGAAAATAAAGAAATTGCGAAATAATGAAATCGAGCTAGTTAAAGTGAGATGGGAGAATAGGTTGGGAGGTGAGGATACCTGGGAGTTAGCCGGTGAGATGGCTAAAGGGTATCCCTATCTTTTTGAGTAAAGTATGTTATTTCTTTTTAGATGATAGTACTTGTAAAATGTTTATGTAATGTGATGTTTAAGTTTATGTTATGTTATGAATTTTGAGGTCGAAATTTATTTTTAGATGATAGTAATGTAACGTCGTGCGTTTTCGGATCCTTTTGGATTGTGTGTGTTGTGGTTGTGGTGGCCGTTGTGAGGCCAGTGTGGTGCAGGTTTGTGGAGTGTGCAGGTTTAGGACCTAAAACAGAATAGTATCGGCTACTGTTGGTTGCAGGTTGACGGCCAGAGGGGGTCGTTGACTAGGTTAACGACCAGCTAAGGTGACGTTAAGTTATGAACTTAACGGCAGTCTTTGTGGACGTCTAAGGCTGGCGGTTCCCTAAGCGACACTAGGGTTGACGCCAACCTGTGCAATCTGCAGGATATAGGGTCACCCGAGGGCAGGTTTTCCACCTTGTTCTCCCTCTCCCTTGCCCTAACTTCATGCCCCAACATTCCCAAAGCTTTCAACAGTCACGGGAGATTGGTTGGGGGATTGTGGAACGTAAGGCGGTGACGAATTAGGCGAGCAAACATCGGAGCGAGGTGTAATCTTCGTCGGAGCTCGCGGAGGACTCGGCATGAACTAGGGATCTTTAGGTGTTTTTAAGCATGTTCAGAGGTAGGGGACGATCCCATTAGAGTTTCTAAACCGTTAAAACATGCATAGGAAACATGTAAAAGCCTCTTAATTGAGTTTTTGGGTAAAGGTTCTTCATGCGGGGTTTTAAGGGTGGTTTGATGCAATTTGATGGTTGATCATGTAGTTCTAATTGTAAAATGATGCATGCATGACTTGGGAAAGAGTTTCCTTATGTTTCCCCGTTGTTTTGATGGTTGTAAACCCTGTAGAATCGATCTAGAGTTTCTGCCGGAACAGTGGCTGAAGATCTTGGCGTCAACATCGATTGTCGCCAAGTTCATCAGTCGGGATATAGACGGCCATATCCCTTGCCGTCTACTTCCCATAGGCGGTAGTCGATGTTGCTGCCAACATGTGTATAAGTAGAAATGGCTGATTATGGTATTTATCGATAATGAGTGGTGCGTTGGCACCTGTGGTGCACAGTGTGCACATGGTTTCTGTGTTTAGCGTACGGGGTACGCAGTTAGCTACTCACTTTCGAGGCTGCGTGTTGTTCACGCGAGTACAGTTGGGTTCACGTGTAGTGGACCATTGTTACCTGAGGTTTACGTGACGTTTCACGTGGTTTGTATGTGACGTGCACGTGGTTTTGTGTACGTGGCAAGTAGTACGTCGCCTACCGTGGTTACCTCTCCAGTTGGGTACCCCAAGTTCTTTGTGAGCCAGGCTGTTAGCTCGGGGTTTTGTCCCTGTACTTGTGTTGTACCGTCGAGGTCTGTGTCGTCTGACCTAGACACCCTCACTCCTTTGTTTGAGTAGTACGTCTGGCTGAGGGAAAGACGACAGTGGGACAGTGACACGTGTTTGTCTTTGGTCACTTGTAGCGCGCTCGTAGTTGGGGGTACGGACACCAGTAGACATACTGGACCCCAGCTAGTCCTTTTCCAGTGCCTCACTCTAGAGAGTTCCGGGCCAGGATCTCTAGAGGTGTCAGGCATGAGCCTGTGACCGTGTGGTCCGCAGGTCATGGTGTTTAGTGGTCTCCACCGTTGCTTGACCTTTTCACGTGGAGCGGCAGCTAGACCTTTCGTCCGTGGCTGCGAGACTGAGAGGTAGACCTGTGTTAGCTTGTCCGAGTCAGTCGCTGGTGTCGCGAACCAGTTCACGTGGCTCGTGTTTGGCGGTCTCTACTTTAGCTCGTACACTTGTACTGGTTTGCCGTTTATTTATTACAATTGTTTTACGTAGTCGGCAGACGGTGAGTACTTTTACAGCTTTAATATCCTACTTAGCTATTCTATAAATTGTTGGTATTGTTTACTGCTTTCGTACCTGTGTTTTGGTTTGCTCGGTGTTGGGGGAGTTCCCTACTGAGTCAGTGACTAGCGAGGCTCACCCCTACTCCCACAGGCGTGGGCGAGGAGGACGTTTCACGACCGTCATCCAGTTCAGAGCCACGACACAGCGGTGCAGGGTCAGTACCTCCAGCAGTGTAGAGTGTAGTGTCCAACTGTTAGTAGTTTACTTCTTTCAGTTGTACCCCGGGGTATGCCCCAGGCTCTTGTACTTTCTTTATAGTTTATGGATATTTGGCTCTGTAAATTCGTGTTGTATATATATAAAGGTGGTGTGTTCCTTTGTGTTTCCACAGACGTATGATTGATATTCCCTTGCGAGGCCGCGGCCCGTTTGCGGGAGGCGGATCCTTAATAAGCTTGATATCGATTTAACAGGGCTTAAGTAAGGCATTCCGCCACAGTTGGTATCAGAGCCAGGTCCTGTTAATATAAGGGAACTAGAAAGATACATAGCTTTATTTCGGTCTTTGTACACTGCTGGTAGGGGCCTTGGTTTCTGATAATTTGTTGTTATGTTTTTGGTATGGTGTTTTGTTTGTGTAGGAAACCTTTGAAATGGCATATAGAAGAGATTGGGGTGGTGGAGGAGATGATCCAGAGGAGAGTACTCAGCGTATGATAGAAAGGATTTGGGAAAGCCTTACAGATATTCGGGCAAGGATGGAACAGCAGGCGCCGGTGCCGCCAGCAGCGGTACCTCCAGTTGTTGGAGGGGCTGTACCTGAAGCCCCTGTATTGCCACCACCACCACCAGTGTTATTAGCAGAGGAACCAGTGATGCAAGTTGAGAAATTTCTGAGATTGCAGCCGCCTACTTATTGAGGAGGGCTGAATCCAGATACAGCTAGCACTGGGTCCATGAGATTGAAAGGGTCTTTGCGACCATGAGATGTCTGGCAGCAGATAAAGTCGTGCTAGCTGCCTATCAGTTGAGAGGTTTTGCATTGGAATGGTGGCTATTGAAGATGCAGACCACCTTTGCAGGTAGGACAGAAGAAGCTATCACTTGGTCGGAATTTCTTGATGTATTTAACGATACATTCTTTCTGATCCAAGTGCAGGAAGTGAAGAGAGAGCAGTTTCGGACTCTCCAGCAAGGTAACTCTTCAGTTTTAGAGTACCAGATGAGGTTTTTGGCGCTCAGCCGATATGCCCCTTATATAGTATCAAACAATAATATGATGGTTGAGTATTTTATTAGAGGTTTGAGAGTGGAGTTGCAAGATGCAATAGTACCTCTCATGTGTAAGACAGTGGAAGAAGCAGCTCAGAGGGCAGCTATGTTGGAGAGGTCTATTCGGACTCGTCAGGTGGGCGAGTCAAGCTCAGGTAGTTTTCGGCTACCGCAGCAGTCAGTGGGTGCGAGCAAGGGTAAAGCACCAGCATGACCTTCTTCATCAGGCTTTGGTAAATGGGGTCAGCAATTGAAGCAAGCATTCAAAGGTAAAGGAAGAGGATGGGGAGGTCGTCAGCAATTTCAGCAAGGTCGTGGTAGGCCAGAGGTGGAGGAGTCGCAGCCGAGCACCGCCAGGCAGCCCATTACTCCACCAGGATATAGATGTTATAATTGCAATCAGCCGGGACATTTGATCCGCAATTGCCCCTATCCGAGAGAGTACGGGTATGGAAGAGGTGTGCAGCAGCAGCCTCAGCAGTTCCAGCAGCCACAGGTAGGTCGTGGCAGGGGAGTACCACAACAGCGAGGAAGGGGTTGGGTTATGGCTATCACTCGAGCCTAGGCAGAGGCGTCAAATATGATAGAAGGTACTATACCAGTTTATGATTATTCAGCTAGAGTTTTATTTGATTCTGGTGCTTCACATTCCTTTATTTCTGAAGAATTTCTGGATTTTTTGGCACATCCCTTAGAAGAGAAATCTTGTGAGTTAGTAGTGGAAGTTCCTTCTGGTGAGCTTATGCTCACTCTGTGTTATGTGGATGAGGTTCCTGTGGTGTTTGAAGCTAGAGTTTTATTTGATTCTGGTGCTTCACATTCCTTTATTTATGAAGAATTTTTGGATTTTTTGGCATATCCCTTAGAAGAGAAATCTTGTGAGTTAGTAGTGGAAGTTCCTTCTGGTGAGCTTATGCTCACTCTGTGTTATGTGGATGAGGTTCCTGTGGTGTTTGAAGGGAACCAGATGCCGGGTCGGCTGTATGCCCTGCAATTGACAGATTATGACATTATCTTGGGTATGGATTGGCTGGAAGCATATGGAGCTATGCTAGATTGCAGAAAGAAAAGGATCAGATTTTGTCATCCTATTGGTGCAGTATTTGAATACCAAGGTATGCCTTTCTACGCCCCTAAGCTTCTAATTTCAGCAATTAAAGCTAGAAAGTTGGTTAATGCGGGGTGTGTAGCCTATTTAGGTTCGATTAGTTTGGTAGAAGCTAGTCAGTCTGTGGAGGCAGTTCCTGTGGTTAGGGAATTTGCCGATGTTTTTACTGAGGATTTGCCTGGTTTAGCTCCACATAGAGAGGTGGACTTTACCGTTGAGTTGTTGCCTGGTACCATGCTGATTTCCAAATCCCCTTATCGGATGGCACCAGCAGAGCTTAGAGAGTTGAAGAAACAGTTAGAAGTATTGTTACAGAAAGGGTTTATTAGACCGAGTCACTCCCCGTGGGGAGCACCGGTGTTATTTGTGAAAAAGAAAGATGGTAGTTTTCGTATGTGTATTGATTACAGAAAGTTGAATGAGGTGACCATTAAGAATAAATACCTGTTACCAAGGATAGATGATCTGTTTGATCAGTTGCAA
This sequence comes from Colocasia esculenta, assembly GCA_014218235.1. Lineage (NCBI taxonomy): Eukaryota > Viridiplantae > Streptophyta > Magnoliopsida > Alismatales > Araceae > Colocasia > Colocasia esculenta. The sequence goes on along the minus strand of CM024757.1, from coordinate 30,514,252 downwards.
TCAGCTAGAGTGTTTTCTAAGATTGATTTAAGGTCAGGGTACCATCAGTTAAGGATCAGGGAAGAAGATATAGATAAAACAGCTTTCAGAACAAGATATGGTCACTATGAGTTTGTGGTTATGCCATTTGGGCTAACTAATGCTCCTGCAGCCTTTATGGATCTGATGAATAGAATTTTTCATCCATATTTAGACCAATTCATCGTGGTCTTTATAGATGATATTCTGATTTATTCAGCATCCGAAGAGGAGCATGCAGCTCATTTGAGGTTTACCCTGCAGTTATTAAGGGATAACCAGTTGTTTGCTAAGTTCAATAAGTGTGAATTTTGGTTAAAAGAGATTCAGTCTTTGGGTCATGTCATCTCAGCTGATGGAGTGGTAGTGGACCCGAGTAAAGTAGAAGCAGTTATGAGGTGGGAAGTGCCTAAAACAATAACTGAGATCAGAAGCTTTTTAGGGTTGGCAGGTTATTATAGGCGCTTTATTCAAGACTTTTCCAAGATTGCAGCACCTATGACCAAATTGACCAGGAATGGTATACCTTTTGTGTGGTCCGGGGAATGCCAAAAGAGTTTTATGGAATTGAAGAAAAGACTTACATCAGCACCTGTGTTGGCATTACCGGTAGGAAGTGGAGGTTTTGTGTTGTTTACAGATGCTTCGAGGAGAGGGCTTGGTGCAGTGCTTATGCAGCATGGTAAAGTGATAGCTTATGCGTCCAGGCAGTTAAAGCCAACAGAAGAGAATTATCCCACCCATGATTTGGAATTGGCAGTTATGGTATTTGCCTTAAAAATGTGGAGGCATTACTTGTATGGCGAGATATTTGAGATCTTCACAGATCATAAAAGCCTGAAGTATATCTTCTCGCAGAAAGACTTAAATCTCCGTCAACGCAGACGGATCGAGTATCTGAAAGATTATGATTTCAGTTTGGCTTACCATTCGGGTAAGGCCAATGTTGTAGCAGATGCCTTAAGTAGAAAGGCATATGTGAGTCTGATGATGATTAAAGAATGGAAATTGTATGAAGAGATAGCAGAGAACTCCTTGTATGTGCCCAGTAGTTAGCGACGGGCAGTACTAGCTGCTAGTGCTATAGAGCCGTCTTTGTATTGGCAAGTGGTGGAAGCTCAGAGAGCAAATGCTAATTTAGCTGAAATTGTAAAGATGGAAGGAGTTACTATTGATGATAATTGTGTGGTTAGACTCAGAGACAGATTGTTCGTGCCAGTTGAAAGAGAAGTTAAGCAGCGAGTGTTAGAGGAGGCTCATAAGTCCCGGTACACTATTCACCCAGGCAGCACTAAAATGTACCAGGATTTGAGAAAGCATTTCTGGTGGCCTCATATGAAGAAGGATATAGCAGAGTTTGTTGCAGATTAAAGCAGAGCATCAGAAGCCTGGAGGTCTATTGTAACTGTTACACATTCCTCAGTGGAAGTGGGGCGATATTGTGATGGACTTTGTGGCAGGCTTACCAAGAACAGTTTCAGGGCATAATGGAATATGGGTATTTGTTGACACGTTGACTAAAGTGTGCAGATTAGTGGCAGTAAGTATATCTTGGACAGTGGATAGATTAGTCAAGGTTTATATTGATAGAATTGTCCCACTGCATGGGATTCCAAAGACTATTGTATCTGATAGGGATCCAAGATTTACTTCTGAATTTTGGAGGAGTTTGCAAAAGGTGATTGGTACAGAGTTAAGATATAGCTCCGCTTATCATCCTCAGACGGATGGTCAGACAGAGAGGACTATTCAGACCATTGAAGATATGTTGAGAGCTTGTTGCTTTTTGACGGCCCTCATTATACCGGTACGGTTATACCAACCCACGTCGGCATAGCGAGAGTCCTCACAGTGGGACATTTACCCAAACGATACTAACAGCTGAGATACACGTGAATATATAACAGAGTAGCGGAAGTAAAAGACCACAGTCTCCATTCATTCATCACCCACATTAAACATACATGCAATTCGCAACTAACATAAAAGGGACTAAAGTTCACATAAATTAAATTGCTGAAATAGAAGTACAAACTGTCCACACTTTTACATTCTTTTCATAATACTCTAATACAATATTCAAATTACATACTTATGAAATACACAAAACTCAAGAAACTCCAAAGCTAGTCTCCGCGCTCGGAGTCCGTCTCCACCGTCTCCTCCAACGGTGCCGTGTCACCAACTATGCCTGTACGCCGAAGCAAGGAGTGAGTCCAAGGACTCAGCAAGTAACACTACTCATGATATACACGTACAAGTCCTAGTGGTTTTTACATACACATTTACAATTTGCAATACATAGCATGCTAGTCAATTCAAGTTTCAACCTATCATGAAAGTTTTACAATTTTATATATGAATCATGCTTTCAGATTTCAAAGAATAAAAATTCACCTATCACATGCTCTCTATTCAATTTACTCATGAAACTTTAATCTTTAAAGAGCTAAAACATGAGAGCTACCAACATGAGCATTATGCATACATAGAAGGGGACATAACTAGCATGGATCCTCCATGTTTTTAAACACATTCATAGACATTTTCACATGCTTTATGTTGCTGGTTTCACATGGTTTCATGGCTGAAAACCTATACATGAAGGCTACAATATTGCATAAAACATATCACGTGATCAAACAATCATGCTATCTTGTACCCGTTTTCACTAATTATCTCTAACATGAATTCTAGACATCTTTGCACATAATAACATGATGACAATAACATAAATTTACTGATTTCACATGATTTCAGATTTGTCTCACATGGTTTTCAATAACATATTTTCACATCTTTAGTTCACATTTTCTTTACACAAGTTTCCTCTTTCACATGGTTCACTTTACACATACACATTCACATTGTCACTTACACGTTTACACATAGACACATACACATTACACATTTCACATTTTTAGGTGCCGTGACACATAGTCCAAACCACCAAAGAAGGACATATACACATCACATTACACATAGACGCCATCTAGGCATTCCAATGGCGACTCTTGGACTGCGCAGACCGAGAGAACAAGTCTCCACCCTAACCAGTGGTACTTGTCCACCTCCAGGATTTCCCCCTAATGCCCTTAGGGTCACTTACACATTGAACTTTCTCAGGGAGACTTTTCTCTGATACAGCTCCACTGCCCTCTACGGAAGCAGTGTCACATTGGCACAGTTACACATTTACACATTTACCGTTTTACACATGGTTTTACACTTCACACTTTTCATCACATTCACTTCCTCACTCACATTAATATCTCTATTTTTCCTACCATGGTACTACAGAATTTCAAGAGCTTAGCACACAGCAATTTCACCAATCAAGTTGGTTTTAGACAATAACTAATCACATTACGATAATACACGTAGATTATCACATTTCACATGAAAATACATAACTTTTTATTTACTTATCCAAATGACCTGAACTTTTGACCACATGCTGTTTTCGGGTTCAAGATCATACACTCAAATTTTCAGATTTTTCTGAGCTAAATAGAATTTACAGAAAATAAAACACCTATTTAGCATACTATTCACAATTTAAGTTACATGGAGTTTAACATATCATGCAATTTAGCCACTTGCTGTTTGCACATAAGTTACTAACATGTGCATGAATTGAGAATACAAAATTACCTTAATTCATACATCTATGGATTGATCACTACAAACCATTCTTGCATGCTTTTATTTTACCGAACCGGATTTATTAGCAAATTACACAAGCATGGATAATTTACCAAAATTGCAACACATATACTGACCCACTAACCTTCATGATCAGACCAAAACCAAGGCATTCATATTAATCCTAATCATGAAACGTGGATTTGGCAAGATCATCAATAAGTCATGCTTACAATTCATGGAATAAAATTTCCTATATTCACCATCACACACCACATTCAACCACACACCACAATTGACTATATACATAGAGTATAAGGTTTACCATATATCCTCATCACGGAAAACATATCGAAATTAATGTATAAGAAGGGCAGAACAGCTCACTGTTCTGTCCAGAAGAACTTGGCGGCGGTCTCTGGCCGCTGACTCAGAGCCAGTGACAGGGCCGATGGACGCCAAGCATGATCTGGACGTCCAGGGACCTTGCCGTCAAGCCAGGTCTGTGCAGAAACACAGACCCGAGCTCTCAAACTTGGGTGAATGGGAGGGTCTAGGACTCGAGGAAAAATGTACAAAAATTGCAAAACCAACCTAGACTCATACGGGAATACCATGGATAGGTCACTTGCCTTTCAAAAATTCCTCCCAAGGATTTAGGGCTCGGAGAAGCTCTCCTTGGCCAGTCCCAAGAAGTGCAGAAAGTCCTCCTAGAATCTCCTTCCTCTGGGCTCTTGGATGATCTCCACAGCAAGCCGGGGTCGGGAAGCCTTCCTCTTCGATCCAGCAACCTCCTTGAAGCAGCAAATCTCTGGAACTATCTTCAGGTGGATGGATTCTAGGGTTCCAAAGTGGGTTTTCTCTCAGTTTTTCTCTAGGGTTTTTCTCTTTCTTTTTCTCCTCTTGCAAGGTGAAGGGAAGAGTGGGGAGAGGCCATTTCGGGTTCAGACCTAAAGAGAGTCTCTCTCTCACTCACCATGCTGATTTGACAGCCTTCAGAGCTGTTGGGGACATCCCCCAATGGTTGGCTTGCCTTGCTTCAGAAGTTTGCAGCTCTGCTGCGCATGCAGGCCAGAGAGATTGGCGTCCATATCGCTGGACGCCAGGGTTAGTGTTGGCGTCCATGTCTGGACGCTGACACCTCCTAAACGGCCTGGGGTTGACGCCAAGGTGGCCTTCGGCCTGAACTCTAAAATATTCAGAAAACCAAGCATACCATGCATATATACATGCAATACGTATACGGTATTATACCTATACTATCACCATGCAATACATACATTATTTATATTTAATCTAAACATATGCACACGTAATTATACTAATTAATACGTACGTAAATATGTACATACATACACAAGTACAAACATACACACATAAATACCAATAATGCGACGGAAATTCGAGGGCCTTACATTCTTAGTATGGGGAGGTAACTGGGAGCCGTACTTGGGAATGGTTGAATTTGCCTACAATAATAGTTATCATACCAGTCTTGGAATGGCACCGTATGAGGCTCTATACGGTCGACCACGTAGAACTCCATTGAATTGGCATGAAGTGGGTGAAAGGAAATTAATAGGTCCTGAGTTGATTCAACAAACCACAAAGGTAGTGAAGGTTATTAAAGAGAAGTTGCAAGCAGCTCAAAGTAGGCAAAAGAGTTATGCAGATAATCGGAGAAGACCATTTCAGTCTGAAGTGGGAGATTTTGTTTTCGTGAGAATTTCTCTGAGTAAAGGAATTATGAGGTTTAGCAAGACTGGAAAGTTGAGCCCGAGATATGTAGGACCCTTCCAGGTGTTAGAAAGGATCGGGGAGACGGCTTATAGACTGGATTTACCAGCTGATTTTGCAGATGTGCATGATATTTTCCACGTCTCCATGTTAAGAAAGTGTATTGAGGATCCGGCTCAGATAATTAATTATCAAGGTGGTGACTTGAGGCCGGATATGACTATGCTTGAATATCCTGTGCAGATCGTTGATCGAAAAATAAATAAATTGCGAAATAAGGAAATCGAGCTAGTTAAAGTGAGATGGGAGAATAGGTTGGGAGGTGAGGATACCTGGGAGTTAGCCGGTGAGATGGCTAAAGGGTATCCCTATCTTTTTGAGTAAAGTATGTTATTTCTTTTTAGATGATAGTACTTGTAAAATGTTTATGTAATGTGATGTTTAAGTTTATGTTATGTTATGAATTTCGAGGTCGAAATTTCTTTTTAGATGATAGTAATGTAACGTCGTGCGTTTTCGGATCCTTTTGGATTGTGTGTGTTGTGGTTGTGGTGGCCGTTGTGAGGCCAGTGTGGTGCAGGTTTGTGGAGTGTGCAGGTTTAGGACCTAAAACAGAATAGTATCGGCTGCTGTTGGTTGCAGGTTGACGGCTAGAGGTGGTCGTTGACTAGGTTAACGACCAGCTAAGGTGACGTTAAGTTATGAACTTAACGGCAGTCTTTGTGGACGTTTAAGGCTGGCGGTTCCCTAAGCGACACTAGGGTTGACGTCAACCTGTGCAATCTACAGGATATAGGGTCACCCGAGGGCAGGTTTTCCACCTTGTTCTCCCTCTCCCTTGCCCTAACTTCACGCCCCAACATTCCCAAAGCTTTCAACAGTCATGGGATATTGGTTGGGGGAATGTGGAACGTGAGGCGGTGACAAATTAGGTGAGCAAACGTCGGAGCGAGGTGTAATCTTCTTCGGAGCTCGCGGAGGACTCGGCGTGAACTAGGGATCTTTAGGTGTTTTTAAGCATGTTCAGAGGTAGGGGACGATCCCATTAAAGTTTCTAAATCGTTAAAACATGCATAGGAAACATGTAAAAGCCTGTTAATTGAGTTTTTGGGTAAAGGTTCTTCATGCGGGGTTTTAAGGGTGGTTTGATGGAATTTGATGGTTGATCATGTAGTTCTAATTGTAAAATGATGCATGCATGACTTGGGAAAGAGTTTCCTTATGTTTCCCCGCTGTTTTGATGGTTGTAAACCCTGTAGAATCGATCTAGAGTTTCTGCAGGAACAATGGCTGAAGATCTTGGCGTCAACATCGATTGTCGCCAAGTTCATCATCCGGGATATAGACTGCCATATCCCTTGCCGTCTACTTCCCATAGGCGGTAGTCGATGTTGCTGCCAACATGTGTATAAGTAGAAATGGCTGATTATGGTATTTATCGATAATGAGTGGTGCGTCGGCACCTGTGGTGCACAATGTGCACATGGTTTCTGTGTTTAGCGTACGGGGTACGCAGTTAGCTACTCACTTTCGAGGCTGCGTGTTGTTCACGCGAGTACAGTTGGGTTCACGTGTAGTGGACCATTGTTACCTGAGGTTTACGTGACGTTTCACGTGGTTTGTATGTGACGTGCACGTGATTTTGTGTACGTGGCAAGTAGTACGTCGCCTACCGTGGTTACCCCTCCAGTTGGGTACCCCAAGTTCTCTGTGAGCCAGGTTGTTAGCTCGGGGTTTTGTCCCGGTACTTGTGTTGTACCGTCGAGGTCTGTGTCGTCTGACCTGGACACCCTCACTCCTTTGTTTGAGTAGTACGTCCGGCTGAGGGAAAGACGACAGTGGGACAGTGACACGTGTTTATCTTTGGTCACTTGTAGCGCGCTCGTAGTTGGGGATACGGATACCAGTAGACGTACTGGACCCCAGCTAGTCCTTTTCCAGTGCCTCACTCTAGAGAGTTCTGGGCCAGGATCTCTAGAGGTGTCATGCATGGGCCTGCGACCGTATGGTCCGCAGGTGGTGGTGTTTAGTGGTCTCCACAGTTGCTTGACCTTTTCATGTGGAGCGGCAGCTGGACCTTTCGTCCGTGGTTGCGAGACTGAGAGGTAGACCTATGTTAGCTTGTCCGAGTCAGTCGCTGGTGTCGCGAACCAGTTCACGTGGCTCGTGTTTGGCGGTCTCTACTTTAGCTCGTACACTTGTACTGGTTTGTCGTTTATTTATTACAATTGTTTTACGTAGTCGACAGACGGTGAGTACTTTTACAGCTTTAATATCCTACTTAGCTATTCTATAAATTGCTAGTACTGTTTACTGCTTTTGTACATGTGTTTTGGTTTGCTCGGTGTTGGGGGAGTTCCCTATTGAGCCAGTGACTAGCGAGGCTCACCCCTACTCCCACAGGTGTGGGCGGGGAGGACGTTTCACGACCGTCATCCAGTTCAGAGCCGCGATGCAGCGGTGCAGGGTCAGTACCTCCAGCAGTGTAGAGTGTAGTGTCCAGCTGTTACTAGTTTACTTCTTTCAGTTGTACCCCGGGGTATGCCCCAGGCTCTTGTACTTTCTTTACAGTTTATGGATATTTGGCTATGTAAATTCGTGTTGTATATATATAAAGGTGGTGTGTTCTTTGTGTTTCCACTGACGTGTGATTGATATTCCCTTGCGAGGCCACGGCCGTTCGCGGGAGGTGGATCCTTAATAAGCTTGATATCGATTTAACGAGCTTAAGTAAGGCATTCCGCCACATGCCTATGGGTATGGTTATGGATATAGGTAAGATTATCATCATGGTGGTGCCTACATGCAACCTAGCTATTTCCATAAATCTCTTGTGCCTCCTATAGTGTGTTAGAGATCAAGGGAGTATGAGGAATATCAACATATGTACCATCTCGTTTATGCATCATACATATCTTATGCTGATTACTTAGAATATGTAAGGACGACATATTATGTTACATTGGTTGGGGATAGGAGCTATAAATTACCATATGAGGGCTATGTGAATATACATAATACATAACTTTAAGGATTAGGTAAGACATTTCTAAATATAATGTATATATTATTGTATGATTGTTTATTTTGCACTACCAATTAATGTTAACTTTGATGATGCAAATGACTGCACATGATTGCACCACCCTACTTGGATGCACAGGTACACAATAGAGGATGATCAATAGATTCATCACATATATTGTGGACATTGTGTCATCAAGACTCACCACTTCTCAGAGCATCTAGTTGGTTTTGATGGAGAGTGTGTACAATGTCCCTCAAGTTCTCAACATGTACAACTTTAGTTTCTTAGAGGTTTGCAGAATGACACTCTTAGTGCAGTAAAGCATACTCCATCTATGTATAGAGGTATCCCACCACTAGTCACCTCCTCCTTCTCCTCCTCATCATCCATAGTAGTAGTTGTTGATGCAGTCAGATGGTTCTTTATAGAGTTCAACATCTCAGCTATTATAGTTTATTAATCTTCATTTGTTGACATGATTAGAGTGTTATCCATAAATCTATGCCCACCCTTGCCACTCAAGTGGATATAGAGTTTGGTGTTCATGAGCCATAGGAGGACATTGGCTTAAATTTGTTTTCATCTGACTTTTGCTCAAACGACTCATAAGTTGATTAAGGTGCTGTAGATTTACATATGTACATGTTGATACCTTTTATTACATTGTAGACACTTTGAAAATTTAAAATTATATGTGTTTTCATATGTTATTTATAATTTAATATTTAGTGATGCTTTATCATTGAATTATTTTATTATTATCATGGTATGCACAAAATATGTAAAATTAGCTAGAAGCAACATTAAACTTTGGATTCCGTAAAAAAAGTGTTTTATAAAAAAATGAAAACATAGGACTCTTTAGGCTAAACTAGCCCGAACTAATGTTGTGCAATATGGTATATATGCCAGTCCATATCACCGAGTGGAGTCCTAGTTCTATTTGGTCTAATAATATGGGAAACCTTGGTTTTGTATGAGTTCAAACTTTACAAAATTGTACAAAAATCGATATGAGATTCTTATTTGTATATGTAATCTTCTTACATAAATTGATTATTGAAATAGATCATGGGGGTCAGAATATCTATAAATATTTTGTTTTCCTCTGCAGCACTCCCTAAGACAACTTTTTTTTGGGGGTTATAAATCAATGGCTAAATCATTGGGAGAAACTAACCCTATCTTGGGTTCGATCTCGGAGTCCCTCAACCTAACTCCAGTGCCCAGTGCGCTATAACTTCGGTGCCCACTGCACTACAAGCGCAAGACAATTTTTTTTGGATTATAGATCAATGACTAAAATCATTGGGAGAAACTAGCCCTATCTTGGGATCGGTCCTCGGAGTCCCTCAACCCAACTCCAATGCCCACTACGCTATAACTTCGATGTCCACTGCACTACAAGCGCAAGATAACTTTTTGACGAAAAATAACGAAAAAGGCAAATGTGCTATTTAATTCATAGTAAGAGGGGTATACACATAAAAATAAATCTAAGATATTTTTATTTTTGCTTTTAAGGGGTATCAATGGAAAACCTATTAATGTATGTGTTTTTCTATAAAATATACTTATTTTTTAAATGAAATAGTTTTGACACATCCTAAATGATTGTATTCTTATTATACCACTATAATTTATTAAAATAATATAAAATGCCTAAAAATTTATCGGGAGTAATTACTATTTAAGATCGATATCTTTAGGGAGAATTAATTATACGTCCCTGGGAGGGGCGAGCCATTATTTCCCGATCCCTGTCAGATTTCCCCTCGACGCCCGGTCCCTGCTTTATGCGGGACTTATTTTCCAGTCCCTGGGCGCTTAACGGACGTTATCCTCCTGTGTCCATTACCCATTCTACCCCCAGCCCACCCACCCGTGACCTGGTCGACTTTAATGCCTTTCGAAGGAGGCAATGGCGGAAACCTTCTTCCGCGGCAGCGGAAACCTTCTTCCGCGGCATTGCAGACCCCGTGCTTGTCCGCTGCGAAGAGGAGACCTGCTGTTTGGGAGCGCTGCGAAGAGGACACCAGGGTTGCCGTTTGGGTGCGCTGCGAAGAGGACACCAGTTGCCGTTTGGGTGCGCTGCGAAGAGGAGCGCAGAGATTCTCACTGATTCTCACTTCCTTCCTCCTATCCCCCGTGTAGGTGAGTTTTTCTTGTCGTTCCGATGCATATTGGTTCCACCGATCGCCTTTGACCTCTGTATATCCACATCCCTTAGTCGCCAGATCTTTTTCTTCCCAAGAATGTTTCATCCATTTCCGTTCTTGGTTTAAAAATAGTTACATACATTAACTTTTTAATTATGTCATTACCAACTGTTTTTTTGTACATAAGTGTCTAACTATTTGTATTTCTAATTCTTGAACAAGTTGTGGAGTACTTACATATCTTAACTGTGTAACTCTGTAACAACTTTGTAAGTAACTGTGTAACTGATGAAGACTTACATATATTAACTGTCTAATTATGTGATTACCAAATGTTTTTGGTATGTAAGTGTCTATCTATTTATATTTCAAAGTATTTACCATGTTCTCAAGTACTTACATATCTTAACTGTCTAACTCTGTAACAACTTTGCAAGCAACTGTGTAACTGATGAAGAATTACATATATTAACTGTGTAATTATGTGATTACCAAATGTTTTTGGTATGTAAGTGTCTACCTATTTATATTTCAATGTTCTCAAGTACTTACATATCTTAACTGTCTAACTCTGTAACAACTTTGTAAGCAACTGTGTAACTGTGTAACTGATGAAGAATTACATATATTAACTGTGTAATTATGTGATTACCAAATGTTTTTTTGTACGCAAGTGTCTACCTATTTATATTCTACCTATTTGCAATCCCTGTCTATGAACTTGTATTTGTACTGCACAAGAATGTGATCATTATACACATGAAAATTGCAGGGTATAGAGAAAGTACCACTTTGGCGATGGCATCTGCTGCTTCTTGCTCGACGACAATACCATCTTTGCGATGTCCATGTGGATATGGGTGGTGTGATATATTTACAAGTCACACTACTAACAATCCGAATCGCAAATATTATAAGTGCAAGGTGTGTATATGGTGTGGAGTTCGTGGCAGTCATTATTTCTTTGTAATGCTTAGTATAGGTGAGAGGTCTGACATTGTTGAAGTAACATCTTGAATTTTCTTTGTTGTGTAGAAAGGATCATGCAAGTTCTTTATGTGGTGTGATGAATTTTTGGCTCTTGGTCGATCATCCGGTGCAAAGTGTGAATGTGATGAGGTGATGCAGAAACTAGTTGAAGAGAATGAAATTTTAAGAAAGCGAGTACAAGAACTTCAACTTCAGCTAGAGAGGAAGACTAGGATCACTGCAAGCCTTGGTCGAGTAATCTCCACGTTGACAACAGAGGAGGATGATAATTAAAGGACTTTTATGCTTGTTGTATGTCACATGTCAGTTAACAAATGAATGTAAATTCACAATTTTGTATTAGTGAAGGCAAAGATATGTGTACTCTCTAGAATGGGTTCCATTTTGTTTACTTTTAGAATATTGTATACATTGAGAATGTCATATTGTGTTACGCAAAACACATATGTACTGACCCACATTTCTGTATGAGAAAGATCATGTGGTTACTGGGTAATGTTGTTTAGTTGAATAAATATAACAGGATCCATAAATGCTTGTAACTCACTACTATAATCACAGTTGTACGCATGCAAATCCACCAAAAAAATTTACTGTTAGTACTTATGAGAGTAATTGTGTAACAACTATGGAAGTATTTTAAGCGTATGTAATTACCTATTATCTTCCTCCATACGTATTTTAGTACTTATTATTGTAAGTGTTTAACAACTTTCCAACTACTTACATATAGTTAATTGTAACTGTGTAAGAAGTTATGAAGTAGTTACCGACAGTTAACTCTGTAACTGTGTAACAACTTATGAAGTACTTACACACTTAACTGCGTAATTGTGCAAAGTATTTAATTACGTATTAAGTAGTTACATAGTTAACTGTGTAAGTATATAATTACTTACTTCCTTTGTACATAAGTACATAAGTATTGTAATAGTAACATTTTTCCAACTCTCCAAATAGTTACACAGTTAAGTATGTAACTGTGTAACTATGTAATGCAGAGGAAAAGCAACTTCGGCTCATATTCTCAGTGGTTGTCGACAGACGACGTCTGGCTGTCGACAACCGTAAACCGTTTCACTTGAAAACTTGTACCGGTTCAGTTTCAGACCGTTTTTTCTTGTGTCGTTTCACGCAAGGGGTTATAAATAACCCTAAATGTCGTCAACCACGTCCCCTGAACACCTCATTTTCCCGTATGTTGCGAATCCCGAGGTTTGTAACACAAATCCCACCGTTTTCTGTTCAGAGCGCCATCTCCACTCACTTTCTCTCCTGCTATCCTTCTAGTATCTTCTCCATTCCTCCATTTGCGCCATCTCCACTCACTTTCTCTCCTGCTATCCTTCTAGTATCTTCTCCATTCCTCCATTTGCGCCATATCACCATGTCAACGAGGCGGAAGATGGTTTCTGCTCGTCAAAGAAAACCGTCAGAAGAGGCAGGCGACACTTCTAGGGCTACTGCAGAGCGGCGGAGCAAACATACGGCAGACCGCACCCCAGAGGTACATGTACCGGAGAACCTGGATCTCTGTAGGGTTGCTGGTATTTTCAAGAAAATAATGCAGCCACGATATGTGAATTTCGCCTCCCTTGAAGATATGTTTGAGGGCTTGGAAGACCTGTTCAAAAGCAACACTGGGTTCGCCTTGTGAAATGGCAGAAGGAGTACTCACCAACTGCTGTTACTGAGTTCTTCAACAACTTGGGTATGTCAAAAGAACAAAACTTGTACACTACAGTGAAAGGCATCACCTTTCAAGTTACCCCCAATCTTTTCAGCCGTGCCCTTCAAATACCCAACAATGGGGCTAGCATTCTTGACACACAATTGCATCCTACTGACTACTATACTCTTATCACTCAGGAACCCTATGACTCCAAAAAAGCCATTGCCAAATTGAATGCCAACACCTTTCCGCCCCTTCATCGGATGATTCATCATATGTTCACTACCCTCATTGTTCCAAAAGATGGTAGTAGAGAACTTGTAACTGAAGTGCACAAAAATCTGTTCTACTTTTTTCTTAATGGCCTACAAATCAACTTGCCACAGCTCATGTTTGACCTCATCATGCATTGTTACAAGGATCCAAAACGCTCAATGCCTTACGCCTGTCCCATCACATCCGTCATATGTTATGTTGGCATTCCCCTTAGAGCAGGTGACACTGTTTCCCTTAAACCAAGATGTGCATATAATCTCGCAACAGCTAAAAGGATGGGGTACAAGATGGTTGAAGGCAGAGTGACAAGGACCCTTAAAGGGCAAGAAGCAGCTGAGGAAGACGAAGATTCCGAAGAAGAAGACAGCAGTGAGGAAGAAGAAGAATCAGAAGAAAATATGGACATTTCAGGAGGCAATGAGGATGTACCATATATTCCAAGTGAACCAGATATTCAGAGTGCATCTCAAGTTCCATTGTCTCAAGATATGAAAGACTTCATCTCTGAACAACTGCTTCAATGTCAAACAAGAATCACACAGCATATAAATACTCAATTTGGTGAGTTGAACCAGCATTTGGATCAGTTGAAGCAACACGTGGACACTAGAATGGATGCCATTGAACAGAGTCATGGTCATCTTCAAAGGCATCTGGATGGCATGGATTATGGTCTAATGCACCTTCGGGATGATTTTCAACATCTTCAAAATTTTTACAATCCCCCCTACCCTACAGATGACAATTTTTCCAACTTGACATCTCATGTTGCTCAGGGTCCCTATCGTCCCACTCCTCCGAGGGATGACAATCCGTAGACATTACATGTATACGGAGAATTTTCTTTTTGAAAGGAACAAATGTTCAGTAGAAATATGAAGTGGTCATCTTTTGAATTATCTGTGTATGATGTATGGCATCACAGCCACATGTAATGAATGATCAATATTTTGAATGAAAGAGATGATTGTTTCCTTCATGACTAATTGTACTTTCCATCCTGTTGAATTTTAATCACAAATATGTACATATGCCAAAATTTTGGAATGAAATGAGCAGTTGTTGTCGACAAGCAAGGATATAGCTGTCGACAACCAGTGATCTCCATCAGACAACACAAAATAAAAGAAAATCAGTAGTTGTCGACACCAAGGGTACAGCTGTCGACAACCAAGGATCTCTTTGTAATTGGCGGCTTCACTTGAATTATCTGTGTATGATGTATGGCATCACAGCCACATGTAATGAATGATCAATATTTTGAAGGGGGGAGAATTAATTGCAGGTCCCTGGCAGAAATCTGACATTAATTTCAAGTCCCTGTCAGATTTTGCCTTCATGTCCGCCCCCTGCTTTATGGGGGACTTTTTTTCCAGTCCCTGGAGCCCTGTAAGTGTGTAACTGTGTAACTGTGTAACTGTTACACAGTTACACAGTTACAGTTACGCAGTTATACAGTTACATAATTTTATTAAAAAATAATATAAAGATATTAATGTTATCTCAATGCTAAGATGATGAAAAAATATTTAAAGAATATTTCCAAAACGATAACATCCATCCGCACTAACTAACACATTTACATGTATAACTGGGTAACTGTAACTGTGTAACAGTTACACAGTTACACAGTTACACACTTACAGGGCTCCATGTGACTGGAAAAAAAGTCCCCCATAAAGCAGGGGGCGGACATGAAGGTAAAATCTGACAGGGACCGGAAAAAAACCCCCCCAATAAAGCAGGGGCGGGTATTAATTCTCCCTATTTTGAATGAAAGAGATGATTGTTTCCTTCATGACTAATTGTACTTTCCATCCTGTTGAATTTAATCACAAATATGTACATATGCCAAAATTTTGGAATGAAATGAGCAGTTGTTGTCGACAAGCAAGGATATAGCTGTCGACAACCAGTGATCTCCATCAGACAACACAAAACAAAAGAAAATCAGTAGTTGTCGACACCAAGGGTACAGCTGTCGACAACCAAGGATCTTTTTGTAATTGGCGGCTTCACTTGAATTATCTGTGTATGATGTATGGCATCACAGCCACATGTAATGAATGATGAATATTTTGAATGTACATATGCCCAAATTTTGGAATGAAATGAGCAGTTGTTGTCGACACCTAAGATGTATCTGTCGACAAACCAATAAAACACTATTCAGAAAGTTATCTGTGAGCTCATTTACAAGAAGTATGTACATTTAGATTCATGTATTGCATTTACAAAGATATCTGTGACCTCATTTACAAGAGGGTGAACATCCAGTTCAATTGCCTTACAAAAAATGACGAAGTTAAAATTGTCATAGACGACACAAACATCATTAAATGTCTTCCTGTATCATTGGGTTTCTACAGGTCCTTCTGTTATGGCCTTCTTGCTTGCATCTTGAGCAAATGTATATGTGTTCCGCTTCACCTCTTGATGGTATTCGTTTCTTTCTCGGCCGTCCGGGTAATCTCTTTGTAATCGGCGGCTTCACTTGATGTTCATACATGGCATGTCATTGTTATTTACGGGGTTAACTGTTGTTGCATAGGCCGCCATATAAGTGTTGGTTGTATAGAATGGAGACACGTGATCATATAAAGCTTTATGAGTACATGCTATAGCTGCACATGCATGTTCACATGGGATCTTGAGAAGTTGCCACTTATGGCAAGAACATGTCCATTCTGGGATGTTGACAACATATGTTTTTTTGCCATTCACCACCTCAAACAGTCGGCCATCGGAAGGAATGACAGAGTTTTGCCTTGCATTGGACATTATCTTGGCCAAGACTTTCTCAATATTAGGACATAGGGTGGTCTCCCAATTTGCAGCTTCTATTCTTCTCCTCCCTCCCATTTCCATAATTTGACGGCGTATAGTCTCCACCATTTGAAGAATGGGAAGGCCACGTGCCGGTTTGATCCAAGCATTAAAGGACTCTGCTAGATTGGAGTACATTTGGCCATACCTGAAAACAGTTAGACAAGTACGTCAAAAGTTATAGGAACAAGTGAAAATTTGTAGTTACATACTATCAAAGTGACACATGTACCTTTCTCCAGGAAATTGAGTGTTTGCCCAATGTTGAACATCATTTCTCAGGATCCAGTCCTTTGCTTCTGGGGATTTTCGTTCCATTTCCGTCAATGCAGCTACATATTCACTTTCATTGAGTGCAAATGCAACCTTGTTGAGTGTCTTCACCATACTATCTTTAAGGGCTTTTCGGTATCTTGCTGCAGCTTCAGTCATAAAGTTTGCCTTAATGTGCCTTAGACAATATCCATGATGGTCCAATGGAAATATTTCAGGAACCGCTTCCTTCAAACCTTTTGCTCTATCTGAGATGAACACTGTCGGTCTTTCAGTGAGAAGAGCTTTCTTGAGGTTGTTTAAGAACCATTTCCAATTTTCATATGTCTCCGAGTCCGCTATAGCGAATGCAATTGTGAAAAGCTCGTCATTTCCATTTAATGCACTTGCTGCAAGAATGACACCTTGCATTTTATCAGTGATATGTGATCCATCGAGAAAAATCAAAGGTCGGCAACCAACCTCATAACCATTTGCACAGGCGGCAAAACACAGAAAATATGATTTAAATCGATGAGTCTCCTCATCCACTACCAAATCTATGATACTTCCGGGATTCGTTTCCATTACTCTTTCGGTGTACCAACGAAGCATATCATAACTTGTTCGTACATCTCCATGCAAATCTCGTACGGCAACTTCCCTACCGCACCAAGCTTGATGGTATGGCACACGCACTCCATAGTCACTAGCAATGTCTTTAACCATATCACATGGACGGTATTGTGGAGTGTGTGCCATTTTTTTCTTCACTAGCTCAGCTATCCAATTTTTTGATGTCCTTGGATGATGTTGGCTCTTCAAATCACAGCCACATGTGTGGACGTTATTCATTGTCTTAATCGCAAAATCAGGTCCATCTCCCAACATTGATGCATGGACCCGCCATGGACAACCTTGTCCTTTGCATC
Organism: Colocasia esculenta; assembly: GCA_014218235.1. Lineage (NCBI taxonomy): Eukaryota > Viridiplantae > Streptophyta > Magnoliopsida > Alismatales > Araceae > Colocasia > Colocasia esculenta. Next base: position 30,496,717 of record CM024757.1, on the reverse strand, counting down.
TTGCAGTAACACGACTCTGATCATTCTTAATATATAACCAGTCAAAACCTCGATGCACAGCATAGTTTGTCAGTTCTGTCTGAAAGTGAGCTTTGTCGCTAAATATTTGCCCCGTCCCAGTTAATGCATGAGCCCACAATTCACTTCTCAGAACTACATGTGACCTGCCACCTTCACATTCTGTGTACTGTGTGTATATTTGAAGGGAACTGTTATTTGTATTGCTAGCATCTGCTTCTTTTGGACTTACTGTAATCAATGGTGATGATCTGGAAAGTTAGCAGAGTTACAAAGTTAGAAAATTTAAGGAGCATACACGTACTTACAAATGCACATATGTAACTGTGTAACTGTAATCTTCTCCAGCAGGAATTACATTCTGGTCATACATACTAACATGTGCGTACCTGTAATCTTTTTCAGCAGGATCCATTATAGTGCTTTCGTTATTCTCCACACGCATGATAATGATAGGGTTGGTGGCATGTTCTTTATGAATGTCATACATGATGTCCACGTCCCCATCTTCACACAATGGGCAATAGGTATCTGTAAGACTGGGGAGACAGTACTTGATGATCCATCTTCGGCCGGATAATGACCATCGACGGAAGATTTGAGCACGAAGTGCCTCCAGCTTCATTCCGCAGAAGACATAGAACACAAAGGAGTCCTCGCCAAAGGAACAGCGGGCTGGAATCTTCTCCATGTATCCCTCAGAATTTACACTCCTTTCAAGTAGATGGCTGGAGGAGTAAGCAGAGGAAGGGAAATGGGGAGTGTGGTTTTTTCTGTTAAGTGGATGTACAAATGGGAGTGGTGTTTCGGCGGGAAAACGGGTTCTCTCTCTCCACTGTCGCCGTCAACAGTCCTTTCAAATTTATAAATTACCATCATGCCCTCGAACCGCCACTAGTCTTTTCGATTTCCCGTCACGTTTAAGTAACGCAAAAACTAGGTAACTCCTGCGTTACACAGTTTTCTACCACACACCACTCTGCCGTTCCTCTCCCTTCTGCACGATCAAACCAACGGAGGTAGCATTCGCGAGGAAGAGAGTTTTAAAGGGATATACGAGGCGAGATGGAGCAATCAGCGTCCGCCCCGTGAAACAGAGCAGGGTGGAAAGGGAAGCAGAAGCGTGTCTCGGCAGCCACGAACCGCTGCAAGCCTTCATAGATCGAACCCGTGAAGAAGAACATGCAGGTAATTTAGTTTCGTGTTTGTGGAGAAGTCTCATTTCCTCGTAGAAAGAACGCCAAAGATTTTAAAGGATTTCTCCATAGGTTATCTTGTGTATTATTTCAACTTACAAAACCAGGAAAGATTCATACATGCATCACATTTTCTCATTTTAACTCTCACCTATTGCAGCGGAAAGGGAGGCGTTGAAGACGTTGGCCACACAAAGAAGAAAGTACAACAACGAGAAGGAGAAGAAGGGGATGAGGAAACACAAACAGATGAAGAAGGTTAGTAACACATGGCATTTATTATTACTAATTTAAATAAATTTTCATAAAGGCAGTGTACATAATAAGGTAGCCTAAGTGTGTAACTGTTACACAGTTACACACTTATTTCGTAAGTGTGTAACTGTTACAGACTTACGAAATAAGTGTGTAACAAGTATGTAAGTATGTAAGTTAAATAAATTAGTATGAATACTTGTACTTCATCATCAGGTTAGTAACACATGACATTTATTATTACTAATTTAAATAAATTTTCATAAAGGCAGTGTACATAATAAGGTAGCCTAAGTGTGTAACTGTTACACAGTTACACACTTATTTCGTAAGTGTGTAACTGTTACAGACTTACGAAATAAGTGTGTAACTGTTAACTGTAACAGTTACACTTATTTCGTAAGTTGTAACAGTTACACACTTACGAAATAAGTGTGTAGCCCTTACACAGTTACACACTTACGAAAGACTGTAACTAACAGTACACAGTTACACACTTATTTCGTAAGTCTGTAACAGTTACACACTAAGTGTGTAGAAGTATGTAACTATGTAAGTTTAATAAAGAAAAGTATTACACATGACATTTATTATTACTAATTTAAATTTTCATAAAGGGTGTACATAATAAGGTAGCCTAAGTGTGTAACTGTTACACAGTTACACACTTATTTCGTAAGTGTGTAACAGTTACACACTTACGAAATAACTGTGTAACTGTAACAGTTACACAGTTATTTCGTAAGTGTGTAACTGTTACACACTTACGAAATAAGTGTGTAGCCCTTACACAGTTACACACTTACGAAAGACTGTAACAGTACACAGTTACACAGTTACACACTTATTTCGTAAGTCTGTAACAGTTACACACTAAGTGTGTAAGAAGTATGTAACTATGTAAGTTAATAATAAAGAAAAGTATTATGCACATGGCATTTATTATTACTAATTTAAATAAATTTTCATAAAGGCAGTGTACATAATAAGGTAGCGTAAGTGTGTAACTGTGTAACAGTTACACACTTACGAAATAAGTGTGTATAAGTGTGTAGCCCTTACACAATTACACACTTATTTCGTAATCATGTTAGTTACACCTGGCATTGACTTAAATGTTTTATTAGTAATGTGAAATACTTTTGATACAGGGACTGAAGAGAGTAACGTATGCAATTTACATGGGCGTTCTAACTGGAAATACTATATGGACGCCCTCAAGGTGGCCGGCATTCGCCATTGCCATGAGTCCCTTATGTCGACAACATGTTTCAATGTCTTCAGCAGTCAACAGCACATGTCAATCCCTCTTCCATTGGTAGAGGAGATTATTTTGCACTACGTTGGGGATGACACATTTTTTATTGGAGGTCAGAAACTACAATTCACTGCAAAAGATGTAAGATTGATTGTTGGCCTTCCAGATTTTGGAGAGAAGCTACAATTTTCTCAACAGAGTGCAGACAGCCGCCTTCATAAGCTGCTGCCCAACACTCACAAAGTGCACAGGAAAATATTCTAAAGGCCATGCAGTATTTAGCAAACTCGAATCGGCAGCAAGACATTAGAGATTTTGTTGGGCTTTGGATAGCCTTAGTTTGTGCTAGTTTTTTGTTCACAACAACTGCATTTGCTTGTCCCATGGCAATTCTTCATTACGTGAAGAATCTAAATGAAGTCAACAAAGTTGATTGGGCAGGTGCTGTGCACCATTTCCTCATGAGCAAGATGAGTGAAATTGCCTACGATTTGAAGAAACAAAATAGAGAAAAGTCAGGAAAAGCAGTTTATATTTTGGGATGCTTTCCGGTCCTTGGTGTAAGTCTTTTGTTTGTCAAATACTATCAATAATAATAATATATATATATATATCACAATATATCTGATTTACAACAAAGTGATATTTTCATGACAGGCTTGGTTCTTGGAGCACCAGAGGAGGATTCAGCCAGACTTTCCAGAGAGGCTTCCACGTATATTCAGGTGGGTTTGTCGGCAGAGAAAGATCTATTGGCAGAATTTTGTCAAGGAAATGAACGCAGACTCTGTAAGTAATTGTATCTCAACCGCAATCCACTGGTTTAAAATTTATATATTTTTATCCATGCTGGTGTACAACTTCTAGTTCAATCCTTGGTTGTCGTCAGCTGTAAAGCAGATGTCGACAACTGCTGTTTCAATCCTGGGTTGTCGACAACTTGTTTGTCGACAAGTACTGTTTGAAACCAGTAGTTGTCGACAGATGAAACTTGTTTGTCGACAAGTAGTGGTTCATTCCTTAGTTGTCGAAAGTTAGTACCAGCACATAACTTATATGTTTGCATATCTTCTCAGATAATCTCCGATCTTACCATTTCTGAGGATGAGGAAGCCCAAATTAAAAGCAAGAAAATGAAGGTCAGAATATCAGCACAGCAGCAAGAAGAAGAGCAGAAGCCAGCATCAGCATCAATTGCAGCAACACCCTCCCAAACTTCACAAATAATCATTCTTCTCACTGAAATTAGAAGTATGCTTAGACAAATAATCACGATGAAAGAGAGAAAAGAAGAGAGAAAAATACAGAAAAAATTAGAAAAATTGTCTAAGCGAAAGGGAAGAGAAGAAGAAAAGGAGAAGGTGGGAAGAGATGAAGAGGAAAAGGAAGGACAGGTGATGGTGGACAGGACCAAGGAGGAGGGAGGTCAGGAGGTGGATGTGATGTCCACAGAGAAGGAGAAAGGAGGAGAGGAACATGAGGAGCTCTCCATCATGGAGGAGGAAGGCAGAGAAGCGCCAAAGAAGGATGTGGGCCAGGACATGGACACTATCATGCAGACCCTAGATGCACTGGTTGAGAATATTGTGCCTCCCACAGCAACTTCAAAGATGCCTCCAGCAGGGGAGAAGAAGAGAAAGGTGGTAAAAGCCATCTCACCCTCGTCGCTGACAAGGAGGGTGAAGGAAGGACGAAGGACCAGGTCACAGTCCGCTTTATTCAAGGTAGATAAGTAATTCTGTAACCTGACATTTCATTTCTATGTGACCATTTAATTTTCATATTGGTGTAACAAAACAATTGTGTAACCAAACCATTGTGTAATCACATATTTCTGGTAAGTGCTTAAGTCATGTATATTTATGGAAGGACTTGGACTACGAATTTGATGGAAGGAAGAAGAAGAAGGTGCAGGATGTTCCAATCATTGTGCCTTCCCAGGAAACCCAATTAACCCAGGCATGTCACCATCAAGCATGTTCCATTGTTTCTGCTTTGGTTATTTCATAAACTTTCGTTATGCATGTTTGTCTCATGTATTTCTCATAATTCAGTTTGCCCAGTTTGAAGTCCGTCGAGATTATCGCGGACGAAATGAACTTTCTACAGATGAGGTTCGGGTTATTGACAACTTCCTCGATACCACCAGAGTTGATGGGTAATAAACTTTACACTATTATGAATAAGGCGACACAGTTACATCAACTACCATTATAAACATGTTACATGCATCATGTAGTGACAATATCTACGAACCAAAGAAGGATGGCCGGGGGGCCTATCTCAACCCAGAGCACATGATCTCCCTCTTGTTTGGAAAACAGTTAGAATCTGCTATAATCGATATGTTCCTTCTTCTATTGCAAACAAAAAAAGATGATCAACCATCCGAATATTATGACTATGATTGTCTGCCTGCCTATGGCAAGGTTTGTGGTCCATTCATACTATTCTGACTCCCTTCACCATTTAAAATGAACAGATGACTGATATAATATTGTGCTCCTTACTGTTTATAATAGGGATGGATAATGGGATGGACCGGAAATGAAAAAAGGAAGGAATACTTGGAGTACATTCTAAAAACACTGCAGCCACCTGTAGAAGACAAAGACATGGTCTTCTCCCCAATGCATTTCATAAATCATTGGGCATTGCTGGTCATCAACATGAGAACTAAACAATATGAACTTTATGACTCAATGATCCAGCATCCCAAAAATGATTTCCACAACTATGTAAGTGCCCGTACTCCTCCATACAATCAGTTAAATTCTGATTCATCTAATTCTGTGCAAGGGGTTCTATGTATGCAGGAAGTTTGATGTTCACTTATGTATATATTTTTTTTTACTGTAGGTGCAATTTCTAAAAGAAGGTTTTCTTCAAATTCTTGGCCTGGATACAACAGAATGGCCAATCATCGTGCCAAGTCCTTGTCCACAACAAGGAGCTGGGGACGACTGTGCACTGTTTGTATGCAAATATATGGAATGCTTAGCAAACAAGAACGTAATCGGTTTGCCATTCTCCCAGGTAACTGTGTTCACACATGTATATAATCCACATCATAGTCTACAAAAAAATTTCTATATTCTCATTCATTTATATTCACATAGGCTGATATGGACTTAATGCGGGGGAAACTGGCATCAGCCATTATTCAAGAGGTCAACGGGGAGAAAGAAAACAGAAGCAACGGTGAAGCTGCAGTTGAAAAAATTGTTTCATTATCAGATGAGGCATAAACATTGCCATGCCATCATTAACTTGAAAACAATGTCATCTCTTTATTAACTTTCAAACAATGTTCCTATGCTACTATATTTGTAAATGTTACCAACATCACAGTCTTTAAGTGATGATGAATTTGTATGTATGTATGTAAGTGTTTAAGTACATGTTTCTATATCTGTTTGATTAAGAAAAATTCCGTTCCCAAATGTCTTGGTTGTTTGGAAATCTGTAAGCATGTAGGTCCGCCTAAATACAAATTCATTCGGTACGTAAGTGACAATATCTATCATTAAAGCACAAATGTCTCCGTTGTTTGGAAACAATAGCAATCACAACATCCTTACATTCACCGAGTACTCACTTAACAAAGTCATAACAATAATCCAACCAGTGCTTAAAAAAGGAAACACGAACTCAAACACTGTGTCCACGGGTCCCATTTCTAAAATATTGACGCTTCCGAATTCGTCGGTTTTGTACATTCTCCAAACACGTAATTGGACGAACATGATACATACGCCTCTTCCTACAATTTGACGTACTCGGTCCAGACTGGCCTGATGAACGAACTGCTGTACACCTACAAAAAAACACATCGTATCATTACAAACAACGATGATATTCACGCATAAAACTAAAAAAGAGAACATGTACAAGCTTACCCTTCTTTGCAAGCAACCTGCATTAGCACATATTTCTCATTCCCATTCTTATGCAATGAACGCATAACCTCTACGTCATCATTCACATTTAAGCAAACGTGGTATTTGACTTCTCCAGGTAACTGGTACTTAATACACCAATGAGGACCATTCAAATTCCATCTTTGGAATATCCGTTCCCTTATTTTGATATTCCCATATCATCTTCAACATAAAAAATGAACGAATCGTTCCCAAATGCACATCGAGCAGGAATCATTCCCAAAATTCTTGAATCAAATAAGCCTGACATGAACATGAGTTAACATATGTAGTTTTTCAACTGGTTGTTACAGAGTTCCACAGAGTTCGACAGTTAAGATATGTAAGTACTTGACAACATGGTAAATAGGTAGAATATAAATAGGTAGACACTTGCGTACAAAAAAACATTTGGTAATCACATAATTACACAGTTAATATATGTAATTCTTCATCAGTTACACAGTTACACAGTTGCTTACAAAGTTGTTACAGAGTTAGACAGTTAAGATATGTAAGTACTTGAGAACATTGAAATATAAATAGGTAGACACTTACATACCAAAAACATTTGGTAATCACATAATTACACAGTTAATATATGTAATTCTTCATCAGTTACACAGTTACACAGTTGCTTGCAAAGTTGTTACAGAGTTAGACAGTTAAGATATGTAAGTACTTGAGAACATGGTAAATACTTTGAAATATAAATAGATAGACACTTACATACCAAAAACATTTGGTAATCACATAATTAGACAGTTAATATATGTAAGTCTTCATCAGTTACACAGTTACTTACAAAGTTGTTACAGAGTTACACAGTTAAGATATGTAAGTACTCCACAACTTGTTCAAGAATTAGAAATACAAATAGTTAGACACTTATGTACAAAAAAACAGTTGGTAATGACATAATTAAAAAGTTAATGTATGTAACTATTTTTAAACCAAGAACGGAAATGGATGAAACATTCTTGGGAAGAAAAAGATCTGGCGACTAAGGGATGTGGATATACAGAGGTCAAAGGCGATCGGTGGAACCAATATGCATCGGAACGACAAGAAAAACTCACCTACACGGGGGATAGGAGGAAGGAAGTGAGAATCAGTGAGAATCTCTGCGCTCCTCTTCGCAGCGCACCCAAACGGCAACTGGTGTCCTCTTCGCAGCGCACCCAAACGGCAACCCTGGTGTCCTCTTCGCAGCGCTCCCAAACAGCAGGTCTCCTCTTCGCAGCGGACAAGCACGGGGTCTGCAATGCCGCAATGCCGCGGAAGAAGGTTTCCGCCATTGCCTCCTTCGAAAGGCATTAAAGTCGACCAGGTCACGGGTGGGTGGGCTGGGGGTAGAATGGGTAATGGACACAGGAGGATAACGTCCGTTAAGCGCCCAGGGACTGGAAAATAAGTCCCGCATAAAGCAGGGACCGGGCGTCGAGGGGAAATCTGACAGAGATCGGGAAATAATGGCTCGCCCCTCCCAGGGACGTATAATTAATTCTCCCATATCTTTAACAAAAAAATTAAAATGTACATATGAATATAATAATTTATAGATGTATATTTACATAGGAAAATACTTAGTGCACATCACACTCATGGTGTGCCACGTCAACTTTGAGTTGATGTAACTTAATTTTAAAGATATATTAAATATCTCTAAAGTTGATATGACATATTTTTATAAGATGTGTCTATTTAATACACATCTTTTAATATGTACTAAATTCAAACTCATACACAGAGAACCTAATTTGTTTAGAGTGGGGACCATGAGGTGGATTATATGATGCTGAAGTCATAGTTCGCCGTAATATATCAGATTAGTGTAGAATAGATGTATCGTATCATATTGGCGAGAAGATGAGTCTTTAGTATAATTGATCTGATCCTCTTAGTTTTTATTTATTTATTATTATTATTTTAAAAATATATCGATCGAGTCAAAATATATCAGTATAATATACTTCAATTCTTACTGTTTTAAAAAAAATCGACGTGGTTGGGTCCTACTACTTACCTTTGCTGGAGCTTTTATGAACTCCAACAACCCAGCAGAGCGGACGGGGTTTGCAAAGGCTTTCCTCCCACCGCATGGTGGTCAGCCTCATCGCCCCCCGCCGTACTCCTTTTTCCGTTGGGGGTCCGGACGAAGGGATGCCGGATGGGACTCCGCCGCGACGGCGCCCCACGCACGGCGCCAACTGTCACCCCCCCCCCCCCTCCCTCCCTCTGTGAACGGTGGATCGCGGGAACGAGGACACCCCAAAACCCCCTCGATCAGACGGCTCCGATCTTGCAAATTTGGTCTCGCGTCCGTCAACTCCGTTTCGCGGTTTTCGGGTCCGAAGGAGCGCGCCCCTCGGAACAACTGGCCAAGGACAAAGGTAATTAAAGAGTACTAGGACATATCCATAATTCCTTGAAATTGGAGGTTTTGTAGAAATGAGAGGTCCAGAGAGGATTCACATGGAAAGGTGGTGGTTCCTCCAATCCACGCCATTAACAACGCTTCCCTGCGGTTGGTGCTCTCTCTCTCACCTGCTCTGAGCTCCCCCTCCCACCCCCTCTTCAGCCCGCTACTGTGTGGGCGCTCGGGACGATGGAGCTCTAGATCTTGCTCCGGTGGTGGCTCATGGCAGCTTCCGAGGCCGAGATGGGGGAATGAGCCCGCGCTCGCTTGGAGAAAACTCGAGTTCCGGGCTCTCAGGCCGGCCCGCGGCGGATCCGAGGCTTGCTGCCGGGAGGGAGCCGGACTTCCGGGGTTTCTCTCAGGCCGCGGCTGCACGTTCTCCGCCTCGGGCAGGCGTGTAGAGGTTCAGAAGGGCGCTCGGGACAGGTCCAGCTTACCGCTTCCGGAATTTTCCTCGTCTCCTGGCTCTGGGTCGCCGGGCGGATGCCTGGGACTCTCAAAGATTCCACCTTTTGCCAGCTGTTTCGTGCATTTTTGTGAGGGAATCGTGAGTATTTGGTCAGCTGGCGCAGTCTCTGGCGCAATGCGGGTGATATACTATTGCAGAGATTGGTGTTCTTGCAAGAAAGCAAAGGAATTCTGAGGGGAACCTCAGCTAGTAAGTCCTCCTCCGCTTCCTTCCTTCTGGTTAGACTATCCCCTTTTCTCCCCCTCTCTGCTCCACTCTCTGTGGACTATAGAGGAGCTAATGTGATTTGCCCACCACGTTGCTGGGTCATCCTGTGTTCACGGAAACGTTGAAGCTGGTTTTCTCCCCATCCCGGTCTCTGAGCCCTGTCTTCTGCTCCCACTTGCCCCCGTGTTTGTCTTCGGAGATGCATGTCCAGCCCCTCACATTCAACTGATGCCTCCTCTCCTCCTCCTGTATTCACTAGGATTAGCAGTTCACAGATGTTTTCTAGCTCCAACCTCTCCCCTCCATGGTTCCGCCTCCAAATTCTACCAAATTGCAGAGCGTAGCATGAGGCTCTCCGACCCACAATCTGCTAACATGCGCCACGCGCGACCTCGGCTTGTGGTGAGCTCCTGTTCTTCAATCGGTGTGTTCTCTATCTCGTGCGGGAGTCTAGCATTTGCCGGCCAAGTGGCGTAGGTTAGGGCGTTCCCTTTCGAGTAGTGCCGTCTTCTTTTTGGGCCCCCCTCCTCTTTGGACCCTCCCAGCTTTGATGGGTATCATCTAACTTTTCTTCCTTTGCCAACTCCTTTTGACAAGATCATTTCAGGATTGAGCACTCCATTAGTGTGAGATTTGCAGAAGTCGCTGCAGTTTTATGGGGTCTAGCAATGGAATGTGTCGTGGAATCTCTCGAGTTCTTTACTTCTCTTCACCAGGACGGCCGGACCCTTTTCTTTTTTCCTTCATTCTTTTCACTTATTTATTCAACTTCCCTTTCCTTTTCCCTTCGTTCTTTCCGGTGTGGATTTGCAATTTGCATTCACGCTGCTAGAACCTCTCAAGGATAAGGCCACCATGTTCTTCTTTTACTATGTTTATTTGGTGGTAGAGATTAGAATGTGTGCTTTTTCGCCAAAGTTGCGTTTTTTTTTCTTTTTTTTGAACTTTTCCGCAGACTTTTGTTTCGATTCCCTTAACTCAGAAGTTGCCGGGAAGCAAGAAAACAAAGAGGAGCCAGCCCCGGTGTGTGTGGGGGGACGCACACGAGAGAGAGAGAGAGAGAGAGAGAGAGAGAGAGAGAGAGAGAGAGAGAGAGATGATGTATGGTTTACTGGAAGGGTAATGGAACAGCGGTGGGTGTAGTCCCTGTCTGCGGACAGTTTACCTCGCTGCCGCAAACGGGACAGGCGAAGTGGTCCTTTTCTCCCACACCAGCTGCACCGAGAGACTGGCATAGTTGTTGCCTTTAACAAACAAGTGCCTCCTCTCCCCAGGACGACTCTATTCCGGTGAACTGGTAGTGTTTTTTTTTTTTAAACTTTTTTTTGAAGGTAGAATTGGCTGTTGTTGATGCCATAAACTCGCAGTTATGAAGAGGATGGTCTGGGCAGTGAGGCGTCGAGGGGGACGCTTGGAAGGGCCCCTCGATTTAATGGAAAAATGTCCCTGCTTTAACACTATGTTGTCTTATTTCTCATGACCTGGATAGCAGTATAGGATATAGAGATTCGATATTTTGGGAGAAAAACAAAATGTGTAGGGCCTCTCTCTTCTCCAATCTCCGTTTTTGTGAAGAAGACTGAGATGAATTGGACCCGCTTTTCGTATGACCTACTGTTTTTTTAATTTTAATGTTAATGGAGGTCTGAGCGCATACTTTTCCTATGTTGGTTGCCAGTTGTGATGGTAACTAGCTTTTCTTATTGATGCAGGGAGTGGAAGGACTACTGAAGGCGAAGCTCGTGAAGTCCCGCAAAGATTCCTGCTTGAGGACCACCTATGGACCTCCCAAGGCTTGGTTTCTTTACCCTGCACTGGTTTGTTTATGTCTTGCTCTTGCTGCAGCTCCCGAACGCCACCACGGCAGACCTGAACGGCGACCAGCAAGCCCTGCTTGCCTTCGCCGCTGCAGTGCCCCATTCCCGGAGGCTCAACTGGAACCCTAATGCCCCCATCTGCTCTTCTTGGCTTGGTGTAACATGCACAGTTGGTGGCACCCGTGTCCTTGCCATTCGGCTGCCTGGGGTAGGGCTCATGGGCTCTATCCCTGTGAACACACTGGGAAAACTTGATGCCCTGCAGGTCTTGAGCCTGCGTTCCAACCGCCTCACTGGGAGTCTCCCTTCTGACTTTCTAGCACTGCCTTCCCTGCATTACCTCTATCTCCAACATAACAACTTCTCTGGGGGTATACCCACCTCTCTCCCATCTGGCCTCAACATCCTTGATCTCTCCTTCAACTCCTTTACCGGGGCAATTCCCCTGGCAATTCGGAATCTAACTCAGCTTATAGGATTAAGTCTTCAGAATAACTCCCTGTCCGGGCCAATCCCCGACCTTGGGATTTTAAGGCTGAAGCATTTGAACTTGAGCTATAATAACCTGACTGGCTCAGTTCCGTCCTCACTACAGGGGTTCCCAAACACTTCATTTGTGGGGAACTCTCTCTTGTGTGGGCCGCCACTGTCTCAGTGTAACACTAACACAACTCTGCCTTCTCCTTCACCGTCACCGTCCTTTCCGCCATTGCTCCCTCCACCTCCACCATCTCCTGAAGGGATGAGCTCTAAGAAGAAGCTTACTACTAAAGTGATAATTGCAATTGCTGCTGGAGGACTGGCGCTACTGTTGTTGCTCACACTTATTCTGCTGGTGTGTATCTTGAAGAGGAAAGGTGGTGAGGGTAGTAGATCAGTGAAAGGAAAGGGATCCACTGGCAGAGGAAGTGAGAAGCCAAAGGAAGAATTTAGCAGTGGTGCTCAGGAGGCTGAGAAGAATAAGTTGGTATTTTTTGAGGGTTGTGCTTACAATTTTGATTTGGAAGATCTCCTGAGAGCTTCTGCAGAGGTTCTTGGAAAGGGGAGCTATGGAACAGCATACAAAGCTGTCCTCGAAGAGGGAACCACAGTAGTTGTGAAAAGGTTGAAGGAGGTGGTAGTGGGAAAGAGGGAGTTTGAACAACAAATGGAAATCATTGGACGGCTTGGCCAGCACCAAAATATTGTGCCACTTCGTGCTTACTACTACTCCAAGGATGAGAAACTCCTGGTTTATGATTATGTTCCAACTGGAAGTTTTGCTGCTCTCTTGCATGGTATGTTGGCTAAAGTCTGCATGCTTTTAAAGCTCATTCTCCAGATTATCTTTTTGTATTAGAGTGATTATTAGGTGCAGCTTAACTGAAGATTGATTAAACATTTTGCATGCATTTGGCAGTGCTTCTCTTCAGTAAATTAGTCAAAGCTTATATATTTCACTATGAAGTAACTCTTCATTTACAATTCGTTCATTGATCTTTAACTATTGACAATGTTATTGATCAACATCATCTATATCATCTGTAAATATGCACTTCGTGAACTGAGATGCAAAGTTGTTCATAGATCACTTTCCCTGGATAAACGGGAGTCCAAAAACATTCTGTCATGAACTAGGTATCAATTGTGAACTTTGACATGAATGCTCTTACTGTTTGCTCATCTAAAAACTGACTGTTAGAATTTTCCGTGCGTGTTGTATACAGGTTTTCTATTTGTTTGTCTTCAAACTTTGGATAGAATAACTTATTCCAGATACCAGCAATACTGATTACATTTGAACGGTAGAACTGGCAAGTGTGACCTCGTTTCCTTGCACTGTCTTTTGCTTTTTATCTTGACAAAATTTCAGAAGGGTGAAAATGCATGTGACTAAAATATACATTTTGGTTGAAAACAGTGGTATTATGATTATGCAGATAGGATATCATTGTGCCATTAAAATTTAGCATTTTAGTTCAATAATATAACAGAAAAGTTATCCTCTTCCTCAAGAGACAGTTGTAGACTTGTAGTCCATGGCATTGTTGAGTGTAGGAACTAACGAAGGTTTCATTTATATTATATGAATGGATCTTGAGTGCATTAATGCACGTGTAATGACAGCCAATGCTTCCATGTCCAACAGCTGCTCCAGTTCTTTCCAACTATGTGGAAATATCATGTCAGCTAGTCCTCACAATGATCATGACTAAGGAAGGGGAACAAAAAGACTGCCATGCTGCTGTTACTATTGGTGCCATCTGTTGCCTTTGGTGTGATGGGGTGCCCTCTGCAGCTGCCGTTACTGCCTTCTCATCTTCTATTACTCTTCCCCCTCTTTTGAAAGGGGAAAGTGGGTGGGATGTTAAATTACATAAAAGGTCAAATATAAATTACTCTTTAGTTCTTAAAAAACAGAGTCAGATGACTGATCAAAAAGTTAGGATTGGTCCAGAGAGTGATCAGGATAGGCCCATGGTCAATTGATCCTAAGCCTGCGGAGGCACCAAAGTTGTGCCCAGCCTCACAGGGGCTGGTGCGGGCCCTGCTTCTGTGGGGGCAGTTACAAGCCCTGGTGCCTGCCTGCATGGGCACCAGGCATTTCTCTTCCTGTTCCTGCCTTGAGCCCATGTTAACTTGAACTAGGTGCTCAGAACCAACTTCAAGAGGGTTGACCTCTCCTCAAGAGGGCTGACCTTAAGGAGAGTGCTTACTGACATTATATTCTGCTCAGCACTTGCTAGCCAGGTCAGCAGCTTATTTACTTGGTTATATCCAGGTTCATTGATTTAGAGCTGTATTTTCTCATACATATACCAGTGTTGAATTTCTGATGACGTCAGGACAACCTGTTTCCATCATGTCATGGTATATGCACCTTCTCCAATGCTTTAGTTCTGTTCAAACTCAACGAAGATGAATTTTTTTTGAATCTCATAGAGAATTCCGAATTTTGTGTTTCCTTTGCACAAAAGTAAATGTTGTTCTTTTGTGTGGTCATTTTGGTTAAGAATGCATAAGCTAGATTTTCATGGCTTTCAAATTGACTCTCTTTCCCCTGTTCACTGTCTCTTGAAAAACACAGGCAACCGAGGCAGTGCGAGTGGGAGAACTCCTTTGGATTGGGACTCCAGAATAAAGATTTCACTTGGGACTGCCCGTGGCATTGCCCACGTTCACTCCGAAGGAGGTGGAAAGTTTGCTCATGGCAACATCAAATCTTCTAATGTTCTCCTCACCCAAGAACTTGAGGCATGCGTATCTGATTTTGGCTTGGCACCTCTAATGAGTTTCCCGGCAACTCCCTCCCGAGCAATGGTTGGCTACCGCGCTCCTGAAACCATCGAAACTCGAAAGTTCACCCAGAAGTCTGATGTCTACAGCTTTGGCGTCCTCCTCCTGGAGATGCTCACTGGGAAAGCTCCACTCCAGTCCCCCAGTCACGATGACATTGTGGACTTGCCGAGGTGGGTTCAGTCTGTTGTTCGTGAAGAGTGGACAGCTGAAGTCTTTGATGTGGAGCTTATGAGGTACCAGAACATTGAGGAGGAGATGGTGCAAATGCTTCAGATAGCAATGGCATGTGTAGCAAAATCAGCTGACCAGCGGCCAAAAATGGACGAGGTTGTCAGGATGATCGAGGAAATCAGACAGTCTGATTCAGAGCACAGGCCCTCCTCAGAGGACAAGTCTAAGGACTCCAATGCCCAGACGCCGTGAAGGTCCCATAGCTGTTCATTGTCCATTTTACTGAGCCTGACCATGGATACCCCCGAAGGTGTGGTTTTTAGAGGGCATTATGCCCAATGCCTCTCTATTGTTCTTCGTTCCTGTGCCATAAGGTCATTTGTGTAGAAACTCCATTGCTTTTTTCTCTTTTTCTTATCGTGATTTGATTAATCAATTCCCCTCATGTCTGTTTTCTAGAAAGGAATCAACATAACCAGCGGTGTCATTTTTCATGTAGTGCCTTCCATAAAACTCATGCATGTAAAAGGGTTCATATTTATCTTCACATGATCTGATTGAAGAATTTCCATCATGTTCATCGTCCAAAATGGACGAGTAGAACCTTAACTCGTGATGCTAGTATTTCTATAAAGAGTTTAGCTCTCTCTGGGATTTGTGTAAGTTGTGATAGATGAACTCTGTTCTGCACTTGTCTTTCATAAGAGTGGAAAAGTGTAAGCGATTGAACTGTTGCATGGGTGTTCTTGACTAGTTAGAGATAAACAGAAAAGGAAAAAAAGAACCGAAGTTACCTAAACGGTGGAAGACCAATAGGATCCAGGTGTCTGTATTGGCCTGGATTCTGGACTGTTTTAACCCGTGGATGGCAAAGGAACTGAATGCCATTAAACTTCACGAAGAAATATTACCAATAGGATTGCTTCTCTTGCAGTCCAACCTTATTGCAAGATTACGTTTCTCTATCAACTTCCTACATAGCACAGAGGACATGATTTTGATTTTGCTGTTTTGGAAGGAAATAAAAACACAACTTTTGTCATATGAACTGCCCTAGCTATTTACATAAATTCGATAGATTGGAACATGGTGGTCGAATTTCCACTGTTGAACTTCCACTGTCTGATTTTTATGGGACTTTTGAATTTGTTGATTTGTGAGATGTTGTCCACTCCTGTAGCCAACAAGAACAGCCAGGAGGGCTCCAGGGCTTTGAGAGTAGTCTTGAGAGAGAACTCTCTAACATTCAAATTAGGAACCTAGTTAAAATGAAGGTTAAAGGGAGTTGAGAGTGAGCTTTATTTAGTGCTCTTGCGCGTTAGTGTGAGGGTTCAAAACATTTTACCTTTCTTGTTCACGACTGGTCTCCCTTTTAAATATTCGTTGGAGGATCCTCTTTTATTTGCTGCCCCTCTTCGGGCGTTGTTGTTTGGCCACTAAGGATTGTTGGGGGTGCATGTTGGCATAGTCTCAAACAAGGGATGAAGTGTTATCTCACTTCGCTCATGAGACATAGTTGAAGCCGTGATACCACCGCTGGTCTTCAAAAGAGAGCAATAGGACATGTTGGGTAGGTGGAGAGGTAGTCTCCTAGTGGGGCAAGGGCATATTGGGCAACAGGTGAGGCCTTACCTTGTCACTACAGGAATATGCTTGGCTACCTACAAGCATGCTCTGCTATTGACATTGAAGAAGAGAGCCTTATTGTTAGCTCAGAGGGCCAAGGACTACTCCTTGGAGAGAATGCGATCATTCGTGGATGAAAGACTTTGGGATTCTTGCACCTACTTTTCAGGTTGGATGTTAGTGACTAATGGGCTGAGGGGAGTGGACATTGGTGGGCTAGACCCTCATATCACAATCTTCATGGGCCGCTGCAGGGTAGTCGGGTGGCTGTCAGGCATTTCCCCCGTTCGCTAATCTTGATGGGCCAAGTGACGGGGTCTTAATGGGCGGGGCTAGCTCTACCCTTCCACATGTAGTCAAAAATGATAGTTCCATTAAAAAAAAGGAATATATTTTTTACGTTTTTATTTTTTAGAATATATTTAAGATTCAAACTATAAGAATACAAATTTCATGTGTTGGAAGATATATACTCTGATATCCTTTTGAGAAAAAAAAATTAGGCCCGCACCACTGCAAGTCTGGCATGTCGAAATCACTCAGATCAAATCTCCTTCCTTCTAAAAAAAAAAAAAAATCAAATCTCCTATTTGGCTCTCATATCAAGAGCTTGGCCCAAATCGAAAATGCTCGAGCCAACTTTGTCGCACACTAGTTCTTAAACGTCAAATAATAATAAGTCAGATTGGCGGCCCAAATCCATTTTAACGGGGAGGTTTCTTATTTTTCCAACCTCATTGCCCTATATAAAATAATAACATAGGATTTCATTGACGATTCGTGTGGAGAGAGAGACTGCAAACTGGGTAGGCCCAGTTTTGGCCCATTTGCTAGGTCCATGTTTGGCCCAATGACTAGATAACTAGGAGCATGTGCCGATGGTGAATCTAGATCCAGGCTCTCAAGGAGTCACAACTCTTCGAAACTACCACTCGAGGGTGACATCTACCCACACGATCTAATTACATTGTGACCTCTTCCTGTATGGCATATGGCACACCACTCGAGTTGTTTGGCTATGACCCACCCCACCAAGACATGGTTTGACGACTGTAGGGCATTCTCCATGCTTGACCCTGCTTAGAACTAGTACAGACACTCTCCAGAGGAGAAGAATGGGGGGGGGGGGGGGGGGAGGTTTGTGGGCACGTCTCCCAATGACCCTGTCAAGATCATCATGAAAGCTTGAGCTCTCCCACTCCCCTATGGCCGTCAATAATCCTCTGGGAGGGGCAACTTACCTACTCTCCTATGGCCGACACCATGATGGTGTAAGGAAACGATCGGGGCGCAGCGGAAACGCGATTTCCACAGATAGATATCGTTGTCGGAGGTCGGATCGAACAAAACGTGAACTCGCGGACAGGCAGATCTCATCTTTACCTTTGCGGGGTTGCGTAACTCCCGAATCCGGGGAGGAGGTGGCGCAGGAGGCGCCGGTGCTTCAAGCCGTTCAAGTGTCCGGCCTCTAGACGTATCCACGCGAGCTCCGGACGCAGACGAGATCTCCTCGTTCTCCACGCGTCTCCCGGATCTCAGCTCCACCATGTGCCGAAGAGAGGAGAGAGAGGGTGGGGGGCGCCCTAGGAGAGAGAGAGGAGGGGGGCGGCCAGGGTTAAGCCTGGAGCTTGGCCCAGGGTTTAACTCTCAGCGTATATTTATAGACATCGCGGTTTTTCATAAAAACCCAGTCATTGTCTATAAAGAACACCTTGCCCAGTCTATTCGGAACTCTTATGCGTGTGACCCTCTAGGCCCAACTGCTAGTCCAGTTTTCAGCCCATTAAGCTCAATAACTCTTTATTGACTTATGGTAATTAATTAACATCTCATATTAATTAATTACACAATCAATTATCGTCTCACGATAATTGACCGGGCTTCCAATCAAGTTGGGTGCCAAGCAACACCACTTGATCCTGGAAAGCATTGGGGTTCAGCAACCCATTCAAGGAACCTTTTGTATCATCAGTTACCACGTGACTATAATCCTTCGCTTGTACAATGCTCCCGAGTGCACTTAGGGTATGGTCAACTGTCAAACCCTAAATTGCACACTCACTCGGTTTGGGTGCCGCATAACTATATCAGAAAACTCCTTTTCTGATAAGTAGTCTTGCCCTGGCCAGGGACTATCAGGCATCCTTCCGTAGAGCATTCACTCTCCTATTATCGAGAGCGAGCGATCCCATATTGACCACACAATCACCTTCGAAGGTATTCCGCTAGATCCGAACACTTAACTAATTAAGACCTCATGGCTAGAGATCTATAAGTCAAGGTCAAAACCCAGAAGTCCACCAACAAGGTGTCCTTGGTGTCTCAGGTCTAAGGACCAATCACGCCACTGTGACAATGAATCTAGCTGGTTGACAGTTAGGTAATATTACCATCCAGCGATTCATAACAGATCAGTTCAGTGAACTCATTCTCTAATGAGCTCCTACAGATTCACCTTAGTGTCCCCACACAAGTGACTATGAGACCAGCCACCCTCATCATATGAGCAGGTGCAACCTGTACTAGCCTAACCGGATATCCGATGTCCTTCTCGGATATCCTCTTACTAGGAACAATTAAGAATATACGTTTAAAGGATATCAATCTCATTGTTATGATCTCATCATAATTAATATCCATTGCGCATATTCATGGACTTCATAATGAAACGATAAACGAATTACACATAACGAATATAAAAGCCTTATTATTATTATCAAAGAACAAGATTGTACAAGTTATGATTGGCTTGAGGACACCCATAACTAACAGATGGGAACAAGTCCCCATAGCTACCTTATGAAATGCTAGCCTCCTATCTCCCCTACGGCTCATGGGTCTGGCTAGAGGAAGGGGAAGAGGAGACACGCCAAGCAACCTTGACCACCGCTTATAAAGGAACATGTTGGCAACAACAAAAGGTAGTTCAGAAACCCTAAACTCTTTCTCTTTCTTTCTTCCCATGTTCTAGTTAGATCTCTGACTTAAATATCGAAAGATTTTTCCCTAAGATCAATTCCAAGGCCCCGTGAACAAACAAATTTAAGAATTTGTGGAGGATCAGACGATGGAAGATTCATTGACCGTTTTCCTACCGTTAGACATTTGTTGGAGATCAATGTTATATGAAAGTATTAACTTGATGGATTGAAGTTG
This sequence comes from Colocasia esculenta, assembly GCA_014218235.1. Classification (NCBI taxonomy): domain Eukaryota; kingdom Viridiplantae; phylum Streptophyta; class Magnoliopsida; order Alismatales; family Araceae; genus Colocasia; species Colocasia esculenta. Next base: position 30,476,926 of record CM024757.1, on the reverse strand, counting down.
AATGAGTTGGTGAACTTTTTTCTCATGAAAATGATAGAGAAATATTTACTAAACACCTCAACCTTAAACGTATTCTAACTAGTTACGTATTTTCTTATAAGCCTATATCCGAATGTATCCATAACTGATGTAAAATTTAATAACGTTGTGTTAACTGGTGTGTGGTCCTAGTTATCATTCTGCTGCTTAGGTGTTCCGGTGAACTACAGTATGGTGTTATAAGATAATGCCATGTGTCATGTGTACCATCTTTATGCCATAGAGTTGAAGCAAGGCTAGGATGTTGGAACAAGCGAGGCTTTGTTTCGTCCAATTCATCAGGCCAACCAGAGTTGTAAGTATAAAGAGAAATGCTATTCTCCGATAAGGGAACAAATCTTAGTTGCAATAGTTTGGTGGCATTTGATTGACTATCTTGAGATGCAACACAAATCTCTACAAAAGTAATATTTAATATTTGTCATAATCTAATAAAATATATAAGTGTAATAAATATGTGTATAAATGAAACAAATAGATAGTTAAGTGGAACAAATTTATTTTGTTCCACTTATCCAACTATTTATTCCACTTATTTACTTATTTGTTCTACTCATAAGTAGATCAAATCGATAGATAAGTGGAACAAATAAGTGAATAAGTGGAACAAATAGATGGATAAGTGAAACAAAATTATTTGTTCCACTTGCATAGTGTGGTGGTGTTTTCCTATTAGGTAATGGGTCGAACGTGCCTCCACTAGAAGAGAGAAAAAGAACAGTCGCCGGTGCGGACGAATGCCTGCAAAATCAGAATGGACGTCAGGGGGACCTGGTTGAAGAATCGAGAGAACCCTCCAATGCCGAAGTCAGATGTGACTGTTTCAGGATGTTTGGAAGGTTCTCTTGGGTGTGTGTGGTTTCGCACATGGGTAATTGTGTGAGAAGATTCTGCGTACTTTTGCATGGAGGTTATCTGCTCCTTATATAGAGATGGGACTTGAAGGGTGTGGATACATCCTTCTCTAATGATGATTGGAGGGACGCGACGGATTGAGTTCCCAAAGTGGGGGGTTGTCTGTTTGAGATGTCCCTTGGGACTTCGCGCTAGTGCTGCTCCAAATTACGGGGAGACGTGCTACGCCTCTCATTAACTGTTATGAGGAAGCGAAGAGCCACAATGTTATAGGCTATAGAAGTGCTGAACTTTTGCAGACCTGCCAGGTGCGGCTGTCTGGTGTTCGGAGCTCTTGACGCTAGAACTATAGAGGGTCTGGGCAGGAGCCCTGAGGTTTATTCGATGAGTACTCTATCCTGTTCGGATAGGTTCGGAGGTGTCCAGAGACATCCTGGGGCCCTTGCGCATGTGACGACTGAGACGTGTTCGGGAGCTTATAGCTGTTTCCGAGGACACGTGGCTGAACATCCATTGTTCTATGGCCTTGCTAGGTCATGATGGGCCTATGGACCTAGGAGGCTGGAAATAGCCTCTACACATACTTATTTGTTCCATTTATATATTTATTTGTTCCACTTATCTATCTATTTGGAATAGTCTATTTGATCTAACTATTTGTCTCACTTATGTATCTATTTGTTTCACTAATATATTTTATTAGATTCTGATAAGTATTAAATATTATTTTTATGAAGATTTGTGTTGCATCCCAAGACACCCAATAAAAAATCAACAGACTATTCTAACTGAGATTTGCTTCCTCACCTCACGGGAGCAAAGCATTATTCAAGTATAAAACTTCAACTTGAACTCCCCTTGTTTAATATTTGGGTAGTTTGGTTGATGCGACGTTTGGTTTTTGTTGTTAAAAGGCTCGGTTCATATCTGTAATCCCATTATATATATCTACATATCCAATTAATTAAATTGTGAATTTTTTTATATTCTGCAGTAACTCTTCTGATCAACTTGTTTTCAATTTTGTTTTTCTTTTTCATCATAAAAATCTATCATTATATCAAGAAATTCAAACTATATATATTAGAAAATAATAGACCCGACCCGACAACGTGAGGTTGGGCCCGAAAACATATCAAGAAGATGGCGGCCACGGTAGAAGGGGAAGAGAAAGTAGGCCAAGGAGCTTAATCCCATATCGGTTAGGAGAATATCACCTCCCCTCCAAAGTGTAGTAGTCTCCAAAGAGAGATCAACAAAAAGAGAATTGCATGTGTCAACGTGTCCTTTTCTTCCTTTCTCTTTTCTCTTCTATCATCGTATCTCCTTCTCTTAAATTGAGCTGGTATTGATTGGAGTGTTGGAGGATTTACCGTAGGAACCACTTCATAGACTAAATCTCATTTTTTCTAGTCGACATAGTGATGAGGGATAGAAGTGGAAGAAGGGAGAGGCTGGCGATGAACTCAATCGCCAGGGAGGGAGAGATGGGTGATCATCTCAGCCCAAAAATTAGAATAAACTCAAACTCACAATAACATTATTTATTGATCTTGAAAGATGAGGAATACAAACATATTTATAAGTGCTCCTAAGAAACCCTACTTAACCAAATCACCTAAATATCTTATTCAAAGCAAACAACTCAAACCTAAAAGTTTAAAATAAAACAATACATCAATTGGGTCTCTAATGGGCCAAACAAAATGCAAAATAGATTTTGACTTTGAGTCTGCAGCTCCTCCTTTCCCATCACCTAACCCACGTGAACAGCAATCACAAGCTCCTACATTAAAAACAAGTAATCTAGCTCTACGGATCCAATTTTGGGCTCTACGAGGTCAACCCAATAAAGTACTAGGAACAAATTGACCTCTTCATTAGTATCGTCTGTGAGAGAAATGATTACCAAGACTCCACCTAGAAGCGAGGGTGCAATTCAATCTGAAGGCTCTAATAGCTCGAGAACTTGGGGTAACCATGAGCGTAGAAAACCCAATCACCACCAACTCCCATAAGCATTTTTAGGCCTCTACTCGCTGGGTGGCCTACTTGGGGGAGGTGGTTGAGGGGCCTCTAATGGGCCAAACAAAATATAAAATAGAATTTTGTCTTTGAGTCTACAGCTCCTCATTTCCCATCATCTAGTCCATGTGAATAACAATCATAAGCTCCCACATTAAAAACAAGTAATCTAGCTCTACAGATCCAATCTTGGACTCTACGAGATCAACCCAAAAAAGTACCAAGAACAAATCGACCTCTTCATTAGTGTCGTCTGTGAGAAAATGGATCACCAAGACTCCACCTAGAAGCGAGGGCACAATTCAATCTGAAGACTAATTGCTCGAGAGCTTGGGGTAACCATTGATGTACATAATCCAATCACCACCAACTCCCTTAAGCATTTCTAAGCCTCTACTCGCTGGATGGCCTACTTTGTTTAGGCGGTTGAGGGGCCGGCTACCCTCCTTGAGCTTGTGAGGGTACAAAACCTCTAGCCAAACAAAGGTGTAGTCTTACTGTCAAATCTTATTAAGTCCTAAGTTAATGGAACCCTATACTATAAATAAGGTTCACTAGAAAACTTATTTTCATAGTGAACCCCTATACCACGGCCAAAGGTTTCTGATTATAGATCTATAGGGCATTCTCTCTCTAGCCACATACTAAGAGTGAATGATCCTAGGTTGTAAACTCAGTTGCCTTTGTACAAATTCTTAACTGAGTTTAAGTAACTGACTATATAGGACCACAAATTTGAAGTTTATAAGTTAGTAATCAAATACTTAGTGGTCCTCAAGAAAGGCATCCTTAATGACTTAGGTGTAGGATCCAATATACTAATGTAAATGTAGAATATCCTAATTGACAAATAGTATGATAATTGGAATTCTAAGGCAAAGTTTGGTATCTGGACAGAGAGAATTTTTTAAAAAAATCGCAAAAAATAGCTCACGTCGAGAATCGTGCGATTTTGGCATGGGCATTAAATACCAATGTTGTCATTGTCAGACGACGATGATGTTAAAAAATTGTAAAAAAATGAAAACACACTTTAACATAGTTAAAGAAAGGTTTAACTGCACACTATGACAAATTTATCTCTTTTTTATTTCTAAAACAATAAAAAGCGGACCGCTTTTTGCCTTTGCGCAGATAGGAGATAAAGAAACATTTCTTTCTAGCTCTCTCCTTTGCCTTAAAATCGGCTCCCACACAAGCCTATGCCCAACAGGAAACCTTTGGGAATGCTTTTGGCATTGTCGACAATTTTGAAACATAAAATCGCCCCAAACATGTTTCCCAAATGCTGCCTAAGTCGGGTCAATTTAGTGAACTCATTCTAATAACGAGCTACATATATGTCTTAGTATCACCACACTGATGGCTATGGGAATAGTCACCCTTATAATATGAGTGGGTATGATGAGCACTAGTCTATCCAGATCTTCAATGTCCCATCTTGGAAATCATATGGCTAGAAACATTTTGAACACATGCTTCAGGATGACTAATCTCATTATGATTTAGTTATCATTACATATGTTCGGGGCTTCATCACATCAAGCAATAAACACACATAAAATGATAAGATGTAATGAAAAAATATCATTATTTATTACTAACAAGTATGAGATAATACAAAAAAATGATTCTATCACAATTCATGTGATTGAGTTGCAGTGTATACATTCCTTTAACTAATGGGTTGTCAGATGATGCACTCTCCCTTGAACCCTGAGGAGTACTGCTAGACATTTTTTGACCTCACATTCACCAACTGCTAAGATAACGTTGCGAAAGGATTGCACTATGCCACCTCACAATCCCTCCTCACTCCTCAGCTATGCTTTGACCTATCCCAACCACTCATGATTTCTAGGCTCTAGCACATGTGCAAACAAGTACCCACATGCCTCAACCATAGTTCATATACCTGCCATTGGCCTCAGAACTAAGACATGATGCTCACCAATTGTGATGACTAGTAGCCACCCTAACATGCACTTGTCTCAATGTCATCTAGGCCATTAATCATGATATGCAACACTTGATGTGTGTCCCCTCAAGCAGAAGACTCTAAAACCTAGATCTGTGAGCTTAGTTTCCAACCAGAGTTGGCGGGTGGTCATGACAGCCCAATAACTTGAGCCCAAGTCCGAAAGCGATTCTAGTAGATCATGGCCACAACTGAAGGAAAGAAGAAGACCAATGAGTTTATCCTATATTGGCCAAGAGAATTCTCCCTCGGCTAAAACAATCTTTAAATTAAGGGAGACCACCTATTGTAGGCATTAGTAAGTGGAAAAGGGGATTACACATGCCAACGTGCCCTTTCCTTCCTCTGTCTCTTTCTCTCTTCATCCTCCTAACTCATCTCTCCTTCTCTTGAATTGAGCTAGCATTGACTTGAGTGTCAAAAGATATTTCGAGAAATTCCCAGATTAATTTGTCTTTTTAGGTTGTTCTACCCCAAGTAAATAGCAATTATAGGCTCTCAGGTAAAAAACAAGTAACCTAACTCTCTAGGTTCGATCTTGGGCTTAGCAAGACCGGTCCACAAAATTACCAAAACAAATGGACCTCAAAAAAAAGAAGGGAAAGAATATTACAAAATATGTAGCATGGATATATGGTGTACAATCATAAGAAATACATAGAAGAATAAGTGTTTCTTTGCATCTCTATAGCCTTTGTTTGAGCCCACGCTGTAGTACAATGGCTGCCTCCCTTGCCAAAAAGAAGGGGTGTTTTCGAGGGGCCAAGTTCAGACCCTGCCCTCTCTTCACATTCCCCTCCGCTAAAACTAACTTTCCTACCGAAAAAAACATTGAAGTAGAAGCACATGCATGAGAATTACATGGCGTTGATGGATAATTCCCATGCAAAGGCACGATTATATCTTCATATATGAGCCAGATTTTGTACATGCTACGAGTTGTCCATTCTGCGTCCGTCCAAAGTACAAAAGAGTGATATATACATAACTATTAAAATTGTAATATCCCCATGAACCCTACCCTCTGCTTCCACCAAGAATAAAATTCCCGACACCACCACCTAAGGATGCCAGGACCCAGAAGGGTTGAAAGATCAGTCTAATAGGATAAGTAAAGGAAACAAACAACAACTATTGTACATACGAGTAAAAGTAAATAACAAGTTACAAAGTACAACTCAGGTATAAGTTCAAAACACAATAGTACAAGTAAAAAGGGAAGGGCAGAACCCTTGAGGGGCATACCCCGAGGGTGAAGTGCTACGTAATGAATGGGACATTGTTAGGGACGAAATCGACATCTAAGGTCCCGCCTCCTCTGTCTGTTGCACAATCTGCTGCTGTTGTGAAGTCTCACCTGAGAGAAGAGAGTGAGCTTCACATAGAAGCCCAGTAGGGACTATCAATCTCCCACTAGTTCTGACTAGCAGAATAGATACACACACACACACAAAGGAATAACAATAATAATAATCTATTCTACTAAAGAAAAGTGCGGAAGGAAGACTACTATATGACTACCAAATAGGGAACACTACACAACCAAGAACCTCATGCAACCAACACATTGTGATTACCACCTTGCTGAAAACAAGAGCAAAAGTAAACCTGTCTGGATAAAGACACTAGCCGTGGAAAACAACTATACTAGTTAACTGGTTAGGAGCGCCACACGTGTCTTACCGTTGACTGCATGTTTGAGCTTGCCATCCCCTCATCAGAGTGAGGCCGTGGAACTAAGGACCACAACAATAGCCGTAGCCTGGCCGGATTACGATCTTGTGCCTAGCACCTTAGGTGGTTCCAGTACCACATAGAGTAAGGCAGTGAGAAAGGACTGACCAGCTTGCATCGAAAGAACAACCCCGAACCATCTCGACATCTGTGACCAACCATGACAACTCTACAAATGACTCAATGCTGCTATCCACATACCGTTTTTCTCTCATATCAGAGACTCTAACTCGAACACGCTCGTAGTCTGGACTACTCCCTCCACAGGCTCTTGAGGATGGGGGTCCTAACAAATAGTAACAACCCACAACAAAGGGATAAGCCCTCACGTGTCCAGCATCGATGGAATCGGCTAGCATAGTACCATGCTAAGGACAACACAAGTGTCATAGGTACAAAAGAAATCAGAACTCGACAGAAGCACGACTTCCAATGGAACATCCTGCTCTCTGGTTGACAAGGCGACAACCTCATTGTTGCTACCTGAGAGAAGACGACACATAGGTTGTCGCTACGTAATGCGAAACCCAGCCCGACGCATTTAGGAGTAGAAGGTGATGTACATCCTATCACTATATAAATGCCACATGATGTCTGACGTGACTCGAAGATCAAGAAGGCAATAGGGAAAGTGTCGTAACCAGAACGCAACAACTAACATGTCACGTTCTCAATATGAGGATTGGCGGCCACGGCCAAGCCCTCAAAATTACCTTTCCTAAAAACACAACCACGCCATAGTGATCCGGGGGAAGGGAGCATGGAGAAGACATCCATGCTCCAGTGCACCCATGCACATGCATAGCAAAGAAGCTACCTACACTCAAGAACAAGGCTCTCATGCTTCATGAACCTCTCACCCAAACCCACATGAATTATATCAAAAAGCATCCAATAAGAGAGGACAATCATCCATAAGGTGAAGAGAGTCCTAATGCCATGCTAGAATTAAGAGAAAAACCAAAGTCTCTACATCAAATTGAAGAACCAACTGTTCTCGTGTGAGGGGCCACCTTCTCCTCACTCCAAACTCTACACCGAGGCCACCTATAAAACAAATTAAGGAGCCTCACCACCAATGCCAAAACTCCACCAAGTTGAAGAAGACATCCACAAGTGGTGCAATTTGGAAAGAAGAGAGGAAGAGAGTAATAAGAGAGGGGGAAGGGAGGATGAGATCTACACGTCTAATTAACTTATATAGGCATCGGGTCTTCATAAGTGACAGCTCGAGCTTCGCGAGCAAGTTTGAGCATGACGTCGTCACCTCATCGCGACCCCAAAAAATCGGTCAAAATTAACAAATAGACCTGACATGTGTCACCTTGCATACATACTACTATGAATGCGACAATTAGAATGTTGTCTTCACACTGTATGCGTCTTGACATGTGATACAATTGTTTCGATAGGAAACGACAAAAATAACATAACAGTCGACAAGTAAGATTGCAACGGCCAAAGGGACATGTTCTCAATCAGAACGCAACATCCATCTCGTCACCTTCAAAAGACGACATCCCGATATGTTACAATCTCAAAGATAAGACTAAGGGCTAAAACATCTCGAGTGTTACAAAAATAGTGTGGAATGCATCTTATTTGTGACTGAGGCGAATGCAAATTGGACACCTGTGGGAAGAGTTTCTCCTCCATATAGTCTTAATATTTTCATATCCTCCGGAACAATGAAAGAGAGCAAAGTTACGAGCGGATAGAGCCGCTTTGAAGTGTTCCCACCGGTGGGATTCTTTTAACCTTCAACTGGACCGTCAACTGCGTCACACTCCCCTCATGCCTCCTAATTATAATTAACGAGGAACCCCCTTGCTCACGTCTCAAGTTTCTCGGCCCTCTCTGATCATATATACACAGAAGGTGTATACATCTGAATCCCCAGGGAGAGTGATCAGATCGACACATCTCCGCAAGTGGCAATGTCTCCCTACGTCAGGCACCGACACCTAATGTGTGGATCCGCCGCCATGCCTGCATAGTCGCTATATATGTGGGACAGGCCGCAATTCGAGTCGCACGCTATACGCTTAGGGCTGCAAACGATCCGAGCCGAGCTGAGTAACACTCTGCTCGAGCTCGGCTCGTTCGTTTATTGGCGTGTTCGAACTCGGCTCATACTCGCCGAGTGTTTTCGACCTATGTTCGTACTCGGCTCGGTAAATATTTGTCATGTTCGAGCTCGACTCGTTAAGCTGCTCGTTTACATAAACGAGCTCGAATGCGAGCTCGAGTTCGAATTCGAATTCGAATTTCTTACCTAAACGAGCTTAGGCTCGAACTCGACTCGTTTAACCATCCACATATTTGAGCTCGAACTCGAACTCATATCAAAATTTGTACACAAAAACGAGCTCAAGCTCGAGCTCGGCTCGTTTAACATGATAACCTACAAACTATGCACTTATACTCCCAATTTTTTTTATCACAGTATGCAACATAAAGATTAAGATACCCAAAAATGCCCCTAATATAAATTTTATAGGCTTATGTTACTAATTTTACATCAAATATGTCACAGAAAAAAAAATAGAATTGCCCCTAATGTCATCATCATCACTATATAAATTGTTGCATGCTATACAAATATGCTACCAATTTTTCACCAAAGTATGCCATAGAAAAAAAAAATAAAAACCCAAAAATATCCCTAATGTCATACTACATAAACACATATATACATGATTTTCCACTTAACAGTTAAGATGACCCGCATAATTTATTCATGAGATTTTTTTCTCTCCAAATTTAAGTAAAGAGACATCACACCTATTGACTGCAGAGCAGAAAGGCTGGATGGCCACATACATAGTTCCAGGATTTTCTACAATTTAATTCAACTTCACCTCTTGGATTTTCTTAAAATAGATATAACTCCATAAACTCTGTGAATGAGAGGTCTATGTTCATGTTGCAGAGTAGTGCTTCACCAATTTGCTAGTCACAGAAAAAAATGCCAAATGAACATACTGATAACCACATGTGGGAACAATGCAAAAGTAATGTGACTATGACATTTATCTGTTGTGAGTAGCAAATAAGTGTGAAACCTAACATTTCACTACTTAAAAATAGTGTAACTGACATTGACTGGAACTTGCTGCAAACAAAAGTTTATACTGTCGTCTCAAACTCTACTTATTAATCCACATGAGATCAATATAGCATGGCCGTGTGTTCCGCCCTTCCATGCTCTTTTTGTTTGTCACCTGCATTTCTATCTCATGTAGATGAATAAGAGTACTCAAGGAGTGGCTGATTATTGCCCTTCATATACAAAGAGGTGTTCAACTTCCATTGGGAGAAACTTTACAAAGAATTTTTAAAAATGATGTAATAGACTAGTTTTCCCACCAAAAAAAAAATGCAAAAAATTTGCTATACTAAATTCGCTATACAGTACGACTGGGCTGTCAAAACAGATATGGATCTATTAGCAGACCCATTTTCAACCAATAAAACCATGAGTTTGCATTGGATAAAGCTACACTAAAATTCCCCATTTGTCAACTATAATAGAATCAAAGGTAAATACAGTTTCTCTCATGTCCATTGTAAATTTAATGAATGCACCTAATTACCCGATAACTTCACGAAGTCCAGTGTGTCTGTATGCCTTCAGATTCCAGCAACCTTGAACCTTGTATACCCTGAATCAGAAAATGATCAAATGAAAGTAAATGAACCAGATGAAACCTCTGCAAAATAGACAATTGTATGGCTGCAACTTCACCTAATGAACCAGATGAAACCTCTGCATGAAACCAAGCATACAAATGTTAGAAAACTACTAAAAGAGTTCATTTTCTGCATATAAAAAAACTACAAAACAATAAAACGGCATATAAAAAACCCACAAGAAGCCACAAGGATAGAAACCAAAAAAACGAAAGGAGATGATGGTGACACAGAAATGAAAGAGACGGAGGATGGTGGTGGTGCAGCAGAAAAGGCCCAGGATGTGGCCCCCCCTGGAGAAGCACCGCACGAAGGTGTTGTCGGTGAAAGTAAAGACCAAGAGAAGGCTGAGGAAACTGGTGAGGTCGGGGGGGATAAAATCACTGAACAGGAGGTTGCCGATGGGAAGAAGACGGAAGAAGAGGGCAAGCCGCAGACCGTGGAGGAAGTGGGTGAGAGCAAGAATCCCGAAGCAGTTGCAGACGGCAAGGTGGAAGCAGCCGGTAAGACCCAAGAGGAAGAGAGCATAGTCGCAGCCAAAGAAGAGAAGCCGGAGGTGGAAGAAGAGAAGACCGCGGAGCAGGCGAAGGAGGTGGTACATGAAGAAGAACAGAAGTTGGATGTTCCATCAGCTGAGAAGGGAGTCGAACCTGCAGGTTTTCCACCGGATAATGATGGCGCGGAGGAGGGCGGCAAGCCCATAAATGTTCACCCGATGAAATGTCGACCTGGGGGGCGCCTTCGTCGCCGGGGGGGGGGGGGGGGGGGGACGCCTCCGTCGACCTGGGAGGCGCCTTCGTTGGGGGGGGGGGGGGGTGGAACGCCTGCGTTGGGAGGGGCTGAGGGGGGGAAGGGGGGAAGGTGTTGGAAGCTTGGAAAGCGCCAATGTGAATGCGGTTTGGGGGTTCGACGGTGCGCGGTGCAAATAGGGTTTGTTCGTGTGGGGATATTTACATATAAGTATTCACAATTTTTTATAATTTGATAATAATTTTTTAAGAATATATAAATATATTTATATTTTTATATTTAACAAATAATTTATCTAATATGATATCCAATAACATGATGTTTAATTAATCGAGTATGTTAACGAATATTAAATCGAATATATTAACGAGTAATTTATCGAGTGTTTTATCGAGTATCTTAACGAGCTACTCGCGAACATAATCGAGTCGAGCATATCTTTGTTCAAGTTCGGTTCGTTTATGAACCAAGCTTATTTTTTTGTTCAAGCTCTGCTCGTTAGTTTAATAATCGAGTCGAGTCGAGTTTTTATCGAGCCGAATTTCGAACTACTCGTCGAGTGTATTGGTTCGTTTGCAACCCTATATACGCTCTTACGAGTTCGGTGTTTGTGTGCCCCAAAACAGTGGACCTGCATGCCTCTGTACTGACACCTCATATGTCATGCGTTTCGTCTATTTAGCTAGTAATAATTTTGAAATTTGTTTATTTACCTGCGTATGGGTGTAGTACGTTAAGTGTCAGGAGACGAAATATAATGATGGGCATATAGATTATCCACATTCTTGGCAAATTAATTAATGTTACATTTTGACTGGAGAATATCGCTTGAAGATTGATATGTCGTTTGAACTTCAACAAGGGCTTTTCGTCGACAAATGCTTGGATTAGACTCAACCTGCGTGTAAGTTTAATCCACCTCATCTTGCTCAACTCAACATTTTAAAAAGAAAAGTTTGGGTTACATCAAATCGAACCAGAATCAACAAAACATCACCCAAACCTATTCGATCCTGTTTTGACGTGACCCAAACCCCGGTCACCACACAAAACCTCTATTTTCACTAACATGAACAAACCCCACGTACCTTGGCCCCAACCCCTTGACACGAATATCTACTTCCACAGAAGCAAATATGTGCAAGCCCATCCCCCCATCTATGGTGCATCGATCTCTGCGTGTGCTATTGGCCCTCGTATCGGCTTCGATAAAGTTTGCGCGCGGAAGCAGCAGCAGAGAGGAGGGAGGGGTGATGCCATGCTCGCCCCAGCACTATCCAGAAATGGCCGCCGGTGAGCGCCCAGCATCACGGCTGGCGTGATCCACCGATATGGCGGCTGCCACAGTTGCAACATCAGTGATCCCCCTCACCCAGTCGCATGCGTAACCGCGGCGTCTGCTGCTGACGCCTTCCGCTACAGTCCGCAATCTTGCCGAGCTGTGTGCGGTTGCTCTGCCTCACCTACTGCCGAACAGGCACGTCAGCGGACCAGCTGGTCCACAGCCTAATCTCTAGCAGCCACGCAATGTTGTGCACACAGTCTTAGGCGGAGACGCCGGGGAGTATACAACCATGAACGTCGTTTCCACACCGCTGCATGCCACGGGTATTATTGTTTGCCATGGGAATGCAAAGGACGGGGGAAAGCTGCTAGGGAGGGGGAGGCTTGGGTGGCAAGCAAAGGCCGAGGAACGAGGGCCATCCTGCTGCCCACACCCGGCATCGTTCCCCATCGCCTTCACCACCCCCCCCCCCCCCCCACTTTTGTTTATTTACGCATACTGATCATATCTAATTAGCTCCTCACCTTTACTTGCGTTTGAAGCCACTGCTGCATCGAGGTGGTTCGGCACCCTCCCCTTCCCTTTACCTGCTCCTTTGTCCTGTCGGGGATAGGGTCGTGAGGACTTCCAAGCTGAGCAGAGGGAAAGGAGCTGCGGAGAAGTTACTGTTTCCACATGTGTAATCACGCTGGGTGGGTTATCTCGATTCTGTCAAAAGAAATGCTTATTGCAATAGAAATATTCTTGCAACATTTGTTTTCATGGGTTGCGAAAGCATTTCGTGTCCGTGAAATTAACATGGGAGTTGGTGCTGCCGGGAATTGCTGCTTCCGTGCACAAACCAGAAACTGAGACATTCGGACTGTGATGTCGAGTGTTCACCATTTAAGGGCATGGACAATCGGCGACTGGTGCAAGAGCGATAGCAAGATCTTTGTCAACGAAACGAAAGGCGAAAGAAAAAAGAGTTATGAGATGAGATAAGATGCAAACAAACAATTGAAATGAAAGTGGTTAGGCTTGATGTACATCGCAGTCATGTCTTTGAAAGGGGTGAACATGCTGGAGCATTAAGGCTATAGACAGATGAGAAATGCTATGCTCCGGGAGCATAGTTGAGCTGGGGGGCCGCGTCCCCCCACACGCACGACGAGTGGAGGGGCGGACCCCCCGCATTAAATACTTTATTTTATTATTTTTTATTTTTTTTACACTATTTGTGTGCACAAATGATATATTTGTGTGCACAAATACATCATTTGTGTGCACAAATTGTAAAAAAAAAAAATAGCATTTAATGCTGGAGGGGTCCGCCCCCTCCACGCGGGTTGTACAACTATGATGAGAAAAGTGGGGTTTGAACTGTTGGGCGTATGCCCATTTAGGTCCCGCGAGGGGCCCACCTCCACTGCAACGTTGACGATGCCGGGCTGCGCCAACACGCAGGGCGCGCTGGTGAGCAGGCACCTCGCTAGTGCACTGGCGAGGGGCACTGCTGCAGCGTGGAAGCAGCAGCACCGCAGCCCCTTGCCGCTTCTCGCGGCAGGGGCTGCCACCTCTCTCCCCCACTCGCCGCCTCATCTCTCTTCTCACTCCCTCTCCTCACTTCTCCTCCTCTCCCTATAAATACCCCCTTGGGGGGGGGGGGGGGTGAAGGGAAGAAGTGCAATAGCATGCAAGTGTGTGTGGGGAGTGCAAGTGCATGTGCGCAAGTGCACGAGAGTACATACAAGTGTGTCTTGTGTGTATGTGAGAAGGTGAGCTTGCAAGTATGTCTTGTAAGTGTACACTTCTGTTGGGGAGAAGTTATTGTCCCAGGTGTGGGACATCAGGTATTCTCTATCCGGTGTCGATTGACGGAGGTACGTCATCGCCAGTCCTCAGATCTAAGGTGTGAAGCTGTGTAGGCAACTCTGGTAGTTGTCTACCCTCTTCTATGAGACCTTCTTCTTATTATTATGTTTCCGTTGTGAGGTATGACCTCTTACTTTTATAACATTGGTATCAGAGCCATTGGTTGGTTCTGATTTTCTCCTTCTCTTGTGAGCTGTATAGATGGCAGGTTCCCCGACACAGTTGGACCCTGAGTTGACGGATCATTTTGAGGATTGGTTCTCGGATGTCGATCTGACGTTGGTCGCACTGATCGATCGATGTCAACTCTGATTTGCTGGCAGCAGATTCTAGACAGGCATTCGCCTTGGACACTGCGACCAGTAGGACGAGTGTACCGAGTACAGATACGTTGGCAGTGGCTAGCGGCTAGCGGCACAGCTGACTCAGAGTTCCAGGTGGTGACTTCACTTCCTGCAATGGACACATCGGATAGTCTGAGTGTCTATACACCTTCTCCTCTGACTGTGTCAAATCCTTGGTCCCCACTTATTTTTGAACAGGCCCCTTAGGAACCATGGCTAGTAGTATGGGAGCTACATGTGCCAGTTGTCCCTCTCCCTGCACCACCTCTCACTATCACCCTTAGGACCACAGAGGGAGAGTTGGTGGTTGCAGAGGGTTATATACAGAGATGGAGATATAAGGTCATGTACTGCGCTAGTTTTAGAAGAACAATTTTGTTTTTCTGTCTTTTGCGCGTGAGTATGTTCACGCTTACAACAGAAGTCGTACATGTAACCTAAATTTGTTTATATATAAATGTGTTTTACATATAATTAAATATGTTTAAAGTTAGTATGTTTTATACATATTTTCTTCAAAGTTATGCAAATTAGTTTTGCATATGAGATATTTGCTCGAAATCATTTTAATTATATTGACTTAACTTATATAAGTGGGAGATGATTGTAATTGCCTAGCTTTACTTTTATTTTACTATATAAGAAATGTTCAATGTAATTACCTTCGATTTCTAGAAGAAAATAGGAATAATGTGTAAATGGATGTCAAAAACTCATTTTCCTGTTCTGATATGTAGTGGTAATCTATGGCTGACAAAAATGTTATTGCTGATCTTACTAAGGGTGAAAAGTTAAATGGCACGAACTATGATATATGGCATCGTAAAATGCAATATTTGCTAGATGAACAAGATGTGATTGATCATCTTATGATGTCCTTGTCACCGCCCATTGAGGGCAGTAGCAACACAGACCATGAAGTTTGTGTAGCTTGGTTCAAGAAAGATCGTAGTGCACACTTTACTTTGTTAAGCGCTATGGCCGATGATCTTATTGGCGAGTTTGAGAACTACGCCACTGCCAAGGACATGTGGGATCAATTAAAGTTCATTTTTGGTGGGACCTCAGTAACCCGATTAAGGGCTCTTGTTTTGAAATTTGAGACTTATCAGATGGACTCGCGCCACACGGTAGGTGAACACCTTAGGGTGATTTCATCTATGGTCCATGATTTGAAGGTTGCAGGTCATGAACTCATTGATGAACAGCAGGTGCAGGCGGTGATTCGATCCATGCCAGATGCATGGACCCATTTGAAGCAAATTCTAAAGCATAATGAGAATATCAAAAATTTTATGGACATTTCTCTACATGTGGAGTTAGAAGCTGAGCGCGAGATTGTGCATCACGTTATTACTAATGTCGCTCAGAGTAGCAGACGCTTCAAGAAAAAGAGGTCACAAAAGAAGGATAAAGGATCAGACACTGCACCAGATTCCATCAAGGATAAATCTTTTAAGCGCCAACGTGGGAAGCATGGCGGCAAGAAAGACAAAAGCCGTCTGAAGTGTAACATCCCTGTTACCTTGTGGGTCAGGAGCTCTCGGTTGGGATCGCGACATGCAAGGTCGTCGCCTTCTGAAGGCGACGGAGGTAGCCATCGCGTTTCATTTGGGAATGCGTCGGCCGCCCCTGTCACGATCTAGTTCTGACAGCAGACAGTTCTTTTGTTGTTTTGCTGTCTGGACGGTGGAGACACGTGTGGGCATGCATGCTTGAACGCGACATACTGACCCGTCGCGATCAGGTTTCAGCGTTGCATGCATACCACATGTTGGGTTTGGCAGTCTCGGTTGCAGACTTTAAGATCGCGACGTATGAGGGTGCCGCGTTAGCGTTGCTAACCCGACGACCAGGGACGTCACATTCTTAACGTTTGTGTTAAAACTGCTCAGCCCGAGAGCAGAAGTCCCATTTAGCCAGTCTTCTTCCCCTTCTGTGGCGTTTTCCCTATGTGGAGCTCCGTGGAGAGCTTGGATGACCATTGTGGCTTGGATTGGTAAGTTTGTATGGATTGAACCTTTCACTTTGTATTCTTCTTCTTCTTCTTCTCCTCCTCCTCATTCTCTGTGTTCTTCTTGCTTGGTGTGATTTCTCTCCATCGACCTGAAGGAGGAGATCGAGCTCGGTTCGTGGGACGGTCATGGAGCATTGAAGCTCGGAGGTGGAGGGGTGCAATCCTACGAGAAGACCCTAACAGGGTGGTTCTTCAAGTTGAGGTAGGGACCCAAACCTCCACCTAGTTCTCCATGCTAGGTCTCAACCCTAATTCCAAGCCTAGAATCCTTGTTTTAGGAGTTGCTTTCGTCCCATGATCCATGTGTGATGATTATGTGGTGTTGGTTTTGCATGAATCTATGTTTCTTGGGTTGTGCATGTGGGGAGTATCTTATTTGCATGTGAGTGAAGTGAGTGTTTCTTTGACTTTTCATGCATGCAGGGGGTTTCCTTGGGTGGTTTGTACTATAATTGAAGTGTTTCCATCGTCTCCTTGACCCCCTCCCCTTTGTGTATCACTTTTGAGGCTTTTGGGGTGTAAGGGTTGCTCTTGTTGAGCACTCGGCTGTGGTCGCGACGGGTTTCCCAGTCGCGATCAGGTCGCGACGCATCGTGGCGTCGCATTTCCTTGAACGTGCCCCGGAACCCGTCACGTCTAGCAAACGTGACGGGGTACGTGGCAGCGTTTAGGGTTCAGGGTCTTGCTGGATCATGACCGCCATCTCTGTCGCTATGAGATCACGACGGGGTACGTGTCACGTCCAGATGGCCCGGGTTTGTTGCGGCGCCCTTAGCCGTCGAGAAGCTATCGTGACGGGCTCAAGGGTCGCTTCCGGATGCTTGTCGCAATAGACAGATCCGTCACGTTCTGGTCGCGACGGGCTGACACGTCGCCTCTCTGATCGAGAGCTACTGTCAACCTATTTGCGTTCCGTTTTAGCTTCCGCTGCGACTCGGTTTTTTTTTTGGCGCCTGTGTTGTTCCTAGTGCAGTGCTGCTCTAGTCTCTTCGCCTGGTGCTAGGCACTTGAGGGCTTGTCCGCGAGACAAGTTGTTACTGTTACCTGGGACCCCCATCCCCGGGCGCCTGTTAGAGGGAATTCTCCAGGCGGCGGGCGTGCTCGAGCCACTGACTCAAAGCGGTAGGGGAAAACGGTGGGGACAACGGTGTTGTGTCGTTTGTAGAGCTCTCTTAGCTGGTCTGGTTCTCCGAGGTAGTTGTGGTGCAGACCAGCTAGTCTTTTCTCACTGCCTCACTCTATGTGGTTCTGAAACCATTTAGAGGGGTCAGACGTGGGACCGTAGTCCGGCCAGACTACGGCAGTTGTGTTTACTTAGTCCACCGCATCTCACTCCGACGGGAGGGGAGACCTAGACTTGTAGTCGAGGATAAGGCGTGTGGCGCTCCTGACTGCTTGACTAGTGTAGTGTTACTGTAGCTAGTACCTTGTCCGGGCAGTTGTTCAGCTGTCCGCGTTATAGCTTTGGGTTCTTGTGGTGCCTTGGTTTACACGGGTTTACTGGTCCCGACTTTAGTGTAGATCGACGACCGTGTAGTTCTTTCACGCTTCCGCACTTGACTCTGTTTAGTAGAATAGACTTTACTACTTTATTTATTTATTGCACTTATAGTTCTATTCTGCTGTTAGAACCAGTGGGAGATTAGTAGTCCCTACTGGGCTTCTTCGTGAAGCTCATTCCTTGTTTTGTAGGTGAGACTTCACAGCAGCTCCCTCTGTAGCGGACTGAGGAGATGGGCCCGCAGTAGTCGGCGTCTCTAGTGGCAGTGTTCCCCCAGCAGTTGTACTTCACCCTCAGGGTATGCTCCTAAGGGTTGTGTTCCTTCCCGTTTATTTCAGCACTTGTACTTTATTTACTTTGGGACTGTACTAGACTGTTACTTAGTGTTGGACACTTTTCGTTCACTTGTGGTGCACTTTACTACGTTTGTTGTTATTTATTTTTGTTACATATCTTGTTAGACCGATCCGTTAGCCCTTCCGAGTCTCCGGACCCGTGGGCGACGGTCCCGATGTTCGGATTCTTGGTGGGAGCCAGGGATCCTGGCGCTGGGGTCGTTACAGTGGTATCAGAGCAAGGGGTCTATCAAGAGTTGTAGTGGAAATAAGTAATATTGTAAAGTCCCTTAGGAAGTACAAGTAACACTGCTAAGCTGCTGGAGTTTATCTATTAACTTCTTATTGTGTCTGTTTTGCAGAACATGCCTCCACGCACTCGCAGGCAGGTTCGTGAGCTGGTGGAGCATCAATAGTTTGAGTCGGACGGGTCGGTTGCAGCCGAGCATGTGCCGATTGACGCTCAGCCCCAGTAGTTCGAGCAGCCTAGGGACCCGTTGCCGCAGGGCGTTCTGTTGCGACAGGGAGAGCCACAGCAGCAGTAGCAACCGCAGCAGCAGCAGCAGTAGCAACCGCAGCAGCAGCAGTGGTTTCCGCCCCAGCCCCCGCTGGCCATCATGGAGCAGTGGTGGAGAGCGATGTTTCAGGGTCCTTGGCAGTACCCGCAGTGCCAGCAGTACCCCCAGTACCCTTAGTACCAGCCGTACCAGTAGATGCTGGCAGGAGGTCAGCAGTTCGCAGAGATGGTAGCAGAGGAGCAGACACCACCGACCCCGCAGGTAGCGCCAGTCCAGCCAGAGGTACCCCCAGTGGTATAGTAACATGATCCAGTAGCAACAGTAGCACCTGAGGACCGCACAGTACTTCTGGAGAGGTTTCTTCATCTTCGACCTCCTACTTTTTCTGGTGACCGTGATCCTGACAGGGCAGAGAGTTGGGTCCATGAGCTCGAGCGCACCTTCGAGGCCATGGAGTGTGTAGAGTAGAATCAGGTCAGATTGGCAGTATATCAGCTGAAGGGGTCAGCCCATGAGTGGTGGAGGGCAGTGAGGCAGACCAGTTTTCAGGGTAGGAGGTTGGTCCAGATCACTTGGCAGGAGTTCCTAGTGGCCTTTCACGGCGAGTTCCTCCTCGACTATGCTTGCCGTGAGAGGAGGGACCAGTTCCACGAGTTGGTACAGGGAGACCTGACCATGGAGCAGTACCACCAGCATTTTCTGCAGCTTCTTCGACACGTTCCCCACGTGGCCGCTAGTGAGCAGGCTCACACTGAGCGGTTCATTAGTGGGCTACGCTCAGACTTGAGGTGGGCCATGGCTGGTCACCTCTGTGACACCTTGGCGGTGGCAGTGGCGAAAGCTATGGCCTTGGAGCAGGAGTGTCATTTTTAGCCACAACAGAGTGGAGGCTCAGGGAGGTCCTCTCCATACCAGCACCCTCCGGGCAGTCGAGGGAGTGTTTCTTCTTCTTCTTCTTCTTCTTTAGGGATAGGCAGTGCTGGCCTGACCTCGAAGTTGAAGAAGCTCTTCTCTCATGGTAGGGGAAAGCGCCAGTACCAACAACAGCGACATCAGCCGGAGCAGTAGTTTGTGGAGCAGTCTGTGCAGCAGGGAGCAGAGCAGAGCACGGGTTGTTTCCACTGTAGGCAGCCAGGTCACTACAGGCGAGAGTGCCCATTGAGGCAGCAGCAGGAGCAACAACAGTAGGCACCTCAGGCGCAGTACCGTCCACCCCAGCCGGCGCAGCGCCAGCAGCAGCAGGGCCAGTTTCAGCAACCACAACAGCGCCAACAACAGCAGCCACAACGAGGACGCAGACGCGGTCGGGTGATGAACATCACTAGAGAGGAGGCGGAGGCCTCTAATCTAGTCGTCGGTACAGTTCCCATTCTTGGTAGAGCTGCTAGAGTTTTGATTGACCCGGGTGCCACACACTATTTTGCTTCTGAGGGGTTCTTTGCTTCCTTGTCTGTGTTTGCTCCGGAGCGAGCCTGTGACCTTGCAGTTGAGCTGCCGACGGGTGACTTTGTGCGTACCCTTGGTTACTTGGAGGGTGTCACTGTCAAGGCACAGGGCCACCAGCTACCAGCCAGACTGTTTGCCTTATAGCTCCACGACTTCGATGCCATCCTTGGCATGGACTGGTTGGAGGCACACTCTGCACTGGTAGATTGTCAGCGGAAGACCGTGAGGTTCGAGATACCTGGAGCACTTGAGCTTTTGCTTCCGAGGTACCCGGTCTATCCGCCGACCCTTTGTTTCCTTCTGTCGAGCTCGGCGCTGATGACCAAACTTTCCCCATATAAATTACTTCACTTATTTATATACATTAATTTTGATGATTAACAAAATAGTACTAATGAATTACTTGACCTTTGAGAACAGGGAATAAAAGAAAAATGAAAGTTCAAGACAATCAGGTAAGTCTCATTTCATGCTTTGTCCAAGTCTTTGTATCGACTTCTATTGATAAGCAGAACGATTTCCTTCTGACCGAAAAGGTCAATCAAATCGATACCGTAACGATTTCTTTAGAACTCACAACGACTTTCTAGCCGTAATGATTTCGTAAGTACTCGTAATGATTTCTTTAGAACTCACAACGACTTTCTAGCTGTAACGATTTCGTAAGTACTCGTAACGATTTCTTTAGAACTCACAACGACTTTCTAGCCGTAACGATTTCATAAGTTCTCGTAACGATTTCTTTAGAACTCACAACGACTTTCTAGCCGTAACGATTTCGTAAGTTCTCATAACGATTTCTTTAGAACTCATAACGACTTGGTAGCCGTAACGATTTTTCTTTAGTTCTCGTAACGATTTCTTTGAAACTCGTAACGACTTGGTAGCCGTAACGATTTCTTTAGTTCTCGTAACGATTTCTTTGAAACTCATAACGACTTGGTAGGTGTAACGATTTCTTTAGTTCTCGTAACGGTTTCTTTGAAACTCGTAACGACTTGTAGCCGTAACGATTTCTTTAGTTCTCGAAACGATTTCTTTGAAACTCGTAACGACTTGGTAGCCGTAACGATTTCTTTAGTTCTCGTAACGATTTCTTTGAAACTCGTAACGACTTGGTAGGCGTAACGATTTCTTTAGTTCTCGTAACGATTTCTTTTGACACTCGTAACGACTTGGTAGGCGTAACGATTTCTTTAGTTCTCGTAACAATTTCTTTGAATTCATAACGACTGATAAGTGTTCATAACGATTTGCTTTGCGCAACGATTTCTTTAGAGTTCATAACGACTTGATAAGTGTTCATAATGATTTGCTTTGCGCAACGATTTCTTTAGACGTCATAACGACTTGATAAGGTTCATAACGATTTGCTATGACTCATAACGATTTCATAAGTCATACAGTTATCGATTTCATATCTTGATATCTTATTCATCTTAAAGCATTGACCAGTCAAAGTCCACGTAGATATCTCTCTGACGCTTTTGCATTTATGAGATCTGAACATATCTCTGCATGCATGTAAACCATATCATCCTTTATCGTGCCTACTCTGATAACGTCCTTTATACTTAAGCTATTTGGCATTACTATTTTCTTGACTATTGCCACTGACGTTGACTGACATCAGAGATAGCTTATCTGTCTGCTATTTAAGATTGACATCTGTGCAGACCTCTGAACTAGCTTCATGGTACAACGTTAAACAAATAAAGCCATCGGATATCTTGAAGATCTCATCTCTTTGCGTGCTCAAGCAATCAAAAGACTGAGGACAGGAAGCTTCCAAGACTCCAGATGTCATTCAGTCTAACGACTACTCAAAAGAGAGACAACGGACACTTTAATGTCTAGATTTCAAATTGAAGATATATATACAAGTCAGAAGAATAGAAGAACCACGTTGAAGAAAAGCATTCAAAATTCTTCTGAAGAAAGTGTAGAGCAGAAAACTTCATTCCTCTTAGCTTTTGCTCTTGTGCTCTCCTTTAGCTATTGAAAGATCATTTGAAGAGAGCTTGTGTAGTTCTGAGAGTGAGCCTAGATTTAGATTCTTTGCTCTCAGTGCTAGGTCCTTCAGATCATTGCCTGTTGCAGTTTGATCTAGGGGCTTGTCTTTCAAACCTCTCCTTGTGTTGTTCCCTTAAGGAAGACCTGGTGGTATCCAGGGTGTTGTTCCCTTCTGGTGTGAAGGAAGACCTGGTGGTATCCAGAGTGTTGTTCCCTTCGGGTGTGAAGAAGACCAGCTGAGCTGGGTGTTGTTGTTGTCCCTTAAGGGGGACTGTACCCTTGATTAGTGAAATTCTGAGGTATTGCTCAGGGACTGGACGTAGGTCTCCTGTGGAAAGGAGTTCCGAACCAGAATAAAAATCCTTCTATCTTGTGGTTATATTTTGTGTGATCGCTATCTCATTTCCTCTAACTTTAACCTTTATTTAAGTTGTTGTGTAATCCTTTTAGTGAACAGGTTTTTAATCGAAGATCAAATTTTTAATAACCCATTCACCCCCCCTCTGGGCTAGCTAGCTGGGCAACAAGTGGTATCAGAGAGAGTCTCTTCGACAAAGAAGAAAATCCAACGATCTGAAGAGCAAAGATCAATGGCAGCCCAAGGCAACTTCGAAGGTCAGTCATCAACAGACCACCTTTTTTCGATGGTGAGATTATCCGTATTGGAAGACCAGAATGGAATATTTTCTGCAAGGCCACGACTATCAAATCTGGTCGATAGTAGAAGATGGTGACCTGGTTGTCACAAATGAGAAAGCACAATGGACAGATGAAGACAGAAAGAAAATCTCCTTGAACTGTAAAGCCAAGAGCATTTTATGTTGTGCTCTAAGCAAGAAAGAGTTTAACAGAGTCTCAGCCTGCAAATCCTCCATGGAAATGTGGGAAAAGCTAAGGATCACGTACGAAGGTACAAATAAAGTAAGGAGAAAGAATCGATATTCTTGTCACTCAGTATGAAGATTTCAAATGCAGTCAGGTGAGTCAATCACCCAGATGTTCAGTCGATTCACGACATCACCAATGGTTTAGCCAGTCTAGGAAAGTCCTATGAGATTGCATATGGTAAGAAAGATTCTCAGATCCTTGCCATCTTCATGGACACTAAGGTCACAGCCATTGAAGAAGCTAATGACCTTAAAGAATGTCAGTAGAAAAGCTCATCGGGTCCCTCATGGCCCATGAGATCAACATGGAAAGGCTAGGAGAATCATCTAGCAGAAGAAGCACTCAAATGCTTTGAAAGCAGAAGAAGATCATCAGAAGCAAGCTCTAGCGGAAGTGAGGTAGACAGCGAAAATAAGAAGCAATGCTCTCTAAGAGATTGCAACGCATCCTGGCCAAGAAGAAAAAATTTCAATCCGGCAGAAGGTACTTTAAGAAAAATAAAGATTCAAAAGATCAGATGGCAAAGAAATGAAGAAAGGAGAGACCATCTGTTATGAATGCAAGAAGCCTGGACATATCAAGGCATTGTCCAATGCTAAAGAAAATGATCACAGAAGAAGGATAGCTCCAAGAAGTTCAGATACAAGAAAAAGGCAATGGCAGCTGCTTGGGAGAACAGCAGTGTAACACCCCGGCCCCCTTGGGCCCTTGGCCCCGTCCTCTGGGTCGCGGTAGGGCGACTGTCGCGACGTGGTTCCGATCGTGAGCAGTGTCTGGTTCTGCTTCATATTGCGACAGGGGGTATGTCGCCTTCTTGAATGCGACATACCCTATGTCGCCTTCTGGTTTGATGGATTCGACAGGGGTGTGTTGCCTTCTTGAATGCGACATACCTATGTCGCCTTCCCATCGCGTCGCCCCAGACGCAGTCTGACAGACGTGACAGGCGTCCTTTGTGTCAGTACGGCTCTGGCGGTGTCGGTGAACGCGACAAGATGGCTGTCGCCTTCACTTTTTTCGAATTCCGAGATTTGACCGTTTCATTGGCATTGCGACATACCCTATGTCGCCTTCTGTTTCCCCATGCGACACAAGATGGTCGCCTTCTCAGGATCCGGGCTTAAAGCCCGGGCGCCCGAGCCCTTTCCCCTCTCTCGCGTTTTCTCCTCCCCCCCTTTTTTCCCTCTCACCCTCTCGAGCTCTCCGTGTTTTTGGGGGTGCCTCCCCCGTGTTGAGAGCGGCCCGTGCTGAGGAGGTGTCGCTCCGTTCGTGCAGGGGTCGCGTTCGTGCCGTGCGGTGCGAGGAGGAGACGTTTCTACCTACGAGAAGGCCCCAACGGGTCGTTCTTCGCGTGGGGTAGGGACTCTTGATCCTCTCGCCCTAAGCATGATCCCCTCCCCGTCTAGACTGTGGTTCCTGTGTGGTTGGGGTTGGGGAGTGTGAGTTTCCATGCTCGTGTGAGTGAGGTTTCCTCCGAGCGTAGAATCCATGTTCTTGGGGTATTCGAGGGTGGTTTGTGTGTTTACCTAGCTTTCTAGCATGATGAGCATGCTCCCCTCCCTCGCCGTGTAGTGTTTCTCCCGTTTTGGGAGGTTCCCGGAGAGAGAGCTCCCGGACCCCCGTCTGGCCTGAAGGCGACATACCCTGTGTCGCCTTCTGACTGGTATTGCGACAGGGGGTATGTCGCCTTCTTGAATGCGACATACCCTATGTCGCCTTCTGGTTTAATGGATTGCGACAGGGTGTGTCGCCTTCTTGAATGCGACATACCCTATGTCGCCTTCTCAGCCAAGAGCAGTTGTGCTTCCGCCGCTTCCGTTTTCGCTTTACTGTACCTGTGGCACCTGTGCTAGTTTCCTAGACGGTCTCACACTAGTCCGTTCGCCCGTGCGCGGCACCTTGAGGGCTTGTCCCGTACGAGAGGTTGTTACCGTTACCTGGGACCCCCGTCCTCGGGAGCCTGTTGAGGGAGTACTCCAGCTACGAGTGGCTCGAGTTGGCAGCCACCAGGCGGACTCTGGAGCTGAGGGGAAAACGGTGGTTAGGACATTGGCGTGTGAGTCGCTTGCAGAGCTCTCGTGGTTGGTCTGGGACGCCGAGACAGTTGGGAGTTCTACCCGGCGCAGGCCAGTCAGTCCTTCTTCTCACTGCCTCGTCGTCCCTTACGGCCCCGGAACCGTTTTGGAGAGGTCAGCGTGGGACCGTATCCGCCAGACTACGGCGGTTACTGTTGTGGTACTTGTGTCCTACCTCGCTCTGACGAGACGCGAGGGCCAGGACCTGGGTCGAGGATAAGACGTCTGTGGACGCACCTGACCGTCTGACTAGTGGTGTTGTTCCCGTAGCTAGTGTTCCTTGTCCAGGCGGAGCTCCCTCCGCCTGTGTTTTACTAGCCGTGTGGTGGTCACGACGAGCAGTCATACGGAGTTTCCAACCGAGAGTACTTTCCGTACCGTGCTAGCTTTAGCTTCATTTCCGCACTTCCGTTGTAGGTAGAAAGATATACTGCTGTCTTTTCTTATTAATATTATATATGTTCCTCTTCCTCTGCCTGTTTAGAGCCAGTAGGAGATTGGTAGTCCCTACTGAGCTTCTGTTGTGAAGCTCACCCTCTGTTTTCCAGGTGAGTCTTCTCAGCGGGCGGCAGGGCGCGCGGGCGGAGGAGACGGGGTGGTATTCGAGTTCCCGTAGCTAGCAGTGGTTCCCCCTCATCAGTGTACGTCACCCTCTGGGTATGCCCCTAAGGACTGTCTCTCCCCCTTTCCTACTTGTACTAGTGTGCGCACGTTGGGACTGTTACTAGTAGCACGTACGCAGGCGGTCGTCGCTTTACTTTCCTGTTTCCGCTTGTACGCTTCTAGCTTAGCAGTTGACGTTTACTTCCGTTACATATCTTTGTCAGACGCGTGTTATAGCCCTTCCCGGTCCCTCGGATCCGTGGGCGGCGATCGCGAAAATCGGGTCCTCGGCGTGGGCCGAGGGTCAGGTTCTCGTTTCGTTACAAGCAGTGACTCAGACAGTGAGTCAAGCACAAGCAGTGATGAAGAAGAAGTCAACCTGGCTCTCATGGCCAACATCGAAGAAAAGGTAACCTCTGACTCTTCTTTCGATTCTTGTAATAATTCTGATTCAGATTCTGACAATTTGGAAGCGCCTTTCATGAACTTTACGACAAATATAAAGAGGTGTCTAAATTACTTAAGATTAGTAAGAAGAATAATACATGCTTAGAAAACACTAACTCAGATTTAAAAACAGAAAATGAAGAACTAAAAGCAATTAATCGAACTAAAAAGAGGTGAAATTGATTGTTGTGTGAAGACTTAAAATTTAAGAATAAACAATAACAAACTTAGAAAAACAAGAAAGTGTAGATGAATTAATATAGAGATTAAAAATCTGAATGAAGAAAATGAGAAATTAGCAGCACATTAGAAAAATTTACAAATGGTAGAATCCCTTAATATTAAAAGGAGCTAGACGCTCAGGTAAGAGAAAAGATGGTGTAGGCTACACACCACCTGAAAATGCAGAAACTATAATTTCACCTAAGGTATCCAACTCCAAGATTTGTTCCTGAGGAAATACAGCCTATAAAGGTAATTTTAAGTAATTGAAAGAGGTAACAAATTATCATGTTGTAGTCACTGTAATAAGTTAGGTCATTTAAAATCCACATGTCCAACAAGACATAAGAAGTGGATAATGAAAATAAAGATTAATGATACTGACCCATCAGGACCCAAAAGAACTTGGTACCTAAAGCTTGATGTCTTAATTTCAGGTTATCCTCGAGCATCCAAATGGTATTTGGATAGTGGGTGTTTCAAGCACATGACAGGAAACCAGAAGCTGTTTTCCACATCTCCAAGCTGAAGAAGGAACAGTCACCTATGGAGATAATGGGAAAGGAACTGTAGTAGGCAGTGGATCAGTAAATAGCAAAGAAAAACCATTATAGAAGATGTGCTATTAGTCAAGGATTAAAGCACAACCTCATCAGTATAAGTCAGCTGTGTGATAGAGGTCATCAAATCAAGTTTCAAGAATCAAAGTGCAGCATACTAAGGATGGAGCAGTCATATTTGAAGCAAATAGAGAGAAGAATCTGTACGTGCTCTACCTTGAAGAACTCAAGAGCAAATGTGTGTCTGGCAGCCAGCAAAGACAAATCAACCGAGTTGTGGCACAGAAGACTAGGCCACTGCAGCTTGGACGGATTGAACAAGCTCAGAAAGAGGAATCTTGTGGAAGGTCTACCAAAAGTCAATGGAAAATTGGAAAGTGTTTGTAGACCCTGTGCTAAGGGAAAGCACACAAGAGTTCCTTCAGTCAAAGACAGTGGTGACTACCTCAAACCCTTAGAGCTCCTACATATGGATCTATTGGGACCAATGAGGGCTACCAGTCTTGGAGGAAAGATTTTGATTTGTCATAGTAGATGATTACTCAAGATTCACATGGGTATCATTCTTAGAGCATAAAGATGATAGTTTTGATAATTTTGTCGGTTTCAGTAAGAAGGTCCAGAAAGATCAGAAGTTTCAGTATTGTGTCCATTCGATCAGACCATGGTGGTGAGTTCCAAAATGAAAAGTTTGCTAGATTCTGTGATGATCAAGGAATTCAGCACAATTTCTCAGCACCAAGGACTCCACAGCAAAATGGTATAGCTGAGAGGAAGAACAGAACTCTCTTGGATATGGCAAGAACCATGCTCTCTGAATATGAGCTACCAAGATATTTTTGGCTGAAGCAGTCAACACAGCCATTTACATTGTCAACCGAGTAATGATCAGGCCAATACTTAAGAAGACTGCATATGAGTTGTTCAAAGGAAAGAAGCCCAAGGTAAGTCATTTCAGAATCTTTGGATGTCCTTGCTTTATTCACAACAACAGAAAAAGGGACATTGGCAAGTTGGATGCCAAGTCAGATGAAGCATCTTTATGGGGTATACTTCTAAACCTAGAGGCTATAGAGTTTTCAATAAATGCTCACTATTAATTGAACAAACTGTGCATGTTATTTTTGATGAAACTAACCCTTCCTTGAGAAAGGAAGTAGATAGTGATAATGATGATGCAGATGAACTGTCCAAAAAGCTTAAGGACACATTAATTGAGGACAGGATGATCCACCTCTGGAAGAATTACAACAAGAAGAAATTGCTCATGAAATCTTCCAAAGGAATGAGATACAAGAAAGATCCCCCACTTGAGAATATCATTGGTGATCCATCCATAGGGTAAGAACAAGAGTAATGTAATTCCTTGTGATTACTTAGCCTTTGCTTCTCACATAGAGCCTAAGACAGTCAATGAAGCTTTATCTGATGAATCTTGGATATTAGTCATGCAAGATGAATTAAATCAATTCAAGAGAAACCAAGTATGGTCACTTGTTCCTAGACCATCAGATCATCCAGTTATTGGCACCAAATGGGTGTTCAGAAACAAATTGGATGAAACTGGTGTAATCCTAAGAAAGGCCAGATGGTGGCTCAGGCTATTCTCAAGAGGAAGGCATAGATTTCGATGAAACCTATGCACCTGTAGCTAGACTCGAGCTATTAGAATCTTACTTGCATATGCATCACTCTAAACTTGACACTATTTCAAATGGATATTTCAACATTCTTAAATGGTTTTATAAAAGAGGAAGTGTATGTTGAACAACCTCTAGGTTTTGATGACACCGAATTTCCTAATCATGTTTTCAAACTCCATAAGGCATTATACGGTTTAAAACAGCAGCACCTAGAGCCTGGTATGAATGCTTAGCTCTTTCTGTTAAATCATGGTTTCAATAGAGCAAAGTAGATAGCACATTAATCATAAAGTCAAAAGTCAATCACATACTATTAGTTCAAATCTATGTAGATGATATCATTTTGGTTCTACTGATAAATCTCTTTGCAAGTATTTTGAGAAGCTTATGCAGGGAGAATTCGAAATGAGTATGATGGGGGAGCTAAACTACTTCCTTGGATTGCAAGTCAAGCAGGGAAGGAAGGCACCCACATCTGTCAGCCAAATATACCAAGAACTTCTGGAGAAGTTTGGATTCGATAATGCCAAACCACTGTCAACTTCAATGAGCACATCAACCAGAATGGACAGTGATCAAATGGTAAAAAGTAGATCAAAAGAACTATAGAGGATGATAGGGTCTTTGCTTTATTTAACAGCAAGTAGACCAGACATTTGTTTAGTGTATGCATGTGTGCTAGGTATCAAGCAGACCCTAGAGAATCACACCTAATTTCTGTAAAAAGAATATTTAGATATTTACTAGAACTCATGATTTAGGTCTGTGGTATCCAAAATCATGTGAAATAGATTTAGTAGGATATTCTGATGCTGACTATGCTGGATGCAAGATAGATAGAAAGAGCACCAGTGGTTGTTGTCAATTTCTTGCAGGATGTTTGATATCATGGTCTTCAAAGAAACAAAACTCAGTGGCACTATCAACAGCTGAAGCTGAATATGTAGCTGCTGGAAGTTGCTGTACACAACTTCTTTGGATAAAACAACAACTTGAAGACTTCGGATTAAATATCAAATCAATTCCATTGCTGTGTGACAATACCAGTGCCATTAATCTGACCAAATCCAGTTCAGCACTCAAGGACAAAACATATTGAGGTTAGATATCATTTTATTTCGTGATCATGTTGCAAATGGAAATATAAAATATCCTTTATTGATACAAATAGCCAACTAGCAGATATCTTCACAAAAGCCCTACCTGAAGAGAGATTTACATCTCTTAGAAGAGAATTAGGGATGTGCAATTTGTGAAAAGATTCCTGTATTTAAATGCATATAAATTTTTCAGAATAAATGAAAATTTTCTCTCTCTCTCACTTTAAGCAAAACTTAGTTTATTTACTCTTCCTTGACCGCTATTGTTTAAAAGCAGTTTGACTCGTCAACCCTTTTGTCGCCTTATGCTTTTAACCGCCTTTTGGCGCTTCCTCCTTTTCGATAAAAATCTAAATTAATCAAATCGTTCTGGGAACGACTCATCTTCTACCTTTACCCTTTCTCCTTTATCTATTCACCCAAAGCCGATGCCCTAACGATTCCGACATCATCTCTCTGCAACATTTGAAGCTTTCCCCTCTTTCCCCGCGAAGAATCCCTCGAAGGCTTCCATCTCTTCCATCATCTCCCTTCTCTAGAACAGTCTTTCTCCTCTATACCTATGGCCGCTCCGATGATCTCCGGAAGCGTAGGGGCTACAGTGCTGAGTTTTTGTCCCCTCAGGAGCAAGAAAGGTTTACCTTCGTGAAGAGAAATTTGTGGAAACAAAGCAGTGGACGTTCAGAATCTTGAAAAAAGTGGCATGGGCATTTAGTAGAAGCCTTGAGAAGGATGTAATGGATGGATGTTGCTACTTTCACCGAGGTAAGCTATCCAGACCTGGTGAAAGCGTTTTTCATTTACTTGAAGTCAGAGGCAGATGGGTCCCTTGTCTCCTCAGTAAAGGGTATTCAAATCAAGATAGACCGTGAGTTATTGCATTCTTTTTGGAGTGAAGACGTCTGGCATAGTGGTGTTCACTCAGTGAATGATGAGGCGAAAGTCTCGGCATAATTGGTCCTGGTTTCAAGCTGAAGGATGGGAAATTGGATATAATCAGATGTCATTCATCGTTTGCTTCATTTCATTGTCTGCCAGATTATAGTTCCTCGAGTGCTACTTTTTCTTCTTGTACTAGGGCAGATTCGGACATAATGTTCTGGGTAATCCAGAACAAGGAGATTAACTTGGCCGAAGTCATGATTGAGAGAATGAAGTTTGCCAGTACTCAAATCTGGGAAACAAAGAGCAAACTGTTTCCTTACCTTATGCTCATCTACTTCTAAGATTTTCAAGCATTTCGGAGTGGATGTATCTGGAGCAGTTGTAGAAAAGATGGGCCAGTCTATAAGGTCCAGGAACTTAAAGAAGAGTGGTTTTTCAGTGCAGAATGGATATGGACCAAGACCTCTGTGGCAGAGGGAGAAGCCATTATCGGAGATGTTCCGAAATTCAAGAAGAAGCAGCAGATCCTCCAGCAGATTCAGAGATCAGATCAGCACAGCAGAGCAAGCAGCAGTAGTACCAGCAGTGGCAGTTCAAGCAGAGTCTTCCAGCTCACCTATCTTGGAGGTTGAGTCTCATCCTCCAGAAGTT
This sequence comes from Colocasia esculenta, assembly GCA_014218235.1. Taxonomy (NCBI): domain Eukaryota; kingdom Viridiplantae; phylum Streptophyta; class Magnoliopsida; order Alismatales; family Araceae; genus Colocasia; species Colocasia esculenta. The sequence continues at coordinate 30,445,465 of CM024757.1, read as the reverse complement.
CAAATGGAAGAAGCGTGGCAGGTGTGGCAGATTCTTTGCCTACCTCGATAGTTTCTTCTATCCTGAGAGTTTTTAGATTCCCTTCACCTCAGTTGATTCAGAAGCAGGTGGACCTAATGTAGAAATTGTTGTGGCATCAGGCCATACAGAAATTCTGTCTGAACAAGTTGTCTTGGAAGAAGCTCTGCCCAGTGGGAGCAAGAAGATGTTGAACTCCCTGCTCCTATTCAGGGGGCAAACTGAAAATGAGAGTCTTTGATGGAAAATGCTCCTGAGTCAGCTGCACCATCTCAGGCAAATCAATCTCCTGCCAGTGTTCCTGCTAGTGAAGGCCCAAGTTCCAGCCCTGTAAATCTTGTGGAGCCTGTCACTCAGCAAAGCAAGCAAAAGAGAGTGGCTCACAAAAGGTCAAGAAAGAGTCCCAGAAAGGTAAATCTGAAGCCAATATTGACACTATTAAAGGCTCAAGGAGATGTCTTATCCTAGTTCAGACCAGTGTTCAAGGATACTTGATAGTCAAGCCTTGACCACTTCTGAGCTATCTTCAGTCAGAAATGCAATGAAGTGGTTTAATAAAGAAATGTTGATATGAATTCAATGCTTGCAGTTCTTTCTAGGTCAAGTGGAGTTTCTCCTGCAGCTACTCAGAGCAGACCAGCTGCTGTTCCCCGCCACCAGGGCCTCCTGTTCAAGAGTCTCGGCCAGCAGGGCCATCAGCTCAAGCATCAGGGCCACCAGGGCCACCAGTGCCAGCTTCAGGTCATCAGGACCCTCTTCAGTTGTCAGTGAAGGTCAAGACAAAGGGAAAGAGCCCATGACAGCTTCTCAGGCCCCTGACACTTCTACCCTTGCAACTCCAACCCTTTCTTCACCTTCATCTCCTTCTACAGCCCCTCCTGCACCACCAACTGAAAAACACCCTGTGCCTCGCACCCAACCATCTTCCTCTCTCATTTCATCTCAACCCTCCTTCTCTCCTACTCCTTCTCACACCTCAGCTCCATCATCTTCAATTCCAAACCTTCACCACCTTCTTTCTTCAATCCCAAACACCTTTTCTATCCTCCTAATCTCCTTCCTCTGTCACTATCATTCCGGAAAAACCTTCACTACTTGGTGTCTTTGACACAAATCTGCCGGATGATTTTGAGAGAAATATCCTTATCACCATTCTCTCCACTGCCACTCATATCCACAGGACTGATCCTCCCAGTCCTGCCAAGAAAAAGAGGAAACAATCATCCTCTGTCAGCATCCCCTCCTCACCATTATTTCCTCCTATTTGGTACTCTCTTACCCTCGAGCCTCAAGAAGATTCCTCTATAAGGAATATGTTCAAAAGTGCATCCTGTCCACCATCTATGGTATTCCTTTCCTCAACCTCTCTGAGCATCTAAGCATCTTCTCCCTTTTACCCAGCTATCCCACCCTCAAAAATCCAAAATCTTTGAGGGCACTGAGTTCAAGACTGAAGATCAGTGGGCCAATGTCAAGGGCAACAAAGCTCATTCAGCAAATATTTGACTGCCAGGGCAGAATCTCTTACCCATCGAGCTCACCCACTCACTCTTTCTGAGTGGTTCATTATTCAGCACAAGAACTCGTGGGGACCCTTCATCTTGAAAGAGATCAGAATTGCCAAAAAACTTTCAGCTGTACAGTGACTTTTGCTATTTGAACAAGCTGCCTGAAGTGCAGTTCTATCAATTTCATTCAGCCTTAGTGATGTTGAGATCAGAACATCCAGTAAATCTTCCCCTCACTGTGGACTTTGCCAATCTCAAAGTTGACTCTCTCAGTTCTTCTGCCAAAGCTACACTCTTTAGTGTTTGACTCAGATGCTGGATCCCATGCACTGGATATGTTTGCTAGGCAGATGGGCCGTTTGTCAGCCAAGTTGGGCAGATTACCCTCCTTTTGCGGTTCATTTTCAGAGAATATCACTCTGGCCGCATCTCTTCCCAAACCTTGGCCCCACTCATTTCTGAATGTGAAAGGCTTACTCCCACCATATGGGAACTCTCAACAAGGAACCCCATCTTCAATTACAGGCAATCAACAGTTCCTTGGTTCGTCAAGCTAAGCCCATTTTCTCAGCCGAAGCCTTCATGGATCTCAACTCCATAAACCCAATTCAAGAGATCTATGTTCAGTGGGCAGCCAGATATACAACCTTCTATGCTTTGAAGCAGGATCTGCTTGATCAGAAGATTTTCTATCCAATCTCTCTGGATAGATTTCTCTATCGTGCCAGCTTTGGAAAGAGCACTTACTTCAGATTCATCTTGGACCCACATCAGTATGAAGAATTCCTGGAAGAGCAACGGCAACTTTACATTCAAAGGGCCTTCCATCCATGGGTCCTAATTTTTCAGTTGCCTCTGGAGTTTTCCAACAAACTTTTGAAGACCTTGAGATCAAGGCATGGGCTGTCATCTCACAGCATGCCTCTTTATTGTCTCCTATGTACTATCTTCCTCACACTTAATACAATGATTTCTCTCTTCTTTGTCTCATAGACTACCTTTTTGCTTATTGACAAAATGGGGGAGAAAACTACCTATTCTGAAAAACATGTTTGTGTTGTATAATGTTTAGTATATTTTGTCATCATCAAAAGGGGGAGATTGATGACCAAACTTTCCCCATATAAATTACTTCACTTATTTATATACATTAATTTTGATGATTAACAAAATAGTACTAATGAATTACTTGACCTTTGAGAACAGGAATAAAAGAAAAATGAAGTTCAAGACAATCAGGTAAGTCTCATTTCATGCTTTGTCCAGTCTTTGTATCGACTTCTATTGATAAGCAGAACGATTTCCTTCTGACCGAAAAGTTCAATCAAATCGATACCGTAACGATTTCTTTAGAACTCACAACGACTTTCTAGCCGTACGATTTCGTAAGTACTCGTAACGATTTCTTTAGAACTCACAACGACTTTCTAGCCGTAACGATTTCGTAAGTACTCGTAACGATTTCTTTAGAACTCACCGACTTTCTTTCTACCATAACGATTTCATAAGTTCTCGTAACGATTTCTTTAGAACTCACAACGACTTTCTAGCCGTAACGATTTCGTAAGTTCTCATAACGATTTCTTTAGAACTCATAACGACTTGGTAGCCGTAATGATTTCTTCTTTAGTTCTCGTAACGATTTCTTTGAAACTCGTACGACTTGGTACCGTACTTTCGTAGCCGTACGATTTCTTTAGTTCTCGTAACGATTTCTTTGAAACTCGTAACGACTTGGTAGCCGTAACGATTTCTTTAGTTCTCGTAACGATTTCTTTGAAACTCGTAACGACTTGGTAGCCGTAACGATTTCTTTAGTTCTCGAAACGATTTCTTTGAAACTCGTAACGACTTGGTAGCCGTAACGATTTCTTTAGTTCTCGTAACGATTTCTTTGAAACTCGTATGACTTGGTAGGCGTAACGATTTCTTTAGTTCTCGTAACGATTCTTTGACACTCGTAACGACTTGGTAGCGTAACGATTTCTTTAGTTCTCGTAACGATTTCTTTGAAATCATAACGACTTGATAAGTGTTCATAATGATTTGCTTTGCGCAACGATTTCTTTAGAGTTCATAACGACTTGATAAGTGTTCATAATGATTTGCTTTGCGCAACGATTTCTTTAGAGTTCATAACGACTTGATAAGTGTTCATAACGATTTGCTATGACTCATAACGATTTCATAAGTCATACAGTTATCGATTTCATATCTTGATATCTTATTCATCTTAAAGCATTGACCAGTCAAAGTCCACGTAGATATCTCTCTGACGCTTTTGCATTTATGAGATCTGAACATATCTCTGCATGCATGCAGACCATATCATCCTTTATCGTGCCTACTCTGATAACGTCCTTTAGACTTAAGCTATTTGGCATTACTATTTTCTTGACTATTGCCACTGACGTTGACTGACATCAGAGATAGCTTATCTGTCTGCTATTTAAGATTGACATCTGTGCAGACCTCTGAACTAGCTTCATGGTACAACGTTAAACAAATAGAAGCCATCGGATATCTTTGAAGATCTCATCTCTTTGCGTGCTCAAGCAATCAAAAGACTGAGGACAGGAAGCTTCCAAGACTCCAGATGTCATTCAGTCTAACGACTACTCAAAAGAGAGACAACGGACACTTTAACGTCTAGATTTCAAATTGAAGATATATATACAAGTCAGAAGAATAGAAGAACAACGTTGAAGAAAGCATTCAAAATTCTTCTGAAGAAAGTTTAGAGCAGAAAACTTCATTCCTCTTAGCTTTTGCTCTTTTGCTCTCTTTAGCTAGTGAAAGATCATTTGAAGAGAGCTTGTGTAGTTCTGAGAGTGAGCCTAGATTTAGATTCTTTGCTCTCAGTGCTAGGTCCTTCAGATCATTGCTTGTTGCAGTTTGATCTAGGGGCTTGTCTTTCAAACCTCTCCTTTGTGTTGTTCTCTTAAGGAAGACCTGTGTGGTATCCAGGGTGTTGTTCCCTTCTGGTGTGAAGGAAGACCTGGTGGTATCCAGGGTTTGTTCCCTTCGGGTGTGAAGGAAGACCAGCTGAGCTGGTGTTGTTGTTGTGTCCTTAAGGGGGACTGTACCCTTGATTAGTGAAATCCTGAGGTATTGCTCAGGGACTGGACGTAGGTCTCCTGTGGAAGGAGTTCCGAACCAGGATAAAAATCCTTCTGTCTTGTGGTTGTATTTTGTGTGATCGCTATCTCATTTCCTCTAACTTTAACCTTTATTTAAGTTGTTGTGTAATCCTTTTAGTGAACAGTTTTAATCGAAGATCAAATTTTTAATAACCATTCACCCCCCCTCTGGGCTAGCTAGCTGGGCAACAGGCGCCTCATCCGAGACGGTTGTGTTGCTTTTCTCTGCTTCTTCTGTGTGTGCTCAGACTCTGGTGAGTTGACTTTTCAGACTTGCCAGTTGTTTGTGAGTTTTCCGAGTGTTTCCAGAGGATCTCCTGGCTTGCTCTCTGAGCGGGAGGTAATTTCTCCATTGAGTTGCTTCCGGGGACGATGCCTGCTTCCAAGGTGCCGTACCGGATGGCTCCGGCGGATCTACGGGAGTTGAAGCGCCAACTAGAGGAATTGCTTGCATTGGGCTTCATTCGTTCTAGCCGTTCGCCGTGGGGAGCGCCTGTTCTGTTTGTGAGGAAGAAGGATGGCAGCCTCAGAATGTGTATTGATTATCGGTAGCTAAATCAGGTGACCGTGAAGAACAAGTACCCTTTTCCCAGGATCGATGACTTGTTCGACCAGTTGCAGTCAGCTTCAGTGTTCTCCAAGATCGACTTGAGGTCGGGTTACTACCAGTTGTGGATCCGCAAGTCAGACATCGCCGGATCAACTTTTCGTACCTACTACGACCACTTCGAGTTTGTCGTGATGCCTTTTGAGCTCACAAATGCACCTGCAGCGTTCATAGAGCTGATACACAGTGTTTTTCGAGAGTACCTGGACCGGTTTGTGGTGGTGTTCATCGACGACATCCTGGTGTACTCAGCGACGGCAGAGGAGCACGAGGTCCACTTGAGGCTGGTGTTGTAGGCTTTGAGGAGTCACCAACTTTACGTCAAATTCAGAAAGTGTGAATTTTGGCTAAAGGAGGTGCACTTTCTGGGTCACGTTGTTTCTGGTGCAAGTGTGGCGTTTGATCCTGCCAAAGTTGAGGCCGTGGTTTCATGGGGCCTAGCCCACTACTGTTGCAGAGGTTCGTAGTTTTCTAGGTCTGGCAGGCTAGTACAGGAGGTTTGTGCAGGACTTCGCCAGAGTTGCAGAGCCTTTGACCCGGTTGACCAGGAGGGAGACTCAATTTGTGTGGACAGCAGAGTGCGCACAATTTTTAGGAGCTAAAGAGCCGGCTGACTTCAGCTCCGATCCTTGTGGTACCTCCTGGCAGCGGCGGCTTTGTTGTCTACACAGACGCATCAGGTACTGGTTTGGGTACTGTGTTGATGCAGCACGGTCGAGTAGTTGCTTATGCTTCTCGTCAGCTGAAGAAGCATGAGTAGCACTACTCGACACACAACCAAGAGCTTGTAGCGGTCGTGTTCACCTTGAGGTTGTGGAGACACTACTTGTACGGTGAGGTGTTCGAGGTTTTCACAGATCACCGCAGCTTACAGTACGTCTTCACGCAGAGAGATCTCAACCTCAAGCAGCGTAGGTGGCTCGAGTACTTAAAGGACTACAACTTTACCCTTTCCAATCACCTAAGAAAGGCTAATGTCATAGCAGACACTTTGAGTAGGAGAGCCAACTTGATTTCTTTGTTGGTTAGACACTGGAGACTTCTGGAGGACGCCACTGAGGGTGTGTTCACGTTGTCTAGCCTTCGGGAGAGAGCAGTGTTGGCCAGCATGACAGTTCGTCCGTTGATATACTAGCAGGTGCTTGAGGCGCAGAGTGCAGACGAGGACCTGGCAGACGTGTTGCAGTTGCCCGAGGTAGCACTGGACGAGGACAACGAGGTTCGGTTACGGGACAGATTCTACGTAAAGGACGTCAGGGAGAAGGTCCTTGCTAAGGCGCACCAGGTTGAGATATTCTATTCATCCTGGTTCCACCAAGATGTACCATGACTTGAGGGTACTCTTCTGGTGGCCTGGGATGAAGAGAGATATCGCTGAGTTTGTTTCACGTTGCCTTACCTGTCTGCAAGTGAAGCCAGAGCACTAGCATCCTGGTGGTGAGCTGCAGTCACTTCCCATTCCTGTGTGGAAGTGGGAGCATGTCACCATGGACTTTGTTTCTGGCTTGCCTCGCACTTCTTAGGGGCACGACAGTGTTTGGGTCATCGTCGACAGGCTTATGAAGACCGCTCGCTTCCTTCTAGTCAAAGTAGCGTGGTCAGTGGATAGGCTGGCTTGGTTGTTTGTGGACAGAGTGGTACCTTTGCACGAAACCCCAGTCTCTATTGTCTCAGATAGAGATCCGAGGTTCACTTCTCGTTTCTGGCGCAGCTTTCAGCGGGCACTTGGTACTGAGCTGAGGCTGAGTTCGGCTTACCACCCACAGACAGACGGGCAGTCGGAGAGGACTATACAGACCCTCGAGGACTTGTTGAGAGCGTGTTGCCTAGACTGGGGCGGCACTTGGGAGTCGTACCTTCCCATGGTGGAGTTTTTATATAATAATGGCTTTCACTTCAGCATCGAGATGGTGCCCTACGAGGCTCTGTATGGTCGACCGTGCAGGACACCGTTGCACTGGCACGAGGTTGGCGAGAGGTAGTTGCTGGGTCCAGAGTTGGTGCAGTAATGTGCAGACACCGTGAGGCTGAGCAGGCAGAGGTTGCAGACAACGTAGAGTAGGCAGAAGAGCTACGCTGACGTTCGCAGGAGGCCACTTGCATTTGAGGTCGGCGATAGTGTGTTCCTTCGGATCTCACCCACCAAGGGCGTTCTCAGGTTTGGAAAGAGGGGAAAGCTCAGCCCGAGGTTTGTTGGCCCCTTTCCCATCTGGAGCGGGTTGGCGAGGTCGCTTACCGGTTAGCTCTTCCGTCCGAGTTGTCAGGTGTCCACGACGTCTTCCACGTGTCGCAGTTGAGGAAGTACATGCCAGATCCGTCGCTTGTACTCGACTACTTGCAGTTAGAGGTCGCCCCCGACCTGTCCGTGCCAGAGTACCCAGTCAGCGTGGTGGACCGCAGGGTGCAGCAGCTTCACAGGAGGCAGATCCCACTCGTCAAGGTGGTTTGGAAGCACTGCTCCGGTGGCGAGGCCACTTGGGAGCGTAAGGACGAGATGCGGAAGTAGTTTCCCTACTTGTTCGAGTGACAGGTACTTTGTTTACCCTTGTTTCCCTAGTTTCGCCCTTAATTTCAAGGACGAAAATTTTTTTTTTTGGTGTTAGATTGTAACATCCCTGTTACCTTGTGGGTCAGAAGCTCTCGGTTAGGATCACGACATGCAAGGCCGTCGCCTTCTGAAGGCGACGAAGGTAGCCGTCGCGTTTCATTTGGGAACGCGCCGGCCGCCCCTGTCGCGATCTAGTTCTGATAGCAGATAGTTCTTTTGTCGTTTTGCTATCTGGACGGTGGAGACACGTGTGGGCATGCATGCTTGAACACGACATACTGACCCGTCGCGATCAGGTGTCAGCGTTGCATGCATACCACGTGTTGGATTTGGCAGTCTGGGTCGCAGACTTTAAGATCGTGATGTATGAGGGTGTCACGTTAGCGTTGCTAACGCGACAACCAGGGACATCGCGTTCTTAACATCTATGTTAAAACTGCTCAGCTCGAGAGCAGAAGTCCCATTTGGCCAGTCTTCTTCCCCTTCTGTGGCGTTTCCCCTGTGTGGAGCTCCATGGGGAGCTTGGATGACCATTGTGGCTTGAATTGGTAAGTTTGTATGGATTGAACCTTTCACTTTGTATTCTTCTTCTTCTTCTTCTTCTTCTTCCTCCTCCTCCTCCTCATTCTCTGTGTTCTTTTTGCTTGGTGTGATTTCTCTCCATCGACCTGAAGGAGGAGATCGAGCTCAGTTCGTGGGACATTCGTGGAGCATTGGAGCTCGGAGGTGGAGGGGTGCAATCCTACGAGAAGACCCTAACAGGGTGGTTCTTCAAGTTGAGGTAGGGACCCAAACCTCCACCTAGTTCTCCATGCTAGCTCCCAACCCCAATTCCAAGCCTAGGATCCTTGTTTTAGGAGTTGCTTTCGTCCCATGATCCATGTGTGATGATTATGTGGTGTTGGTTTGAATGAATCTATATTTCTTGGGTTGTGCATGTGGGGAGTATCTTATTTGCATGTGAGTGAAGTGAGTGTTTCTTTGACTTTTCATGCATGCAGGGGGTTTCCTTGGGTGATTTGTACTATAATTGAAGTGTTTCCATCGTCTCCTTGACCCCCTCCCCTTTTTGTATCACTTTTGAGGCTTTAGGGGTGTAAGGGCTGCTCTTGTTGAGCACTCGGCTATGGTCGAGACAGGTTTCCCAGTCGCGACTAGGTCGCGATGCATCCTGGCATCACTTTTCCTTGAACGTGCCCCAGAACCCGTCGCGTCTAGCAAACGCGACGGGGTACGTGGCAGCGTTCTGGGGTTCGGGGTCTTGCTGGATCGTGACCGTCGTCTCTGTCACGATGAGATCGCGATGGGGTACGTGTCGCATCCAGAAGGCCCGGGTTTGTTGCGGCGCCCTTAGCCATCGCGAAGCTATCACGACGGGCTCAATGGTCGCCTTTCGGATTTGTCGCGACAGACAGATCCGTTGCATTCTGGTCGCGACGGGCCGACATGTTGCCTCTCTAACCGAGAGCTACTGTCGACTTGTTTGCGTTTCCGTTTTAGCTTCCACTGCGACTCGGTTTTTCTTGGCACCTGTGTTGTTCCTAGTGCAGTGCTACTCTAGTCTCTTCGCCCAGTGCTAGGCACTTGAGGGCTTGTCCGCGAGATAGGTTGTTGCCGTTACCTGGGACCCCCATCCCCGGGCACCTGTTAGAGGGAGTTCTCCAGGCGGCGGGCGTGCTCGAGCCACTGACTCGAAGCGGTAGGGGAAAATGGTGGGGACCGGCGTTGCATCGTTTGTAGAGCTCTCTTAGCTGGTCTAGTTCTCCATGGTAGTTATGGTGCTCTTGTGCTGCAGACCAGCTAGTCCTTTCTCACTGCCTCACTCTACGTGGTTCCAGAACCATTTAGAGGGGTCAGGCATGGGACCGTAGTCCGGCCAGACTACGGCAGTTGTGTTTACTTAGTCACCGCATCTCACTCCGACGAGAGGGGAGACCTGGACTTGTAGTCGAGGGTAAGGCACGTGGCGCTCCTGACTGCTTGACTATTGTAGTGTTACTGTAGCTAGTGCCTTGTCCGGGCAGTTGTTCAACTGTCCGCGTTACAGCTTTGGGTTCTTGTGGTGCCTTGGTTTACACGGGTTTACCGGTCCCAACTTTAGTGTAGACCGACGACCATGTAGTTCTTCCACACTTCCGCACTTGACTCTGTTTAGTAGAATAGACTTTACTGCTTATTTATTTATTGCACTTAGTTTTATTCTGCTGTTAGAACCAGTGGGAGATTGTTAGTCCCTACTGGGCTTCTTCGTGAAGCTCACTCCTTGTTTTGTAGGTGAGACTTCACAGCAGCTCCCTCTGCGGTGGACTGAGGAGACGGGCCTGTAGTAGTCTGCGTCTCTAGTGGCAGTGTTCCCCCAGTAATTGTACTTCACCCTCGAAGTATGCCCCTAAGGGACGTGTTCCTTCCCGTTTATTTCAACACTTGTACTTTATTTACTTTGGGACTGTACTAGACTGTTACTTAGTGTTGGACACTTTTCGTTCACTTGTGGTGCACATTAGTACGTTTGTTGTTATTTATTTCTGTTACATATCTTGTTAGACCGATCCGTTAGCCCTTCTGGGTCTTCGGACCCGTGGGCGGCAGTCCCGATTTTCGGATTCTTGGTGGGAGCTGGGGATCCGGGCGCGGGGGTTGTTACATGAAGTGTTTTAACTACAAAAAGTGAGCCCATTTCACTCATGAATGTCCTGAGCCGAAAAAGGTAACTCACTTCCCCAGCTCTCCATGTACGTTTGTTTGTACACATATTTTGACTGCTCATCCTAATCCTGCGTGGATCATGGATTCAGGAGCAACAAAACATATAAAGATGGAACGAGTGGGTTTTGTAGATTATCATCGGATTCCAAAAGGCATGCAAAGAGTCTTCTTGGGAAATGGTGCCAGTGAAGAAGTCTGTGGAGTCGGTTCATACCAAGTCAATTTTGCGAACGGACGTACGTTACTTTTATGTGATGTACTTTATGTGCCTAGAATCTAATAAAATCTTTTGTTAGTTTCAACTTTGTTAGCAATGGGCTTTTGTTTATCCTTTTTTGGTAGTCTTGTAAATATTTTCTTGAACGACGTTCTTTATGGACATGCTCTGCTACGTGACGGTTTTTATATCTTAGATTTGATTGACAACTTTCATAATTCTTCTTCTATGGTAAAGCCTGCGTTAGCTCAAAAAAGTTTAGATTCTGCGACATGGCATGCTCGTTTAGGCCATATTGGACAAGATAGAATGGCTAGATTAGCTAGAGAAGGCCTTTTAGGGTCGCTCGCTAAGGTCAACTTGCCTATATGTGAGCCCTGCTTGGCAGGAAAAGCATGTCGTAAGTCTTTAGGAAAAGTTGTTAGAACCTTTGAACCATTGGAATTGATTCATTCTGACGTCTGTGGACCCATGAGTGTTAGAGCTCGGCATGGATATTACTATTTTCTCACATTTATTGATGATTTTTCGCGGTACAGATATGTCTATTTGATTTCTCATCGCTACGAAGTGTTGGATTGTTTCAAGCATTTCTTAGCTAGAGTTGAAAATCAAAAGGAGAAGAGTGTCAAAGCTCTTCAGACAGACCGTGGATGCGAATATTTGGCGGATCAGTTCCGAGCATTATGTAAAGAAAAAGGTATATGTCGGCAACTCACTATTCCGTATACGTTGCAACAAAATGGTGTTGCAGAACGAAGGAATAGAGTAATGTTAGACATGGTTAGGTCAATGATGGCACAAGCAAATCTGCCAATCTCTTTTTGGGAAGATGCTCTGTTAACTGCTGCCTACATTCTTAACCGAGTGTCCTCTCAATCAGTTCTTTCTACCCCATATGAATTGTGGCATGGCCACAAATCAGACTTAAATTGTTTACGTCCATGGGGATTAGCTGAATATGTTCATCACATGATGAGTAAGTTTGGGAAACTTGGCCCTAGAGCTCAAAAGTCTATCTTTCTCAGATATCCTGAGAGCTCAATAGGTTATGTCATGTATGAACATCATCCAGATGGAGGAATAATAGAGCGTGAGGTCTGAGATGTTGTTTTCTTAGAGAATGAATTTGCTAGTCTTGGAGATAATGAGAAGAATCTTGATCTTTTTTAGACAGACGAACAATTGAACATCCTACCATCTTCTGGCGAAGGAAGAGAATGTGTTCCCATACCATTGTCCGCCGAAAATGAAAGGGATGGTCAGTCTAGTGGGAGTGCGTCCAGTGGGAGTGCACTAGGGGTGTGCAAAATATGGTTCAAACCGAAAAACCGAACCGAACCGGCCAGTTCGGTTCGGTTTCATGGAGGTCCCAGTTCAGTTCGGTTTCAAGTTGGGAAATCGAAATGAACTGAATATCTATATATAATTAATTAATAATACAATTAAATAAAAAAAGCCGCTCGTGGCGCAGTGGTTGTGAGTCCTGGCGCGGCCTCCGCATGGAGGTCGCAAGATCGAAACTCGCTTAAAGCGTTTGGTTTTTTGCATATTTTGAACTTAATAAGTACATATAATAATTAATAATACAAATATAAATAAAAAAAATCTGTAGTGCAGTGGTGGGCACCTTTGGTGCCTTATGCCGACGGAGGTCGCGAGATCAAATCTCGCGACCGCCGCTCACAAGTTTTTTTTTTGTTTATTTTGGTTTGAACCGAACCGGTTCGGTTCAGTTCGGTTCAATATAATAATTTAGTTCGGTTCGGTTTCCCCAAAAACAGGGTGAACCGAACCGAACCGTTGTACACCCCTAGAGTGCACCAATAGAAAGTCAAGATTCTTTACGTCGTAGCAAGCGTGGGCATGTTCCTCGTCGATTTTTTGAGATTGATAGTGAGGTACTTCTTTGTGAACCCACTATGATGAAGAACCTAGATCTGTTCAGGAAGCTCTTTCGTCATGATCTAGGAAAGAATGGAGATTGCCATGCAGGAGGAGATTCTTTCAATGTCACATAATGAAGTCTGGGAGTTAGTGTATCTTCCACTTGAGTGTAAGGCGATTGGAAACAAGTGGGTTTTCAAGTTTAAATGCAAGGCTGATGTGACTATTGACAAGTATAAAGTAAGACTTGTGGCAAAAGGTTATACCTAAAAAGAGGGTATAGATTATGATGAGACTTTTTCACCTATGGTGAGATTCTCATATTTTCGCCTTATTCTACCTATTGTTGAGCATCTTGACTTGGAATTGTTCCAAATGAATGTGAAGACTGCATTTCTCAATGGAGAACTAGACGAGAAAATATACAAGGCTCAACCAGAGGGTTTTGAGACTAAAGTCGAAGAGCAAAAAGTTTGCCGCCTCAAGCGTTCAATCTATGGATTGAAACAATCGTCTAGACAGTGGTATATGAAATTTCATAAGGCTATTATCTCATATGGTTTTGAGATGATTGAAGAAGACCACTATGTGTATGTTAAGCGAGTGGGAGAAAGTCTCCTCATTTTATCATTATACGTTAATGATATTTTAATGGCTGGAAATGATATGGAGTTGATCGCTGCCACTAAGAGATGGTTATCTTCTATCTATGAAATGAAAGATATGGGTGAAGCGAGCTATGTGCTCGGAGTGAAGATTGTGTGGAATCGCTTGGATAGGTCACTGAGTTTGTTTCAGAAAACATACATTAATAATATTCTAAAGTATTTTCGAATGCACAATTCTAAGCCCATCGATACTCCACTTGATAAAGGATGTGTTCTAAGTACTTATCAATGCCCTAAGAGTAAAGAAGAAATAGAAAGTATGTCTAGAGTGCCATATGCTACTGCGATTGGAAGTCTAATGTATGTTATGTTGTGTACTCGGCCAGACATTAGCTTCACAATGGGTTTGGTTAGTCATTACCAAAGTAACCCTAGTCTCGTGCATTGGAAAGCCGTTAAGAGGATTTTACGGTATTTGCGAGGGACGTCAAATTATGCTTTATGTTACAAGGGTGGCAACCTGAAAATCATCGGCTATAGTAATGCGGATTGGGCTGGTGACCGAGATGAGCGGAAATCTACTTCAGGCTTTGTGTTCCTGTTAGCTGGAGGAGCTATCTCGTGGAGTAGCAAGAAGCAGTCTTGCATTGCCCTATCCACAATGGAGGCCGAATATGTTGCTTGTTCTGTCGCAAGCCAAGAGGCAATTTGGTTGCATGAGTTTGTTGCAGCATTTAGCGATTACACTTCATCAGAATAAGGGTGTACTGTTATATGTAGACAGTACCTCGCATTGGCCAAAGATCCCAAATTTCATGGCATAACGAAGCATATTGATATTCGTTACCACTACATTAGGGATTTAGTGGCAAAAGGGTTAGTGGTGCTTCGTCAGATTAGTTCTGTTAGAATGATAGCAGATCCACTAACAAAACCTTTAGCTAGAGAGAGTTTTGTGACCCATTGTGGATCTATGGGTCTTTGTAAGTTATAGTAATTTACAATATTTTGACATCATTAAAATTTTATTCATCATAAAATGTTATTTATGTGAATGAATGATTGCTTTATACATTGTTAGAGTGTCACCAGACTAGGATCAACCCTCTCACACGGATGATCTACCTTTGGCCCTTATTAATAGCGAGCAAAGAAGAGGCACTTGATATTGTGGAACTCTAGATGAATAGAGGTTGAACACAATATTCTGAGTTTTGTTTGTATGTCGCCTTGGCTAAGGCCGAGATGAAATCTGAATTAGTTCAGAGTGACCATGTGGATTATATAATCCTGTGAAACCTGTTATATCCAGATATGTGAGTCGCAAAAAGGTGCTAAATGAGAGCGACTGGTTTGTGGGACTCTGGTCGGTTGCATTTGTTGCAATTAGACTTGTATCCGTGCTGTGTTATTTGACACGCTCATATGAATGGAGGAACATCGCAGTATATGAATCATACCACATGTGTAATATACAACTGCATATGAGAATGATGAATGGTTCTCTCTTCATCATTGTGTGAGCTCATGAATCACTTTTGTCTGTGATTCCTGATGTAGCCCTAGTGACCTGCAACGTTATGCCATGACAAGGAAGCTTGATGTCGCTACTTTAGCATGTTACTTAGGGCGATAGTTGATACTGTCTAGCGGAACATGTCTAGGAAAGCGGTTAAAACAAATTGAATTGGCATGAGCAGTATAGGGAAGGTTTCTTATTATTTCACCATGCTTAATACTCATATCCCTGGAGGCTCACTTGCCTAAGTGGTGATAGAGTCATGAGTGTTATGTTTTTGGATTCGATACTGCCTTCTGAAGGATACGGAGTATCAGAATCAGGTGAATATTAAGAGCATGAGGTACATATTGAGATTAAGTGATCCGTTAGTAAGATAACGACTTAATGGAACACTTGTTGGTGACTCGGCAAATCTTACAGAGATTGCACGCCTTATTTTCGGTATGACCATTGATGTCGAATGCCATAGAGAACGATGGATGCGCCGTCAACCCTGAGTGGGTAAGTGGGCTGTCAACCCTAAATGGGCAAGTGGGAGCATGTTGGGCGTATGCCCATTTGGGCCCCGCGAGGGGCCCACCTCCACTGCCTCCACGGGTGGAGGGGGCGTCGCCAACGCGCTGGGCATGTTGGCGACGCCCGGCCGCGCTAGCGCACAGGGCACGCTGGCGGGCGGGCACCTCGCCAGCGTGCAAGGCGTGCTGGCAAGGGGTGTTGTTGCCGCGTGGCAGTAGTAGCACCGCAGCCCTTGCCGCCTCTTGCGGTAGGGGCTGCCGCCTCTCCCCCACTCGCCGCCTCATCTCTCTTCTCACTCCCCCTCCTCACTTCTCCTCCTCTCCCTATAAATACCCCTTGGGGGGGGGGGGGTGAAGGGAAGAAGTGCAATAGCATGCAAGTGTGTGTGAGGAGTGCAAGTGCATGTATGCAAGTGGACAAGAGTACATGCATGCAATGTGTCTTGTGTGTATGTGAGAAGGTGAGCTTGCAAGTGTATCTTGTAAGTGTAGACTTCTGCTGGAGAGAAGTTATTGTCCTGGCTGTGAGACATCAGGTGTTCTCTATCCAGTGTCGACTGACGGAGGTATGTCATCGTCAGTCCTCGGATCTAAGGTGTGAAACTGTGTAAGTAACTTTGGTAACTGTCTACCGTCTTCTGTGGAATCTTCTTCTTATTATTACGTTTCTGCTGTAAAGTACTTCCTCTCACTTTTATAACATGAACTTTAGATATCCACAGTGAAAGAGAAGTTTATAGCAATAAACCACATACTCTTCAAGACATAGACATTTTGTATTCCTGTCCATAAAATATCCGTTCAGATGGACAGAAGATATTGGAAACCAAGGAATTCTTTCTTCGGGATGAAAAAAGTAAAAAAAAAAAAAAAATACTCCATCTTTCAGGAAGTTTGAGATGAACTTTTCAGTGCTGTTTATTTAGGCGCAAGCTTTGGTTAGTCCGTCCTTATCCCCGCACGTCTCCCATTTGAGTAAAGGGGTTTTACTTTGAATAACTATCTCAAAGCATTGATTAATTACTGTTGGACATTGATTTCTGAGGACCGCGGGTTTTATAATCTTTTTTACTTAACTAGGAATAAGTAATTATAGAGATAAAAAATGTTTTTTGTGAGTTGGACCGTCCCATTTTTACAAATTTCTGAGATTTGTTGAGAAGGAAAATGTTGCCAAGATTTCATTCAGTCTCGGTTGCTCTCTCTTGTAAGCATGCATCGGGAGTTCACCTTATTCTTGCCATCTCTTTGCTCCCCATGCTATAATTGGAGGATTTCGTAGGGATAAAGTGGTCATCGTTATGAGTTGGCATGTTTTCTGATCTAATTTATAAAAAGATGTCTTGTCGTTATTATCATATTCCAAAATCGCAGGGGTATGTGGATTTGTTGATATTATCATGTTCTGGAGTGACAGAGGCATGTTGATAGCCACTAACTAGTGTTGTTAAAGGGATATATGCCTTGTTGTAGTCCAAACGGCCTCTAATCAGGCAGCTTTGCAAACTCGTCCTTTAACAATTGATAGATCATTTGAGGATGATAGACCTTGCCTAAAGATATCCCACGTACTTTCGACTGAATCTCAGGGGACTTAAGTGCCTAGTGAATTTATAAGATATGGTGGGGCATGCCCACATTCTTTGGTCCTTCCAGGGTTACAAATGGAAATTGAAAATTCAATATTCTAACTTGATTTTGATAAGAATTATTGTATTCAGAATTAAAAAAATAATACCGATAGTTTATCGAATTAAGTATCGGTTATTCTGATAAGTTATCAGAATCAGAATCGAAATATCTTCATTTCGAAATCAATTTCTAATTCCAATTAAATTAAACATTAGAAATTAACAAGTTAAAAGGTTCAACCCTAAGGTCTCATAGAAACTTGAAATTAAATTAAATATTAAATTATAAAAAAACTTAAATTTCAGAACAAAAAATAATACCAATTCTAATTTTGATTCCGATAGCGTAATCAGAATCGGATCAATATCGAAAATGACTATTCCAATTATATGGGAATCAAAAGCGATATACAATTATCAGAGTCAATATTTAAAACTCATGTTTCTGACACCAAATTTAACTCGATTGTAGCCCTAATTAAGTCATCAATAGGCCCGCCACAAAGAATGAAATTCTGGTGGATCATGACTATTATTCTAATTTCGATTCTAATAACGTAATTAGAATCAGATCAATATAAAAAATGACTATTCCAATTATATCGGAACCGAAAGTGATATACAATTATCAGAGTTGGTATCGAAAACTCATGTTTCTGACACCAAATGTAACTTCGATTGTAGCCCTAATTAAGTCCTCAATAGGCCCATCACAAAGAATGAAATTCTGGTGGATCATTGACTACTATTCTCCTTTCTCATTTGACCTGATATCAGTAAACGGGCCCTACTGGGTTATGACCACATAACCCACCTCTTTTTAATCTGATTTAACAAGAAATTTTGTTATAACCTGAGCTAAAGTAATTTTATACGCAATCTGCCCCTCTAGATATATAGAGTTGCTTAACTAGCGGATTAGGAGCTCTATCTATAGAAAAATATTAGTGATAACAAGTCGTATATAGAGTAGTTGTCAAAAAAAATATTAGTTAGAGAAGAGAGAGAGAAAAAAGAATTTGACAATACTCTTAACTAATACAATTGCTTGACGAATAATCTACGTAAGACTTGATGCTAGACTTCGGCATCGTTTGGGAACCTGTTTGATAAAGTTAAAATCTTCAAAAGCTATTTTCGTACGCAGGTAAAGTGAGCAGCGATTTTGTCTTGTCGTCCGTACCTTTTATGACGCGGACGACGAGGTGTATGTTAAAAAAAAATAAAATGGAAAAAATTCTGAAAACACCTCCTCTGTGTCTCTCTCTTTCCACTCTGATCCAAAATTTTTTAAAAGCTAAGTGAAACCCGCTTTTCCAACGCACGCAAGGTGTGTCTTTCTCACTCCTCGCGCCCAAATCTGCACAGCATCAAAGCCGAGGAAGAGCCGCACCATTTGGAAATAACATCCGTCATTTCACAGATTTTTAATTTTGAAATTTTTTTAAAATCAGTTCCAAACGCTGCCTTCATGATTGGGAACAAAGATTTCTCCACTCGATATATTTCTATTCTTCTCCGTCCTCTACATATTAGTTAAATATTTAAATTGTCAAATACGTGTCAAATTCTTAAAATATTAAAAATTAAGGATCGATGCGCTTGCCAATCGTTCGATTGTTTCGACTGAATCTCTGGACTTATTTGTCCGATATTCAGATCGGTCCCCATCTAAGAAGTTATTTTTATTAATTGGTTGTTTGCCAAATTAAGGACCAACAACACTGGATGGTATATCGGAAAGATATTACTGTAGGATGTCCTATATATATAGTTCATGTTTGCATCCAAAGGCAGAGAGCTCACTTACTTACAAGTTCAATACTTAGACGAAACTTTTGGTCCCATTGATATGGTATAAGTAGAGATCCCAAAATTATAAGAGGAAAAAGCTATCAATACTTTAAATATTTAAACATATACGAAGACTGACCACAATGTTAAAAGATATATTGCGGTTCATAATGCAATCTAACGTTTATGATAAGAAAGAATTATATCTTATATATTCAGGTTTTTAATATTTATGTGTTTGTTTTAGAAAACTAGGGTCTCTTTGTTATCTGAATCATTTATACAGAGATAATCTACAATTCTGAATTGACTAACCATAAATTTAAGTAATCCAACTTCAGCAATTTTTTTCTTATCTCTTTTTATCTTTTATCTCTAGTTATCTAATATATTTAATTATCTAATTATCCCCTTTCATGGGATGGGATACAGTAATCAACTTTTTATCTATAAAAAGATAACTTTAGTTATCCCTGTAGTTTATACAGTCATGCCAATGTAAAATAACTTTTAAGGATGAATTTATCCTTTTTTAGTCTTCCTTATCATCCCTGCCAAAATAGCCTGCCGAAAATCAAACTCTGATAGGCAATTGTCCAAAATTCGAGTAGAATAAAGCTCTCTCAAAGAGGGGTAATATATGCTGCATATGTAGGTGTGCGGAGAACAATGAGGCGGTGTATATTTTCTCATGGTCGGTGATATAGAAGATGTCACCAAACAAGATAAGACACAATATTAGATTCTACTAGTTTTTTTTTTCATTAAAAACATCTTATCTCATGTCTTACATTGATCACATATTAAACTCTATAAAATTTTATTAAGATAATTATGGTTTAAAAATATTTATCTAATATGTCCGGTGTAAAAATATTTACAAAAGTATCTCTTTCTTAACATGTGTGCAAATTTGCCACATTCTCTTTATTTTCATCATTTTTTATATCATGTTAACCTCCTCCTATTATTCGGAAGAGATACAGAGGAGGAAGCCAGTCATCGTGTCTCTGGCAGTGTCCGTTAACATTGGCTGGCTAATAAAAAAAAGACATAATATAACCATTCAATGAAAAGTAAAAAATATATGTGTAAAATATGAAACTTTAGTGCACTAAATTTTACTTATTAATTATAGAGAGATGTAGTTATAAATATGGTACATCAGTTACATAAATCTAGTCTAGATTAGATAAATAATTGATTAATTGTACTAATGTAATCCAAGTTATACAAATATCGTTCAACTTAGACAAATTTCATTTAGATTGCACAAATTTAGTTAAGTTACATAAATTTGTTGCAAATTTGGTCTAACGTACATGCACAAATCAATTAAGTTCTATCGAAAAGTTAAAGTCCACACAATGATCATTTATCAATTATGTTTCACTCTATACAAGTCAATAATGGATTATGTTGTGGCACTATAGAAATTCTTAAATCCACACATTTTAAGCATTAATCAATTATATTTTATTTTGTGTAGTCGATAATTAATTATATCTTCACATGTTTAAAATTTTTAATCCACATAAAGAGTTTGATAATCAATTATGTTGATTTTCACTCGAATCACTCTATCTATATAGTGAAAGAGTTAATTGTTTATATTTTTATCATAAAATTTTCGAAGTTTACATAATGAACGAACTAATCAATTATATTTTTAACAATAAAAAAGTTTCAAAATCCATAATTATTGACATAATAATCAATTAAGTATTCAACATTGTGGAAATTTTGAAGCTCACAAGAAGACTCGATAATCGATTGAGTTCCACTATATATTAACTTGAATAAAAGCGACTATGCATAAGTTGATTTGACAATCGATTGTGCATTTTATTTGAACTATCGATTGCTTATTTGAATTGCTTTACTTGCTACATTTCTTATTATTCATATTTATATTCATTTTAAGTCGAGAGATGAGCGATTTATTTACTTTGGATCAAATTTTAAATTTGTGTAATTGATAGATTATTTACGTAGCCTGGATCAAATTTGTGTAACATAGACTAAAATTGCATAATCTAAGAAAAATTTGTATAACGGATAGGATAACCTAGATCTTATTTGTGTGGCTAATGGTTATTTGTATAATCTAGACTAAACTTATGTAGCCTAAATTACATTTGTGTAATCTATATCAAATTTGTGCATGTCTACATCAAATTTGTGTAATTTGAATCAAATTTACAAAATCTAGACCAAATTTTTGTAATCTAGATGAAATTTATGTAACATGGATCGATCATATTTATGCAACCAATAAATTGTTTGTATAATCTAAACTAAATTTACGTAATTTGAATAAATTTATGTACACTAGATCAAATTTGTGTATATATTTGTATATAATTAATAGACATTTGTCTAATTGTATCTCTCTCATGCACATACACTCTCTCTCTATCTTGCACGTCTCTCTCTCTCTCTCTCTCTCTCTCTCACACACACACACACACATACATGTCCTCTCTCTTTCTTTCCCATGCTCGTTCTCTCTCTCTCTCTCTCTATTTTGAACAGAGGAGGTTGATGCAAAAAATTTGCATACGACAAGAAATATGTATAATTTTGTAAATATTTTTGTATTGAGCATATTTATATAAATATTTTTTAAAATAGAACTAATTTAATAAAATTATTTAAAATGTATTTATCGCATCATCAGTTGCAAACGATCTCCCCCTCACTCTAACAAAGTCTGCAAAATTAGAATGTTCATGAATCCAAAGTTAATTAAATTGATTGTAACATGATCAAATTACTAATTGTGGGGGCGTTTTCCTATTCGATAATGGGCCGAACGGGCCTCCACTGGTAGAGAGAGGGAAGGACAGTCGCTGGTGCAGACGGATGCCTACAAAACCTAGAAAGCGTCAGGGGTGCCCGGTTGAAGAACCGGGGAAATCCTCCGATGCCTAATTCAGGTCGGACTGCAAGAGAGGCAGGAAGGGAAGGTTCCTTTGGAGTGTGGTTTTGCGCGAGGGCGTGTGGGTTAAATAGATCTGATACCTTTGCATGAAGGTTACCTGTCCCTTATATAGGCGAGGGATTGGAAGGGTCCGGATATGGCCTCCTCCAATGATAACTGAAGGGACGTGTCGGTTGAATCCCCAAAGCGGGGGTTGGCTATTTGAGACGCCCACTGGGATGCCACGCTGTTAATGCCCTAGATCGTGGGGTGGCGTGTCAAGCCGTCGTATTGATTGCCACAATAGGCGAAGGGCCGCCTAGAGCCATGGGCCATGGGGGTGTCACGCAGAGACCTTCGGGGGTGCTCGGTGCTTGGCGATGCTGCCCGGTGCTTGGAACGACTATGTGGTGTCCGGTGCTTGGACACTATGGCCGCGGAGGGCCCAAACAGGAGCCTCATGGTCTGCTCGGCAGGCAGTGTCCTGCTCGAGCAGGCTGCGCAATGTTCGGAGACTACCTCAAGACCCTTAGGCGCTTTACGACTAAAGCGTGTTCGAAAGCCAGGGGCTGAACCCGAGGACACGTGGCTTGATGGCCATAGCCTTTCTACCTTGACTGGTCATGAAGAGCCTGTGGGCCTATGGGCCTAGGAGGCTGAAAATAGCCTCCACACTTGCCCCCCACCCTCTCAAGTCTGCTCGGATGCAATCATGAGCACTTGAGAGGGGAGATGTCTGTTCGGTGGCACCTCCCTCGCATTAAATGTGATGCCGACCATTGCGGTGTGTACGACCCTCGGCGACGCCGTTGGAGCTCTCTTCGGGACTACTGTTTCATGATGGCAGAGTAGACGTTACACGACTAGGGTCCGGAACGCCTGTTTGAACGGGCTGTTGGAAGGGGTGAACGCCATTACCGTCTTTGAATTCGCGCCTCTTCTTCCTTATAAGGAAGGGAAGAGGGGAAGGGAGTGCCTTACACTTTCCTTCTTTAGAGAAGCATTCTCCCGCTCTTTTCGTCTGCCATCTTCTCCGACACCTTCTGCACTCTTCGTCTTCCACCTTGACTCCGGCAACAATTACTCAACGAGAGGGAAAGGCCATCGCCGCAGCTGGAGCGAGCGGAACAACATTGATGGAGACGAAGGGGCCGAAATACCGTGTTTCAAGGGCCTACGGGAGCGATATCGTATCGGGAAGGAGTACGACATCATCCTGGCCCGTGAAGACCAGACCTACTTGCTAGACAAGTCGGGATGTTTCGCACTTTCGCTGGACATCCTGGAGGCAGGATTCCAACTGCCACTTCCAGAAGTGGCGAGAGATTTGCTGAGTGTGTGGAGGATAGCACCCATTCAGTTGACGCCGAATTCGTGGAGGATAATCTGCGTCTTCTGTATCATGTGCCGGAAGAAGGGGATCCAAGCCACGGTGGACCTGTTCCGGAACCATTTCAGCCTCGCGTCCTCGCGTCCTCGCCTCAATCTGTGAACTTGATTATGTACACAAAGTACTAGACGAACAGATGCAAATCTATTTTTCCGGGCACCTCTCAACAACAAAGGATGGATGGGGCACATGTTCTTCATTGGCCGGAGGAAGGGCGCTGGAGCTCCAGAGTGGGGGTTCTCGACCCGGGTCTGCAAGCCCATGAAGAAGGACATCGCGCCCTTCTGATCCAGGATGCCGCGAAGATCTCACAGGAGCTATCCTCGGTGCTTGTAAACAACGCTGAGTTATATTTGACGGAGTACGAACTCGTCAAGCATAAACTCAACCAAGCATGGGGTAAGTTTCCCTTCTTTTTTTTTCACTTTGTGCTTTTCTGCATTCGATTTCTAACTCGTCTCCTCTTTTGTCTTTTTCCTTAGACGCCGCTAAGTTGGCCGCGGGTTGTGACCAGAAGGACCTGGCCATGTATGTTGAGCAGATCTCCATCAAGTCATACCTAACGTACCTGGGCGAGGATGTGCCCCCCACCGCGGCCAGGGTCGACCGATCTGCTGTCAGCGGACGGCCTGTCGAGCAGAGGCCCCTGAAGATCAGCTTTCGGAAGGAGACGGCCGCTCCGAAGCAGTTGGTGAGGGCCTCTCAGCAAGGGGCCGAGGAAGAGGCTGAGAGGGAAGAAGACGCTACCCCCCAACTCCACTTTGCAAGAAGAGGAGGCTAGCGAAAGCAGTCGAGCAGGAGAGGCCGAGGATCTCAGCCGTGAGGCCCTCACCAACTGCTTCGGAGTGGCCGTCTCCTTCCGAAGGCTAATCTTCAGGAGCCTCTGCTCGATAGGCCATCTGCTGACAGTAGACTGGCGTGATTTAAGTGTGCCTCCCAAGAGGTATTCTCCCCATGCTTGGAGTTTTATCCATTAAAAGGACCCTCTTGGAGAAGAGGTGATGCTCTTGCTGATAAGCACACATTCGTTCTCACTATCTTTCAATGTGGGACTAAAGTATACCTCTTTGCAGCCCCCCCCCAGTGAGGATAAGGGTGTGAGGATCTCATGAAGATGAGACGCTCGGATAGGGCGTGTAATACCCTCAAATTTTAATACCATGATTTGCTTAGAAATTCTTGTTTATGCAAACGATTAGGTTTTAATTGTGATATTTAGGATTAATGGTATGTTTAAGACACTTTATCATACCCAGGTACTACTTTCGGTCGTGCGCACCCCGACAGGGAGACACGGAAAATTGTAACGAAATAAATCTGAGAACACCATAATTTTTAGAAAATTGTGGAGGTATATTAAAAATGTAATTATTCGGAATTTTTGACGCACAGATTTTGAGATTAAGTCGACACAACTATTTTTGGGGCGATTTTTCATCCATCCGAAAACAAATTCTAAAAATTAAACTAAAATCATGACAATTTGTAAAACCTTCCTATTAGTCTATGGTTGAAATTTTAAGTTAAACGGATATCATTAGGATACCTAAGCATGAAGATCTTTGGCCCAACTGAATTATGGGCTATTTACGACATGGATTTTTCTGGGTTTTTCCTGGAGCTACGTGTGAGGCTTAGGACAAGCCAACACACACTAGGATAAGGCTTATCCTTAAGTTGGGCTATCATTAAGGTTACTTGCGTGTAACCAAAGAGTTTGTTGCATGAGATAGGTGGCCTCACATGGTTTAAGGGGGTTTACACCATGACACGTCCATGGCCAACGTGCCCAGTTTGCAAGGGAACTTGGGAGCTTATATAAACCTCCCAACACCCATTGTATACATCTTTCCAACACTTTTGTTCTTCCTAGTCCTGCTGTTACTGTGGTTACAAGCCTGGTGTTGGTGAATTACTGTTGGGGCTGTATGCGTTGGAGCCACTTTTTGCTGGAGGTGTAGCTGCCGAGGTCCCTGTTTCAGCAGTCTTCTTACTTCCTCATCTTGTTGCTGTGTTGATCTCTATATAAAGAAGAAGAAGAACTTTTGTTCTCTTTCAGATCAAGTAGGTGTCATACCATGAATCCTTCTCAGTCCCTATGTACATGCTCATGGTTTCCTCATTCGTAGAAACCATGTCTCTTGTTTATACCATGATCTGTAGAGTTCTTCTTGTTTTGGTTCCCTTTTGATTAAGGCATTCAGGGATTTTGTTTACCTTGAGGAAAAGTAGATTCCTATCTTCTCCTCATACTTCTACCCACTGCTCTGGTTAGAAAGATCATGGCTTACACAAGTGGCCTTTGAGCTTATAGACCAATCTTGGTTTAATCTGTATATGTGATTATAACTCTAAACTTTTGTTGATTCTCTAATTACCTTTGGAACTGTGTGATTACCAAGAAGAATCTCCACTCCTCTTACAGATTAAGTAGGTTTCTAGCTTCTTCTTCTTCCCATGATCTAAGTTTATGTTATAGAGTTTTGCTAGAAATTTCCATATCCTAGAATATTGTGATTTCTTTCCATTCGGATGTTTATGCCCCAAGCCTTGATTTGGAACATTAAATATCTTGTGTTTTAGTGTCCATCTTGTAAGAATCTCCCAATAAACCATTGCTATCAAGACCACACTTCTAATACTATACTATGTCTAGTTTCTAGCTAGATAAGCTTGTATTGCAACCCTCTTGTTCCATGTCTCTTGTTTAGCCTATAAACCACTGTGAGATCTACAATTAGACTCTTCTATTTGATAACATCATGTCTTGATTCATAGGTTCCATGGTTAGTATGTTTAGAGTGCATTCATAGTCCCTTATGAGTAAAGAACAGGCGGATGTCGACAGGCAGTTCATAGCTGTCGACAGGCCAACCTGCCAGAACTCTGGTTTAACTGGGACTGTGTGCATTTGTCGACAGCCAGTCGACAGCCATCTTGTTGCTGTCGACAGATACATACAGTCCAGCAAGCTTTGTCTGTCTGCAGCCATCTGTCGACAAGCCTTCTTGGCTGTCGATAGGTGCAGCCCTGATTTGAATTTCTGCACCATTTCATGTCTAAATGCATCCAGAACTTCATCCTAAAAGCCATGGAAGGTACCCTCTCATTTACCTTGGTATTTATTGTCATACTACCTCAAAGTTTACCCACATTATGTACCTTAATCTCCCTTAAGTTATTCTTAAAGTTAGCAATTACGAATAGTATTCCGATTGAGTCTATTCTTCAGTATTCGGTATCTAAGTTTGTAAAACTTACCACTTGAGAGTTCATATGTTTGAACACCTTATGAGATGTGAATACTTGTGATGACAATTGTGGACCCTCTTTTTCTTGGGTTCTTATGTGATTTAAATCTTCTAAGTTATGGCTTTGAGTCATAACCTTGTCTCAACCATTGTCTTTCTCATTTTCTTGATCTATGAACTACTTTGTCACCAAGATATTTGTATTGATTCTCAATCAAATCTTCCTTTAAATTTCCAATTTCCATTGGCTCATGAAAAGAATTTATGATTTGAAGACAGTGCTCTCTTCAAAAGAGGGTTTATGATCACTTGTAATAGCACCCTCTACTTGTGATCAGCTGAGGGCGACAGTTTGTACGTAGTAAATCCAAGTCAAGGAATCGACGATGGTGGGTAATAAAATAATTATACCCCGTTCTTGCGCAATGAATAAGATCTAAGGTGCTGGAATCGCCTAGGCACTAAGGATGTATATTACGTCTATAGTAACCTCTTGAGAGCAGTGATTCATGTCGAATTTGTTTCCAAATTAAGTTATAGTCTGAATTCTGAAAGACAAATATGACTTTTATTCTGTGATTTGTTGGAGCTCATTATGAAATCAATTTGAGCTATATATTTCTGTTAAGTATGAATTCATGAGCAATTATGTTTTGATCCACATATGCACTATTTGAATATTCATTCAGCTCTGCAAATGAAACTTCTACGCTATGTTTACTGATACCTACTGAGTCCTTTCGACTCATGCTTTGTTTCCTCCAACCCTTTCAGATTGAAGGTGTGTATAATCTCAGCTACATGTGAATCCTAATTCCGCTGCGGACGATGAAGAATGAAGAAGAATAATGTAGTTTTAGCAGTTTCTTTTAGTTGATAATGTATTAAGTTAGAAAGAGAGAACTTGTCTTTTGTAAATAATGAGTATTTATACTTTGTTACCTACTGAATTATAATGTGTTCGAAGATACCTTTGTGGAATGGTTTGCTAGTTTTGTGCATTGCACGGATATATCTACCCATAATGAAAGTTTGTCAGCGTAACCCCTCTTCCGATCAAAGATTATGTCTGTGTTTGTGTGAAGTCGGGGAAGGGTGTTACAGGGCGCATGGCCTCTCGTTCGTCCCACAGACGACGCCAATAAAGAGACGTGATTTAAATGTGTCTCCCAAGAGGTATTGTCCCAATGCTTGGGTTTTTGTCCTTTAAAAGGGCCCTCTTGGGAGAAGAGGTGAGGCTCTTGCTGATAAGCACACACTTGTTCTCACTATCTTTCAATGTGTGACTAAAATATATCTCTACACAGCCCCCCTAGTGAGGATAAGGCTGTGCGAGTCTCATGAAGATAAGACGCTTGGGTAGGGCGCATGGCCTCTTGTTCGTTCCCACAGGCGGCGCCAAAAATGTGGGGACGTTTTCCTGTTCAGTAATGGGCCGAACGAGCCTCCATTGGTTGAGAGAGGGAAGGACAGTCGCCGGTGCGGACGGATGTCTGCAAAACCCAGAAAGCGTCAAGGGGGGCCTAGTTGAAGAATCGGGGGAATCCTCTGATGCCTAAGTCAGGTCAGACTGCAAAAGAGGCAGGAAGGAAAGGTTCTTTTAGTGTGTGGTTTCGTGCGAGGGCGTGTGGGTGAAATAGATCTCGTACCTTTGCATGAAGGTTACCTGTCCCTTATATAGGAGAGGGATTTGAAGGATTCGGACACGGCCTCCTCTAATGATAACTGAAGGGACGCGTCGGTTGAATCTCCGAAGCGGGGGTTGGCCGTTTGAGATGCCTGTTGGGATGCCACGCCGTTAATGCCCCAGATCATGGGGTGGCGTGTCACGCCATCGTATTGATTGCCGCGGTAGGCGAAGGGCCACCTAGAGCCATGGGCCATGGGGGTGCCGCGCAGAGACCTTCGGGGGTGCTCCGTACTTAGTGATGCTGCCCGGTGCTCGGCACGACTGTGTGGTGTCCGGTGCTTGGACACTATGGCCGCGGAGGGCCCGAATAGGAGCCTTGTGTTCTGCTCGGTAGACCGTGTCTTGCTCGAGCAGGCTACACGGTGTCTGGAGACTACCTCTAAGACCCTTAGACGTTTGATAGCTAAAACGTGTTCGGAAGCTAGAGGCTGAACCCGAAGACACGTGGTTTGATGGTCATAATCTTTCTGTCTTGACAGGTCATGATGGACCTGTGGGTCTATGGATCTAAGAGGTTGAAAATAACCTCTACACTAATTATCCAATATTCTATATCGAAAGGGGATTTGATATGGGTGAGGCATACACCATTTTCCAAAAATCAAATTGTTGCACAACCAACCTAATAAGTAGACAGTTGAAATCATCTTCTCTTCAATCGATTGGACACTTTCCGAACGCCCACAGTACCGTGGCACATGCCAGCACGGAAGCCATGTCCTTACTCTACGTACCGTCGAGAACATGCTCGCCCGCAAGGTGCAGTACTGTAAGATGCAGTTGAGCGAACCATTGTTCCAGCTGGTTAATGTTTCACACTTCACACCCCTTTCACTTATCGGGAGCGGAGGGAAACCAGGTAAAAATTAAATAGACGTAGTACTTGTGGTCGTCTAGCAGAAGATCCGACTAGAATGTGTACCTAGTACTGGCTGCTTTCGCAAACGAACTTGGTCGGTTTCCATGGCTTGAAAACTATTTTGATGATGTGTACATTTTCAAATATATTTCAGAGTAGACTTTTAATCTCTCATTGGACATCACACATTAATGTGTCATATATATATATATATATTATATATATATATTGGCTAATGAAAAAGATTATAATACTCTTCTAAATATATTTAAAAAGTATAATAGGTATTTCTACTCTTTAATAATTCAAATTGGATTATTATCAATATCTTGTATAAACGTGACATTAATATAGATGGTCACTATCATTCATTGCAACGATCTTTATTATTTGTTGCCATTGTCCTATTAGTACTATTATCTTATCATTAATTGTCACCATCTCATTTACCACCACCAACTATTACACTACGCCTTGCTTGGTCATGACATGGTCAACAGACAAATAATACATATATATGATTTGCTATATCTATCTTGATAGGCAGCCAATATTACTTAATTAGTATTCAATGAGTGGCCTAATAATTAGTCCTCTCTATATATCAATATATATTATGAGATCTTACTCAAGTATATCGAAATATAGTAATAGTTTTTTTTTTCTAAAATATTACTCAACTTAAAATTTGAAATTTTCAGTTTGAATTTACTTAATTATCTTGCTTATCCAATTTGATTTTTAAAGCTGCCCTAGATATAAGGCGAACTGATTAGACAGAGCCTTGATAAGAACCATCGTTGTTTAATTGGTGTAGACTCTTCGCCCGTGCCGAATTCCCACGTGCGCCCCTTCCACACGGTAACAAAGAAAGTGCAAATTGTTAAACGCAAGCTTGGTCATCGTTTCTTTGAAGACAGTAGTCTTCCACGTTCAGCTGGAGATACTCGGGCTGGGTGGGTCTCTCAGCTGCCCGGTGTACTTCCGGATCCATCGACGCAAGAAGCGCACTCGCGAGCTTCCCCACCGAACCAGAATGGACGCGGCCGGAGAGCACTGCACCACCACTCACATTGGCTGATGTGATCAGATCGTGTGTGGGTCTCACAGTAGAGTACTTTGTTAATCGGACACCGGGCGGGACAACTATCGGAGTTTACAGTGGGGGTGTCCTGTGCATGCGGACAACAGTAGCCGACGCGACGGTCCCACGAAGAAAGGCGGCTGCGCGGCTTGGGGGGTGGGGTGCCAGTTCCGCATGGCGACGAGATTGCACCCCATCAAGGCGGCTGCCGGGGTGCGCGCGATGCGGGCCTCCACACCAGCGTTGCGGCCTGCGCGAGGCTCGGCCTATTCCTCGACCTCCACGCGCGCCCGGACGACACCACCCCAACGGCCCCTCCCCCGCTCTATGTGCAGATACATGCGCCTGACATGTGTGCCTGTCAAGTGGCAGGCGCTGCGCTGCGCTGCGCTGCGCTGCGCGCGCTGCAAAGGGGAGCAGAAGAGGGAGGAGCTCTCTTGGTTCTGGGGGGAAAAAGGAAAAAGGGCCAAGGACGTGGAGTCGTGGACGCTCTAGAAAGGGATGCAAACAACCCCAACCCCGCTGTAAGTAGAAGATTGACTGGCCGTTCACTCAGCAGCGGGCATTCCACAAGGTAAGGAAGGCGGGGGCAGGCAGAGAGAGGGGCAAAGGAGGTAAATACGTAATAGTAATTAGCACACACCCCTCTTTCCCACACAACTTTCACAAGCGTAAAAATAAGAGCAGGATCACCTGTTCATGGTGCGCACGAGAATGTTGTCGGGAAAGCGGGACCGTCTGATCTTTCTGCGAGCACAAAGCTAAGCTTCAGGATCACTGATGGAATCACAATGGCCACCAGAGTGAACCATCTCATCTGTTTCTGCCTGCGATTTCGGGTGGGGCGGGGAGTCCAAGTACGTTAGGATACCCCAGTCCACAGCGCTGCACTCTACGGAAGCGCGACCACCTCCAGTCTGCGACATTAGCCGCGCCTAACCCTCCGCCTCCTGCGGACTCCCGGGACCCGCAGACTGCTTCAAACGCCTCTCTCCCCCCCCCCCCCCAACCTTCCCGAATGACCGATTGCCCCTTCTACAAACTGCAGTAAACTCAAAAAAGGACCAGGGGCCCTGCCAATTTACGGTCTTAAACCCCTTTCTTCCCCCATTGCTTAATGCTTATCCTTGGTGAACAAGGGTATTCCCGTAATCTGGTTCTTTGGGCAGGGAGGCCAGCTGGGAGACAAAAGGATTTGAACCGTGGAGGGCAGTTTGGTCATGAGACAGCGGAAGAAGGGAATCCCACTTACTATAAATGGCCCCCCACTAGGCCTTACCTTCTTTTCGTTCGTTTTTTCTCCCACTTCTCCTACTTTCTTCGTCCCATTTGATTCACTCCTCGTCTCCCTTCCCTTCTCCACTCCATCCCTTTGGCCTCTCCATCCGCAAAAAACCCTGAACCCTCCTCCGCAGATCCCCCGGCTTTGCCCCTTCGCCAAAACCCTCCCCCTCCCCGGCAGTCGAGCAGGACGGGGCGGGAGAAGCCTTGGTTACCTTTTGATCGATTCCACCTGTTCTGAGTAGGCTCCCCTCCCCTCCGGAGTAGTAGCAACAGTCTAACCGAAAGGGGTGGTTCCTCTCCCCTTCGGCGACGAACTTGTTTTACTTCGCTGGTACTGCGCCGTAGTTATCTGTCTGATTCCACCATACCCTGCTCTACTTGAGAGACTCCCTCTCCATAGGCGTGTGTTCATGATCAGTAGTGGGTTTTCTGTGCGATGACCCAGAGGGTCGCCCTGCATCTCCCGGGAGAGTTCACCTCCGGCGTCATGTCTGTTAAGTTCTCAGAGCATGTCCTGGTCAAGAGGGTGACGGCTTCTGTAAAGGACTGCCACCGGGACCGGCAAGTCTCCCGCGGCTCACTGCCGTCCCGTCGGAGAACCGTGCGGGTCTTCTTCACCGATGAGGATGCGACGGACTCCTCCTCCGGCGAGGAGGAGGCCGTGATCACCGCACCTCGCCAGAGGGTGAAGAGATATGTGACCAGGATCGACATAGACGTCGTCGCCGCCGCCGAGCGCCGGAGGGCGGCCAAGCGGCGGGCGGCGCAGGCGAAGGAAGCCGAAGAGTCCCGCCGGAAGCGGTTCCGGGGCGTGCGGCGGCGGCCCTGGGGCCGGTGGGCGGCGGAGATCCGCGACCCGGTCCAGGGGAAGCGCCTCTGGCTGGGCACCTTCGACACGGCGGAGGCGGCGGCGGCCGTCTACGACCACGCGGCCCTCCGGCTGAAGGGCGAAAACGCGGTGACCAACTTCCCGGCGGTCGCCAACGCGACCACCGCGCCCGCCGACCCGCCTGCCGACGGCGACGGTGAGACCACCAGCAAGGACGACGAGGCCGCCAGCAAGGACGACTCGCACTCGTCGTGCTTCTCGCCGTCCTACGCCTCGCCCACCTCCGTCCTCCGCAGCAACGGCGACTCTCCCTTCGAGTGCTTCGACGACTACGGAGGCGACGTTGACGCGTTCCGGTTCAGCGTGGACTCGCCTTTCGCGCTAGCGGACCTGCACCTCCCCAAGCGCTACTGCTGGGAGGACCCAGACTTCGCCGAGTTCGACGCGGCCGATTTCTCTCTCGAGCTCATTAGCTAGCCCGAGCTACTTTGATTAGTCCAACATGGGAAGAAGCACCACAACAACAACCACAACAGATGAAAAAAAAAAAAACTTCTTCATGGGCCCTCTCCCATCACCCATCTATAATTTTCGTCGATTCGAGTCGAAAGGAGGCATGTTTTGGGTTTTCTTTTTCTCTCTTTTTCTCATATTTCTTTTTTGGCCTCTGTTTGAGGGGTCGGCTTCTGCGAGTGCCAGTAACATCGAGATAGCGAGGTCCTTTTTTGTCGATTGAGAGGGAATAGGTGGTGGCAATTATTATTTTATTTAATTACGGTGTGTGTGTGAGAGAGAGAGTTTGGAATGTAAGATCTTATAGGAAGAAATGGGGGCGAAAGAATGATGGATGGCCAAGTGTTACTTGGGTTCTACGTCTTTCAACATGGATATTTGGCCCAGGGATCTCATTCCGGTTCTCCCTCGATATCTTCTTCTACTTTATGGTGTTGGGGGCTTATAATAATGCCGAGGGTATGAGCAGTAGTAGTGCTGATCTGTGATATTATGTGGGTTAGTAACAGGGGACCCAAAACCGGCAGGGGAAAGGGGTCCACGCCCAGCGGCCGCTTGCGTCGCCACTGGTGCGTAGAAAGTTAGCGGTCCATAACGAGCACGTGGCGGAGTGCGAGGTACGCGACGTAGGCACTCTGGCGTCATGGACGGATAGATGGATTGGGGAGTCGAGGTGGTAGCCGACGCTGATGGGGGGTGGCACCGGGCCCGGCGGCCGTAGATGCGGTGCGGTTGTCACCGAAGGTCGCGGGGCCGCGACCCCACCGGTGGGGTGACGTGTGATGGACGCGTGCGCATGCATGATGATGGCCGATTCAAAGCGCTCAAAGGGCAACTGAGATTTCTTGTTTTGGGGCTTATCAAATGAGGTTGCGATAAAACAGAACCCCACCCCCGTCAGCTAGAGCGGGTAACATGTATCGAGTTGGGTCTTAAGTCGTAACTCTGGTAACTGCTACATGATCACATTTAATTCGGCTTTGACTTGCATTCATTTAGGTCGAGTAAGCGTCAGAAAATATTGGTCACGCTGAACTAAGGTAGATTTAATTAAAAACTTTGCCCCTAACTTAATTCGAGAGAAAAAATCGAGTGCTTTTGATATTATATTCAAAGGAGCACTTTCACCACAATTTTTCCTCTTTTTTTTTTCCCCTAAAATGAGTTTATGGATCATATTAAGTTCGAGTAACTCTAAGACATCACTCTCTTTTGTGAACTCGACTTTCCTCTTGTTTGGTATCTGTGGTGGTCACTTTCTGCCACCCAAGCCCATCAACAAAGCTCGCATAAGTCCATGACGAAACAAACTGGCACTATATTGTCCTAAAGCATCATCTGCCCTCGGACGACCATCTCCAGCACATTCGGAAACACTTGTCCTGCTCGGGCCCAGAGCAGCCCTCACGGTCTTCGAGCACCAGGTTCATCTTTTCCCAACAAGCAACCTGCTCGAGAGCTACGGTCAAGGTCGCCCGAGCAGCCACTTTGTATTAGCAACGGTTACAACCGCCGCGGGCCACGCGCCCCACTATCAGGAGGCGCGTTAACTGCTAAGCATTTCAACGGGCATCTGGTCGTGTAACCCCCCGTTACGTGCGCCAATCAAGGCGTCCTTCCAGGCACGATCCAGAGACGTTACATCTGTTCGCTTCAACACCCATGCCTATAAAAGACACATGTATAACACCATGCAGAGGTACGTTGATCCTCGCACAAACACGCATCACACACGAGAACTCTCATCCTCTCCAGTCACTTACTGACTTAGGCATCAGAGGGTTCTCTCCGGTTCTTCAACCGGGCCCCCTGATCAGTTTCTGGTTTTGCAGGCTTTCGTCCACCACCAGAGTCCGTCTTCCCTTCTTCAAGTGTAGGCCCACCAGGCTCCGGCCCAAGCACAAAAAGGCCTCCACAGTTTTGGCACTGTCTGTGGGAAGGACGCAGCCATGGCTCGCGGACGATCCTCTTACCAGAACATCGGGAGCAGGGCGACGAGATCTCGCCAGTCACGTGCGGATTCTCGCCGTCGGTCCTCTCCCGTTGACGTCAACATCGCCCCTGCCGGCGCAAACAATGACGTCCCTGCACCAGCGGCCGTCATGCCTGCAACCGCTCCGGAAGTGGCTGAACTCCGGGGGCAGATGCAGCAGTTGACAGGCATCTGCCTAGCCTTGCAGGCTCAGTTGGCTGGGCCGCCAGCTTCGACGGCCTCCTTGCCGTGCGAGCGGCAGGCGGAGTCGTCTCACCGACGATCTCGCGCCCCCCCTGCGCCCCGGGACCAGCAGTTGGACTCACAACGCTGGTCGCACCGAGCCCCGTCCGGGGAACGGGCACCGGAGTGCCGAGGCCGTTCGCCCCGTCGCTCTGTCGTCGCCCCCCGGCCGCCGCACTCGGTTGTGGGAGCCAACTCCCATGGCACCGGTCGGAAAGGCTCCGTCCATTCCGAGCAGGAGCTCGCCCGACGCCTCCGTCGCGTGGTCGACCTGGAGCGCCGCGTGGACACAATGGTCCAGTGTGCGGAGGGAAAAACTCCAGCGGACGATGACTTGGACTTCCGCTCCCCTTTCAGTGGGGAGATCCTGGAAGCCCGGGTCTCTCCCAAGCTCCCTCTGCCCACCATCGCACCCTACGACGACACTACCAACCCGGCCGACCACATCCACGACTTTGAGTCGCACATGGTGTTCTATGGAGCATCAGATGCGCCCAAGTGCCGGGCTTTCCCCGCAACCCTCAAGGAGATCGCCAGAGCCTGGTTCGAAACTCTGCCGGCGGGCTCCATTTCCTCCTTCCGCCAGCTGAAGAAATCCTTCCGGGACAACTTCCTTGGTGGAAGGTCGCAGCCACGCACGACGGCTTCCCTCTTGGCAATTCGCTAGAAAAAGGGCGAAGCGCTTTGGGACTTTGTCAAAAGGTTCCGGACCGAGGCACTTCGTATTTCGCGCATGGACGTCCCTCTAGCCACCATTGCCCTCATCTAGGGCACTCGCGATGGCTTCCTGTAGAGGACTCTCGGCGTCTAGCAGCCTGCAACCCTTGCTGAGCTGCTTTCCATCGCACAGCGCCATGCGGCTTGCGAAGAAAGTTTAGCTGCAGGCCGAGCAGAGCAGGGGGAATCGTCGGACAAGAAGAGGCCCTCCGACAACGGTCCTGACCGTGATCGGAAGAAAGGACGGCGCAATGGAGATTCGCCGCGCCGACCACGCCCCTTCACTGACTATACCCCCCTCACTGTGGCACCCGAACAGATCCTGGCGGAGATCAAGGATGAACCATCCGTTCGGTGGCCACAGAGGATGCGCTCCGACCCTCAGAGGCGCGATCAAGCCAAATACTGTCACTTTCATCGCGACCACGGCAACGACACCTTCGAATGCCGCCAGCTCAAGGACGAAATTGAAGACCTTATCAAGCGCGGCTACCTCGGGCGGTATGTGCGCCGGAATGAAGAACGCCCCAGACGCCGAGAGTGGACTCCCGAGCAGCCGATCAACAACGAGCCCAACGGGCAAGAAATCAATGTGATCGCGGGAGGCTTCGGCGCGGGCGGAGAGAGCACTCGAAGCCGACGCGACTACGCAAGGCGAGTGCACGTTGTGGACAGGCCACCGGCGCCTAGGCCAGCTCCATATCCCACCAGTTCTGCACGCACATCGTCCGAGGGGGCTATAACCTTCTCAGACAAAGACCTTGTAGGGGTCGCTACCCCACACACTGATGCGCTGGTCGTTTCGGCCACCATCAACCATTGTAATGTGCGTCGGATTTTGGTAGATAATGGAAGCGCCCCCGACGTCTTGGCTTACGACTATTTTGTGCTTATGGGTCTAAAAACCGACCAGCTCACCCCAGTTGAGTCGCCCTTGTTTGGATTTTTGGGGGTTTCGGTGCAGCCCATGGGCAGGGTACGCCTCCCGATCACCTTAGGGACGACGCCGAAGACTGTGACCAAGGTAGTTGACTTCTTGGTCATCAAGAACATGCCAGGCTACAACGCCATCCTCGGCAGAGGCCTGATCGGAAGAATCAGAGCAGTACCTTCGTCTCTTCATCAGAAGATGAAATTTCCAACCCCGAGCGGGATCGGCGAGGTGCTCGGGTGTCAGCGTGAGTCTCGACGGTGCTATGTCCTCTCTTTAAGAGACAAGCAGCCACTTGCGGCCCCAGAACAAGTTCCGCCGTCCCCGATCAACCCTCTACTAGCCGAGGAACGCTTGCTGAAGATCTGCTACCTATTCAGGTGAATGATGACCTCGAGCATGTACTTACATTGGCGCTCTGCTAACGGATGCCGAACATCAACGCTACAAGACTTTCCTGCTAGCCAATTTGGATGTGTTCGCATGGTCCGATGATGATCTACCAGGCATTTCTTCTGATGTCATTATGCATAGCCTCCGGTTGGACCCGCGGGTCCCCCCAGTTCAGCAAAGGAGGTGACCTGTCAATCGAGAACGACAGACCGTCATCCAGGATCACGTCGTCAAAATCCGGTCCGTTGGGCTCCTCCGAGAAGCCCGATACCCAAGATGGATCTCCAACGTGGTCCTCGTGCGCAAAGCCAACAATAAATGGCGAGTGTGCGTGGACTACAAAGATCTCAACAAAGCAACGCCCAAGGACAACTTCCCCCTGCCACGCATCG
The DNA here is from genome assembly GCA_014218235.1 of Colocasia esculenta. NCBI lineage: Eukaryota > Viridiplantae > Streptophyta > Magnoliopsida > Alismatales > Araceae > Colocasia > Colocasia esculenta. The sequence continues at coordinate 30,408,293 of CM024757.1, read as the reverse complement.
ACCAGTTGGTGGACGCAACATCCGGGCATGAGCTTCTCAGCTTCTTGGATGCCTACTCTGGTTATCACCAGATTAGCATGCATCCCCCGGACCAAGACGCCACCACGTTCGTCACAGACCTAGGGTTATACTGCTTTACCAGGATGCCCTTCGGTCTAAAGAACGCTGGCACGACGTACCAGCGGCTGGTCAACAGATGTTCGAGCAGCAGATTGGACGCAACATAGAGGTCTACGTCAACGACATGCTGGTTAAGATGCTTCCAGCACTGACCATATCTCCGACCTCCAAGAAACTTTTGCAACCTTGCGGAAGTACAACATGAAGCTCAACCCATCCAAGTGTGCGTTTGGAGTGCGCTCGGGTAAGTTCCTCGGCTTCCTCGGCTCGAATAGAGGGATATAGGCAAACCCATAGAAGATCCAGACCATACTTGCGATGGGCAGTCCGAAGACGGCGCGGGACGTCCAGCGTCTCACTGGACACCTTACCGCCCTGAACCGGTTCATGTCCCGAGCAGCGGAAAGAAGTTTTAACTTCTTCAAGTTGCTGCGAAGTCCTAAAGGCGCCCCACAGCAAGGTGGGCATGTACGGTGGACTGCGGAATGTGAAGCTGCCTTCACCGAGCTGAAGGCATACTTGGCAGCCCCACCGATTCTCTCAAAGCCAGTGCTCGGAGAACCACTGTTCGCATACCTTTCGATTACTGAACACTCCATCAGTGTGGTTTTGATCAGAGAAGAGGGAACAACGCAACATCCGGTGTACTACATCAGCAGGGTCCTCCAGGAAGCCGAAAGGAGGTACCCCCGAGCAGAAAAATTTGCCCTTGCTCTGGTCACAGCTGCTCGGAAGCTCAGGCCCTATTTTCAGGCTCATTCAGTAACGGTCCTCACCGACCAACCACTGAAGTCTATCCTTCAGAGGCCAGAGGCTTCCGGTAGGCTCGTCAAGTGGGCCATAGAGCTGGGCGAATTCGACATCAGCTTCCGACCAAGGACAGCAATCAAGGCGCAAGCATTGGAGGATTTCGTCGCAGAATGCACACTCCCTGCTGAGCAGGACCCGCCATTAGCCGGCGAGCCCCCATGGGAGCTCTACGTGGATGGGTCCTCTTGTGTCACTGGGAGCGGAGCAGGCTTGGTTCTCACCTCTCCGGAGGGGCTAGAGTTCCAATACACCCTCCGATTTCGCTTTGCGGCCTCCAACAACGTCGCCGAGTACGAAGCACTACTGTCTGGAATTCGCATGGCTCGGCACCTCGGGGCCCTTCGGCTTAGAGTCTTCAGTGACTCCCAGTTGGTCGCCAGCCAGGTGAATGGACAGTTTGAAGCCAGAGAGCCCCGCATGGCTCAATACCTTCAGCAGGTCAAGAGCCGTGCAGAGGGTCTCCTCTACTTCGAGGTCATACATGTCCCACGGGAACAGAATGCGTGAGCCGATGCACTGGCCAAGTTGGCCTCCTCAAGTGACATCGCCCCTTCTCGTTCCGTATTCATTGAAGAGCTCACCTCGTCGAGCACCGAAGTGGACGTCGCTGCCATTGAAACAGACCCACTAGCTCCGAGCTGGATGGATCCTCTCCTGGCCTACCTACTTCGAGATGAGCTTCGGCCTGAGCAGGGCGAAGCTCGGAAGATCAGGATGCGCTCTCAGCGCTTCACCCTCGTAGAAGGCAAGTTGTACCGACGGTCCCTTTCAAGACCTCTTCTACGGTGCCTCAACCCCGAAGAAGCACTCGCTGCCACCGAAGAGGTTCATGAAGGACTGTGCGGTAGCCACTTGGGGGGCAGAACACTGGCCCGCAGTATCATTCGAGCAGGATTCTGGTGGCCTTCTTTGCAAAAGGATTGTATGGCCTTTGCTCGGAGGTGCCCGGAGTGTCAGAAATTCGGACAGCTTATTAAGCTGCCTGCCGAGCAGCTTCACAACCTGTTCGAACCGCGCCCTTTCGCCAGATGGGGCATTGATATCATGGGCCCCTTCCCAGAGGCCCAAGGTCGGAAGAAGTTCCTGTTTGTGGCCATCGATTACTTCACCAAGTGGATCGAAGCCGAGCCTGTTGCCGCGATCACCGAACAAGCCGCGTGGAAGTTCGTTTGGAAGAACCTCCTCTGCCGGTTTGGCGTCCCAAGGGTTATCACCTCCGACAACGGGAAGCAGTTCGACAGCACCTTCTTCAAGCAAAAGTGCGCCGAGCTCGGGATCTACAACCACTTCACCTCCGTAGCGCATCTCCAGGCAAACAGTTTGGTGGAAAACGCCAACCGAACACTGTTGCATAGGATCCGCACAAGAGTGGAGGCTGCAGGAGGTTCGTGGACTAACGAGCTCCGTAACATACTTTGGTGCCACCGAACAACAGCTCGGGTAGCAACGGGAGAAACACCTTTCCACTTGGCTTACGGCTCAGAAGTCGTTGTGCCTCTGGAAGTAGCTCTCCCCACCCTCCGAACAACCCACTTCGTTAAAGCCGCCAACAACCGTTCTCTTCGGGAAAACCTTGACATGCTTGGCGAACGACAAAACGACTTCAGCATTCGTCTCATTTCCTATTAGTAACAGCTCGCACAATATTATAATGCACGAGTTCAGGAAAGGCGCTTCAACGTGGGAGATCTAGTTCTACGCTGCTGCTTGGCTTCGGATCCCCAAAGAGCGGTCGGCAAGCTCGCCCCTAAATGGGAAGGACCTTATCAGGTCACCCAGGTCCTCGGGAAAGGCTCATATAAGCTAACTACCCCTAATGGCGAAGCCATACCCAGGACTTGGCATGTATCTAATCTCAAGGCTTACTACCTATGAAAGCCTTTGATCAGCATCCTACTTCTCTTCTCCCAGTTCCTATGGTCAGATAAGTGCTTAGTATACACCCCTGATCGGAACCTTTTTTTCTACAGTTCCCAACGATCTGCGCGGTACATGCAACTCTTATAAAACCAACGGATCCCAATCCGAGCAGGGACGGTGACAAAAGGGAGAAGATAAAAAAAGTGAAGCCATAGACAACTCCTGAAGAGGAAATTTTCATTCATAGTTTTTTTTTACTTACAGAAAGAACCCTTCAACCTCTATTACAAAATCCAACAAAAAAGATGCGGAGCAGCAAGACTAAGGAGCCTGCTCGGAGGGGCCAGCACCGTCGCCCGGAGAAGGCATTCGCCCAGATTGGAACTGCGCGAACTGGACTCCATCCAGACGGGCATCATTGGTACGGTGCCGACACTCTTGCATGGAAGCCTCGAAGGCTGCTCGGGCGCGATCGACCCAAGAGAGCCGCTCTCTATAGTCCCTACCAGCCTTGAGGCCCACTCGGTAACAGCGGGCCCCATATTGCTCCAGGTCTTCTTGGAAATCTACTTCGGCCTTATATTCCGTCACGGCGCAGGCCTCCGCATCAGCTGCTACTTTGGCGATGGCGTCCTTCTCAGCCCGGGCCATGGCCAAATTTAACTCCGAGGCCTAGAGAGCAGCCTTGAGGTTCTTCACCTCCTCCTCCAGCCTTATGCTGCGCTACAAGGCCCTGGCAAAAAGCAGTCTGTGCCTCCCACAGATGCTTCTGGTTCTGGGCCCGAGCAGCTAAGGCCCTAAGAACGTTCAGCGACTTGGAAACCCCGTCCATAAGGGCTCCCAAGTCAATATCATCACCCACGCCATCGTCTTCATGGCCTTCTAGGTAATATCCCCCGCCTGACACCTCCGGACTCTGCTCGGCTGGAAGGTCCAGACACCTCGCTATTCGGTCAAGGCGGGAGGAAGAAGGGCTCGCAGGCAGTTCCCTTGGTGTGTCCTCAGTGCGGCGAAGCATCGCCTCCAGTGCCGCCACCGAGGGAACCTCGGGAAGCTTTTTCTGCAACACTTCCCTAAGGGGCCTCCGATCGTCGTCGGAATCTTCAGCCCGCCCCTCACCTTCCCCCTCTACTGCCTTCCCTCTGGCACTGTCAATTACCTTGGCGATTGCAACAGTATCAGCAACCGCCTCGATGGGGGGCATGGGGGGCAGGATGGCCCCCGTTGCTGCGGCAACCTCCTCACCGGCCCTCGTCGCTGTGGCTGCTTCCTCGGCGGCCCCCGTAGAGGGAACCATCTCCTAGCCTCTGGGTGGGGCTGCATTTGTTGCGGAGGGCACCTCCTCCTCGGTCGCCAGTACCCCTTCAGCTCTGGCACCCTCCGTTGTGCCGGCGTCTTCACCAGGTCCGGCGTCCGTCCGAGCTGGGGTCTCCTCAGCCTCCTCAACACCACTGGTGCTTAAGGCCCCCACGGGCACTTCTTCGAAGCGACCCCTACAGGGGTCCTGCGGCATCGGCTTCCTTGCCTGCTCCTCATCCGAGTTTCCAGACGAGGAGCTTACATCGACGAGCCCGAGGTCGACCGCCATCTTTTTGGCGACCTCAGAGTTTCATTGGGCAGGCACCTGGGGCGTCCCCTCCCCGGACGCCCCCGCAACCTTTCGCTTCTTCCTCCGCTCCAGTGGCGGCACGACTTCCTCTTCCTCCTCATCCCCTTCGGCGGGTGGACCGGCCGAGCGTTGCGAAGCGAGCACCAATCTCCGCTTCTTCTTCTTCTGGAGCAGACTCTTCGCCGCCTCTATCTCAGCCTCGTCCTCGACTGGTTGCTGCTCGGACAGAGGCCCGGCTGTGGCCTTCGAGGTCACCTTTGCTGTAACCTTCTTCTTCATACGAATCTTCTCGAGCCCCTTTTCAGGGACCCTCGAACCAGCGGCACCTCATGATCCTTCAGCAGGGCAGCTCGGGGCGACAGTGGCAGAGCGCTCCTCACCGACAACCATCACATATGATGTGACAGTTATCTGCTCGGTGTAGAGGGCCATATCCTCTGTAGCCATGCCCGCCTCCAGCTCCTTAGTGGCTGCATAAGAAGAAAGAGGTTAGGAAAAATGGCGCCCGAGGAGCAAAAGAAAGAGAGGAAAGACTCAATCACTTACACCATGATCGACTGAGCCCATGCTGAACCAGCTGAGCCTCGGTGAGATATTCCTCCGCCTTCTCGACGAAGATGTTGCTAAGGTGCTCCGCAAGCACCACCTCATCTTTTTTCATCAGAGGGTAGATATCCCTGCGCGCACTCTTCACCCACGTAGGGAACCCCCATTCCGGCGCTCCTGCGCCTCGCATGAAGAAGAGAATCTGGTGCGTCCATCCCTTGTGGCTGGATAACCGGAGAGAGAACTCAATTCTCATGCGGTTCGACCGGTGCTTGGTGTAGTATACATTTTGGCTCGTCCCCGGCGACGCAGTTAGAATGAATTGACTCTGGAAAAGGTTGGCGGTGGGCTCGATCCCCCGGACTTTGCACGATATGCAAAAGACGCATATCGTCCGCCAGCTGTTCGGCGCCAGTTGTACTGGGGCGATTCCCCAAGTGTTGAGCAGCTCCCTCGCCACCGCCGGCATCGGTAGCCGGAATCCTGCTTCCAGGATATCATGCGACATTGCGACGCATCCAGTCTTCTCCCACCAGTACGGTTCTCCCTCCTTCGCGAGCACGATATCGTATTTCGGTCCAACGCGATACCGCTCTCGAAGCCCTTCGAAGAAACGGTACCTCTCCTGTTGGACGGCTTCCGGCGCAGCATCACCACCGCTCGTACCAGCTACAGCCTTGCCCTTTTGCGACATTGCTGGAGGTGAAGGGGAAGACGAAGAAGCAAGAAAGTTCAGGAGGTATGAGAGCTTTCGGCAGAAGTTTTTCGAAAGCGTGGTTCCCCGCCTTCGTCTCTTCCCACTTTTATAAAGGGAAGAAGGCAGGAAACCCTAGAAGCTCCGCAATACCCCTTTTTCTCTAGGCGACCGTTCGACCGAATCAAACGGCCTCCTCGCTTGCCACGATCCCCCCTTCATCATGGACCTTCCGGTCCTTTCAAGACGAAAGGTACGAAGCGACAGCACCGGCCGACGTTCTCATGTCCGAGGTCGCCATCGCATTAAATGCTAGCAGAGCATTCGAGTGCTTTACCGCCATTCGAGCGCCTCAGTTCCTGAGCCAGCTCAATAGTGTGGGGGGCAAGTGTGGTGGTCACTTCCTGCCACCCAGGCCCATCAACAAAGCTCGCATAAGCCCATGACGAAACAAACTGGCACTGTATTGTCCTAAAGCATCATCCGCCCCCGGACGACCATCTCCAGCACCTTCGGAAACACTTGTCCTGCTCGGGCCTAGAGCAGCCCTCACGGTCTTCGAGCACTAGGTTCATCTTTTCCCAACAAGCAACCTGCTCGAGAGCTACGGTCAAGGCCGCCCGAGCAGCCCCTTCGTATTAGCAACGGTTACAACCGCCGCGGGCAACGCGCCCCACTATCAGGAGGCACGTTAACTGCTAAGCATTCCAACGGGCATCTGGACGTGTAACCCCCCGTTACGTGCGCCAATCAAGGCGCCCTTCCAGGCACGATCCAGAGACGTTACATCCGTTCGCTTCAGCACCCATGCCTATAAAAGACACAGGTATAACGCCATGCAGAGGTACGTTGATCCTCGCACAAACACGCCTCACACACGAGAACTCCCATCCTCTCCAGTCACTTACTGACTTAGGCATCAGAGGGTTCTCCCTGGTTCTTCAATCGGGCCCCCTGATCCGTTTCTGGTTTTACAGGCTTTCGTCCACCACCAGCATCCGTCTTCCCTTCTTCAAGTGTAGGCCCACCAGGCTCCGGCCCAAGCACAAAAAGACCTCCACAGTATCCATTTGTATTGAGTTCTGTGAAGGTCGAAAATGGTTGATAACTTCACTCTCCTTTTTATGCGTATAATCTTGAAATTGTGGAGACTTGGTCGAAAATGTGGGGCGTGGATCTTGCAAGACAAAGAAGAACAAAGAGCTTTGGTGTTAGAATCGGGGAAAAATCTTTCGAAACTTAAATTAGTAGAGCGACTTGTAGGTGCTTAGGGGGTTTGAAGGCAAGAGACTTCGTATCTCTTTCCAAAGGAGTTCAATTGCTTTATATAGGTGAAGCATAGGTAGTTACCGTGCCAGCAAACTGTAATGAACCTTTTGAGAGTTACAATTAAGGCCCCATTTAGAGGGATCTCATAGTGGGATGAGCTCGTGGCATGCGAGCCGTTTAGGACATGTGGGGGCTCTCTATTAATGTTCTATTATTGAGAAGTAATTGACTCGAGAAGGGTGCAAATGATTTATCCGTTGTGGTTAGTTATACCGTGATATCGGGTCGTGTATACACATTTGGACCTATTCGGAGAGTTGGACTTTTTCGAGGATGGTTGGCAAGGACTCAAGATGTCATGTTTCGAGTAAGGGCCTTGGAGACGCAAGGCCGTGTTTGGTTGCCTCTGAAGCACTTGAGGACAAGTGAAGGATAAGCAACGACCAAGAGAAGGGGATGCGCTCGATCTCCTTTGAAGTGCCTGAGGACATGTGGAGGACAAACAACGACCAAGAGACTATAGTGGACCATACTTGGGTCGATGAACTTAATAAGAGTGATGTGCAGAAAACTATCTCCTCAACTTCAGTCTGAGTTTATGGATCATACAAAGTTTGAGTGATCCTCCACTCCAGCATCACTCTTATTTGAAATATGTTTATTGTACTTCTCAAATGTATTTAGAATTACATTTTTATTTTTATTAGATGGATACAATGAATCACAAATATACTAATTAGGCGTTGAAAAAAATAGAAGTATATATTTAAAAATATTTAGAAACTGTAATAAATATTTCCACTCTTCTTTATTACCGACTTGCCCTCACTTTTTTGGCATATGTTTGACTTGAGTTCAGTGCGATCCTTTTCTGTCACCCAATTTCTAGAAACTAGAGAGATAAAGAAGAAAAACAGAAACTTTTAGTTACAACTCATGTCAAATATTATCCATTCATGAGACCGGACTGACACTAATAAATCAGATCATGGCTAGGAGGGAAAAGATGACACCATAACATTACACTACTAGGTTTTGTCAAAGCAAAGCGAAGGGGGCAAGACCTCACTAGCTGGTTGCGTTGTGTCCCATTGCATCTTTCATCCTCGTGTTTCTACTGGCATCGACGATCCGTCACTAGCATCAAAGGCTTTAAACCCGATGATGACAAAGGTTTAAATTTGAGAGCGCAAATTGCATGCAGGAAGCAGAGATGGCCGCGGTGAATGGAAGCTGCGGGATTACGGGGCGGGCGGAGGTGCACCATCCACTTTCTCTCAAACATCGGTATCTATTTCTGTCTCTACGTATCGTTAAAAGTCTCCCCGTGGGGTCGATGTCCCTGTCTCTTTTCTCTTTTGCTTCCTCAAAGCGGAGCCGGCTCCGACCGGGGCCACCTCGTTACTGTGAACCCTGCACCCTGCATTATGTTATTGCACTGTCAAACCTTAAGAACGGCGTCCGTGTCGTTCAAACCGGTCTTCTAGAGACTCGTCGCACGGGGCCAGGCGAACCGCGGCCGCGGCGGTGGCACCCCGGCGTTTAGTTCCCACCGCAGCATGCACTACCACCTAAATGCCGCCGCTGTCCCCCCCTCATGGATTAATAAAATGGTAATTAAGCGATCTATTCAATGGAGTGTTATGAACTGGTGGTGGTTGTCTCCGGCCAAGTAGCTGTCATCAAAGAACAAATTAAGCAGAAGAGAAGGTTCGACTTGTACAGAAATATTGACCGGGTCTAAGGTTGCTACTGGAAGGAGGTCTATTGAAATGAAGGGTTTTGCTGTTTCGATCGGCATGCGAGGGGTCCCAGTGGGCCCATGCCATGGCCCGGCCATGTGGAAGGCTGGCCGAGCTTTCCGACACCCGCTACCTACCGTTCAATAGTGTTCGATATTTTCCCACCTCAGAGTGGGGCGTGGACGACACCGGGGCCAATAGATTTAAAGCTCCGGAGTATAGGGATTTCTTCTGTGTGAGAGAAATCTTAGGATCAGGTCTCACCAAATAGTGTGTATGTGGACATACAGTTCTACGGATGGTCATCCTTGTTCGATCTCTTCGCAAGTAGCGGGGACTTGCATACAGAAACTTAGGTTTTTTTTGCATCCGAAATAGACGTGTTTTAAAAAGGTACAATAACGGAGATAGTAAAGCAAGCTCTTTTGTTAAAGGAAAAAGGAAACCACTCTTTTAGCTGCTCTTACTTCACCTATGCTATTTAAAATAATATAGTCAAAATGAATAACTTAATTTCGAACTTTTTGATGTTCTAGAGCCCGAAAGTACCGATTTTGAGTTACTCCTTTCCTGCCGTCCAATCTTGAGAACAAGATGGTTATAAGGATGTGAATAAAAAAACGTAAAAAAGAGAGATGTTGTAACATTAATCCCTTGTATTTAGACTAAGGCTGCAAACGGAATTTGAAATCTCAATATGTCAATTCGATTTTGATAAAGTATATCAATTTTAAAATTATAAATAATATCTTTAATTTATCAGAATCGATATCAAATATTTTGATAAATTATCAAAATTGAAATTGGAATTGAAAAAAATTGACATTGAAATCAATATTAATTATTTATTCATAAACTCAAAAAATAAAATCATGATATTGTAAGCGATATCAATTATTTCGATAAATTATCCATAAACTCAAGAGACAAAGTCATGATAAGCAAATTAACTTATCAAAATTTCAATTCTAGTATTGTAATCAAAATCAAAAGGGAATCGAAATTAACTATTCTAATTTTATTGAAATCAAAATTATATTTCATATCTGAATCAAAAATTGATATTTTTTTATTCCGAACCCAACCTAATTGCACCCCTAATTTAGACTCAAATTGTCTCCACTAAAACTGGCCTTCTGAATCTAAAACTATCACCTTTAGAAGATAGAATAATCATGTTAATTAATAGGAAAAGTCCACTTCCATCTAATTTCAAACTCTCTATTTTTTTTTTAAAAGATCTTTATATATACCTATATATTACTTAGAGTTATTGGTCCATAAGAGTAAATTACAAGTGAGTTGATGGATGGAGGAAGCCGAAGGAAGTAGAAAGTGAGTGACGCAACAGATGGGGGGTGCTGGGGATCGAGGAGGCGGCAAGTGCGTGGGCCGGTGGGGGGAGGTGCCAACCCCAACAACCCCGCTTGGTGTAGTCATGTTGAGGGCCACGCGGATCGCCAGCCTTCAACTCCACAATCAAACGTTCATCTTTTCAGAGCTCAGACGAAAGCTGTTCAGCACGAATCTTCCAAGTCCCACCAGCTAGACAGGGGGGGCCACGCCCTACACAACGCGCGTGTGCGGATTTTAGTGATCTCTCTCTGCTGCGTAGATTTGTCGCAGCTGATCTCCACCCTACATTTTCCAGTCCAAACTCCCTTGGGAGGGCAAAGAAAAGGAAGCAACGAAGGGCCCTGACCTGAAAACAAGAACACCACAGAAAGAGAAATAAGTTTTCAGATGTGAGGAGAAATCTAGCTGAAGGGTCTCTGAATCAATTAGACGGTCCCATTGCGAGAGTGAAACATGCAGTTACAGAGCTGGGGTCAATGGATGGGCCTTGCGTCTGAACCGTTCAGTTGGGCTGACCCCATGAATGAGCTCTTATAATGTATGTTTGACAGGGGTTAATTAGCAGTGTATTTAATCTAATATATTTGTGTATGTTCCCAATTCAAAATATTCATGAATAAAAATCCGAACAGTGCTAACCATACCTTCCTCTTCTCTAAGCGTAATTTAAATGCTAAAATGATCCGAATCTAAGTTTCAAGCTAAGTTTTGTAAATACATTAAATGTAATCACATGACCTTTGCACATGCATTTATTAACACTTTCGTGGCGTTTTTTTGATGGTATAAAAGTCTAAATCATGCGACTGCAACTATTTGGAGACATGGCATCCACGAGAACGTGCTTGCATTTGATAATTAATAAAAGAGATATGCACACTGACCCATTCATATCTGCATGAGAGCCCAGTGGTTAGGTACTCCGGACACCAGGATGGCATGGGTTCGAACCCTGCAAGAGGGAGGGACTGCGCCTTATGATGGATTTTTCACAAGGTTTTTCTGAGGCTTGGGACTTGGGCGGCTGAGTTTCCACTCGGTGGCGTGTTTGTCATTGAGCAAGTACCAAAAAAGAATTAAAAATCTTATTTAGATTTCAAATGGCCGGCAAAGTGTGTGTTTAAACGTAATTTAAAAATACAAAAAGAGGACCTCGCAGACAGAATCGTACGTGTAATTAAAGATCCACCAACAGGACAGGATGCTCCAATGTGGACAAGCAGATACCACAGTGGCTCCTCTCGTTGTCTTGCGCTCGACATGCAGAAATTTTTTTGGACCGCTGCTCCGGATCCAAACACAGATAAAGGATCGATCTTTCCGTATGCGACTTCCAATCTTCTAACCATTAGATAGATACAGATATATTCCGTGTGTATTTATCTATATGCATGCTAATTCCAACGTCACTGCATGATTACATGCAAGCAAATTCACAAGTTATTGACAAAACACCAAAACTGCAGGATCCAGCAAATATGCAGATGATTTCTGGCACGCGGTAGCTGGGATGGGGTTCAAGACCATTAGGTTCTGGAACCCCATGCCCAGGGCAGAGATCTCAATACCTGAGAACAAAGATAACTGCAGACAACCGGTGGAAGGCTCATGTCATGGCTTTTAGAAACACACACGCCAGACTTGGACGTGTAAAAATAATATCGTGGGATTTCTCTTGCTAGTCACATGGTGAAAAAGGAGGAGTCTGTATCTAACCACCCCGTTACCATCTTAAAGGAGGCATGTCTGATGTCCCCATCCATCTGTGAGTAGCTTTGCTTTCTCCCACAATTGGAGGGGCCGGGATGCCTTCGGGGCCGGGAAGCATGTCTCACCAGTTAGGTAGCTGGCCACCTTAAAGTTGAGAAAAATGTTAAAATTAAGCTGTCATGGAGAAACTGTTGGTGATGGTATGGATCAGCATTTGTCAAAAAAAAAAAAAAAAAAGGATGGCATGGATCAACACTTTGCTCCTTATTCTGCTAAGCGAAGAAAAGCATAAGCTGCGTGCCGCGCGTTCACATTAGCACCAGCGTCGAAAGAAATTATAAGCTCGGAAAAACAAACTTGGGCACTATATGCCGTGAAAACTAGTTCATTCTTTGATAGCATTTTCATACGTCCGAGATTGAAGATTCAATTCTTTCATTATGTTGCAAGAATTTCTGTGAAAGATAGTTCATTCTTTGAAAGCATTTTCATACATTTGAGATTGAGGATTCAATTCTTTCATTATAGGCAATGGGAATAATCCGGGCTGCGTTTCTTTCTCTAGTTTTCAAGAGAGAAGCTCTGGGTATGGCTAACAAGAGTCTGGTTAGGGCACACCACCACCGCCTTGGCTGCCGTTGGCGGGGCTCCTCCCACCGGCATGCACCCCCCTTGTTCGCTAGTCTCTCTAGCCATGGGTGCTGCTGAGGGTTCTTCTACCCTTAAACCTTCTGCACTGAGCATTTCTGGAGCTTTCGAGAGTTGAGATACTTGTGAGGCCTTGGGCCATTTTAGATGCTTATTGGGCCCTTTGTGGAGCCTTGGGTTGACAGCAAGATCGAGTGTCGTTATTCTGATGTTGAGGTAACAACATGAGATGATGTCATCTACCAGTGTTGGCGGCCGTCTGTGTCGCCGTCTATTTGAGTCCGTTTCTAAGGGTTTCTGTGTATGGTTGACGATAGTCGATGTTAATGTCAAGTTGAGTGGGTAGAATTTCATGACGATCTATGTCAATGGCAGTTGATGTTGACGTCAAGTTGAGTCAGTAAAATTTGATGACGATCTATGTTGACGTCAACTTAGGCGAGCCTATTTTTATTTGGGGCACTTGAGACCCCCTTCTCCTCCCACCTTCACTCCCTCCACCCCTCTTTCACCTTCTACTTTTCCTACTATCTTCGTCAGCCAACGGAGGATTAGTAGGTGAGGTGTTCGTGTTCGTGGTGGTGGTGAATTGGGAGAACGAGATTGAGTAAGGCAGTGAAGCTCGTGTGGTGTAATTGTCATTTGGGTATTTTCTTCATGTTTTCTCATCATTTGGGTCTTTTCTTTGCGTTTTCTCATCTTTTGAGGTAGAGAGGGTAATCTTTGTACTCCCATTATAATTATTTCTCTGCTATTGTATGTGAGTTTCATGCTGTAGAATTGTGTTTTTAGGAGATTATTCATGTTTGAATATTATAGTTGCACCGGACGATTTGTGTGATATCATGTCGTTTCTTTACTGTGTATGTGCCTAGTAGTCTGAGGAAGACTTCCCCATTGTTTGTTTTAATTGGAAGGGTGCCTGTGTGAGTTCTGAGGAATCCATGTTGTTGCATAGTGTTACCGAATGTTGAGAGTGTCTCCATCTGTGCTATCGGTGTTCTATTCTTGTGGTTGTACTACACTGTGTGTTCTACCTAGGTGTTGAGCGTGACTCCACCTGGACGACTAGCGTGAGTTAGTTCGCCAATGAGCCTAGACAAAAACAATCACACGTACATAACATAGGGATTTATCTTGGTTCAGCCCTTCCAAATGGAAATCCTATGTCCAGTCTCTAAGAACACTTGAGATTTCACTAACTAAAGATACAGTCCCCTTTAAAGACACTACACCAGCCTAGCTGGTCTTCTCCTCACAGTCGAAGAGGAACAACCCCCCAAATACCTTGGGTCTGTTGGATCGAAATGGCACTAATGATGTCCCGGGGGGGGGGGGGTGAATAGGACTTCTTGTGCTTTTAAAATTTTATCTGAAATTAAATAGCACTAAATAAATCTATTAGTATTTAGTGTAGTGTGTGATTCAAGTGTAAATTGGCGGAAACAATCACACAAATACACAAGGAGATTTATCCTGGTTCGGCCATTCCCACATGGAAGTCCTACATCCAGTCCTCAAGCCAACCACTTGAGATTTCACTAACTGCCAATAAACCGTAGCCTTCTCTCCCCCTTGAGAAGAATTACAAGCCCACTTGCTCCTAAGCAAGTCTTCCCTTACCACAGGTACAAAACTACCTTTCACAAGGTCTTCCCTACACAAGAGGGGAACAGTAGGAACAATCCTCCTACAGGAATTACACAAAAAGAGAATGTAAAGATTTTTGTGTGTTTGCCTTAAGAATGAGCAAACACACCTAATTCAGAAAGGACAAAAGATAAGAGTTGCAACTCAAATCCTTTCTGAACAAGCAGGGTGGATAAGAACAAAATCTGAGTACAATTGCCACCCAAAAATAAGACTTCTGTGAGAATGAGAGAGCTTGGAGAGTCTTTATGAAAGTGGAGCTCTCAATATTGTTTCTTGGAAGAAGGTTTGTGGAGATCTCTTGCTACTAGATGGTCTCTGAAAAATTCTAAGTGTTGAGCTCACTTGCTGTTGTATATATTCTGTCCTCCTTTCAAACTTTGGCTTCTTTTATATTCTTTTGAAGTGTGTAGCCGTTTGAAAATGGCCGTTAGAAATATGGCCGTTTGAGGAGAGACCTTGGATCCTTTGGATGCTTGCTGAGTTTGTTATCCATAGGTTCTTCTGTCTTTGCTTCTTTCCAATGTTTCTTGGACGAGGCGGACGAGGCTTGCAGCTTCACAGCTAAGAGGTCAACTTCCAATTAAATAGACTATGAAAGCTTTTTGCTGAAAACATGCTTCAATAAATATCCTGCAGCAAAGACAAGACAAAGAGACAGGGTACCTCCATACTTTCTGAGGTAGGTAAGTCATAGAAAAATAGAAGGTATGGAAACCTCGGATAGATAACTTTTCAGACTAATAAAAGATGGATAGACAGTTTGCAAACAAAAGGTATGGACAAGTTCTGACAGTGGTAGGTGAGCCTCTGTCAGATGCCATACGCCTGAAAACAATAAATGCAACATATCTTCTGTATTGGAAGAAAATCCGGACTACTGTCATGAAGCAAGAGATCAATTTGAACAGATGTATTCAAATATATTCATTTGATAATTTTAGAAGAATATTTTAAGTATAATATGTCTTATCATGTCAGAATATATTAACTAATATATTAGATAGAGAAAATATTCAGTCAATGTAGTTTTTAATTGAAATCATATCAAGGAAGATAAAATGATATGCAATCAAAATTTCATAAGATGATAAGATAATATCTTCACATAAAAAGTACAAGTACAAGACTTGTCAGTGAAGTCGAATTCAGAAGAGAGTGCAATTCAACTCTAGGAGTCGAAGACAGAAACATGAGGAATAGGCTAATTCGACTTCATCATAAGTTGCTTTGAGATAATATCATTCGACTTTGCAAGTCGGATAGAAGAGTACTTGTAAGTCATAATTTGACTTTCATGGAGTTAGACAAAACCAGACAAGAGATTTGATTTTAGAAGTTAGATAAAGAAGAATTCGACTTCTGAGAGTTGAAGTCCAGAATGAAGTATCGACTGTAGGAAGTCGGATTCAGAGAAGTTAGATTCTGAAGTAGTCGACTATATGAAGTCGGAGTTGTTAGTCGGATAGACTGGACTTAGAAAATCTTAGAGATGTTCAGGTGCAGAACTTTTTGATTCTAAAGGAGTCGGAATCGACAGTCAGATTGTGATGTCTGTGGAGTTTGTTCAAACTATTTTTTGTGATATGTATATGTATATTTAATTTATAGAAAGTCTTTTAAAGATTTTGTCATAGCAAAAATACATGGTTATAATAATTTAAAATCTTAAATTGTTTTCTTAGGGGTAGTTGCTCAACAATTTTCTCCCTTTTTGTTAATGACAAAAACTTTAAATAGACAGTGAAAAACAAATTGTAGGTTCAAGCATATGAACTCCTGGAGAGTTTTAGTGATTTGTTTCTTAACACATGAAAGGTAAGATAACAAAAGTGAAAGAAAGAGATATATTAACAATACACACCCAAAAAAAAAGAAAAATCAACATAGATTGTATTCAGAAATTTAAATATGCAGATACAGAGTAGTGTTTAAGATCTGGATAAAGAGCTTGGTAAATACAATGAATGGGGGATCTGATCCAGGTAAGGCTACAAAAGGTCCCACAACTTCTTCTCATTTTCAGGGAAGAAGTTATCAAAAAGACTGATATCAATTTTATAGTTGGGACCTATAGAAGGGAGTTTCCTATGAGATTTAATGTGGCGCTTGTGGTACCAAGCAAGCTTGGTGAAATAGTGATTCCTGTTCAAAAGATTCTTGAGAGGAACAAATTTCCTAGAGGCTGCTAGATGGAGAAAATCATGCATTGTAATGTTCTAGTGCAAGCCTTGAGAGATAGCTGCTTCCTTAGTTTGATAGTAACCAAGTACCTCTGCTTCCACTTATGGGCAATTGTTTTCCAAAGGTCTTGATATCCTTTGCTTAGATACTCAGAGACAGAAAGCTTCAGCTTCTCACAATCTGCATGATCCTCAGGGTAAGCTGCTGCCCATTGATCTTCTATGAACCTCTCAGACTCAGCAAAACAAAGCTGGAAATCAATCAATTGCTGGGAATTCTTTGGAGCTTGCATAAGCGCAAATATGTGGAGAGACAGTCTCAATTGGTATTTAATTCTGAATCTGGTGGCTATCCGGATGTGCGTGTTGAAGACTACTTGAGCAAAGTCTTTCCTGGCAGAAATGGCACCAACCAAGGATGGATACAAACCAGATGGAAGTCCAACTGTCATGGAGGGAGTAATTTGTCTCTGACCTCTGATAAGCATTTCCCATTGGCCTTTAGTGACATCAGGCAGCCTCAATTTGAATCTGGCAAAATTGAATTCTTTCATCCTGGTGAACTTGGCCTGAGAGTCTCTAATGAGTGGGCCAAACAAATAAAAAAACCTAAGATTTAGGTGGAGATGAACATCCAAAAATTGGTTCCTAGACTGGGTTTGCTGGTACCTGGTGGCTTCACCAGGATAGAGTTCAAAAAATTCTTTGGATTTAAGAGTATGACATTTCTGAGAAATGAGCTAGAGATCAGACAGAACTACTTGAGTGGAATGGATGAGAGTGGGAAGCCAGTCTTCAAACATGAGACCTGGCATTTCATGAACTTCAAGGAATGCCTTAATGGATAAAATTCTCTGAATAGGTTCATATAATGTTTAGAGTGATAGATGAAGGCATACCAGAAGGGAGGAAGTAGTTTGGCAGGATTGTCTTTCAACATCTGCCCACCACTAGATGAAAGTTGTATGCTAGGAAGTATTTCAGAGATAGTGAGGGTGGACCTCCCTGCTACTGGTGTGGAGGCAGTGGGATGAGAAGAAAAGAAGGTGGGAGGTCTTGTGTGGAGAGGAGGAATGTTTTTTGGGGATTGTTTGAATTTATATTTCAAGGGATAGATTTTAAGTTTCACATTGTCAAAGCAAGTGGCTGATCCTATGGAATAGATGAAGAGGGAGGAGGATCAGATGAAGTGGAGACTAGAGGTTGTTCCAGAATGGAAGGAGTGGGAGCAGTGGGTGCAATAGGAAGAGATGGGATGTAAGGGGTTGTTCAGGTTCAAGAGAAGCAGGATCAGTAGTAGGGTTTGAATAGAGGGAGTTGGCTCAGGAGGAGGAGAAGAAGAAGATACAAGTTTGCCATTTTTATGGAGTCTTATCCTAACCTTCCTCTTAAAGATCTTGATCTTGGACATTGCAACAACAATAGACTCCTGAGACTCTAGAGGTCTTTTAGGCCTAGACTTCTGAGGGGGTTTCTGCTTCTGCTCATCTTCCTCTACTGCTGCTGCTGGAGGCTCCTCTAGCACTGATTGCTGCTTCTGATCCTTCTGCTGAACTTCCTCAATAGCCATTTGGGGCAGAACTTCCTCTGGCTCTTGCTCTTGCTGCTGCTGCTCAGGCTGATGCTCCTTCTCTTGCTCTAGCTACTGCTCAACATGATCAAATAATTGTTGTGCTGGGGTTTCTTGGTGCGGTTGCACTGGTGGCTGCTCTTCTTGATGAGTGGATGAAGGAGCAGAAGGCTAATTAGTGCTCTGTTGGCACACTAACTGAAGTAAGAGGTCTTCCATTTCCTTGACCTCATCAGTCCAACCATCAAACTTTGCATCTACAAATTCCACTTGCAACTGAAGGACTGACAAGCTCTCTTGTTGCTTTGTCAGTAAATCCAAAATGGTCGACAAACTGTTGCTACTCTCCCCCCGAAACCTTGGCCTGGTCTCAAACTGAGAAGGGGAGGAATAGTGCTGCCTCTCTTCAAATTCTTGTACTGATGGAGTAGATCTGGGAATATCAGCTTGATCTTGTGCTACTCTTTTTCCTCTTAAATCTCTTAGCACTTGATTGATAGTTTCTTCTGGTGCATGTTGATCTGGAGGGGAGACATGAACTTGACTTTGCTGAAAAAGCTCTTCAAATTGATGAGCTACTTGTTGCTCTTCTTCTTGGACATTGACTTCTATTCTCTCTTCTTGTCTAGCTTCTTCTTCTTGCTAATCAGCTGGAATGGATGAGGAAACTTGCGCCTCATCAGGATAAACTTCATGTGTGCACTGGGGCACAAAGTCCTTCAGCCATAAGTTCTGACTTCTGTCTACCAAGACATAATGGCTTCTTCTCAAGGTAGATAAGCCAATTTTTTCTTTAACTCCAGTAAAAATTTCACCACTCAAATTCACTGAAAGTTTCTTGAAAATCAAAGTAAGCAGAGGTCCATAAGGAAGGGACACCGGAAAATTTTTTGAGGCTATCATTTTCTCTAAAATAACTGCTGGCAACTTTACCCTATGCTTTTGAATGACCCAAAAAAGCAAACTACTATCCCTGGAAGTTATGGAAGAATGGGTTCCAGCCCTTGGAGTCACAATATTTGAGATGACTGAATGGATGATCCTTTTCTCTGCAGATAGCTCATTTACTAACAGACCTTTCTTGCTAACTGCTGCTAGGCTACCAATAATGCCCAATTTTTGCTTGTCCATAGGGACTAACTCACTAAGCTTGTGCCTGGAGTTGGGACAATCTAACAGTTCTACTAACAAGTCTTCAAAAACTGTAACTTTGGTCCCTTTCACATACCCAGTGATTGACTTTTCGGAGGAGACTTGGAGGGAAACATAGAAAGCCTTAAGTGCATTATTAACTATGGGCTTAGAAATCTGACACAATCTAGTCCAACCCATTGCTGCTAGGGTTTCTTCTACCCATAACAGGCTACCATGCAAATGAGAAAAGTATACAACTTTTCCTAGACAGACTGAAAACTTAGCAGAGGAAATGCGTTGGAGTTGATCAGGGGTCAACTGAGTTTCTTCCGGAGCCGTAGATGATGCTATCTAGACAAGAAGATAGGGAGATGACTCAGGAAATTGTCAAAGGAGTGAGAGAAATGTAGTTTAGAGTTCAAGGATCCTACCTTTCTTCAGAGAAAAATGAGGGTCTTCGAGTTGCTCTGAAGATGGTTGCCGGAGAAGATGAACAGTGTAGGCGCGAAGAGGAGGAAGATGACAAGAGAGTTGAAGAGAGAGTTTGAAAGGGTGTCTTCGGACAGGAGAGGGTTGTCCTAATAAAGAGGTTGAAAAGAAACTGACCAGAAATTTCAAGGTGAATGGACACAATTGATTGATTGAACCATTACGTAATAAATGTATCTTAATTTCATTTATTATTTTAAATTAATACGCACCTTTTCAGACTTCGACTCTTAGAAAGTCGGTGTAATCACGGGGATTGTGCCCCCCCCCCCCCCTAAAACACGCAAACATGTATTCAATATAAGGGCATGGAAAAGAGGATGTGATCGCCACCTAACTAGTTGCCTAAGGATAAGGACTAAACATGCTAACTAATCTAGGAAAAGGAAAGAGGACAGAAGGACTTACTGATATCGCGACGGGGGACCCCGCCGCGATGGAGTTGATGTCACGACGCCCGCGCAGGGCGCGTCTTACTATCGCGTCGCTCCCCGTCCGTCGCGTTCTCTACATTGTAGGAGAAAAGTGAGGGGACCTTCTTCCTTCCCTCCAGTCAGCCAGAGGACAAGAGCTCCTTGTGAAACTTCGCTTGGGTGCCTGCCAAAACAATGAAAAACAATGAAAGAAACCCTGTTAGAATGAGTTAAGCATAGTATCCATTCAAAAATGGAAAAGAAAGAGGGAGCATGGGGGGAACGAACCTGGAGGTGGTTTTTAAACCCCTAGGATGATGGGAAAATGTGGTGAAGGAAGGAAATGCAACCTATCTAAAAAGGAAAATAATATGCATGAAGAAAAGAGGAGAAGGGAAAGAGAGAAAGATCCCCATGTGGGGCGACTCCCTGGCGTGAAATGGCGTCCTTAGGTGCTTCAGAAGCTACGAACAAAGATGAAGTCGCCCTCCTCACGCACCACGCTCCATAGATAGGCAAATGAGCATGACTTGAGGTGGAGAGTGTGAGGAAAGGAGAGAAAAAAGGAGGGCTGCGAGGTTATGTCCAGACCACCAAAAATTTCGGCAGCCCTTCGGGGTAAAAATGGGGCTATCCTCGCTCTGAAGGGGGTGGCCTTGCTTATATAGACCAAGAAGAGATAAAATCTCATTTTTCATGATAATTACCCAAGTAAAAGGATAAATGCCATTAAAATTCATGGGTGAGAGCACTACAAGAAAAAGTGCTTATAGAGACCGATATAGAGACCGAAAATTTCGGTCACTATTCGATCACAAAATAGTGACCGAATTGTGACTGAAATTAATCAGTCGCTAAATAAATGTTTTAGAGACCGATTCAGAATCAGTCTGTGACCGAATAGTGACCGAAATTTTCGGTCTCTATATTTTGGGACCGATTAGATTCGGTCACAATTCGGTCCCAAATTGGGACCGAATAGTGACCAAAATTTCCAGTCTCTATATTTTGGGACCGACTATATTCGGTCACTATTTGGTCCCAAAAATAGGGACCGAATAGTGACCGAAATTTTCGGTCTCTATATTTTTGGGACCGATTAATTTCGGTCACTATTCGGTCACTATTTTGTGACCGAATAGTGACTGAAATTTTCGGTCTCTATACTTTGGGATCGATTAAATTCGGTCATAATTCGGTCAATATTTTGTGACCGAAATTTGTCGGTCTCTATATTTTGGGACTGATTAAATTCGGTCACAATTCGGTCACTATTTTATGATCGAATAGTGACCGAAATTTTCGGTCTCTATATTTTGGGACCGATTAAATTCAGTCACAATTCGGTCCCTAAATAGGGACTGAATAGTGACTGAAATAAATCAGTCTCTATTTTAGGGACCGAATGGTGACTGATTTTATTTCAGTCACAAATTCTCAAAGATGGGAGAAAATTTTGTGGCCGATTTTGTGACGCCTCAAATTAATACCAAGTATGAAGCTATAAGCCTAGCATACTTGCACCAGAAAATCACTTAAAGATTTACATTGTTTCATGTCGGTACCATTTCCGGACATATGTACACCGACAAGGTGTCACTAGATTTTGGTAACAAAATTTAGTTTGAAATTATCATAATTATCAGAAAAATATGTTGATACAAAAAATGTGGATATTGAGAATTTTTGATGCATGGTTAATGAGGTAAATATGATTTATCTACTTTTCGGACAATTTGTACTTGATAAATATTTATTCAGGAAAAAATTAAATAAAAATTACCATAAGCTTACCACGTTGTAATTAGACAGTGGTTGAAGTTTTATTTTATTTGGATGTCATTTACATATTAAATTAAGGTTCCAAAGAGACCTAAATGAATAGTAATCTAGTTACGTAACTTGTTTCCGTAAGATTTAACCTGCATCTAAACGTGAACATGTGTAGGTAGTGGTAGGTATGCGTAAAAGTATATATATTTATTAGTATATATATATGTGTGTGTGTGTATTAAAAGAAATGATAAAATAATGTCAAAGAAAGGGATAAACTTCCTGCATGCCACATATATACGTGTAAGTGTGTGCTTGTTAGTATCACATGGGAGTGTGTGAGGTGTTAGAAGGAAGTGGAGGTAATGATGAGATAGCTACGTGGGAGAGTGTGGAAGTGCTTATAAGCATGTGCAAGCATATATATATATATATATATATATATATATATACATACATATAAGAGTACATAGAAAGGGGTTGGCGGTGGAAGCATTGGGAGAGGAAGAAACGCCAGGAAAGGAGGAGTTTTCGCAGAAGAAAAGAGGGCTAACTTGGTTTCTGGAAATAAAGAAAAAGGAAATAAGGTGTAAGGTAGGTACCTTCACATTACCTTTAAGATAATAATTTTTTTTCTTGATCCTTAATCTAGTTTATAAGTCAAGAACTTCAGTTAATATAAATCAAAACAAATGTTCCATCTGAAGTTTCATTTATAAAGGCTACTATATGATTTCTGGAACTGTGTGATCATCATGTAGGATTTCTGTATCTCCTTTCCTTCATGTCTCCATCTTTGGTTAGGATCTTGAATATGAGTATCTATCATATTTACCCCTTAATTTGCGTGCCATAAAGATCATTAGGTATACTTTTTGGTCTCTTGTGTACGTGTTTTAGCTAATACTCATGTCTTAGGCAAGTGTTCTTGTGAAGGATTATTATTCTTCTTCTTCTTCTTCTTTTCTTCTGACTGTGTTCTGGAAACAGTGGTACGTAGTGTCAACACTATCTGATCAGAAGTGTCAACACTATCTATCCAGTAGTGTCAACACTATCTATCTAGTAGTGTTGACCTATCTGTCCAGTAGTGTCAACACTATCTGTCCACTAGTGTTGACCTATCTGTCCAGTAGTGTCAACACTATCTATCCAGTAGTGTTGACCTATTTATCCCTTATAATGTCGACCTATCCCTTCAGAGTATCGACCTATACCTTGCAGAGAGTTGACACTATCCTTCAGAGTGTCAACACTCTCCTCTATTCAGGTTGACACACCCTGTATTCAAGTCAACCTAACTCCTGTTTCCAGTGACTTAGGTCGACACACCCATGTTCCAGGTCGACACACCCTGTTAATTAGAATTATTTCTTGAAATAACTTTTACATGAACTATGATATACTAATTAATTCCAATTTACTTGAAATAATTATTAAGCTACTCCTTCTTCTAAAAAGTGATTTATAATGTATTCATGTATCAGTTCTTACTCGATTTGCTTGTCTCATGTTCTTGAAAATTCACTTGTAATGTCTAGAACTTGGGATCTCTAGATCTGTCATGAATTTACAATGCTAGAATGAGCCAATAAAGGGCCCTGACCTGGTCCTGGGAGGAGCACCCAAAGTACTTATGCCCACATGGGAGTGTGAATGGTGTGGTGTGGCATATTTACTTGACAATACATGTCTAATAATATTTAAATATAAATAAATATCTAATTATATAGTTAATTAATTAGTTAATTAATCATTATATATATATATATCTAAAACAATAAATTAAAAAGCTCTTTTTTTCCCATTAGAGAATATGGAGGAAATATGGACCTTTCTCAAAATTTTAAATAATTAATAATTTAATGGTCTGAGTTCTCAGGTCCATACACACACACGCACAACGAACTCACACTTTAATCGTCTGTGTTTTTATCTATCGAAATGCACAGAGGACCCTTACGAGCGCGCGCGCCCACTCACACTTAGGGTTGTAAATGGATCCGGATAATATCTAGATCCAATCCGAATCCGTATCCGATTAAGCATATCCGTATTCGTTTAACACATATCCGACGGAGCGGATTCAGATACGGATATTATCCGAATATTAACAGAGCGGATGCGAAAATAAAAGATCCGCTCCGTTTAATATCCAATCCGAAACTAAGTTAATTCTGACCATTGTATCTTACATCTAATGGCCCATACCTAACATATATAATTACACATTTTCAAAACCCTACCCGACCTGGCGACCTCCCTCTCACCCGTCTCCCCCAAATCGCATCCCAACTCCCAAGCCGTCGGACCCCTCCTGCCTCCCCCCCTCGGACCCCTCGTCATCTCCATCGGCCGGCCGGCGGCCACAGCGACCTCCTGGCGAGGCGGTGACTTTGCTATCTACAGAGAACTGAGAGAAGGCCTCCCGGCGAGCGGCGACCAATCTTGCGGCGTCGCGGCGACCTGGCACCGTGCTGACCTACCTCGGACACTTGCAGACGCGGCGGCGGCGACTCCTCTGCGCGGCAGCTCTGGCGACTCCGGCCCTCCCTCCCTCCCTCTGTAAGTGTCCTCTGGCCCTCCCTCCCTCTCATGCCCCCACCTGCGCTCCCCCCCTTCTGGCCCTCCCTCTCGTCCAGGCATCCCCCTCCGACTCTCCCTCCCTCTGTCTCTATCTCCCTCTCATCCTCCCATCCTCCAGCCCTCCCTCCCTCCATCTCTATCTCCCTCCCATCCCCCCCCACCTGCGCAGCTGCAGTCTCCCCCTCCGGCCCTCCCTCCCTCCCTCCCTCTATCTCTGTCTCCCTCTCATCAACGTTTGACGAGTTCTTCCATGATCTGGAACGCATACATGTGCTTCTGTTTCCTCTCACGGACGATGTGTATTCTCCAAATCCCTGTGTGCATTTGGTGCATATATGCACGGTTTATTCCTTCATCGATTGATGTACTGATGAAATAAGGAAGCCAGGATATGAAATTTTAGAGAGTAATTCTTGCTGCGTACATATATGACTAGTATGTTAACTTATTATCATTAAGTTCTAATTCATAATTATACTATTGCTTTACAATTTTTTTTTGCAAAATTTTATGCTCAAAATCAGTATATGGAGAATGAAGAAGGTGACAAGTATTTTCAAAATATTTTGACTGTTATCTTTGGGTTTTAAGAGAACTTGGACATGTAATTTAAATGTGAGACATGTAATTTAAATGTAAGTTCTATTTCATTCTATGCTATTTGTATGAGTATTTAGAGATTGTTTGTGATGTTTGTATGTATTTTAGAAATTTACAGATTTTGTAATTAGGCTCTTTGTTCAGGCTCTTCCTCCCTATATAGTATTGTGTTTGATGGATGGATTTTTTTTTCTGGAAGCAGCAATGTTGCTGCTTGATTAACATGCCATTCATAATCTATATGGGTTATTGAATGTCATACATGAATGATAGTGTTGTTATTTTAATCCTACTCTTTATACATTAATGTCACTCTTATACATGTATCATGGCCTGATCAATGTGTTGGACCCATTTTAAATGATGCATCCCATTTCCAAAAATGATGGAGCCATCGAAAGACATTGCCCCTCTGTATGCTAGTAGCTTAATAGACATACCATCACCTTCATAATTTTCACCCATTTAGAAGTTGAGAACTCCCTAGATGTTTCTGTCAATATATAAAATATTCAGCATTCATTCTTCAAAAACATAGGTGAGACAATCATCTCAATTTGACCAAAGGAATTTTCAGATCTACCTACTTTACATGGAGATAATGGAACTAATTTGTTAAACATCAATCCTAATCACAATGTTAAAGCATTATTTCTCCTAATCACATAAATTTACAATGTTAAATTATTTTCTTCTCTGCCTACATGCCCCTAGATGTGTGCATGAAGGAGATTTCTTAGTACTTGGAATGTTGTGTTATGTATTTAATAAATTGTGTTGGCTTACCCATCTTTTTATTAATATATATTTTTTGTAAAATATGATGACATGTTTTGTTTGGAACACGTGCGAAAATCGACTTAGTTGCTTTCATCTTTGGATGCTCTTTGTTCAGGTAAGTTCCAGTGAGCCTGGGTGGTGGCTCATCTCTATTTAATCCAGCGAGCCTGGGTGGTGGCTCATTTTTATTTAATCCAGCGAGCCTGGGTGGTGGCTCACCTTTTATATTATGTGTGGATGCGTGAATATATTTTTTGTATGATGTGTGAATATATTTTAATGCAGGATGCAAACATTGGATGAATGTTTTTCTATTATAAGTATGGAACATTAATAGGTGTTCCGGCAACTAGAAGGCAACTATGGAACATTAATTAGTTCTATATATGAATCCAATATTCTTGAGTCTTTTTTTTTTTTTGAGTTGTGCTACAAGGTATTAAGAGACCTCAAGTACTTTAGACACTTTAAGATTATTTGAAGATCAATCTATATCATGTTTACTATACTCTTTGAAGGGCAATAAATATTTCTCTAATGGGTTCGGTTTACTTGAGGTCCATCAAAATGTACAGTTAAATCGAACTTGACAGATTAATATGCCTCCCTGCAGAATCATAATGAAATACAACATCATCAAGAACAAGAAACACTAGGTGTGTAAATTTTCTGCAGTTTAACAACCAGTAAAGAGTTAGAAGTAGCAGAAAATAACAAACAAGAACCGGAAAATTAAAAGTTGATTCAGTAGGATGATGTCACATTATCTTGAGCACAAAACAAAAACTTCATTATTAATCCTAAAACTACATGAATCTTACATTAATTTTAGAAGCTTAAATTAATTTGTTGGTACTTACCCAGGTGGAACATAACAATTCCTCCCTTTTTAAAAAGGTATTGATATCCAACAGGGTTAAAACATATAAGAATCAGGAATATTACATTTATATATCATATGAAAAATAATGGGATAGAAGGCATGGTTGGGAGGAGATGGCAACAACCTTTTAGAAACCTGCTAGCAGCCCATTGCTGTAGTCAGATTCTCATTAAATTCCAGGACAGTCATATACTAACCTGCTGACAGAGTTTATAGTCTCCAGCATTGATTAATTGCAGTAAATATCCATTCCACCCCCACTCCCTTCTCTGCGCCTTCTCCTTTGCTCTACCATCCCTCCATTAACCAGAAACAACCCAATCTTTTGTTCTATTTTTTCCCTTTCTTTTGTCACATACTTTGTTCATTGTCCCATTTTTTTTCACTATCCTATTACATTCTTTTCTTATTGCGGCCTTTCAGTTATTTTCTGAGCCATACAAATGTTATGCAATCACTACCAACTATTTAAAAAAATGATTATTAGAGGATGCCAATAAGGCTAAAGCTGCTATATCTATAAATGCTTATCCTTGAAAGCCTTTGCACTTGCACTGGCAGCTGCACGAAAGCTTGAGTTCACAGTTTATATGTATTGCACTTCTTACTTTAATGCAATTCATTTACATGTATGTGTGAATTTGGTTTATTATTGCACTTGTTTATATGTATGATATTGTTTTTATTTTCTTTTCATATTTATGTGGTTTATTGCACTTGTTTATATGTATTGCACTTCTTACTTTAATGCAATTCATTTACATGTATGTGTGAATTTGGTTTATTATTGCACTTGTTTATATGTATGATATTGTTTTTATTTTTTTCATATTTATGTGGTTTATTGCACTTGTTTATATGTATTGCACTTCTTACTTTAATGCAATTCATTTACATGTTAAGCACTTGTTTTTATTTTCTTGTTAACACAGCACACGCTTCAGGAGAGCGTGTTAAGCCCGTGTCAATGAACCTCCCGTTCAAGACTTTGGGGTTGATGTGCACGAATCTTATTTTCAAATATGAGAACGTGTATATCTAACTCAAAGTCTTGAATTGTCCCGTTTGGACAGTCTGTGAATGTTTGATCGCAGTTAGGTGGTCATTTACAATGTGCTTGTATTATTTGTTGAAAATTTCGGGTGCGTCTACTCACTCCTCTCTGATATACCTTTATTGATTTAAAATATTTTCTTAACCACTTATTAGTAAGTGTTTAAGAAAATATCTTAATCAATAAATATTTTTGGTATATCGGAGAGGTGTGGGGAGATGCTACCGAAATTTTCAGCAAATTATACAAACACATAGTAAATGCTCATCTAAGTGCGATTAAATATTCACAGATGGGTAAAAAGTGATAATCTAAATAATAAATCCTTCCTATTCATTTCGGTTGCGTTGAAGGATGTGTGAGTTTGAATTTTAAAGTTATTTTTCTGTTAATGTTGGTTGGGCGCAGGAAAGAAATGGCTTCAGACCATTTATGGATGTATCGTAGAATAGTTGATCATGTGGTGTCTGTGGAGTTTAGGGTTGGAATTGAGAATTTCATTCAGTTTACATTGGGGAATCCAAATGCAGCAGTAGACAGCGAAGGTGGCATCTGATGTCCTTGTATGGTTTGTAAAAATTTAAAGTGGAATTCACCATGGGAGGTTCAACGCCATTTATACAGAAAAGGGTTTGTTGAAGGTTAAATGAATTGGACATGTCATGGTGAGGAGCTCTGGTCGTACGAGCCTAGTAATGTTGAAGGCACAAGTACGTATGTGGATATGGTTATAGATACTACTGGTCCGACATTCAGTGTATATGAGGATCCTGTATATGCTGTAGACGTGCTGAACAAGGGAGCTGAAAGATTCTATCAGTTACTTAAGGATGCTGATGAGGCATTGTGGGATGGTTGTCAAAAACACACTCGGTTGTCAGCGGTGTCACAGTTGCTGAACTTGAAATCTGAATTTCATATAAGTGAGAATTGCTTTGATCGTCTCCTCCTTATCATCAAGAGCATGTTACCTCTAGATGAGAAGTTGCCTCCAATTTTTTATCGTGCCAAGGAGATGGTCAATGATTTAGGACTTGGATATGTGAAAATAGATGCATGTCCTAATCATTGTATGCTATATGACAAAGAGGATGCAGATAAAGTATCATGTTCAGTTTGCCATCATGATAGGTTTAAACCTAAAAGAGGGGCCAATTCTAGGGGAAAGTATGCGTCATTGCGATATTTCCCCCTTACACCCAGACTGCAGCGGATGTATATGTCTTCAAAGACAACTCGACATATGAGGTGGCACGTAGAAAGAGTACGTCGGGACGAGGATATTATGACTCATCTGGCAGATGGCAAAGCTTGGATTCATTTCAACCATATTTATCCTATCTTCTCAAGGGAGTCGCATAATGTGAGACTTGGTTTGTGCACTGATGGATTCAATCCATTTGGAGGTTCAGTGGATTCTTACTCCAGCTGGCTAGTGTTCGTGACACCATACAACCTTCCTCCAAGCATGTGCATGAAGTGAGAGAATTTGTTCCCGTCCTTATTGATTCCTGGTCCGAAAAGTCCTACAAAAAATATAGACATCTATCTCAGACATTTGATTGATGAATTGAAATTATTATGGACTGAGGGGGTCAATACTTATGATGCATCTAGAAAGCAAAATTTCACCATGAGGGCAGCATTGATGTGGACTATAAGTGATTTTCCTACGTATGGAATGCTATCTGGTTGGATCACACATGGGAGGCTAGCATGTCCTTACTGTATGGATAATAGCAAATCATTTGTACATAAACATGGTGGGAAGCCCTGCTGGTTTGATTGCCATCGACAATTTTTAGCAGTTGATCACCCTTTCAGAAGATAAAAAGATGCATTCCTAAAGAAAAGAATGGAACGAGATGAAGTTATATTCGAGAGGTTGTCCGATCATCATATGGCAGCATGTGTAGAAAATTTTCCAGATATCACACAACAGATGGGCAATACCCGACACCTTTCAGGTTTTGGGAAGGAGCACAACTGGGTGAAGAGAAGCATTTTCGGGGAGCTACCTTATTGGTCGACTCTTCTTGTACGACACAATCTAGACGTGATGCATATCGAGAAAAATGTCTTTGATAATGTTTTCAACACTGTTATGGACATAAAAGATAAAACAAAGAACAATGGGAATGCACGTTTGGACTTGTCCAAGCTCTGTAAACGTCCAGAGTTAGAACTTGTTGAAGTAAATGGGAAATCAGTTAAACCAAAAGCAGTTTATGTGCTTAGAGGAGGACAAGTGAAGGAAGTGTGTCAGTGGCTGAAATAGCTGAGATTTCCTGACGGTTATGTGTCTAATATTGCTCGTTCTGTCAACGTTAGTGAGGGAAAGATATATGGAATGAAGAGTCACGACTGCCATGTGTTCATGCAAAGGTTGTTACCTATTGCATTTTGTGACATGTTGCCGAAGCCTCTATGGGGAGTGTTGTCTGAGCTGAGTCGATTTTTCACGATTCTGTGTGCATCAGAACTCAGGCTTCAGGATGTGCAAACTATCGAATAGAATGTGGTCACCATCATATGCAAGTTGGAGAACATATTTCCGCCTACATTCTTCGATTCAATGGAGCATTTACTCGTACATCTACCGTATGAAGCTAAGGTCGGAGGGCCAGTACAATATAGATGGATGTATCCATTTGAGATGTATATGCAAATATTAACTTTTTCCTTCTTAGAATTGCACCTTACATATGATATATTTTTTAATTGTCTTGTACATTGTTGATGTAGGTGTATGCATGACCTCAAATGAAAGTCCGAAATAAAGCAAAAGTAGAGGGTTCTATTGCTGAGACATACATTATGGAGGAAATCCCAAACTTTTGTTCGATGTACTTTGAAGCAGAAATTCAAACTCGTCGTACTCAACCTCCACGTAATGATGATGGGGGGGGGAATCTGTGTTCAAATCGACTCTCCATATTTAATCATCCTGGACGTGCCTTCGGACGTTCTTCAACTCGAATGCTGGATGACAGAGAGTTATACGCCGCAGAGATATATATTCTTTTAAATTGTGCTGAGCTAAAATGTTATGTTGAGTAAGTGCTATACTCACAATTTTTTGTGTATGTAACTTCTTTGCCCTTATTCTAGCTATTGAAGGTGGTCTTCTATTCATATTGCAGACAATTTAATTCAGAAATAATTAAAAGAAATCCACATCTCACTGATTTTGAGGTTGAAAAAGAACGAGAGAAGTCATTGGCCTTATGGATAAGAAAATGCATAAGTGTACATGGTCAAAGAGTATTCAAGAAAAGTTATGTTCACTTTTTAACTAGTCTTCTCTATACGCAGGTTGAACAAGGTTTAATTACTAATGAAAGAGTTCATCAGATAGCCTATGGCCCATCGAAAATTGCACAGAATTATCCTGGATTTATTGTGAATGGGTATAGATTTCATACAAAAGACTATGGGCAGAGTAAATCTACCATGAACAGTGGCGTCTGTGTTAAAGGCAGTACATACAATGAAAGTGAGTATGACTACTATGGTATTGTAGAGGAGTTCCTACAGTTTCAATATCTAGGACAAGACAATTATATATTCTTGTTCAAGTGTCATTGGTTTGATCCGAATTCCATTCGAAATGACACAACGCATGGGATTGTCGAGCTTAAGCATAAGTCGAAATTGAATACTTATGAGCCATTCATCTTAGCCACACAAGCCCAGCAGTTGTACTATACAAGCTATCCATCATCTAGAAACAAGGAACGAAATGATTGGTTGGTAGTTTGCAGAGTTAAGTCAAGACTATTCTCTGATTATGAATTGGACATGACTGATCAGACACCTGAAGAGGTCAACGCAGAATTCTTTCAAGAAGACTTTGTTGAAAATGTAGAGTTGACAACTCATATTGGAGAAGACGAATCTGAAGCACCAATTTCCTTGTCTCAAGGAAATGAGGTCGAAGAAGTCGATCCACGTGAGATGAAAGGAAGTATTGAAAGGCGAACAGATATTGAATGTGAAAGTTCTGATGAGGAGGAGGAATATACCGGTGATGAATGTGAAGATGATGATGAAGATGGGGTTGAATTAGATATATCGTCATCATCTGAGGAGGGAATGGATATCAATTAAAAATGGGTAGAATTTTTTCACATTTGTTGAGTATATTTAAAGTAGTTACATTCAATATAAGCAATTGACTAATGAACATTAATATTTTATGTTCCCTATGAAGATATGGTGCGTGGAGCACGATCGGGCGCCAGTTCTAGGAGGGGCCTCCGTGGGAGGGTTTTGTTCCAGGCATCAGGTATGTATATTTTTCTAGTGTAGTTTTCTTTGTGTATTATTTATGCATTGTATTAATACCATTAAAATTGTTACAGCTTCTAGTTCTCCGTCTGTCCCTCCTTCTGGTGAGTTTACACCTCCTCAACCTAGAGGACCAGGTATGTATATTTCAATTTCCAAGTATTTTTGTAGTCATTATTTATACATATTATTAATGTTATTAGAATTGTTACAGTTGCTGGTCCTTCCTCTGTGTCTCCTACTGTAGCAGCAGGTATGTATATTTGAAGATGTACTTTTATTGTGCATTGATCTTTCTGCCATAAAATTCTTACAGGTTCGGGTGAGTTTACACTTGCTCATTACTTATGCCTTCTATTCTTGTTACAGCTGTTGGTGCAGCCTCTGTGTCTCCTCCTCTAGCAGCTCCTCCTCTTGTAGCAGGTTTGTATATTTAAAGTTATACTTTCATTGTGCATTGATTCTGATGCCATTAAAATGTTACAGGCTTGGGTCAGTCTACACATTCTCCTAATACAGTAGTAGGTATGTATATTTAAATTTTAGGGTATTTGTATAGTCATAATTAGTATTTTTGTACATTACTTATGTCGTTCTGCATTTTTGTCTAGGTTCGGTGCCAGAGGATGCTGTTAGTCTCCAGGAGGGGGGAGGCAGTTTTTATGAGAGCACTCTGCGGGAGGTGTGGATCAATGGGTACGTAATAAACATGTGTGTATCTTTTATGAATGAGGTGAATTTAGTTCATAAATTCATAGTAACTAGTTACATAATTTCAGTGATAAAATAGAGCCTGCTCAAGCGTCTCAATTTATCACACGAACAATACAAGCACACTTTCTTGGGCCTATTCATAGATACAATGATTTCCCGTTGGAGGTCCAGGAGTTGTTGTATCAGATGTTCATGGTATGTAATTTCTTATTATAATTAATTTGTTTTCTTATTCCTACAGTCAGTTAACTAACTCTTATCTATATAGAGCCATCATCGATTCACGCGTCGTTCGGACGAGGCGGGGTCTCGATTAGTATGGACGATGACCGCCCGATCAAATTTTAAGCATTTGCTGTATAATGCGAGGAAAAATGTAGAGAAAGTTTCTCAGAGTGCAGACCCGACTCTTTGGAGGGAGCGGGCACCGAGTTGGATGAGGAGAGACTGTTGGGAAACTCTGTGCAACATATGGGCTGCAGAGAGATGGCAACAAACATCCACAATAATGAAAGTGAATCGGGCCGCCAATCCAGAGGCCAACATGCATACTGGTGGGTATGTCTCCTTTGCCACCCATCAGTCCAGATTGGTAAGTAATTTGTTTGTTTCTGATATCTTTTATTTATATAGGTACTTATTTATGTCATGTTTCTTCTGTCAAATAGGAAAAGGAGCTAAAAAGGCTTCCGACATTTCAGGAGGTGTTTGATAGAACACATAAGAAAAAAGGAACGGATCAATACATTAGCGACAGAGCCCGAGAGGTTGCGGTAAGTATTTACAAGATATCCACTATTTAATTTTTCTCATTATAGATGAATATTACATTGTCATTGTTTTTTGCAGGAGTCGTATAGTCAACAAATGACAGAGAAGTACGCCAGGGAGGATGAGCAGCCGCAGTTAGATCCTGAGGTATGGGTTGCGGCATCTGGTGCCCCAAAGAAAGGCCATGTGGATGGTTTTGGGCACTGTATGGACACGAGCAGGGTGTTATCTGGCGCCTCCGGTTCAGCCTCACAGACAAGTGCATTCAACACGAGAGTTGGTGCTCCAGGTACTTCTCCCAGTGACATGATGGGCTTCATTACAAATATGATATCTGGTTTGGAGTCTCGTATAGCCCAGACAATGGAGACTCGTCTAGTCCAGATGCAAACGTAGGTGACCGACGCACTCCAGGCCTAGCTCTCCCAGTCCCTCTCCCAGGTTATCTCCTAGGCCCTCTCCCAGGTCAGCATTCCTCCTTAGGCAGCACCATCGACATCAGCACATGCCTCTCACCATCGACATCAGCACAGCACCATCGACATTAGTAATCGAAGAAATTCGGTCACTATTCGGTCCCTAAAATAGGGACCGAATAGTGACTGATTTCAATCGGTCACTGATAGTGATCGATTTCGTTCGGTCACTGTTCGGTCGCTATTTTAGGGATCGAATAGTGACCGATTTCAATCGGTCACTGATTGTGACCGAAAAAATTAGGTCACTATTCGGTCCCTAAATTGGGGACTGAACAGTGACCTAATTTTTAGGTCATTATCATTGACCGATTTCGTTCGGTCAGTGTTCCGTCCCTATGTTAGGGACTGAATAGTGACCGAAATTTTCGGTCACTATTCGGTCCCTAAAATAGGGAATTTCGGTCACTATTCGGTCCCTAAAATAGGGACCGAATAGTGACCGAACGAAATCGGTCACTGATAATGACTTTGAGCAACTGAAGGGCTTCGGTCACTAATCAGTCACTAAATAATGACCGATTAGTGACCGTCAGTCACAGATTTGTGACCAAAAATTCTTCACCGACGAATTCAGTCACTATTCGGTCTCTGAGTCTTTTAGTGACCGATTAGTGACCGAATAGAGACCGAAAATTTTGGTCTCTAAATGCGCATTTTCTTGTATTGGAGTCCAAAGGGAGCTTCAAGGAGTCCTTCTGTAACGACCCGACCTCTCAGACCCCTCGCCGGGGACCCCGAGGGTCGCACCGCCACCCACGGATCCGAAGACCCAGAAGGGTTATATGAAAAAGTCTAGTGAGATATGTACTGAGTTCAAATAACTATAATAATCTGTACATTATACAAAAGGGTTGTACAACGCGTCCCAAGCAAAAGCACAGGTACGAGAGAAAAGGTGCAGTCCTTAAGGGACATACTCCGAGGACTTACAAAACACAACTCTCAACTCACTCGGGTACAAGAGCTCACAACACTCGCTCTCACTGCTGCTGACAACAACACGGCGCCACAGTCGCCTCCGCAACCCGTCCGACACCGAGCTCCCGCGACGACGAGCCCCTAGCTGAAGGAAGTAGGGGGGGGGGGTTAGCCTCGCGAACAAGGCCCAGTAGGGATTACCAGTCCCTTACCGGCCGGAGCAGCAGGAACTCCGAAAATAGGAAACTACACTAGGAAGCTATAAAGCGAGGAACTCCTACAGCATGGTACTACTAAGCAACGGAAGAGAACAGTACAATGCCATGACCACCAACCAAGGTCGTGGCACACACACGACTCCCGCAGAAACCAACAGAGTCGGGCACAAAGCAGAAACAGTGCTTAGCACACCTGCCGAGACCACGGAACAACCAAGTGAAACGACGTCTCACCACAAGCACAACCACCTCAGACCTCCATCGGGTCGAGGGCCCAAAAGTAGAACCGCCCAGACCCTGGACATGCACCAGGTCGGGAACTACACCTATCGGTGCCACCACGGATAGGCACCATGCGACAGAACCACGGAACCGCAGGAACATCGAATGGAAACCACCAGAAGCACTGGTCCGCACCAGGAAAGACCAACGATGCCCACGGGAGCTAGCCACGACCAGGCTACAACCGCCGTGCAGCTAGGGCAACAGAGAACACTTAGAAACGTCGTGAGGGAACACCGTCACAACAATAGCAACCAAGCCACTGCCGCTAGCAGCTAAGAGGGGGACCTGTAGTCCACGCGCTCTGCTCGCTAGCCTAGCTCCTGCCTCCACCCCCGCGCAAGGGCGAGACAGAGCCGCCACAGAGCACACAACACATGCAAACTGCAGCCTGGCCAAGCTGCGGCCTTACTCCTGACACCACTACGTGGCTCCGGAACCAACTCAAAGAGAGGCAGTGAGACAAGGGACTGTCTGGTCTGTAGCAGGAAAGCACTCCGAACCCCTCGGCATCCCAGACCTAGACAAGAGAGCGGGGCAGTAGAACAAAACCACGCCGAACTGCTGGCTTGTAACACACGACAAGCCCAGTGAGCGAGAGGCACGCACGGACCCTCAAAAGCGGCCGTCGTCCAACCAAGGCACGCATGAACGGCTAGAACCTCGGAACACCACTGGATAGTACAGAAACCCATCGCTATGCTAATAATCGATTGACCGTCGGTCAATCGATTAATAGGCAGACACGACCCTCCTGGCACCACTGCCAGGACACGGCCATGAAGGTGTCACCTTCGGTCAATGAATGCAGGGAGGCAACCTGCCGCGTTCCCTACCAGAAGGTCCTAAGGGAAAAGCTTGCCTTGGGGGACAGGCCGACACACAAACCGGCCACGGAAACCACCCGAGGCAGCATAGGCACTGTCACGCCCCCACAGGCCGTCGCGATGCCATCGCGATGCGGAAGGGCGCCGTCACAATAGCCTTGATGCGACGGGGCAGCGCGTCGCGACAGCCTCCCTGTCGCGATGGGAAACTAGGTCGCGACAGTGACCCTTATCGCGACCGCCAACCGCGCCGCGATAAGGTCACGCCCGACCGGGGCGACGCCTCTACTGATGTCACGACGCGCACCACGGCCGCGACATCAGTCGGGAGGCAGACCAAGGGATGCTCCATCCCGAGCCACCCGGAACCATACAAACATGCACACACAGGGAGGGGAGCATGGGGAAAGCTGTAAAGCTAGCTACAAAACCCCGAGGACTCCCGATCCACCCGGATTGGGAAGGGCGCAAGAAATCCCTACCTTTCACGAAGAACGAATCCACGAGGGGCATTTCACGTCGGTTGGCCACCTCCTCCTCGCTCCACGTATGCGCCACGACACCGCCACGAGCCCGCCGGTGCCACCACGCTCCGATCGCCGGAGGGGAGCCTTCCCACCGCTGGAGAAGAGGGGAAAGGGAAGAAGATGAGAGAGAGGGGGGAGGGGGTAGCCAGCCTGCGCCTTAA
Organism: Colocasia esculenta; assembly: GCA_014218235.1. NCBI lineage: Eukaryota > Viridiplantae > Streptophyta > Magnoliopsida > Alismatales > Araceae > Colocasia > Colocasia esculenta. The sequence continues at coordinate 30,371,627 of CM024757.1, read as the reverse complement.
GCCCCCGACACCCAGAACGAGACCGCCCGCCCCGTCGCGTTACGGACCTTAATGCGATGGGTCAACGGACCGCGACCAGAATGCGCCCTACAAGGGCGCCGTGACAATGCGACAAGCCGTACTGACACACCTGCCACCCTGACAGGCATCAGACGATCGGATAGCACAACACGATAAAACACTGTCGCGACCGTTGACCGGGCGCTACAAGAACACGACGGGCAACCCAGGTGCGACAAGAATGTTACGCATAGACACGTCGTGACACGGGTGACTGTCGCGTCGGGCACCCCCGACGTGACACTGACGTGTCACCCAGCCTGGACGCGTCAGTGGCTAGTCATCCCAGACGTCGGATGGAAAGCCGAGTCTTACATTCTACCCCCCTTAAAACAATTTCGTCCTCGAAATTGGGACAAGCCCAGAAGATCCCGAGGCACGAAACAAAACACAGGGAGCAAACACAAGACCAATGCAAATAAGCCACTAAGTCTCAACACGACTTCCTCGTGGCAACAATCGCACCACCAAACACGCATGGAACTCACGAAGCCGGAAAACCAACGGCTCACACAACGGGTTCCAAGAACACGGAGAGCACAGAATCGAAAACCCAACGGCTCACCACATGCTTCAACACACCTGGAGCACCTAGCCGAGGAACCAACGGCTCACTCCAGCCACACGTGGGGCGCCCAAACGGAACGACAACCCCACTAGTGCCGAGCGATGCCAAAACCGGCCCAAACAGCGGAAAACGCCAGCCGAAAACTACACGGCTGCAGCCACCAACAGACTTCACTGTGGGACCAACCGATCGACAACCCACTCTATCGCTAGAAAGACCCGACAGAGGACGCAGTTGCTGACATCAACACAAGAAACTCCAGTCAGTAACTCACTCTATTGCCAGCAAAACCCGACAGACCACACCATTGCTGACAAACACAGAAGAACCACCTGAGATTCGAACACAACACTCGAGAAAAATGGTCTCACGCCACGAGCCGCAGCTAGCATCGGTCACCACTCGACGAGTAGCCACGCGAGAGACACAAACCATAGCAAGGACACACTTGCGGAGAATTCTCAACACATGAAATAGTGTCCACCGACACCGATAAGTCTCACCTAGACCTTCCTTGCGGTCCAACAGGGATAGCAAACGCACGCGAAGAACCCTCAACACGGAAAAAGGGCATCCACTGTCACCACTAGGTCTCACCCAGACCTTCCTCGTGGTCCGACAAGGATACCAAATGCACCCGGAGCCACAAAAACTAGGAGTCACATGCTCCACAACGTGGCACACCGTGACGGAAGCACGGAAGACGTTTGAGGTCAAGCCAGAGCCGGGCACCTCCCAACATCGACAAACCACATGGTCGAGTACTAGCAAGCCAATAGACCTCACTGTCACCAGACGAACTGACAGGAGACTCCGCCATCGGCTTCCAGACTCACCAACGCCACGCACAACCACATGGGAAGCAAAACAACCGTAGAGGTCGAGAACAACACCGACCTCAGAGGGACCCAAACCTAAGCAGGGTACCACAACCGAACACACTCGCTCCAAAAGCGAGAGGGGAAACCTGGACACAGGTCACGATCAAAGCCTAGCGTACCACCGATAGGGCTACCTAGACAAGGCAAAGTAGCCACCCCACAGCGGTAATGGTACGACCACAAGACTCAGGCTAGCACACGTGTCCCAGAAGCAGAAAACTCGAAGCCTCCAACACCGAGCAAACTCGTGAAACAATGCACGAAGCACACGAACAGACACACAGCACAACACAGGGTGCTATCACCAGCACCGAGAGCTAACCAGGGTACAACACAATGCACCAGGGCTCCAGACGGCACAAATCCAAAACGCTCGAGCATGAGCACACGGTGCTACCACAAACACCAAAAGTAAACAAAGTGCAACCCAGGTGCACCAGCGGCCCAAGCAACACTACGGCTAACAAGAAGGACTCTCCACAGGAGGCCTACCGAAAGCCACACGCCAAGAACCGCAAGCCTGAAAGAGCGCAACAGGCCACGTCGGCCCTAGCCCTTGAGGCACAAAACACGAAGCATCAGAGAAAATGCTCAAGGCGCAACACACACAGTGGCACCAACGGCCCGAGATGACACGAGCCCCACCGAAGGGGACTCTCTACTAGAGACCCACAACAGAAGCACACGGAAAGCCGACAACTACTACTTCAAGAGCGCGACAACCACGTCTGCTCCAAAAAGCACATGAAACACGGAACACCGACTCTGCCGCATGGGGAGCAAAAACCACAGCGACTCCCTAGAGTGCAAGAGCAAGAAGCACCACCTCTATCGTGACCGATAGAGAGGCCAACCACCAAACCACGACACAAAAAGCCTCCAAGGCACAAGCCGAGGCACAATCGATCATACACCGGAACAACGCTTGCACGAGCAAGCCAACCAGAAAATCGGTGCACAGCAGAGCAACGCTTACACCTGCAACCCAACAAGAACACGGGACTACCTTGCACTAGACCAACAGGGACCCAATGCCCCAAATTGCGCAGGCAGGCAGCAAGAAACAACTGCAACAACAAATGGCACGAATAGGTCCACCGACCCATGGTGCCACAAGGAAACGACAACATGAGGGGAGCAACCAGCTCAACCCAAAAACAACTCAAGGGAAGATGACTCCACCAGAAGGTCGCAACGATGCGCACCCCGGAAACACAACACCATAGTGGAGCACCACCACCCCGAGCAACTGACGAAAAGTAGAGGAAGGAGACACGCACGAGTCTCTTCCACACGGGAGAGGCAAAACCACAATGTAAGACTGACACTTCCATAATAAGCACAACCCGCCAGACACCGACGACACTCACCAGACCACCATCTGCAAGAGCACGTCGGGCGCGAGAAACGAAGCAAACCATTCAAGCCACGGGGACACACAAGTCCCGCCAGCGCGGCCGAGAAACTTGGAAACGACTAACAAGACAAGCTGGCCAACGCGGTAGCTAGACGCACGGCCAAGGGCACATCACCTTGACCGACAACGCCCAAGCAGACTGTAATAAAGACAGTCCAACCGGAAGCAACGACAGCTCATCTCCACAGAGAGAGAGAGAGCAACGACAACCAAAACAACATGAAGCAACCTTGGGGAGAACCTCCACCAAAAAGCACCAAGAGCCGTCCTGGGAGAACCTCACTAGAACGCAGCCCAACTAAACGGCACACTTCGAATTACAGGGGCAACTCAACAGTGGCCCGAAACGAACGCATAGCACTCCTGCGAAGAACCTCCACCAGAAGCAACAAAGGGCGATCCTGGGAAGAACCTTCACCATAATGCACAACCCAAACGACCAAACAACATGAACCATTAAAGAGAACACTGCAGCAAGCAGAACTGCAGAAGCAACGTAAGCCGGTCCTGGGAGAACCTCCACCACAACCACCAAGGCACCGCTATGGGAAAAACCCTCCAGAACGCACCAGCCAAACCAACTGCACACCTCAAACTCTGAGGATCATGGCAACAGCAGAAACGAGCGCGAAACAGTCCTGAGAGAAACACTCACCAGGACAACAACAAATAGTTCTGGAAAACCTCCACTAGAACACAGGGCAACCAAGCGATGCACCTCATCCTAGAGGGCAACACAATAGCAACCAGAAATGAGCACAACACAGTTCTGGGGAAACCTCACTCTCGCCAGAACCAATAGAGAAGAACTCCGGGAGCACCTCACCGGAGCTCACAACCAGTCAGCGCCAGGCTGACAACGACCACAGACAAGTATCACAGCGCTCAACTAGCAGTGCAACACGGCACACAGAGCACCTTCTTAGCTCGGCGTCCTGAGCACAGTGCACAACGATGCACAGGCACACGAGGCCAAACACGCAACAATGACAACACACACCCCAACAACAAGGGGTAGCCAACAAGGCAGAGACACCTTCCACCGGTTCCACGGGCAACAACCGTAGGCTCTCTCAGCCTTCGCGACGCACACACGCTCAAATGCGCCGAAGACGACCAGGAGCACCGCACCTGGACTAGCTCGCAAGCGTCCTCCACACAAGGAAGACCACTGCCAACGAGTCCAACGCCGACCGCGCCGCTACAGCACGAACACGCCGAGTGAGCACACTCTCCACACACGCGGCACAACAACAACTGCAACCTGCAACACATGCACGAGTCATGCAGGGAAGCCGCACACCTGCAAAACATTTGAAAGCACAAGCCTAACACTAGTCGGACGGTGTCAGTAGCGCACCAGTACCTTCCTTTGGGACAACTATAGTTATTAACTCCTTACAAATCTCAGTAGACCCTCTCTCTGATTCCAATTGTAATGACCCGACCTCTCGGACCCCTCGCCGGGGACCCCGAGGGTCGCGCCGCCACCCACGGATCCAAAGACCCGGAAGGGTTATATGAAAAGGTCTAGTGAGATATGTACTGAGTTCAATTAACTATAATAATCTGTATATTATACAAAAGGGTTGTACAACACGTCCCAAGCAAAAGCACAGGTACGAGAGAAAAGGTGCAGTCCTTAAGGGGCATACTCCGAGGACTTGCAAAACGCAACTCTCAGCTCACTCGGGTACAAGAGCACACAACACTCACTCTCACTACTGCTGACAACAACACGGCGCCATATCCACCTCTGCAACCCGTCCGACACCGAGCTCCGACGACGACGAGCCCCTAGCTGAAGGAAGTAGGGGGGGGGCTGAGCCTCGCGAACAAGGCCCATTAGGGATTATCGGTCCCTCACCGGCCGGAGCAGCAGGAACTCCGAAAATAGGAAACTACACTGCGAAGCTGTAAAACGAGGAACTCCTACAGCATGGTACTACTAAGCAGGGGAAGAGAACAGTACAATGCCATGACTACTAACCAAGGTCATGGCACACACACGACTCCCGCAGAAACCAACGGAGTCAGGCACAAAGCGGAAACAGTGCTTAGCACACCTGCCGAGACCACGGAACAACCAAGTGAGAACGACGTCTCACCATAAGCACGACCACCTCAGACTTCCACCAGGTCGAGGGCCCAAAAGCAGAATCGCCCAGACCCTGGACACACACTTGGTCGGGAACTACACCAACCGGTGCCACCACGGATAGGCACCACGGCACAGAACCACGGAATCGCAGGAACATCGAACGGAAACCACCAGAAGCACCAGTCCGCACAAGGCCAGACCAACGACACCCACGGGAGCTAGCCACGGCCAGGCTACAACCGCCGTGCAGCTAGGGCAATAGAGAACACTTAGAAATGTCATGAGGGAACACCGTCACAACAACAACAAGCAAGCCACCGCCGCTAGCGGCTAAGAGGGGGACCCATAGTCCACGCGCTCTGCTCACTAGCCTAGCTCCTACCTCCACCCCCGCGCAAGGGCGAGACAGAGCCGCCACAGAACACACAACACACGCAACACCGCAGCCTGGCCAAGCTGCGGCCTCACGCCTGACACCACTACGTGGCTCCGGAACCAACGCAGAGAGAGGCAGTGAGACAAGGGACTGTCTGGTCTGCGCCAGGAAAGCACTCCGAACCCCTCGGTGTCCCAGACCTAGACAAGAGAGCTCTACAAACGACTCGGCGCCGCTATCCAAACCTCATTTTCCCCTCAGCTCCAGAGTCCACTCACGTTGGCTGCCAACTCGAGCACGCTTGTAGCCCGGAGTACTCCCTCAACAGGCTCCCGAGGATGGGGGTCCCAGGAAACGGAGACAACCTCTGAACGGGACAAGCCCTCAAGTGCCAAGCACGGGCGAACAGGCGGGGCAGCAGAACAAAACCACGCCGAACTGTTGGCTTGTAACACACGACAAGCCCAGTGAGCGAGAGTCACACATGGACCCTCAAAAGGGGCCGTCGGCCAACCAAGGCACGCACGAACGGCTAGAACCTCAAAACACCACCGAACAGTACGGAAACCCGTCGCTCTACTAATAATCGATTGACCGCCGGTCAATCAATTATTAGGCAGACATGACCCTCTTGGAACTGCTTCCAGGACACGGCCACGAAGGTGTCACCTTCGGTCACTGAACGCAGGGAGGCAACCTGCCGCGTTCCCTACTAGAAGGTCCTAAGGGCAAAGCATGCCTGGGGAACAAGTCGACACACAAACCGGCCACGGAAACCACCCGAGGCAGCACAGGCACTGTCGCGCCCCCACAGGCCGTCGCGATGCCATCGCGACGGGGAAGGGCACCGTGACAATAGCCTTGATGCGACGGGGCAGCGCGTCGCGATAGCCTCCCTGTCGCGATGGGAAACTAGGTCGCGACAGTGACCCTTATCGCGACCGCCAACCGCGCCGCGATAAGGTCGTGCCCGTCTGGGGCGACACCTCTACTGATGTCGCGACGCTCACCGCGGCCGCGACATTAGTCGGGAGGCAGACCAAGGGATGCTCCATCCCGGGCCACCCTGAACCATACAAACATGCACACACGGGGAGGGGAGCATGGGGAAAGCTGTAAAGCTAACTACAAAACCCCGAGGACTCCCGATCCACCCGGATTGGGAAGGGCACAAGAAATCCCTACCTTTCATGAAGAACGAACCCACGAGGGGCCCTTCACATCAGTTGGCCACCTCCTCCTCGCTCCACGCACGCGCCATGACGCCGCCGCGAGCCCGCCGGTGCCACCACGCTCCGATCGCCGGAGGGGAGCCTCCTCACCGCCGGAGAAGAGGGGAAAGGGAAGAAGAGGAGAGAGAGGGGGGAGGGGGTAGCCGGCCTGCGCCTTAAGCCCCCGGCACCCAGAACGCGACGGCCCGCCTCGTCGTGTTACGGACCTTAACGCGACAGGTCAACGAACCGCGACCAGAGCGCGCCCTACAAGGGCGCCGCGACAATGCACAAGCCGTACTGACACACCTGCCACCCTGACAGGCGTCGGACGACCAAACATCGCAACACGACAAAACACTGTCGCGACCCGTTGACCTGGCGCTACAAGAATGCGACGGGCAACCCGGGCGTGACAAGAACGCGACGCACAGACTTGCCACGACACGGATGACTGTCGCGTCGGGCACCCCTCACGCGACACTAACGCGTCGCCCAGGTGCCCGACGCGACACTAACGCGTTGCCCAGCCTAGACGCGTCAGTGGCCAGTCTTCCCAGACGCCGGATGGAAAGCCAGGAAGCCAGGTCTTACACCTTCAACCTCTAGATGCACTCAGGTGGGTTGGGAGGTTGCAAGGGATGAGGATAAGGCCATGAGAGGATAAATAGAAGGTGGTTGCGGAGGCCAACGTACGCGGCTGTTGTCGCAACAGGTCGTAGGGGCGCAACAAGGACTAACGCGACGACTAGGCGGGACGCGACAGCACAACCACGTGCATGGATATGCATGGGCTTTCACGGCAGTTAAAAGGGATGCAACAAGGGTAACGCGGCGCCCGGACCCGTCGCGTTAATGAAAACGATTATTCTTGAATTTTAGGCCAATAAAATGGGAGAATAATGGTCATTAAGGCTCAAGGACTCTTTTAAAAGATAATGGATGGGATTTTAAGAAAATTAGGCTCTTAATGGGCTCAACATAAGGCTAATGGTGGGCTCAAAGTGAGTGACCAACTTGGGGCTTGCTTAGATAACAAGAAATGTAGTTCAACTTGTAGGCCAGAATCGGGTGTCTATAGATTTGCCCCTCCTTGGATCCCACTTTGCAGGGTAACGAAGCAGAAGTGTAGCGGAGGTGTCACGGAGTGACGGCGAAGCGGAGATGATGCGGAGTGGACTGAAAAGTGGGAGCCAAGGTAAAGAGACACTCAATCTAATCAGCAAACAATTGGAATCTTCATGAAAGCCCCGAGTCAATTGCTCTTGTAGAATGCAAGGAAGACACAAGTCTGGACGAGAAGAGGAGAAGAGAAAAAGGACGATCAACCCCTCGATTGAGAGGTACCCTAGCCGATGGCATGCAGGTTTCATTTTGGAGGGACATGTGCGTGCCAGGCAGGTAACTCATGACTCTATCCTGGGATCGGTTCTCAACCAAAATGGAAAAAAAAGGAATAAGAATGAAATTGTATAGAGAATCTAGACAGGGAAATCTTGGCAAACTGACAGGAACAACTCACTCGGAGGCAAACCTTCTGATTCGGAGTGGAATATGATTTCTTATTTTGGAATATGAAGAATGGTTGGGCACTCAACAAGGGCTCACCGTTAGCCAGGGATGAGACGTGAAAGCTCAAAGTCCTACATGATGCATGCTGGGCTAAAGAAAAGAAATCATCAAATCAAATGCAAAGAAAAGGGGAAAATAGAAAAATATATCAAGGATAATAATGTTTAACCAGCTAAGAGTGGGTCAAGAGTCTTCCTGCAACCGCTGTGCAAGACAGACTCTATCGTTCCCAAACTCACCTAACTCAACAGCCTATCCAACGATTAACAATGTGCACCTAGATTGTCACCATTTTTGGTAAAGGGGAACTCAAATCCCAGAACACATTGAGAACTAGCCAGTCCTTGAAGCGATATAATAAGTAGATACCATATAGTAATGCGAGCGAGTAGGGTCAGAAATACTTACCTGACTTACCTGGGATGTCCCATTTTTTATGATTTTCTGATCTTTTGACCTTTTTTTGATGAATAATCAAAGCAAACAAACATGACAACAACATATTTACACACCATATCATAAGATGATAAAAAACAAATCATGTGCAGACACAACAAAGACACATTGGACATGAACGCGATGCATCTGTGGGTCACGACAGAGTCGCGACGGCCCTGGGGGTCGCGAGCTGAACGCGTCGTATCACAGTGGCGCGACCTCAGTCGCGGGATAAATACGGAAAAATCCATCTTTATCCTAATCTAAGCCTATCTAGACCTCTCTTAGGACTCTTAAACCTACTCTCTTGTGACTCTAACACCTAGGGACGAGATTAGGATGAACTTGCTACCCTAGAGCTCTATAAATAGGGCTGTAGGGTGCTCAAAAACGCAACTCTCTCTCTCTCTCTTCCTCTCTTGCTCAATTTTCTCTCTCCTCAGCCATGAAGAGGTCTTTTTCTGCCTTCCAAGATGATATCCCACCCTATGCCGGTCCTAGGGCGGTCTGGGAGTTCCACGCCAAGCTCCAAGGCCTCTCCTCCGTGCCCGAGCACATATGCATACGCCCAAATCTTCAAGTAAGTGACTTTCTCTCTCTAGCTTTCCTTATCTCTCTATCCAATTTCTTCTTCTCTCTGCTCTCCTTCTGCTGCTTCCAACCTTTTTATCTTTTCTTCTTCTATGTCAGATTCTCCCTAGCCATAGGAGATTCTCCAAGGTGCCCTAGTTAGCTCCCATGAACGACTTGCTTCCTTTTACATCTACCCATCACCTGCGAGAGTGGGGACTGTCAAGTGTGCTTGTCTTGGCCAAGCAGTATCACAAAATTGTGCATATGTGGGATAGCATTACCGCATTGGCAGAGCTGTGGCACCCCCAGACACATACGTTCGTCTTCCCCGAGTTCAAGGCTACTATTCTGCTGGGAGAGTTGGAACTAATGCTGGGTCTCCCGAAGTACAAGAAAGGGGAGGAGCACGCTCTCTCCTACACTGTGGCACCGATCGACGCATGGAGCATACTTGGGGAGATCACTACCAAGAAAATAGACCTTCACAGCATGACTAGCCAGTCACATGTGCATCTACTCCCCATCTCCCAGTGGATTGTTTCCCAGTGCAAGCGCAAGACTGGGAACTACCTCGCCATTGCCAAGGCCGCCGCCATCTGCATCTGCGGCATTATTCTTTTCTCGGCTGAAGATGGCGCCATCTCCTTTTCCAACCTGAGTATAATCGACTCCATCTCAGAAGGTATGAGCATTGGACAGGCAGTTCTGGGCTACCTATATGCTGGATTATCTTCTGCAGCTACCGGAGGCCCCTTCTACGGCTCCGTCATCGCCCTCGAGCTCTGGATGGGAATGCACATACAATTCCAGGCGATGGACATCCTCTCCACCGAGTGTAAGACCATGCTACACCACACCTTGGCTTTTGTGGGTGCACCTCTCCACATGACACCACAAGCGTGGTGCAAGACGGCGTAAGTGAAGGGATTGAAGGGCTGGCGCGACTACTTCAAGACCATGACTGTGGCGGAGTTTGACATGCGCCCACACTTCCTGCACAACCAGATGACCCGCCTTCCACAGCACCCCGGGCTAGCACTTCGACTCATAGGCAATGAGGCATTGGCCGTATATAACCCGGATCGCTGCCACCTTCAGTGCGGAGCTGCACGCATGGTGGTTCCTCTGCTCTCGCACTACCCGCCCATTCAGGAACGGAAGAGGGGTGATGACCAAGATGAGCGAGATGTGAGAAGCACCATCGTCCACTAGGAGGGATGCGCCGTGGGGATCCTCCAAGCAGAGGTAGTGGTGGACGCGGACGTGACCCGAGAGTACCTCGAGGCACTGAAGAGGGTTCACCCAGCTACACCAGGAGCTTTATATGAGTTAGGTTAATGTTGGCATTGTATCAGATGGTAATTAGGGCAGAAGAGAGCATTTGATTGAATGTAGGAGTGATTAGACAATGTGTGGAATGATTTGAATGAATAAAATCAGACTTTTGATCTGTTTGCGCAATGCTCTGTTGATGATGCAACGCACAAGGCTGTCGCCTTGAGGTCGCGATGTGGCGGTGGATCGCGATACTGTCACGACCTACACGGCCGACGCGACAAGAAAGCGACGTCGCGACTTCAACTAAGGGTTCAAAAAAACACAAAAGTCCCCCTTTCTTCCCCCGTTTGCGTGCTCAAATCTCTTTCCTCTCTCACTCTTCCCCTCATTCTCCCTTCTCTCCCTTTGTTGGCAATGGAGGGAAGCGGCGAGAATGGTGGTGATGGTGGTGTCTCCCTGGGCGATCGGCGTGGGAAAAGGCCGGCGACGAGGGGATCTACCCGGTGACGAGAGGCCGCCACTTTGGCGGAAGAGGAAGCTCCCGAGGACGTGGTGATGGCGGAGGAGGATGCTCCGGCGATCGATTTGGAGGCGGCGGAGATGGCCTGCGAGGAAGCGATGAAAAAGGTAAGCGATCGAGACCCCAACCCTTGATTTTAAGTGTGTGGATGGGTGAGAAAGCCGCTAGAGGGCTCAATGTAGGGCGTGATGCCCAGAAAAATGACCTCCAGACAAAGGGTGCTCCGGTCGGTCAGCATCTGAGAACGCGATGGGTCGGCCTGTCGCGACACCAGGTGTTGCGACCGGTCAATAGGACACGACTCTGTCACGTCGGCCAAGCCGTCGCGACATAGTCGCGGTCCACCTGAGGGGCGCGACCAGTAAGCGTCGCATCGGGGCGTCGCGACATAGTCGCGGCCCATTAGGCTGCCACGATCTCAGCTGATAGTCCGAACTGGGGAGTGTTTAAATTGATTTTGACTTGACTTGTGCTTGCAGGGAGAAATGAGGGTTCGAGTCTCTTGGATATTAGTTTTGACAGTGTATTTAGCCTTCCCTAGCTTTCAGAGAGAGAGGTTGGATGACATGGGGTTCGTGGAGGTCCTGAGGATGGTCAGGATGAGGGCGGATCCTGCGCTCACCCAGGCCCTGCGCAGCAGGTGGGATGCGGAGGCGACTTCCTTCGTATTCCCATGGGGTCATATGATCCCCAGCTTAGAGGATGTGAGCCGGATCACAGGGCTGAGGGTGTACGGGTGGCCTGTGAGTGGGTTTACGTACCCGTGCTATAGAGAGCTAGCCTACAAACTGCTAGGCTTGACTGTAGAGGCGAGGTCTTCCCTCATCCCTAGAGTGAGTTTGCAGGAGAGTTTAGGGCTGCATGAGACATGCAAGAAGGTGGGAGAGTTAGTGGAAGAGCAGTTGAGGAGGTTGACTAGAGGCTGTCAAGAGGTTTTAGCAGAGGAGCCAGGGGCCGAGGCAGACCTCGACTTGCGTCACTTTCTCATCTTGTTTCTGGGTAGACTTCTGTTTGCCACGAGGGGCAACGCGGTCAACTGCCGGTTTCTGCCACTCCTGGAGGACCTGGGCCAAGTGGGTGACTTCGCATGGGGAGTCGCATTCTTAGCACACCAGTTCGACAGTTTGGGCATCTCCGAGCGACAGACATCCACGAGCGGGTTCTTCCCCTTTCTTCAGGTACTCTTCTTTCCTTTGCCTCTTTACTTACTTCACTTTGCTATGAGTTTAGATCTGACAGCCTTCACATTTTTGCAGGTCTGGGCCTACATTTGCCTCCCTGTCCTGAGGAGGGGGATCCTTGAGCGACCGGGGCTCGTGCCCAAAGCTCGACGCTGGGAGTCGTGCCGCGACACACATACTCTGAGCGATCAGCTGGCATCCCTCCAAGATGCGATCGACACCTACCCTCAGCTAGATGTAAGTGATCTAACCCTTCTCTCTAAGTTCAATGATTTGAATTAATTGCTCGGTAACTAATCAGATGTGCTTTGATGTGCAGGTGGTGTGGCAGCCATATCTAGAGGATGGAGATGAGGGACAGCCTTGGTTGGTGCAGGCCCGCCCCTACATCGGTAGGTCGGTGTGGGTGCATGCACTCAACCTTGTACTACCTCTTCACCTGCATCTGTCCTAGAGATCGCTCGGCCTACGTCAAAGCGCGGTGGAGTTCCCCAGCCGAGACTGGACCCCGAGGCCTGGTCGGAGTTTCCAGGGACTTCACGACACCACCGACTGGCACGAGCGGGCTAAGGAATAGATCTAGAACTGGGAGCGCCGAGGCAAGCAGGTGAAGTCCACCGCCACGACAGACGACGTGTACCTTCAGGCCTACGCCTTAAAGTGCGGGGCAAGGGTTTACAAGGGCGCATGAAATTAGGTAAAACTCCTAAACCCCGAACTAGTGAATTGCTTCTTTGATTGAATTGAGCTGATAGTGTTGAAATGAATTGCAGGTGGACGTGGCTGGAGAGATTGCCTCGCTCCGGGCCCTGCTACCAGTTCTGGATTTGCTCCCTGCTCCCAGTTCTGGATCCCTCCTCCTCTAAGTGCCAGGAAAATGTCCACACCATGACACATTCGGAATCCCGGGTAGTAAGGAGAAAGCAACAATGGGGGATAGAAGGTTTTGAGGAGTGGTACCCGTGTCCCCCCGTAGAGTCTGAAGAGCCCTCCACGACCATAGATGCCATTCTAGAAGAGCGGCCTTTTGTTCTTATCCGACCCATACGTCAGGAGGCCTACCCTTCCATGTCTGTTTCCCGTGTCTATGAGTCGTCTATCCCTAGAATCAGACCTCTCCAGCTCATTCTCCCTAAGTCTCAGGAAGATGTTCATGTCACGCTCAGGAACCAGATTGTTACTCCTCTCCCACGGCCATCTCACGATGGGGAGGATAGTGGACCTTCACCATCTACCAGCACCAAATATGACATTCTGCAACACTTGGATAAGACCCCTGCAAGGGTGTCTATTTTGGAATTGATTCGGAGATCGCCGTCTCATCAGTCCACTCTCCTCCAATTCCTCCAGAAGATCATGGTCAATGATGACCTTCCTCCTAGTGGGGTCACTAATGCTATCCTCTCCCTCACCCAAGGACCGTCAATCTCCTTCTCGAACAAAGATCTTGCTGCTCCCGAGTGTCGTTCACTTCCTCTCTGTCTTATCATTAACCTTAATGGGGTTTCGGTAGACTCCACCCTCATTGACACCGGGGCACCCATCAACGTATGTCTGATGAAGACCCTCAAGCAATTGGGTTTGGGGGAAGACAATCTGGAGAAAATCTGCTCCACAATAGCGGCCTACGACAACTCCAAAAGGGTTGCCAAAGGTAAGATCACTCTTCAGCTCGAGATCGGACCCGTCACCATGTCCTTCAAGTTTCTAGTCCTCGACGTCGATCCGGCCTATAAGGCCATCCTTGGTCGTCCGTGGCTGGAACAGACTTTAGGGGTCCCTTCCACCGCCCAGCAATGTTTCAAATTTCCTTTCAATGGGCAGGTCATCAAGATTAAGAGCATTCCTACCTTGGAAACTCTCAACTCTATCACCTCAGAGCAGATGCCACATCTATTCATTCCGGACAAGGGGAAGAAACTAGTCATGTCTATTGTTGACTTCCCCTTGCCCTATGATCTCAACCAACCTCCCTTTTCGCGTGAAGAACTCGAACATGTCCCATGACCCCCAAGGGAAAGGTGGGAAGTGATGGCCAAGATTGGCTACATACATGGCCGAGGATTGGGTAGGAGTGAGCAGGGTCTTATCCGTAGTGTGCAGATGAGAAGGTTGCTAGATAGGGCTGGTTTAGGTTTTCATCCGGACCCCATTCATCTGGATCCCTTCATCCCCTATCAACCCCTTACTTGGACCCTAAAGGAGCATTTCATTCAGGGACCCCTCCAACCAGGAACTCGGGAACCTATGGTAGAGGAGTTGTCTGACTCCGAGAGCAAGGAAGAAGAGGAAGTTGCTGAAATCGAAGAAGTCTGCGAAGACTTCGGCCTTCTTTCGCTCTTTGGTTCTGACTCTCTTTCTTCTCCCTCCTCGTCACCCCCATCTCCTTCATCTCTTTCACAATCTCCCACCACTGAGATGTGCCCGGCACCTCACTCTCCTCATCCATCCCCTTCTTCCTCCCTTATTTCTTCCCTTATCCTTCCTCCATCCCTCACCTGGCCAATCGGTGTGTCATTGAGTCAACAACTCATGGTTTTGAACCTTGACTCCAAAAAAAAAATGCCGATTTTGAAAAGTGGGAATGTGAGGTCTCCGTCGAGCACCCTTCCTCTCACCCCTCTGAGGGCATTTCTCCTGTACATAGTTTTGTACATAGCAATCCTGTACATAGTGGTCTAGATTCTAGTTTAGAGTCGGGTTTAGAGTCTAGTCTAAAGTCAAGTTTAAGTTTAGAAGAGTCTAGTTCCTCTCAGCCATGTGTTTGCAAAGCAAAGGGTAGGCAAGTTCCTGCACGTTATGTCATGGCCTTGGCTGAGAGGTGTGCCAAGTTAAGTCAAGTCCCAGAATTTCTTGAGGAGCCTGCCTTTGTAGAGGCTGATTTTGAAGAAGGTGACTATGTAGATGATGGTTTAGGAGTTTATCTGCTAGATTTTGATGAGAAGGGTGAGCCGGGAGATCTTGGGTCAGAAGAAGAGGACCCAATGAGCTCCTTTATGGATGGCACAAAGAGGTTTGACAAGCCAACCATGGCTGCGGACGAACCCACCAAAGAGGTCAATCTTGGCACTGAAGAATTCCCAAAGGTAGTCTTGGTTAGTGCCAACTTGAGTGTAGGATCGCGAGGTGGCTCAGAGGGAGGTGGAGCAGCTGGTAAGTACTTACTCAGACTTCAGTACTTTACCAATTTCATAGCTGATTTTGATAAACTGATGTGTGTTGCAGGTGCAGCGGAGGGAGTTAGATCAGGTGAGAAGAGCAGCGGAGGCCGGCGCTTCCTCCTCTAGAGCGGTAGAGGACTTCCAGTCAGATCTGGAGGATCGACTGGCAGCTGCGGTGAGGAGGGCTGAGGAGGTGCATGCGGAGTTGACTGAGCGGGTAAGTAAGACAGTGATTTTAAATTGAAGATTATTTAAACTTAGCACTAACTTGACTATTTTTCTGCAGGAGACAGTGCTGCGGACTGCCTCCGACCGAGCGACCCAGTTGTAGGGGCAGGTCGACGTGGCGATAGGAGAGAGGGATCAGCTGTGCATCTGGGCGGAGGCAGCTGAGGCACAGGTTGCAGAGGAGACGAGGGAGCTGGCGACACTGGGTGTGCATGGGTCGTTAGTGGACCAGACGAAGATGACGAGGTTGCGTACCGAGGTGGCGGCACAGCAGATCAGGATTGACGAGCTCCGAGGTGTAGTGACGACCCTGGGCCAGGCTGCTCGGAGTAGGAGTAGGAGCAAGAGCGGCGCGAGCGGGGCGAGCGGTGCCTCCGTAGGATAGTACTTGGCGGGTTCCTCCAGTCATAGGAGGAATGAGGAGGAGGGGAGACACCACCGGGATGAGATGAGCACCTAGAGTGGTAGGGGTTGTGGCGAAATGCCACCCCACCAGACAGACAGGAGGGATCTGGGGAGAGTGGTGGCGGACAGTAAGGAGATTGTAAGCCACCTCCCCTTTATCTTTATACATAGTATTTTTCTCTTAGTGGATCTTTATTTTATGTCAATGTTTGTGAAATGAATGATTTTGCAATTGGCACGAGTGTGAGATGAGATCCGAATGAGAGAGAGAGAGAGAGAGAGAGAGAGAGTATTCTGAGTACATTGTTGCACGTGTTCCAAAATTCCCTGTCCCTGCACACTTAACCAAAACAAGTTATATATGCTCTTTGGCTCAACCCCTTGCGCTAAGTAAAAATGTTTTTTTTTTAACTTCGTAATAGTCAAGGGGCTGAGCCTTATTCAAATAGGCGATAAATAAATGAAAATAATACATGCAAAAGAAAAACGATATGTACACACAAAATTTTTTTTTTTGGATTTTGAGATTTTCAATTTTTTATTTTGGGATTTTCTATTTTTTTGGATTTTGAGGTTTTAAATTTTTTTGGATTTTGCGGTTTACTAATTTTTTTTTGGATTTTGAGAGTTTGTAAAAAAAATTTATTTGGGGTTTTCTAAATTTTTTAGATTTTGAGATTTTCTAATTTTATTGGATTTTTAGATTTTGTAATTTTTTTGGATTTTTTTTGGGTTTTGGCTAATAACGACACCCTTTTCACCTGAGTGATTGGCTATGGATCTCACTTCCACTCTTTATGTTTACCAAATATCCTCTAAGTGCAGTGTGCATTTGTTCTTGGCTTCCCTAAGGCTGCTTGCCCCTAGTCATTAGCATTCCAACATAGACCAAGTGTGTGGGTTTTTCGATCATTAGCGGGGATGGGAAGACTTAAAATGAGACAAGACTTGGCCTTGGGGCTCGGGACACTAGCTTGTATAACTCGCAAGGGTGTGGCTCGTATGTAATCCGTCTGTTGTCCAGAAACTTTATGGCCATTGCATTTGATTGGGGCATGCGTACGGCCGGGCTCAAGGGCGTCCTGCGGGGAATTGTACTGCCACTCTTTGACATGCCCCTATTCTCATTTTCTGCTTATTCATCATTTTATCATTTTTTTTTCTCTTTCTTTGAACTAACTGCCTCTCTTTGAGACCTCATGCATATGATCAACATCCTCGCTCATCTACAAGTTAGTATTCTTTTGCCCCTAGACCTTGTCCGAGTAAGAAGAGAATTGACCCTCGTTCCCTTGCACTAGGGCTAAGTAGGAACATCACTAACTAAGGGGAATTGACCTCGGGTTGTCGTGTTGTGTGTGTGATTGAACATAGAAGTTATTTGACAAATGGATGGGAGTGAGACACATGGCTGCTAACATCCTTTTGCAAAACGATGTCGCTATTGAAAACCTTTTATTAAGGGTAGAATCTTTTAAGATACAACCCATTCCACGGGTGAGAGAGCTCCTCACCATCGGCATTGATAAGCCTATACGCGTTCCCAGGGTACACTTCCTTAACAACGTATGACCCTTCCCAGTTTGCTTGCAACTTTTACCTAGGACCTCCAGATTTTATGAAAATTCGCTTCAAAACCATGTCTCCTTCTTGAAATTTGTGCTCAATCACTTTCTTTTGAAAAGATCTTGAGAGTCTATTTTGATATGAAAGTACATGATCGGCCGCGGCTAGGCTCCGTTCGTCTAGGAGTTCCAGTTGTGTAAGTAACGCCTCTCGACGTTCATCAGGATTAAGTTCTTTGTCCAGCTGAACTCTTACCGAAGAAATAAGGATCTCATGTGGACATACCGCCTCCATCCCATAAGTAAGTGAAACGAGAGTTTGCCCAGTGGGCATGCGGACGGAGGTACGGTAGGCCCATAGAGCCTCAATCAATTTCTCAGGCCAATCAGCGAACTTATGAGACTCACAAGTTTTCTTTAGAATTATCAAAAGTGTTTTATTTGTGGCTTCGGCTTGGCCGTTGTCCTGCGGATAATACGGAAATGAATTATGCAAGGAAATATTGAATTTCTTACATAGGTCCTGAAGCTCTTGTGAGATGAACTGGGGTCCATTATCGGTGACGAAGCCACTTGGCACTCCGAACCGCGAGATGATGTTCCTCATGATGAACCTGCACACGGTCGAGCCTTTGATTTCTGCAAATGCCTCTGCTTCGGCTCACTTGGTGAAGTACTCAGGAGTAGTAAGGATGAAAGATTTTTGTTTTACTTGAGCATTAGGATCACCAAGAGGCCCGATGATATCAAAAGCCCACATGGAGAAAGGCCAAGGAGAAGATAGTGGATGCAAAGAAGAGGATGGAGCATGGATTTTGTCGGCATGGACTTGGCACTTGACACACCTACGAACGTAGATGGCACAATCTTCTTCTAAGGTTGGCCAGTAGTAGCCCTTCCTAAGGATCTTCTTAGCCAACATTTGGCTATTCACATGCCCTCCACATTCACGAGAGTGGGCTCCTTCCACCACCTTCCAGACTTCTTCATCTTGCAAACATTTGAGGAGCATTCCATTTAGAGCGTGTCTATACAACACTTCTCCAACAATGGTATATCTTAACGCCGCTCTACGGATGGCCCTCCTATCTTTAGCCTCAGCTTCTTCTGGGTAGGTATCGTGTCTACAATACAACTCAATCTCGTGGTACCATGGCCTTTCTTCTACCATCATTTCTCCTAGTTCCATAAGCATTACTTCCTTCGCTTCTCTTCTCTATGCCTTTAAGACTAAAGAGCTCCTAAGGTTATTGAACCAAGGGTCCTGAGTCGAGGGAGCTTCTATCTTTGAATAGTGATTGTCTCAATGCTGCGGCTGAGAGGGAAAGAGAGAGATGAGGCCAGGGATGCGAGGGCATTGGCCAGGATATTCTGAGAGTGAGGAGTGTGAATGCAGATGAGTTTACGAAATTGTTTCGCTAGGAGTGTGACCAGATCTTGATAAGGCTTGAGTTTGGGGTCACGAGTGCGATAGGTAGAAAGGACCTACTGAAGGACAAGCTGAGAGTCTCCTTTGATCTTGAGATGGTGCGCGCCTAAGAGGTAGGCAAGCTTTAGACCAGCTAGGAGAGCCTCATATTCGGAAACATTATTGGTGGCAGGGAACTGGAGTTGATATGCAAGTGGAATGGTGATCCCTTCTGGGGTGAACAAGACAACACCTATGCCCCGTCCCCTAGAATTGAGAGCCCCATCAAAGTGGAGCGACCAGAAGGGATCGCGAGAGATAAGTGACAAGTTTTCATCAGGGAAATCCTCTTGAACCGTGTCGCTGTGAGGAAGAGGAAGGTGAGCGAGGTGCTCAGCAATGTCATACCCTTTTATAGATTTCTGGACTACAAAGGTGATGTCAAATTGAGACAAGAAGCTCTTCCAATGCGCCAATGTGTTGGCGAGGACTGGCTTCTCTAGGAGATACCTAATCGGATCCATTCTAGAAATCAAACTCACCTTATGGGTTAAGAAGCAATGCTTCAATTTCTGCACTACCCACACTAGCGCTGTACATGTTTTCTCCATTGTAGTGAGTTTGAGCTCGGAAGGATTGAAGAGCCTAGATAGGTAATAGACTGCCCTTTCTTTGCCAGAGTCATCATGTTGCACAAGGACAGCTCTTAGGGAGTCCTCAATAATTGACAGATATAGGATTAAAGGTTTTCCAGGGATGGGCGCCTACAGCACGGGCGGATTCATGAGATAACTCTTAAGCTCATCAAAGGCTTCTTGGCATTTGGCGTTCCATTCAAACTTGGCCCTCCTTTAATAGTTCATAGAAGGGACGACAACTTGGAGAGTGTTGAGATATGAATCTCCTTATGAACTGTAACTGACCAATCAAACCTCAAAGCTCAGATATATTCTTAGGAGGAGGCATCTCATTGATTGCCTTGGCCTTATGTGGGTCTATTTGAATCCCCCGTTTGCTGACTATGAAACCTAGCAATTTGCCTAAAGAAACCCCAAACACGCACTTCTTTGGATTCATCTTCAATTGATATTCTTGTGCGCAGCGGAACACTTTGGCAAGCACGGAGGAGTGTTCCCTTCGGGTCCGAGACTTCACCATAATATCGTCCACGTAAACCTCAACATCAATATGAATCATATCGTGGAAGATAGCTAACATTGACCTTTGATAAGCGGCGTCGGCATTCTTCAATCCAAACGGCATGACCACGTAGCAATAATTTCCCTAGGGTGTGGTGAAGGAGGTTTTCTCTTGGTCCTCCGGGGCTAGACGGATCTGATTATATCCTGAGTACCCATCCATGAACGATAGAGTTTCATACCCAGCGGTATTATCAATCAACACATCCAAATGATGTAAAGGGAAATCGTCCTTTGGGCATGCTCTATTCAAATCCCGGAAGTCTATGCAAATCCACACTCTTCCATCCTTCTTCATTATCAGGACTATGTTCGCCACCCACAACGGATAGAGGACTACACGGATGAGCTTGGCTTTTTGTAGTTTATCAACATCCTCTTTCGTCTTCAAAGCGATGTGGGGGAGGAATCGTCTCAATTTTTGCTTAACGACAACTGCCCCTGGCTTTATAATTAACCTATGCTCCACTAATTCGGGGTCAATGCCGGGCATGTCATCGTACGACCAGGCAAAAGAATCCTTGAACTCCCTCAGCATTTCTATGAGTGCCTCTTCTTCCTCAAGAGGGAGACTGGAAACTATGGTCAGGAGCCTGTGATCTTCTTCTGTTCCTACATTTACCTCTTTGGTTGGCTCGTCCACTGCCGATGTGGGTTCATCGAATCTTCGCATACCACTCGCATACATCTCGGCAGCGTCCTCTATCTCACCATCTTCTTCATCCGCTGGGTCTTCTTTAGTTAGGATTTCATATACTCCAAATCCGTCGTCTAGCCCTTCCTCTTCGTGCTGAGCTTCTATGTTGAAAATAACTACTTCTTGGGCAAACTCTTCAACAGCTAGAAGAGCGCCACACCTTTGCACTAGATCTGACAAATATCTATAGGGTATGCCACAACCCTTTTTCTTGCTAGACGGGGACGAGGACTTGCTAGATTCTACCCCTGAGTCTAAACTAAGGTTGATATTTACAGGAGGCTCTGGAGAAGTGTCCAGAGGCTTATTTGAAGGGAAAGAAACAGGCCCGGCTGGGCCGCGGGAATCCTCCGATGGGTCTGGAGGTGGAGGTGGGCCACCTGAGCTCAGGGTGCCTACAATAGAGTTGGGATGTAGGGGAACAGAAGGCCCCTCACCCGGATCGCCCAGAGTGACCATAGTGGCCAGTGAGTGAGGATTGCAACTTAAACAGAAGGGAGAAAGGCAGGGATCGCCTCCAAAGAGGAGGAGGGAGGAGTGACGGGGATCTCCATCAAGAGAGTAGAGGAATCTGTAGGTGACGGGGATCGCCGTTGAGAGCAAAGGGGACACCGGGACGGGGATCACCGTCCGAGTGCTAGAGCGGGGGATGACGGGGATCGCCGTCGAACACAAGGGAGCACCGAGACAGGGATCTCCGTATGAGTGCTAGAGTGGGGGTGACGGGGATCGCCGTCGAACGCAAGGGAGCACCGAGACGTGGATCGCCGTTCAAGTGCTAGAGCGGGGGTGACGGGGATCGCCGTCAAGCACGGGGATTACAATAGAGAAGGACAGGGATCATCGTCAAGAGTTGGGATGGAAGTAGGGAGATCGATGCTTGGAAAGGGAGGAAAGACAGGGATCGCCGTCCGATGAAGGAGGAAGGAAAAAAAAATGGGGATCACCGTCCGACGAAGGGGGAAGGAAAGACGGGGATCGCCGTCCGAACGTCGAGGGGACTGAAGGGGAGAAAGGATTTTTTTGTTTTGTTTTTTTTTGACATATTAAACTAAAGAGGAAAAAAAATTATCTTACATGCGGACGCGTCGGGAAAAGGACAGAACCGATCCATTAAAGTAAATAGCGAAGAGGAACGAAGAAATGACCAACGCTTCGAGAGCGTCATGGGGGAGTTGGAGAATGAGAGGGGGAGAAGAGGGGATGAAGTCAAATTTATATACAAGGATGGAAGACACGAAATGGGTAAGAGGTCGGGAATACCCTAGCCAGAACTCCTTTATTGGGCTGATGGGGTTTATAACTTCAAAATCCTCACCATGTCCAAGCAACTGTCGCTTGGTGGTGGCTGCTGATGCTGAATCTGCCATTGTTGGAGGCTGTGTGGTGCTGTCCTCGCTGAACAAATGACTGACTGCTGAGACAAGGTCTTCAAGGTCCTGTTCTTCTGTTTCTGCTACCTGAGGCTGCATGGTGTTGTCCTCCTTGAACAAAAAACTGACGGCTGAGACTAAGTCTTCTAGATCTGGTTCTTCCATCTCTATGTCTTCAGGCCTTCTCTTTTTGTTGGGCTGCCGGGCCTCGAAAGCTTGATATGCTGATGTCGCAGCCTCCATTATGACAATGTTATAACCCGGTTGGATGGGTCACCTAACAAAATGGTCGTAGAGTGTCTAGGTGAGAGGCCCTTGGTCTAACTTTGATGTGTGCGCTACCCATTCTTGGTATCCAAGGCCATACTTTGCGAACTTTTTGGGATTATCGATGATCCGAGTCCGCCCCTTAAGGTGAGCACCCAGACCCTTTCTCGGTTGATACCCAATTCTGACCATGATATTCCAACCCTTGGTATTTGAGAGTGTGCCCTTCTTGACAGCTGCCACTAATGTCGATATGATCTGGCGGCTGCTAGAAAATGTGTAAGCCCAAGGAAAATTCACATCAAGGACTGAGATAATGGGCTTGTTGGATGGCCAGACTGATGGCAATACTTTCTCGATGGCCTCCACTGTGTGAGTTGTTGCTGCACTCTTGACCTTGACTATTCTCCCTTGGAAGAAGAACTTCAAACACTGATGATCAGTAGAAGGCACCACCCCTAATGCTTCAATCCAGGGGCGACCCAGAATGGCCTTGAAAGTAGGATCTATGTCCAGCATATAAAAATCCACAGTCATGACAAGTGGGCCCAATTCAGCTTGCAAAGAGATGATGCCATGGCAAGCCCGCCGGGAGTTGTTGTACGCCACTATGGTTGTAGGGGTAGGCTGCAGTCGGTGTTCGGAAATATTGCAGGCCCTTAAAGTGCTCAGTGGACATACATTAATAGAAGCTCATGTATCGACCAATGCGGCATCCACAGCCACTTTGTTTATGGTCAAGGTGACACACAAGGGCATTCTCCTGGCCTCTGGGGGAGCTAACTCACCATCTGAGAAGGCAATTTTTGGCCCCTTGTTTACAATAGAGAGCACGGAGGGAAGATTGTCGGGGTTCATGTCTTCACTCACCATGACTCTTTGCAGGATGGTTCTCAGGGCGTCTTAGTGTGTTTGCGACCTTTTGATTAGCTCGAGGATGGATATTTTTGCCGGGGTCTGGTCCAAGTGCTTCAAAATGTCATATTGGGTCCCCAGGACCGGATCTATCTCTTCAATCTCTTGCTACTGCTGATTGTTGGATGGCTGGGTCGGCTGACTTGGCATAGATACAGATGCATTTAGGTACATCCGATGAAACATCCGCCCGCTCCGTAGGGTGTGATTATGGTGAAGTGGAGGAGGAGTGGCGTCAAGGATGGAGGGGTTGGCTATTATGGATGTCGGCGCAGGGGAGAATGGGACATTGAGAGGTGATGGGATAACAGGCGGTATGACGGTGGAGTCATAGAGTGGCGAGGTGATGGTGGCAATGGTGGGTGTGGAGGAGGCAGGTGTGGCGGATGTAGATGTTGTGGTAGTAGGTGCGGCATGGGTAATGGCCAAAAGCTTGCCCACTTCGTGCTCATCGTCAAAGGCCTACGCGGCTGCTGGTGGTGGATGGTGGATGACGAGGTTAATTTGAGCGGGTGGAGGAGGTGGTGGAGCAGGTTGTGGGTTCGGAGCGGGCTGATGTTGCGGCATAGGATTGCGCATTATGCCGAGGTCATTGGCTAGCTACTGCTGGTATTGCTACTGGAAGGGTTGCTGAAACTACTGCTGTTGTTGCTGGAATTATTGCTGTTGTTGCTGTGGCTGCTATCGCCTTTGCTGCTGTTGTTGCTGCCTTTGACCCTGTTGGTCCCTCAGTGTCTGGATCAACCTCTTCATCTCAGCCCAATCAATCTGGTTCTGCTCATGGAGGTCATATATAATGTCCCAAAATTGGAAGCAATCTGACACATTGTGGCTCAGATGGTGATGGTACACATAGTACTTTGTCTGGTCCGCTGCCATGTTCTAGTTTGGTTTCTTGGGAGGGAGTCTAAGGGCATTAAGAGACATGAGGGCTGCAAAGATGTCGGCTAGGGTTTCTAGAAGAGGAGGGTACTGAGCTCTCTTGGACCCATTGGGCTTCCTCAGAGCATAGCCATTTTCGGGTGGAGCGACTCGATTGTATTGGCGCTGGTCTTGCTGAGGATTCTGGGTCTGAGGAGGTGGATGTCTGTTGTTCCATGGCTGCTGGGATTGCTGGTTAAGGGGTGACCTACCCACCGGGCCTTGGGGGTTGTTCACTGCACCTCCTTGTTTGTTGGTTTGGACTCCCTCGGTGACAGGACCCTGAGGCTTCTTGGGATAACGGGATTTAGGGGTCTCAAACATGGAATGGATAGGCGAGTCCTTAAGTTGTGTCTGGATGAAACAGGCTCGGCTATACAATTAGTGCATAGTGGTGATGTCATTCATGGCCAGGATGGCTCGGTAGGTCGGGGTAGCATTGGAAATTAGTAGCTTGACCTTTTCTTCCTCGGGCATAGGGCAGCTGACCTTGGCAGCTAGGGAGCGCCATCTGTCGGCATAGACTGAAAATTCTTCATCAGGCTTCATCTTTTCAGCCACTAGATCAACAAAGGAATATTCGGGTCCAACCCGATCTTGAAACTATTGTAAGAACCTCTCTTAGACTATTTGAAAATCCTCGGCTTCCTCAGGGGGTAGAGAATAAAACCACTCGAGGGTCGGACTATCTAATGACTTTAGGAACAAGTACGCTATAAGGTGGCGGTCGTACTTGTGCGGTGTAGACTCATACACAAAATCTTTCAAATGCACATACTACCCCAGAATCCCGCCTGTAGACTGGGAGTTCTGACTGGGGTGGAACCTGGAGATGCTGGAAGGAGGGGAGAGGAATGTCCGCGGCCTTCCATGGGTCCAATTGTCTCCTTAGATCATGGAGCTCCCTCTTCATGGCCGTCTACTCCGCGAGGAAGTCAGAGGGAGATGTGGCATGGTAAGTAGGGACGAGGGAGCGGGGTTTCTCTAAAAAGTAGGACCTCTTACGGGGAAGGGGAACAGGTTCGGCCCTATAGAATGAGGAGACTAGAGGGGATCTGGGCCGAACATCCTGCGTCGGGTAGTAGCTGGGCTCAGAAAAGTGAATAGCCCGCGGACGGACGGGTGTAGGATCTGCCACCACAGAAGGTACATGTGGCGCTGAAGTGACAGGGGCAGAGGAGGCTGCCTGTTAGGTAGAACTATGAGCGGGAGGAGATAGGGGTCGCTTGCCTTTGGCAGCGGCCAGAAATTCACGGACTTGGTCCAGACTGAGATGAGGGAGGAGCTGGCTAAATTGAGAGTGTGAGTGATCTGCCCCAGGAGGAGAAGGAGGGCGGGACTGACCACCGGTGACCAGAGGGGGCTGGATATGCCCTGAGAGGACAGCCGCAGAGGGTTCGGCTGTTGGCCCTTATGGTACGGCAGCAAGGTAGCCTAGAGGGGGGGGTGAATAGGATTTTCTGCTTTCTGAAATCTGAAACTTTAAACACAGAAAATAACACTTGAAAGCTTGGTTAGTTCAGTGTGATAGAGAGTGCAGTGCGGAAGCAAATAAACAATCACACAAGGACACAGGAGATTTATCCTGGTTCGGCCCTTCCCACATGGAAGTCCTACGTCCAGTCCCCAAGCAAACTCTTGGGATTTCACTAACCAAGGGTACAGTCCCCCTTATGGACCTTACAACACCCTGGATCCCCCACCAGGTCTTCTTCTCTTTCCCGGGCAAGGAGGCAGCCCACTTCTCTTACAGGTCAAGAAGCCAACCTCCTGGAACAAACCCCAGTGCGGTTCTGCTAGACACAAACCCCTAGCTGGGTTGACAACTGGTACAAACCCCAGTTAGGTTCTGCTAGACACCAACCCTAGCTGGGTTATCTACTGTATACAGTCCTACAGCTGGACACAGATCTTTCTTAGAAAGATCAGACTGAGAGACCTTACAAGATGAACACTCATGTAAAGCTTACAGTCCCAAACTCTCCTCCAGATGTACAATAAGCTCGGAGAGAAACAGAAGAGAGAAAAGAAGACAGAAAGCTCGGAAGCTTGAATGCTTGAGACGCTTGATTGCTTCTTCTTGGCTCGGGCTCTTTCTCTCTTTCCTTGAGTGTATGTGGCATGAAGGTGCTTCTCACAGATGTACACTCCTTCAAAGATATTCAGGAAAAAGGGCTCTTTTTTTTTCTTCAGCCATGCTCCATCTTTTATAAGAGCAGCTTGAATAGATCCGTTGAAAGGTTCCGTTGGAGTTCTAGCCGTTGCTGATCTTCTCTCCATTTGTCTTAATCAGACTCTGGTGATCTTCGAGGTCTGTAGACATAGAAGAGAGTGTTAGCACAAAAAGAGTGTTTATGATAAACTGTGCATGCCACTGTGTTTCTGCTATCATGCTGAAAATAGAAGTTCGTATCTTGTCTGATAAGACTCTGAAATATGCATGCAGCTTTTTGAGTCAGAAGATATTTGACTTTTCTTTAGGCGCCAAAAAGTACTTAAACAAACTGAGTTTGAATTGAAGTGAATCGTTGTTTAAGTCACTTATCAAATCATTGTGCAGATGAGTGAGTCGTTGTGCATACACAAATCGTTATGAAAGTGAACGAATCGTTATAAGAGAATCAATGTGAACGAATCGTTGTTTCACTTATCGAGTCGATGAGCAAATCGATGTGATCACTTAAGGAATCGTTACAGAAGCAAATCGTTGTGATCACTTAAGAATCGATGCGAACAAAGAAATCGATGTAGACAAATCGTTGTGAGAGCAAATCGTTGCGCTCACTTATAGAATCGTTATGAGATCGATTTCTTGATAAATCGTTATGGCCACTTATCGAATCGTTATGAGAACGATTTCTTAACAAATCGTTATGGCCACTTATCGAATCGTTATGAGAACGATTTCTTAACAAATCGTTATGGCCACTTATGAAATCGTTATGGCGCTTATAAAACCAAATCATTGTAGCGCTTATAAAATCGATCAACGAATCGTTATAGCGCTTGTTACTTTGGCACTTAAACTGAAATCGATGTATATGACTTAGACATCGACTTTATCATTATAGTGCGCCAAATATTGCATCAATGAAAGACTTAGCATTTGTTATGAGATTGATGCGACACAGATGAAATAAAATATTCAATTTAAGTTAAATCATAAATTTTGTTAGCACCAAAATAAGAGGATAAATAAAGAGTGGTTCAACAATCTCCCCCTTTTTGGTGATGACAAAATTTATGCGAATTTTCTGAAATGATTTAAAACATAATTTAAACAGAAAATTCATAGAGCATACTTACTCTCCCCCTTTTTGTCAATAAACCAAAAAGGTCTTACCTTGTATCTCCTTCTTTTTGAGAGAGTTTCTTACCATTGAGGGGTTCAGCAATTTTGATATTTGAACTTACTCCCCCTTAATCTTTGCTCCCCCTGAGCATGAGACTCCCTCTTAATGTGAGGCAAGTCTGATCTTGTTGCTCTTGACCTTTGACATGTTGTTTGTCAAGTCTTCAAGATTTATATCTGCATACATCTTAACAGAAAACTTGCAAACACTGTTAGTAGTATTGTAGCTTACTGAATATAACAAACATAAATGTACATTAAAAATACAAAACTAAAACTAAAGGATGACTACTTCCTCTTCAGATTAGAATGAAGTGAAGAGTTGGTAGTCACCAATTGGATGTTTTTTAAACATCCTCTAACCATACCCATTTGAATGCCTTTTTCTTTTGTTCATCAAGAGTAGATAGGCATTTTCTTTTCTAATGTTGAAGCTACCTGAGGAGTTATTTACAGAAGTTGTCTCCTGAGGAGTTACTTGGATTTTATGAGCTTTATCCTCAGCTTTTTCATTGTCAGAAGCTTCTTCAGTGCTTATTTCCTCAGAGATGTCCTTTTTGAAAAGGATATGAGGCTCCCCCTCACTCTGAGGTTCCTCCTTTAACTCTTCTTCTTCAGGTGGAAGGATGACATCATGAGGTCCTTCCTGTTGCTCCTTTTGAATGGCGACAGTTGAAGATGATGGAGTTATAGCTTCCTGTCTTGGTTCTTTAAACACTTGAGCATCAGTAGGTATTTCATCCGTGGTGGGTATTTCTTCATATGTGAGCTTCAATTTTTCCCACATATCTTTAGCAGATATACATGCAGATATTTTACTAAATTCCTTTTTAGATAAAGCACAACATAAATAATTTTTAGCTTTAAAGTTTAGTGATAACTTTATCTTATCCGCTGCTGTGATAGTAGTAGTGTTTTCAGCAGGGATAAAAACAAAATCACCTACCTCAATTACCTGCCACAGATCAAAGTCTGTGCCTCGAATGAAGCATTCCATCCTTATCTTCCAGTGTTGATAATCTTCTCCATCAAAGAATGGAGGTCTGGTGACTGATTGTCCTTCAGCATATCCTTGAGCTGCCATGGATCTTTACTCTAAGATCGTTGGATCTTCTTTGAATGATCAGAGACCCTCTCTGATACCACTTGTTGGCCCTTATGGTACGGCAGCAAGGTAGCCTAGAGGGGGGGGTGAATAGGATTTTCTGCTTTCTGAAATCTGAAACTTTAAACACAGAAAATAACACTTGAAAGCTTGGTTAGTTCAGTGTGATAGAGAGTGCAGTGCGGAAGCAAATAAACAATCACACAAGGACACAGGAGATTTATCCTGGTTCGGCCCTTCCCACATGGAAGTCCTACGTCCAGTCCCCAAGCAAACTCTTGGGATTTCACTAACCAAGGGTACAGTCCCCCTTATGGACCTTACAACACCCTGGATCCCCCACCAGGTCTTCTTCTCTTTCCCGGGCAAGGAGGCAGCCCACTTCTCTTACAGGTCAAGAAGCCAACCTCCTGGAACAAACCCCAGTGCGGTTCTGCTAGACACAAACCCCTAGCTGGGTTGACAACTGGTACAAACCCCAGTTAGGTTCTGCTAGACACCAACCCCTAGCTGGGTTATCTACTGTATACAGTCCTACAGCTGGACACAGATCTTTCTTAGAAAGATCAGACTGAGAGACCTTACAAGATGAACACTCATGTAAAGCTTACAGTCCCAAACTCTCCTCCAGATGTACAATAAGCTCGGAGAGAAACAGAAGAGAGAAAAGAAGACAGAAAGCTCGGAAGCTTGAATGCTTGAGACGCTTGATTGCTTCTTCTTGGCTCGGGCTCTTTCTCTCTTTCCTTGAGTGTATGTGGCATGAAGGTGCTTCTCACAGATGTACACTCCTTCAAAGATATTTAGGAAAAAGGGCTCTTTTTTTTTTTCTTCAGCCATGCTCCATCTTTTATAAGAGCAGCTTGAATAGATCCGTTGAAAGGTTCCGTTGGAGTTCTAGCCGTTGCTGATCTTCTCTCCATTTGTCTTAATCAGACTCTGGTGATCTTCGAGGTCTGTAGACATAGAAGAGAGTGTTAGCACAAAAAGAGTGTTTATGATAAACTGTGCATGCCACTGTGTTTCTGCTATCATGCTGAAAATAGAAGTTCGTATCTTGTCTGATAAGACTCTGAAATATGCATGCAGCTTTTTGAGTCAGAAGATATTTGACTTTTCTTTAGGCGCCAAAAAGTACTTAAACAAACTGAGTTTGAATTGAAGTGAATCGTTGTTTAAGTCACTTATCAAATCATTGTGCAGATGAGTGAGTCGTTGTGCATACACAAATCGTTATGAAAGTGAACGAATCGTTATAAGAGAATCAATGTGAACGAATCGTTGTTTCACTTATCGAGTCGATGAGCAAATCGATGTGATCACTTAAGGAATCGTTACAGAAGCAAATCGTTGTGATCACTTAAGAAATCGATGCGAACAAAGAAATCGATGTAGACAAATCGTTGTGAGAGCAAATCGTTGCGCTCACTTATAGAATCGTTATGAGATCGATTTCTTGATAAATCGTTATGGCCACTTATCGAATCGTTATGAGAACGATTTCTTAACAAATCGTTATGGCCACTTATCGAATCGTTATGAGAACGATTTCTTAACAAATCGTTATGGCCACTTATGAAATCGTTATGGCGCTTATAAAACCAAATCGTTGTAGCGCTTATAAAATCGATCAACGAATCGTTATAGCGCTTGTTACTTTGGCACTTAAACTGAAATCGATGTATATGACTTAGACATCGACTTTATCATTATAGTGCGCCAAATATTGCATCAATGAAAGACTTAGCATTTGTTATGAGATTGATGCGACACAGATGAAATAAAATATTCAATTTAAGTTAAATCATAAATTTTGTTAGCACCAAAATAAGAGGATAAATAAAGAGTGGTTCAACATCGGCCACATCCTCGAGAAGCCCAATGGGTAAAGAATCGTCTGCAAGGACCCTAAAATGGTCCATACCGAACAAGGGATTTGTGGACGGCCTGATCCGCACACTCTCGCTGTCGATGCCGACTCTTGGAGTTCATGAACGTTGCCGCTCCCTCGTTGGCGTTGAAGGGTTGCTGGTTGTCTTCTTTGACTCTCCGTTTGACCACGTTGACCAAGGAAAAGAAGGAGAGAACCAACAGATTGAATGGAGAGATGTGATCGCCAGGGACTTACCTGTGCCCAAGGAGGTTGATTGGTCGCGTTGATGACGTGCCTCACGCAGCGGACGATGGTGAGGTTCTAACTTACCTCTCTTTGGACGGTCAAAGAGAAGAAGCTCCACGGTCTTCTTCAGAAGGTTCCTGCCACAAAAGAAAGACTCTATTACACTCTAAGGCGTGCAGTGAATGTTCAAAACGAAATGGGAAAGACCCAAAAAGAGAGTCCCGTACCGGTTGCGGACTTGAGAAGAGGGGTGGCCAAGTGCTATGACCACCCTTCTTCCCTCCATTTTTGGTTGGGAAACCCCTTTATAGGTGTGTTGGAGGGTTCCCTATGTGCCTAGGGTGTGTTTGTGTGTAGTGAGTTGCATGCAAAGCTAAGGAGAGAGGAAGAGAAAGAGGAAGAGTGGAGGGAGATGATCCTCATTTGTGGTCGTTGATGACTGCTTTGTAGGCTCCTCCAGCACTTGGTGAAGCCTCCTGGACGCTTCCAGAGGTTGAGAAGAAGTAGAGAAGGCAAAGGTGGAAGCTCTCTATTTTCTCTCTCTTCTCTCAAGGCAATATGGCATGGACGTCCAGCCTCTCTCCTCCTTTCTTAGAAGGCCTAAGGGTGAGTTATATAGACAGTAGGGTCGGAGTTCAGAAGCTTTGGATGCCCAAGTGTGAAGAAACACACTTGTACAAGTGGCAATCCATGTATTAAAGCTCCAACCAATGAGGAGAGGCCAAGTAGGATTTTTACTGGGTCAATGGGGTGCCAAGGTGGCCTATATGCCCATTGGGAACGGCTACATGCGTTGCATGGCCGAGACAATGGCGCTAGTGGGCTAGATTCTCGGAGTTGTTGCGCAGACCAAGTAAACCAAGTTGACGTTCAACGATGTCGTCTCCAACCCCATGCAGACGTCCATATAGGTGGCCGCCAATGTATGTTGACGTCTAGGGGGCTTGCCGCCAACCAGGAGTCAGCGGCAGTCGATGCTGCCATCTACATGGGATCCGAGGCAAGTTAACAAATGGTCGAATGGGCCTTATTGGGCTATGGAACCAAGCGGGGATGGACCAAATCTCGCGTCTAGAAATGCCCCTCCGAAACATCCGATCTTGCAAGGGAGCAGAGCAGACTGAAAGGTTGGTGTCTCGGTAAACAAAGGACGCGGATAGGAAATAATAGAAGGGCCATCTCCGAGGATAGGAAATCTAACAAGCCATACGAAAGATTTAAGCTAGAAACAAATGACGAATCGTCTGAGAGACAAATGTGGATAAGTGGGAGGGTGATCTACCCATTTAACTACAACTTCAACCCAATGTTAAGGTCCCTGGCATTTCCATGTTGGACTTTGACTAGTTTCTGGCATGTTTGAGTCAAAGGAGTTGCAATATGATGGTCGAATCGAGAGAGTCTCATAACCAGAACTCGTCTGGGCTCGTTGGCCTAATTAGGACGTTTGTCCAAATTTAGGGGGTTGTGGAGACAAGGGATTGGTTGATCTCTTAAAGGACTATCAAAAGATTCTAACTGAAATCAATGTTTGGAAAGTTTGAAGTCCGGAATTAAGCTCATGACTGGCGAACGAATGAACTCAATAAGACTGCTTGACTATTTGTGATAAGCACGGTGGGACAAGTTCTCGAAGGGGAGATAAAAAAGGCCCAGTATCAACTTGGATAATCAAGAGGGTGCTGACCCGGTAGGCCGCCTGAACTGGGGAGCCACAAAGTGATCGAGGAGCATCTCCATTTTTTTTTTTTTGAGTTAGCAAGAGAATGTTAGCGGTGAAGACCTAAATGCATGCCGGTGTGGGTTGCCTATCTAAAATGCAAGTTAGAACCAAAGGACAAATCTAAGGCCATACGAACAACTGAGAGATCGCAAACCAGTCATTGTTTTTGGTAAAGGGGAACTCAGGGTTCACAGTCGCCAAGTTATTCGCCTCTGGTGGGGTCCTACGTTAGACATACCTGTGCAACACTCACGGTCGCATGAGTGTTCCGAATCTGAAGCGATGCTTGTGCTTAAACATCTGTAAGACAACTTGAAGCACAAGAGGAAATATAATGGCCATATTAAATAATGCAGCTCTGAAAATTGTGGACAGTAAACGTCCATATCGACTGCCGCCCACAAACGGGGAACGACAACAGAGGATGCCGTTAAGAGTAAATTAGCGTCTAACGATGTGGACGTCTACTTTCTAGTGGATCAGACCGAAAACATAGGCATTGTGAGTCCATAAGGACTCTTCCTTCTCCTTCCTTTGTCCCTCCTTTCCCAACTGCGGACCAGAGGAGCCAAGGACGGACTGAAGCAGCAAAATGGCCTCCTCGTCGATCGGAAAGTCTATGAGCATGAACTCGGGGATCCTGAACGAGGTTCCAGGACATCTGAGCACCAGACTGGCCAAAGGGGAGGTAAGTACTGTTCATTTATGCTTCTTCTTAGGCTAAAAATGCCCCAACTTCTCTCTTATGGTGCTCCATGAATACGTAGGAGGTACCTGCCTTCCCGAGCCAGGGCCAAGTGCGGGCTTTCTCTTGGCTTCTGAATTTGGTGAATGCCATCACCCTGGACATGAGAGGCTTTATGGGGATGTGGAATTTAAGCTTCATGGTGGTGTTGGAGAAGAATATGAAGGAGATGTGGTGGGGTTTTGACGCCCTGGGAGCGCTGGTGGAACGGTGGCACCCGCATACGCACACGTTCGTGTTCTAGGGGTTCGAGGCGAGTGTACTACTAGAAGAGGTGGAATGGTTCTTGGGCTGGAGGCGGTGTTTGGAGTACAACGTGACGACCCCTCTCCTCCCGTGGGAAGAGATCCTCACGGACATTGTACATGACAAGAAAGAAGTGTTGAGGATGACGAACAAGAATGGGATCTTCCTAGACCGGTTGGCCTGGTGGTTGATCCAGAACGCGAAGGAGAATGGTGGTGAGAGGGCGACCCGTAGACTAACGCTCTGCCTAGCTGGAGTTTTCTTGTTCCCTACCAGTGGTGATTTCCTC
The DNA here is from genome assembly GCA_014218235.1 of Colocasia esculenta. Classification (NCBI taxonomy): domain Eukaryota; kingdom Viridiplantae; phylum Streptophyta; class Magnoliopsida; order Alismatales; family Araceae; genus Colocasia; species Colocasia esculenta. The sequence goes on along the minus strand of CM024757.1, from coordinate 30,337,733 downwards.
CTCTATGAGCACGTGGGAATCCTATCTCTGCTGTGGCATGGACAATCACTTGCCCCTACAGTGCTGGCACACCTGTACAGCTCACTCACTACGATGAGCCTAGGCAGGCGCGCATGCGGGAGCTTGTTCCTGCTTCAGGTTTGGATGGAAGCTCATTTGAAATTCGATTTTTCTGAGAAGCAACCCACCCCCTCCAGAATCTTCCTTCAGAGTTCGGTGCATTGTAGCAAGACATGGTACGAGCCAGAGGATGAGATCAAGTGTGTGACAGCACCTTGAAGAGCAGAGATGCATGGCGGGACTACCTGGGCTACTTCCCTGTGGAGGACTTCATTGTCAGGCCGTTGTTCATGAGGGCAATTGAATTCAAAGTTCGCACCAGGGAAGGCAGGGACTTGTGGTTGATCGGGGCAGATCGGATGGTGGTGTACCAGCCACATCGGTGCCAGTGTCAGCTTGGAATTCCACGGGTCATCCCAACTTCATCCAACTGCACCGACATGATGATCCCGGGGAGAAATGAGAAGCTGATGAAGCTGGCGAGGAAGACCTGGGAGAGGCACACAACGAGCAAAAAGGTGGGACAGGCTGTGCAGGAGAATTGGGAGGACATCTGGAAATATGAGGAATTCCTTGACACTATTCGCCCTATTTCTTGTGATTTTTACATGGCTCATAGGGCAAAGTGATGTACTTTCCTCATTTCAAAAAGTGTAACACAGACTAGATGAATAAAGAGTGATTTGCATTGTGTTTAATGGCATTGGATTGCTTGAGAGTCTTGAATTGTGTCAAATTGACTTTCAAATGTGTTCATTGGAGTGTTCTGTGAGGACTGAGTGCGCAGGAATTGGCATCCACATCGATGGACACCAAGAACAGGTAGACAGACACATGTATGCCGCTAACAACGAGAAAAAGAGTAGACGTCCAGATAGGTGGCTGGCTATTTCAAAGTCGACGTCCACATCCTGGTCGTTGACCAGATCTCGAGGTCTGACAGGAGTACCTCGGGGCCAGACATGGACGACCAGAATGTGGATGTCAAGATCAATCAACGGCCATAGAGATGACGTCAAACTAAAGATAGACGGCATACCATTGACGTAAATGTCTAAAACTCAGCTTTTGACAAAACGATTCTTCTCCAGCGCCATTTCATCTTCCCGAGCCGCCGAAGAGCGCCTATCCTTTTCTTTCCGACCACCTCCTATTCTTCTTTGCTCTCATTCTCCCATCCTCTTTCCATCTTTTGTTCGGATCGGATCGCGGACTATGCAAGAGATGATGAGGGAGAAGCCGTTGATGCTCCAGGGTCATTGCCAACCGAGGGAGGAGGAAGAGGAGATGACGAGGGAGGAGAGTCCGGGCCGAGGAAGACATGGCGGAGGAGGAGATGGCCACTGCGTTGTTGGGTTGAGTGTGTTTCGGAATTTCCTAAAGTTGTATTTTAATGATAACCAATGAACATCACTCATACTTTGATTTTGATGATGACATATTGTGATTTTGATGATGATATGTTGAACATGTTATACATTCTATACATATCACAATAATGCTTAAACAACATGTTCTTGATGTTTAATATCTCATATTTTAATGATAATATCTTGTACTAATGATGTATGTGTTAAATTCACAGGTGTATACAGATTTTGTCATGGTAGTGTCGACACACCCATTGATGGTGTCGACATTGGGTCAGAGTCCCTGAAGTGTTTTCATGAAGACAGAGTCAAGTGTGTCGACACAGCCCCAGGTAGTGTCGACACTAGTCTCAGTCTCCAGAAGACCCTGTTGCCTGACTAAGACAGTGTGTCGACACAGCCAGTGGCAGTGTCGACACTAGTCTCAGCTCCCAGAAGACCAGTTCTGCGCAAATGGGACAGTGTGTCGACACACTCCCTGGTGGTGTCGACACACTCCAGCTGAAACTCAAAATCGTGAATTCATCTAGACACGTGGCCGCTTGGGGTTCAAGGGGATCTGCCTAGGTTTTTGTGCCCACGTACCCTAAGGCTCTTTATGGACATATGGGGCTATAAATACCCATGTCTTGGCACTCCAAAGCATCCCACGCAAGACAAGAGCCAAGAGCTTTCTGGAAGAAGGGAAGATGAGCGGGAAAGAGGCATCTGCATCCAGAGGAGCAGAGCAGCGCCGCCAAGGGAAGAAGAAGAAGGAGAAGGAAGAAGAAGAGAAGGAGCTCGAGATTGCAGCAGTGCTGATCCAGAAGGAGATCCAGCCGAGTCTGTATTTGGTCAGAGTGTTAATTTCTCTGGGGAATCTGTGTATGTGTTCTACACAGATCTCCCAATTCTATTTGTCTTTACCAATTCTATTGTATTGAGATAGATCATGCTAGAGGATCTATTCTCTAAGTGTGCTTGTTCTAGCAGAACTTGGATCTATTGTGATCTAAAGGTTTGAGTACTTTGTACTTTGTTTTGGAGCCCCAGTGCTCTGGGCTAGAGCCATTGTGCTCTGGTGCTTGATCCGTGGTGCTCAAGGGCTTGTGAATTTGCTGAATTCACAAGTGGTCTTTGGAGTAGGTCGCTGTGCCTATCTCCTGGTTTCTCTGAGTTGTTGAACTCAAAGAGGTTAGAGTCGTCGTGCTCTCGTTTGTACTGCACTTGTGCTAGTGGTTCCTCCGTTGTGAGGAGGTGGATGTAGGAGACACAAGTTGTGTTCTCCGAACCACCTTAAAATCTTCAGTGCACTGTGGTTTGATGTGTGGTTTGCTGTTCTTATTCACTATACTCACACACCACACTTGGATCTGATCGAATTGTGTGTTTTACTTATTTTAATTCCGCTGCCATACACACAATTTCTTAGTTCTTTTATCAAAGTCACATATCCGATCCCCAACAACTGGTATCAGAGAGGGTCAGAGTCAATTCTATACTCTGAGGTGCTTTGGTGAATTTTCTACATTTCAAATTTGATCACTTGCTCAAATTGCTGTGGAGTTTGGTTTGATTGTCTTTATCATGGACTCTAGAGGTTTTGTTGTTGAAGGTCATTCAATCAATAGGCCTCCATTTTTTGATGGTACTGACTATCCTTACTGGAAGAATAGGATGGTTTTTCTTAGAGCACATAACTATGAAGTATGGAGAATTGTTGAAAAAGGACCAAATGAAGTCACTGGAGATGAAGATCAATGGACCAGGGAGCAGATTAAAAGGGTCACCCTGAACTACAGCGCCATGAACATGCTGCAATGTGCCATCCATCCAAAGGAGTATTCCAGAATCTCTATGTGTAAGTCTGCCAAGGAGATGTGGGATAAATTAGAATTGCTTTATGAGGGCACATCTCAGGTCAGGGAGACTAAGGCTAACATGTTAGTTTCTGATTATGAGTTGTTTATCATGAAATCTAATGAAACTATATCTGAGATGTTTGCTAGGTTCATGGTTATTATAAATGGACTTCGAGCTTTGGGTAAGGAATACTCAAATGAAGAATTGGTAAGAAAAATCTTGCGTTCATTATCTCCTGTATGGCACACTAAAGCAACTGTCATTGAAGATTCAAAGGATTTATCCAAAATCACATTGGATGAACTCATTAGATCATTAATGACATATGGATTAAATCTAAAGAGATCAAAAAAACACATGCTAAAAAAAAACCATTGCTCTCAAAGCTTCATCAAGTAATAAAGGAAAATCTAAAGAAAATTCTGAGTCTGAGAAATCTGAATCTGATCATGATAATCTTGCTTTCATCACTAGACAATTTAAGGCATTTTTGAAATCAAACAAGAAGAATCTTGATAATAAGCAAAATGCCATGTCTAGTAAAAAGAAACATTTCTCTCATGTCGATCATAAGAAAACTGATGAAATTCCTGTGTTACAGGTGCAATAAATCTAGACATATGAAGACTGATTGTCCAGAAGGTAAGAAGGAAAAGCACAAAACCCACAAGAAGGAGTTTCGCAAAAAGAAGAATAAGGCCATGGTTGCTACATGGTTAGATGATGAAAGCTCAGACTGCAATGAAGAATCCTCAAGTTCAGAAGGGAATGAAATCTGCTTCATGGCTGGAAGTAGTGAAGAACATGTAGATATATCCTTTGAACTATTTACCATTGAAGATTGGAAAGAAGCATATGGTAATTTAGTTGAAAATCTTTCTGATGTTAGAAAAGAAAATAAATATTTGAAAAGAAAAATTGAAAGCATTCTTCATGATACTTCATTATCTGAAAAGATTTCTGAATTGGAAGCTCAAGTTTCAGATCAAATCAAAGAAATGATGAATTGTTGATCTTTGTTGATAATCTCAAGTTGAAAATTCAAAATTGAACAAAGAACTTATCAATTCTGTTAAAAAATTTGAATAAAAAGAAAAGGAAAATCATGAAAATTGAATCAAATTGAAAAACTCAATCTTTGCATTAAAGAAAAAGAAGATATCATCAAGAACTTCACTCAAGAGAAAGACAATCTGAATGCTCTACTTGGAGTTAAGATGAATTCAAACAAATTTGGTTTAGGTTTTGAACCACAAAATTCAAAGAAAACTGAATCATCTCCAAAGAAAATAAAATTATCAAAAACTCCTTTAATAAAATTTGTCAAGGCAAGCTCATCTGAAAAAAAGGAAAAATACAAAACAAAAAGAACCTGAGAGGTCGACACATACCTTACCTTGGTCGACACACACTATGCACAGGTCGATCTATCTCAGTCAGAGGTCGACCTACCCTTCTTATAAAAATCACAAAAACTTCAAACCAATCAATAATCATCTTTATCATGAAAATTGGAATGTTTTCTCCTTCTACAATTCAAGATGGAATAAGTCTTGGAACCAAGGTACAATGGTAACCAATGGTTTAATCCTTATTTCTATCATTCATCTTTTCCTGCATATAATAGCAATACATGCCAAGTTTTTCATAATGGAACAAATCAACTAAGAGGTATAATGTTCAGAAAATTGAAAAACAAAGAGTTGAATCTTCTGTTTCAAAAACCACTGTGAAGAAAAATACACAAATTTGGGTTAAAAAGGATTTGTTATCTCTTCTCACTCAGGATGTTGGTACCAATCTCATGTGGGTACAAAAAACTTTTCTTGTCTAATATTTTATGTGCAGAAAAGTCGAGCATCCAATTCCAACAACATCTGGATTCTTGACAGTGGATGCTCACGGCACATGACAGGAGACAGAAATAAATTTTCATGCTTGATTGAAAAGGAAGGTGGATCAGTCATCTTTGGAGGTAAGAATAAAGGAAAAATAATTGGCAAAGGAAAAATTGGTAAGTCTTGCATTAGCTTAAGTGATGATGTTTGTTTAGTTGAGGGTTTGAATTACAACTTGCTTAGCATTAGTCAATTGTGTGACAATGGTCACAAGATTCTTTTTGAACATGATTCATGCAAAATAATTGACTCCTCTTCTGAGCAAATTAAATTGATTGGAAAAAGAGAAAATAATGTCTACATGATTGATTTGTGTGTTACTTCTTCTTTAAATGTTTGCTTGATTGCAAATAAAAATGACACTGCTTGGTTGTGGCACAAAAGGTTGGGTCATGCAAGTTTCACAACTATTAATAAACTCATAAGAATGAATCTTGTAAAAGGTCTTCCTGAATCTTTCCCAGTCATTGACAATCCTGTTTGTGGGATATGTGCTCAAGGAAAACAAACAAGAAAATCTTTTAAAGTGTTCAATGAAGTACTTACATCTAAACCACTTGAGTTGTTTCATATGGATCTTTTTGGTCCAACTAGAACTCAAAGTCTCAGTGGTAATAGATATGGTTTTGTGATCATTGATGACTTTACAAGATATACTTGGGTCTTATTCCTATCCCATAAAAGTGATGCACGTTCAGAATTCAGGAGATTTTACAATTCTGCCTTAGTGGGTTTATCTTTCAAACTGAATTCCATTTTGACAGATCATGTAGGTGAATTTGAAAACAAATCATTTTCTGATCTCTGTACTGAATTTGAAAATAAAATGGAAATGTAGAAAGGAAAAATAGAGCTCTTGTGAAAATGGCCAGAACTATGCTCATTGAAAGTAAACTATCTAAATCTTTTTGGGCAGAAGCTGTAAATACAACTAATTTCATTTTGAATAGAGCATTAGTAAGACCAAAGATCAGAAAAACCCCTTCCGAGTTGTTCAAAAATAAAAAGCCAAGTGTGTCATATTTCAAAATTTTTTGTTGCAAATATTTTGTTCACAATAACAACAAAGAAAATCCTGATAAATTTGATGCAAAATATTTTGAATCAATCTTCTTAGGTTACTCTGAAACTTCAAGAGCTTATAGAGTTTATATTTTGAAAAATAAGACTTTGGAAGAATCTCCACATGCCATTTTTGATGAAAATTTGCAAAAGATTGACATTTATGATTTGTACATAACTCAAATATGTGATGATGAAGATGAGTTTCTTGAACATCCATCTACAAATCTTGAAGATCAAGAAGTACCAAATGTTCATGAGGTTCTTGAAATGCAACTTCAAGTAATTCAGGTAATCATGTTCTTGAAAATCATGCAAACTCTGAGGTAATTTCTGAACCCAGATTTTTAAGAGATCATCCACTTAAAAGCATTGTTGGTAATTTGCAAGATGGAATAAGAACCAAATCATCTTTTCATTCTGTCATAGTTGAAGATTCTTTGGCACTACTTTCCCAAATTGAACCCAAAAATGTTGATGAAGCTTTATCTTGTGAAAACTGGATAAATGCTATGCATGAAGAGCTTCATCAATTTGAACGAAATCAAGTTTGAGATTTAGTACCAAAACCTTCAGATTTAACTTCTGTCATTGGAACTAGATGGATTTTCAGAAATAAATTGAATGAATCTGGTCAAATTGATAGAAATAAAGCTAGACTTGTTGCTCAAGGGTACAACCAAGAACTTGGTATTGATTTTGAAGAATCTTATGCCCATGTAGCAAGACTTGAAGCTGTTCGAATATTCCTTGCATTTGCTGCTTCTTTGAAATTCAAAGTCTTTCAAATGGATGTCAAGAGTGCTTTCTTGAATGGTTACATAAAAGAAAATGTCTTTGTCAAACAACCCCATGGTTTTTAAAATGAAAAATTTCCCAATCATGTTTTTAAACTCAATAAGGCTCTATATGGTCTTAAGCAAGCTCCAAGAGCTTGGTATGACCGGTTGAGCTCCTTTCTTGTAAATAAAGGTTACATAAGAGGAAAAATTGATCAAACTTTATTTACAAAAACTGCAAAAAATCATTTTATTGCTGTTCAGGTTTATGTTAATGATATCATTTTTGGGTCCACAGATAATAATTTGTGCAATGAGTTTGTCCATCTTATGCAATCTGAATTTGAAATGAGTCTAATGGGTGAACTTACATTCTTTTTAGGTCTGCAAGTACATCAAACTACTGAGTCAAACAAAATATGTCAAGGAGTTGCTCAAGAGGTTTGACTTCCAAAACATCAAGCCATCCAACACACCAATGGCCACAAGTAGAGTGATGCTTCTGGTAAGCCTGTTAATGCTAAACTTTACAGAGGTATGATTGGATCTCTTCTTTATCTAACTACCTCTAGGCCAGATATTCAATTCAGTGTCTGCATGTGCGCCAGATTTCAAGCAAATCCTAAAGATAGTCACATGTCTGCTGTTAAAAGAATTTTCAAATATCTTCTTTCTTTATGTGATTTGGGTCTTTGGTATCCTGCTGGGTGTAAATTGGACTTGATTGCATATAGTGATGCTGATTATGCTGGGTGCAAACTTGATAGAAAAAGCACTAGTGGGTTGTGTTTATATCTAGGAGGGTGTCTTATTTCTTGGGCTTCCAAAAAGCAACATTCTGTAGCTCTTTCAACTGCAGAAGCTGAGTATGTTGCCGCTGGTAGTTGTGGTACCCAAGTCCTTTGGGTCAAACATCAACTTCTAGATTATAATCACACATTAGGTTGCATTCCTGTTCTTTGTGACAACACAAGTGCTATAAATCTGTCCAAAAATCCTATTCAACATTCCCATACAATACACATTGACATTCGGCATCATTTCCTTCGAGATGAAGTCTCAAAGAATTCTTTTGAACTCCACTTCATTGATTCAGAAAAACAAATTGCATACATTTTCACTAAGCCTCTTGCAGAACCTAGATTCACTTCTCTTAGAAGGGAACTTGGTTTATGCAAGTTTTCTCATGTCTGAAATCTCCATCTCAATTCTTTGTACAAATAAAGGTCATTCTCTCTTGCAAATAAATTCCTAATTTTCAGTTGCATTGAAATTCTTGGTATATCAAATAGTGATTTGAAGAAAGGCAAGTTAGGCTTGTCTGGACACTTTCACCATGCGTGAGTATATGTCTCCGCCAAGTATCAAGATTCTTTTATGCAATTATTGAGGGGGAGTATTGATTGAGGGGGAGTCTTTGTCTATTCTCACTCATTTGACAATTGTTGTCTATTCTGAGCCCCAATCATCAGAATTTGTGAGTCACTGTGCTATTTTCTTATGAGAGAATTAAGACATTGAACCTAAACTCATTGTGCATTTAGTTTAATTTCAAAGATTCATTATTATTTCAAGGTTAAGCAATCTTAATACTGAATGTTTTTAAAATGATTTGCAAAACACTTGTAGGCACATGAGTGGCTTTACTATTTAACATGTGCATGTTTAAGCTTCATTTTTACCACATGTTAAGAATAATTTCTCTAAATTCGTAGTCATGTCTTCTCTGGTCAAAGCAATCATACTCCTGCAAAACATCAAAAGAAACTGATCAACAATCTAGAAAGATACAAACAAAGCAATGCATATTCTTGAACCACTGAGTAACTGGGCCATTTCACCTAAAAAGTGATTTGTTTTGTGTCAAAAAGTGGAAATAAAAGTTTTCAACTCTGTATAAGGTAATGAAAGTTAAACACTGAGTAATCAGGAGATCTTGCATCTAATCAATGTGATCTCTTGCTCTGAAAAGTGAGATTTAATTAATTTATTCTTGTATTCTTTCGCAGTTATAAATGAAAGAAAATCAAATTGACAGCATGAAAAAGCTTAAGACCTTAATAAATCTCATGTTTACTGAGTTTAGACTTATTATTTTACATTATGTTAAACTTAAAGCTCCTAACATCCTTGTTAAGTATTTCTGCTCACTCATATAGGTCACTTTATTTCACATTTGCATCATTATTTTAACCACATTCAGATCATTATACTTGCTATACTTTGTGTTGAGTGTGTCTTTATGATTAAACTTTATTGCCCAATACAAAGAACACAATAACTTCTCTCATATCTAAATATCACTTTGCGTCATTTATTTTGATCATTTCTGACCACTCATTTCCTTCATTTCATTTCTTACAATCTTTGTTTCTCTCTCTTATCTATCTTTTGATGTTGTCAAAAAGGGGGAGAAAGTTCCTTAAAGGAGGAGTAAGTAAAAGTTTCTAGAAAAGTTTCTAGAGGGAGAAAGTCTTTATGGGGAGTAAGTTCAAAGGGTGTATATGGTCAAGGGGAGTTGTTGCACTTAAGGAAGTCAGGTTATTAGGAGATTGTGCATATGTTTTGTCATCATCAAAAAGGGGGAGATTGTTGGGTTGAGTGTGTTTTGGAATTCCTAAAGTTGTATTTTAATGATAACCAATGAACATCACTCATACTTTGATTTTGATGATGACATATTGTGATTTTGATGATGATATGTTGAACATGTGTATACATTATATACATATCACAATAATGCTTAAACAACATGTTCTAATGTTTAATATCTCATATTTTAATGATAATATCTTGTACTAATGATGTATGTGTTAAATTTGCAGGTGTATACAGATTTTGTCATGTTAGTGTCGGCACACCCATTGATGGTGTCGACACTGGGTCAGAGTCCCTGAAGCTTTTTCATGAAGACAGAGTCAAGTGTGTCGACACAGCCCCAGGTAGTGTCGACACTAGTCCCAGTCTCCAGAAGACCCTGTTGCCTGACTGGGACAGTGTGTCGACACAACTAGTGGCAGTGTCGACACTAGTCTCAGCTCCCAGAAGACCAGTTCTGCGCAAATGGGACAGTGTGTCGACACACTCCCTGGTGGTGTCGACACACTCCGGCTGAAACTCAAAATCGTGAATTCATCTGGACACGTGGCCGCTTGGGGTTCAAGGGGATCTGCCTAGGTTTTGTGCCCACGTACCCTAAGGCTCTTTATGGACATATGGGGCTATAAATACCCATGTCTTTGGCACTCCAAAGCATCCCACGCAAGACAAGAGCCAAGAGCTTTTGGAAGAAGGGAAGAAGAGCGGGATGAGGCATCTGCATCCAGAGGAGCGGAGCAGCGCCGCCAAGGGAAGAGAAGAAGAAGAAGAAGGAGAAGAAGAGAAGGAGCTCGAGATTGCAGCAGTGCTGATCCAGAAGGAGATCCAGCCGAGTCTATATTTGGTCAGAGTGTTTAATTTCTCTGGGGAATCTGTGTATGTGTTCTACACAGATCTCCCAATTCTATTTGTCTTTACCAATTCTATTGTATTGAGATAGATCGTGCTAGAGGATCTATTCTCTAAGTGTGCTTGTTCTAGCAGAACTTGGATCTATTGTGATCCAGAGGTTTAAGTACTTTGTACTCTATTTTGGAGCCCCAGTGCTCTGGGTTGGAGCCATTGTGCTCTGGTGCTTGAGCCGTGGTGCTCAAGGGCTTGTGAATTTGCTGAATTCACAGTGGTCTTTGGAGTAGGTCGCTGTGCCTATCTCCTGGGTTCTTTGAGTTGTTGAACTCAAAGAGGTTAGAGTCGTCCTGCTCTAGTTTGTACTGCACTTGTGCTAGTGGTTCCTCCGTTGTGAGGAGGTGGACGTAGGAGACACAAGTTGTGTTCTCCGAACCACCTTAAATCTTCAGTGCACTGTGGTTTGATGTGTGGTTTGCTGTTCTTATTCACTATACTCACACACTACATTTGGATCTGATCGAATTGTGTGTTTTACTTATTTTAATTCCGCTGCCATACACACAATTTCTAGTTCTTTTATCAAAGTCACCTATCCGATCCCCAACACACGGCTGGTGGCGACGCACCGGAGGGGGAAGAGACGGAGGGCGATGAAGAGGGAGATGAAACGGAGGTGGAAGTGCCTCGGAGACCTAAGGTAGGATACATTGAACTTTAAGAACCTCTGTGTGGTGTGGTGTTTGTACAATGTGGAGAAGCAAGGATAAACAGAGGAGACTCTGTCGGGCGCAACAGGAACTTGACGGCAACATCGGTTGTCGTCAAGTTCAGAATAACGTCCAGACGATTGTCGTCAAGAAGAACTTAACGTCAATACCCATGAAGTCCTATGTTGAATTTGACGGCCGGTCAGTTGACGTCAACTCCGAATAAACGGAAAACATATTGCCGCCAACTTGATGTTAACGACAATCGATATTGACGTTTACTTTTCTGTGTTCTGTGCAGGGAAAGGGCAGAATGAGAAGCAGGGTAACGTGGGATTTGTGCTGGGCATGGTACCGGGCGCTACCGGAGGCTCAGTAGACGAGGATTGCCTGGATGGGGTTCGGACATTTACTGGTGGTGCGGCCCTTCCATGTGGATGTGCCGTACCTGGAGGCACTGAGAGAGAGGTGGGAGGAGGATTGCAAGGCATTCATCATGCCTTGGGGACACATGATACCCACATTGGAGGATGTGGCATATCTGACAGGACTGCCGGTTCAGGGAGAGCCGTAGTAGGACAGGAGAGGAGTGATTATTACGATGACATAATAGAGCTGCTGGGGGGCGAGAGCTTGTGGCCGGGAGGAGGAGACCGATCGGAGCATCCTCCTCGGATCGTTGTCAGAGGCAGTAGGGTTGAGAGGCCGGAGGAGAAGAGGACATCTAGAGACCCTCGAGGAGTTCTTCACTAGGTGTGCGAAGGTTGGCTCCTAGCCGCGGAGACCAGGATGACTGCGCTAGACCTAGACGGGCAGGGCGGTACGTGTAGGGTGTCGTGTCGCGATGGGGGCACCTTTTCTCTCTTCTCCCCAGCAGCTCGCGACGTTCTCAGAGCACCGGGGGCTTCACCCCCTCCTACAGGTATGCAGTTTCCTTTAATGCTCATCATTGAATTTAAATTGGTAAACTCCCTGACTGACGATTCTTATTTTCTTGCAGATCTGGGGATATACCCGCTTCCTCATGTGACGCGGGGTACAGAGGGAGAGGAGCCAGGCCATGGTTCCCATCATGGCCCGGTGGGAGGTGGTGGCTGACCCGCGGGTAGCAGACCGGCGAGCGGAGGATGTGCGGGCTGCATTGGACCACTACCACTACGATCAGGTAAAACTCAACTAGCTCTTCTTCTTGATTCAATTTGCATTCCATTTCTATACGATGTAGCTAACCAATGCTCTTTCTTTGCAGTGGTTTGGACCCCATACCCGGGGAGACGGACGTGTCTCACCCGGCGGTGGTGGCAGGTTGGCCGCTGTTCGACTGGCACCTCCTCCTGTGTGCATGGGGATGTGCGAGGTCCTCTACCTGGAGCTGGTGGTGCAGACCTTGGGCTGGCACCAACCGATCGTAGAGGTACCCTCTCTAGGGAGAGAGGGGCACTCTTGCTACCGGTTCTTTGCCGAGGACCGGGACTAGAGCGAGGAGCATGGGAGCACAGTCGCCTACTGGCGGGAGGGCGGGTGAAGGGTTATGCGGAATAACACGATATGGTAATCTAAAAGGGGGGGGGGGTTGAATAGATTACGGCAAATTCTAATTACTGATGGCTTCTTTTCGGTGCTACAGCAATCTTAATGAAACTTGATTAGAATTTGATTGAGATTAAGAGAGCTTGAGTTGATATATTGAGAACAGGGTATCAAACGTGCGTATGAACACCGTGCCTACCAATCATCTATCGCAAAACGCGAACAAGCCACAGAACACGATGATTTAAGGTGGTTCGGAGTACACAACTGTATCCTACATCCACCGTCCACACACACACGCAGAAACGACTGCTTATGAGCGAGTTCAACACAACAACTCAACCACACACACGTTGTTGATTAACCACGATCAGAACAACCACAAATTCGTGAATCAAGCACAAAGGATGCTCGAAACACAACCACACACACACACGATGGAATGGAAACTGTGAAATGGAGAAGAATAGAGTTGGGGAACAAATCCAGATGGAATTCTTCTCGTGGATCGTCCAAACGCTCTTCAAACTTCGATTGGATGTAGATTGATCGATGTAGAAGGTTGAATTGATGACGATCTGGCTTCAACTTCGCATGGATGGCGATTCCACAACGATCTGGGCAGAAAGTTGAAGCAGAGCAGCAATTTGGGGCTTTTCCTCTTGGTCCCTTGGAGGCTCTTGGTTGGGAGGCTGCTCTCTGCGAATTTGGCTCCAAAAGGATGCTTATATAGTGTTAGGTAAAGGTGGGGGTCGTGGAGGAAGGAAACACCCAAGTGGGGCCGGATTTGGAAACTCTAAATCTCATGTTTCCGTCGTCTGTTGACAGGTGCACTTGCATCTGTCGACAGGCGCACTCAGGCTGAGAACTGGGTTTCAGAAATCTGGATTTCTGAGTGTATCTGTCGACAGGCAATTTGTATCTGTCGACAGGTGCACTCAGGAATAGAACACAGAGTTCTGTCCTGGGTTGACTGTGTGAATCTGTCGACAGGTACATTGCATCTGTCGACAGGTGCACTCAGAGATGCAAACCTGAGTTCTGTCTTGGAATGACTGTGTGAATCTGTCGACAGGTACATTGCATCTGTCGACAGATACACCTCTTTGACAGTTTTTGTGCTATTTGCTCATCTCTCATGCAATGCCACTTCAATGCTCCATCTTTCATGCTTGTGCACCTACATGCAAATACATTGTTAGTGATATACATTGTATGATTTAGCAATGTTTAACTCAATCACTTTCATGGTGTTTTTCATGTTAGTTAGCACATCAATTTTGCATTAAATCAATGTTCAAGGATATTAATGTGATCATAAAAAACATGATATATGGAAAACCCAACAATCTCCCCCTTTTTGATGATGACAAAAACATTCAATTGATGCATATATTGATGTTCTCCCCCTTTTTGACAACATACAAAAAGTCAAGTCATGCACATTAGGAGACAAATAAACATGAACTGTGAGTTTTCATTGATTGATCATTTAAATTTCACAGTACAATTGACAATCATTACATGACTCAATAAAAATCAAAAGAAAGGGAAATAACATGAACAAGCAAAAGATGACTGGACAAGTGAGACTAATTCCCAGCTAAGACTCTTAATGACCTCTAATGACCCTGAGACCCTCTATTCATTGTCATGTCCAGCAGGTGGAGGATGACGGGATCCATCTCTCTCGGAGTAGAGGAGTCAAGCCGGTCTCGGATATGCACGTGAGACTCATAGAGAGTTGAGGCGAGCATCCACTTGATCAAATCTGGAATTCATCTGAGCAAACCTGAGATCATTTCTTGATGCATTTGTGCCAAGTAATCACGAAGGATTGTTCTCAGGCACAGGTACATCAGAAAATTCTTGAGCTTGATCAGGCATTTGCTCATCCTGAGAGTCTTCATCACTGCCTTCATTAGCGTCATGGCTTCATTGTCTTCTTCATTGGATGACTCTTCAGCTCCTTGGTGTTCCTTTCCTTTGAGAGTCCTTGTGACTATACCGTCTACAATCTTGTAGCCCATTCGGTTGGCAGCAGTGAGGTCAAAAGCACTGCGGGATTTTAATGAGATGAGCTCACTTGCAGGGATAGGAATGCCAAGGAAAATGAGAAGAGAGGTGATGGGGCAAGCATATGGCATTGATCTTTTGGTGTTTGAGAAACACCGACGGATGAGGCTTATCATGAGTTCAGGCAGATTGATTTGTTGACACTTGAGGAAGAATATGAACAAAGACTTGTGGACCTCGGTGACTAACTCTCGGCTTCCATCCTTCGGGACGATCAAGGTAGTGAAGATGTGATGGATCATCCGGATCAAAGGAGGAAAGGAGTTGGCATTGAGACGAGCAATTTCCTTGGTAGAGTCATAAGGTTGCAACATGAGAAGTTCATAGTACTCAGAAGTAGAAGGAGTGTAGTTGAAGATTTCAACTCCTGAGTTTGGAATTTCCAGGGCTGTCGAGATAAGATTGGCGGTGAGGCAAAAACGAGTGCCTTTCACTGAAGAGTAGAGATCTCCCTGATCGGAAAGCCCTAGGTTATTGAAAAACTCTGTGACGGCAGTTGGAGAGTACTGCAAGTGGGAGTACAAGAAGGATGTCCACCCTTGAGTGTCAAAATAGGGTAGGAGTGAGGGGAACATCGGTGCTAAGGACTCGAAGTCCACATACCGGGATTGGACGAGTTTCTTGAAGGTGCCAGTGGCCCGGATAAGACGGAGACCTTGAGGAACAATGAGTTCCGGCAGCCGATCCTCGCGATGCTTGCTGCGACGTTCGGAAGGAGCCCTGGAACTCTCTCCGGCGTCCGTCGTAGCGCGACGACGGCGAGCAAGAAGCTTTGATTTGGGTGCCATCTCAGGAAGGAGGGTGAGAATGGTGTTTGGGAAGGGAGAGTGGAGGGATCCCAGATGAGGAGCAGCAGGATCGTCGGAGACGGAGCGGATCTTGAGCCGGAAGGGGAAAGAGAGGGGTTTGGAGAAGAGGAGGAGGAAATGAGAGGGGAAGGGTGAGAAGTGGTCGTGGGAAGCCTTAGAATGGTTTAGAAGGTTTTAAAAGAGAGGCCCCACAAAAAGGAGTTGAACCGGCGCGAGGGTTTGCTTCAAAAACGGGTCTGGGCCGTCGTCTGTCGACAGATGACAGTCTATCTGTCGACAGATAACCTTTTTTTTTATTTTGGCAAAAACTTGATTTTTGATAAGATTTTTCAAAGGGACAAGTGTTCATTTGGTGTTTTAAGGTAAAATAGGTGTATGTACAAGATAAAAATGCATATCCATTATGATGAAGACATGACACAATTCTAAAATGATTTGAATTAAACGATAAGTTCTTTAATTAGATCATGAAGAACACATTTCACAATAGCCAGTGAAAATTAAATAACTCTTTTGATTAAGGCCGTTGAAGAAAAACATGCATCTAAATAGAGATGATAGTCAGATGACATTTGAATTAGATGGCCACAAGAACATCTTACCCATAAGAAGCACATTGGACTTGACATGAAAAGTTTTCGGAGGCTTCACTCTATTTCTGGTATGATTTTAGAATCTTTAAACAACGAAGATGGAAAAGAGTGGCAATGAGGAGCACTTTCACTTTTTCATGTGAAGGTAGACATTTGTGATGCCAATACCCCCAGTTACTCAATGTGAGTGTCCATCAAGCCATTGTATAGAGATAATGAAACAACCTTTTGACGCGAAGACCGACATTGGTGATGCCCATGTCCCCGGTTACTTAGTGATTTTCATCATTGCTCTACCTCCATCCCATAAATGAAAGATAAATTTGTTGATTGAACCGAAGAAATAGGTAGCTTTTCTCCCTTTTTTTATTTATTTTTCTTTTCGTCAAGTACATGAGATTTCTTTAGGCAAGTTATAATGTAGAACATCAAATTCAAGAATCTTCTGATTTTTTCAAATCATTTTAGATTCATGTTTAACGACAAGGGAGTTATTCAAAGGAGATGTTTAAAAATCATTTGGTTTGCTCATTGTGTTCAAAATGATCTAAATAGACCTCAATCAAGTGTTGCATCAAACATCATTTAGACTTGGTTCACGACTTTGACATGAAGTGGATATGAAAGGTTATATTGCACACAAACAATCCAATGTTTACCTTTAAATCAAGTAATGAACACTTTCTTGAGAAGTATGAAGAAGGAATTGAAAAATAAAGAAGAATGTGTGTATCTGTCGACAGAAGGAATCTGTCTGTCGACAGATGCACACAGACTGATGAATTGAAGTTTCAGTCAGAACAAAACTGAGTGTACCTGTCGACAGATGGAATGAGACTGTCGACAGATATGAACAGATTGGATTTTTCTGGTTTTAGATTGATTGCACATTGAGTTCAAGGAAGTGAGAGTTCAACAAGGACATGTAGGAAGAGTTTCCTCATAAGAAAATAAAACTCATCTACCCTTCACTTACTCCCCCATAGTGTGTGCACGTGTTGACACAACATCTAAGCAAGGATTCACACAAGCATTTGATACAAGACAAACATGTTCATGAAAGAAAGTCATACACAAGCACATGGTCACAGAAAAAGCATTGTTTCATGGAGTTAACATGATAAAATGTAAGGAAACTAAAAATCCTATGTGAAGTACAGGGCCTTTATATGAAATGGGACTATTGATACTTGGCGGAGAATATTTCTCACGCATGATGATAGTTTCCAAACAAGCCGAACTTGTTCTTCCACAGTTCACCATTTGATATACCACATAGTCATTCACACATAAAGAGCATGTACTCCAATATGGATAGTTAGTTTCATTGCATTTTACACAAACCCAATTCTCTTCTTAAGGATGTGAATCTATCTTCAGACAAGGGTTTGGTGAAAATATCAGCCAATTGTTTTTCTGTGGGAATGAAATTAAGTTCCAAGGTTTTATTGGCAACTTCATCTCTCAAGAAATGATGACGGATTTCAATGTGTTTAGTCCTTGAGTGTTGGACAGGGTTTTTTGAAAGGTTGATAGCACTTGTGTTGTCACATAGTATAGGTGTGCATCCAATTTCAACATTATAGTCAGCTAACTGACTTTTGATCCACAACACTTGAGCTGCACAACTTCCTGCAGCGACATATTCTGCCTCTGCAGTGGAGAGTGCAACCGAGTGTTGTTTCTTGGATGCCCACGAAACCATGCAACCGCCAAGGAATTGGCAATATCCACTAGTGATTTTTCTATCAATTTTGCAGCTAGCATAATCAGCATCAGAATATGATATCAAATCAAAACTACTGCCTGCTGGGTACCAAAAACCCAAATTGTATGTGCCTGAGAGATATCGGAAATTCTCTTGACTGCAATTAAATGGCTTTCCTTTGGACTAGATTGATATCTAGCACAAAGGCAAACACTGAATTGTATATCCGGTCTACTTGCAGTAAGATAAAGGAGTGAGCCAATCATACCTAAGAAGTGCTTTGCATCTACCGGTTTACCTTTCTCATCATTTTCCAATTTGATGCTTGTGCTCATTGGGGTGGAGGCCGGTTTAGCTTGCTCAAATTGAAATCATTTGAGAAGCTCTTTGACATATTTTTCTTGATTTATGAAGAATCCGTCTTTATGTTGTTTCACCTGCAAACCAAGAAAGAATTGAAGCTCCCCCATTAGACTCATCTCAAATTCACTGTGCATATGTTTAGAAAATTCTTCACACAGTGAAGGGTTAGTTGAACCAAATATAATATCGTCCACATAAACTTGAACAACAATCATGTGATTGCGAACTTTCTTAGTGAAGAGTGTTTGGTCCACTTTACCTCTTGAGTAGTTTTTGCTTACCAGAAAATTGCTTAGTCTATCATACCAAGCTCGAGGTGCCTGTTTCAAACCATAAAGAGCTTTGTGCAATTTATACACATGGTTAGGCATTTCAGAATTTTCAAAACTGGTGGTTGAGAGACATAGACTTCTTCTTTTATATAGCCATTTAAGAAAGCAGTTTTAACATCCATTTGATAAAGTTTGAACTTATGGGAGCATGCATATGCCAATAAATTCTGACTGCTTCTAACCTGGCTACAGGAGCAAAGGACTCTTCAAAGTCTACACCAAATTCTTGACTATATCCTTTTGCAACGAGTCTTGCTTTATTTCTGACCACTTTTCCTTCTTCATTAAGTTTATTCCTAAACACCCATCTAGTTCCTATGATAGAAATTTCAGGGGTTCTAGGAACTAAACTCCATACATTATTTCTTTGAAATTGACCAAGTTCCTCATGCATAGCATCAATCCATGAGTTATCTTTTAAGGCTTCTTCAACATTTTTGGGTTCCACTTGAGAAACAAAAGCAAAAAGATCATGTTCAATTATTTTTCTTACTTGAGACCTCGTTTGAACAGAATCATTTAAACTACCTATCACATCATCAAGTGGGTGATCTTTGGAATACCTCACATTTGTGATTGTTGAAGGGCCGGGAGTATCTTGTCCTTGAGGAATTTGATCTTGTGAATGTCGTTCTTCAGGAGGTTCACTTTCTGGTGGATTCTCTTCAAGTGTTTCATCTTGTTTTCTGAATGCTATTTCATCATCTTCATCGTAGTCCCTGTGAAGATATCCACCTTTGGTCTTGGAATCTTCTTCAGATTTGTCTTTTGCTTTGACTTGTAGGTCCTTAAGCGATGTTCCTTCATCCTCTTTTTCAGTCCTGTTAACATTCAAGCTGTTAGATTTGGCATAAGTCTCATCAAAAATGACATGTGGAGTTTCTTCCACAGTGCGTGTTTTATTGTTAAACACCCTATATGCCCTAGAGTGTTCTGAGTAGCCTAGAAAAACACCTTGATCACTTTTGGCTTCAAATTTATCTAAATCAGATTTATCATTGTTATGAATAAATACCTTTGAGCCAAAAACTCGGAAGTACCCAAGGTTGGGTTTCTTACCTTTCAACAAATGGTAGGGGGTTTTCTTTATCACAGGTCTTACCATGGCTCTGTTTAGAATGTAGCATGAAGTGTTCACTGCTTCTGCCCAAAAGCTTTTGGAGAGTTGGCCTTCAACTAGAAGAGTGCGAGCCATTTCCACCAATGTTTGTTTTTCCTCTCCACTACTCCATTTTGTTCTGGAGTCCTTGGGGAAGAGAACAGATGTTCAATCCCTTGGTGCCTGCAAAAATCAGAAAAAGCATTGTTATCAAATTCTCCCCCGTGATCGGTGCGGATTGAACATATTTTATTCACATTGCCATGCTCAATCTTGTTAAAGAATTCTTGGAAGATTGTAAGTGTTTCACTTTTGTGTGCCAAGAATTTGACCCATGTGAACCTAGAAAAATCATCTACAATGACAAAACCAAAACGTTTGCCATTGAGACTTAGAGTTCTAGTTGGTCCAAAAAGGTCCATGTGCAACAGTTCATATGGTTTAGATGTGCTTACCGGTGCTTTGGATTTGAAAGACTTCCGGGTTTGTTTTCCCTGTGCACATGCATCACAAAAACTTTCATTGTTGTTAAAAGAAATGTCAGGAAGTCCACTTACTAATTTGAGCTTCATGATCTTGTGCAACACGTTGTAGCTCGCATGGCCAAGCCTACGATGCCACAAGGTCAATTCATCCTGTCTATTTGCAACAAGACACAAGTTGTCATTTTCTGGATCATCTAAGTCAACTAAGTAAATGTTATTCACTCTTTTTCCAGAAAATTTTACACTTCCTGTTTCTTTATCAACAATTTGACATGAATTTGATTCAAAGATGACGTTGTGACCTCTATCACATAATTGACTTATGCTAAGCAAATTGTGATTAAGGCCATCAACCAACAGTACATTTTCAATTGAATTGGAGGGACACTTACCAACATTACCTGTGCCAATGATTTGGCCTTTGTTGTTACCTCCAAAAATGACTTGTCCTCCGTCTTTCTCCACTAGGAAACAGAATTTGCTTTGTCGCCCGTCATGTGCCTCGAACAGCCGCTATCCAAGTACCATTTGTTTTGATGTTGGGCTGCTAGGCATTCCTGCATATGTGGATCAGACAAGAGGTTTTGGTACCCAAATTACTTTGGGTCCCAAAATTTCATTCATGCAACAAAGTAGATGTTTAGGAATCCAAACTTGTTTGAATTTCTGTTTCTTTGGATTATTCCAGCATTGTTTTTCATCATGACCAATCTTTTTACACACATTGCATGAAGGAATTTTCTTTTCAATTTTTGTTGCTTGATAGACTGTTTATTAGTTGAAGTTGTTCTTGTCTGTCGACAGGCACCATTCCATCTGTCGACAGGTGGCTTTTTCTTTTGTTTGTTGGGAACATTTTGTTTGGGTTGCATTGCTTGGTCTGAGACTGCCTTGAGTTATGCTTTGTGGGAACATGCTTGCTTGTGCTTGGGCTAGGATCAACAAAGGAAGTGATCAATGACTCTCCTATTTTCTTTTGTTTGACAGGTTGATATCCTAACCCATGCTTGGTTACATGTATTTTGGCGCCCAAAACCGCATCTAGATTTTGCTTCCCTTTTACAAATTTCATTAAGTCCTCAGATTTTTCTTTCAATTCTTTTCAGTTTGTTCCAACTTTTTCTTTGTTTCTAATTGTTCTTCTTGAAGGAATTCAAGAGAATGGCTTAAACAGTCTTTTTCTTTTTGTGTTTCTTGCAATTTCATTTTCAAGCAATCCATCTCTTCATTATGAGTCTTTTCATCAACTTTCATCATTTCTATTTCTTTTGTCAGGAATGCAATTCGTTCATCATTGTTCTTATCATGCACAAGGGAGTTGCATTTCTTTTTTAATGCTTTATTTTCAGATCTATATTCACAAAATTTTTCAAATAGAGTAGTGTATGCTTCCTCCCATTCACTTGCAGTGAAATCATCAAATGAGAAGTTTACCTCGGTGGAGTCATCACTCCTAGCCATTAAGCATTTCACTTCTTCATCATCGGATGTTTCTTGTGCATCTTCATCTTCATCTTCATCACTCCAGGTGGCCAACATTGCTTTGGCTTTCTTGGAGGTGAATTTTTCCTTCTTCAGCTTCTTCTTGAGTTCCGGGCATTCTCCTCTCATGTGCCCTTGTTTCTTGCATTCATAACAAACAATATCAGATTTTTTGTTGGACTCATATTTCTGTGAAAAATTTTTCTTTTGAAAAGGTTTAGAGTTACCTGTGTCTCTCCTTTTGAACTTCAGAAATTTCTTGAATTGTCTAGTGAGCATTGCCATTTCACCATTATCACTCTCACTAGATGTTTCTTGCTCATCACTATCTTGTTGAATGGATTTCTTGGAGCTTGTTGATGTTTTGTTGGATGCTTTTAGAGCAATTGACTTCCTAGGATTTTCTTCTAATTCTTTTCTTTTGATGTTGATTTCATATGTCATTAAGGAGCCAATTAGTTCATCCAATTTCATTTTGGAAAGGTCTTTGGAATCCTCAATGACAGTGGCCTTAGTATTCCAAGATGAAGTAAGAGATCGAAGTATCTTTCTTACTAAGTCACTTTCAGAGTATTCCTTCTTAAGACCTTTTAGCCCGTTAACTATTAGCATGAATCTTGCAAACATGTCTGATATGTTTTCATCAGTTTTCATCTTGAACATTTCATATTCAGACACTAACATGCTAACTTTAGTTTCCCTTACCTCGGACGTACCTTCGTAAATGAGTTCAAGTTTGTCCCACATCTCTTTTGCTGTTGAGCATGTGGAGACTCTTGAGAACTCCTTTGGATGCACCGCACATTGCATCATGTTTAGTGCGCTCCAGTTGAGAGTTCCTTTAGCTATTTGGTCTTTCGTCCAGGTGTCTTCGTCCTCGGGCAACACATATGGTCCCTTGCTGACTATCTTCCACAGCTCGTAATTTTGAGCTCTCAAAAATACCTGCATACGTTTTTCCAATAAGGATAGTCAGTGCCATCAAAATAGGGTGGCCTGGTTACTGAATGTCCCTCGGCCATATACCCTTTGCTAGAATCCATAAGATCGAAAATCTCCTGATCGCTAGATCAAATTACGAAAACTGTAAATCGGAGAAACCCGCTCTGATACCAATTGAAGGGTTATGCGGAATAACACGATATGGTAATCTAAAGGGGGGGGGGGTTGAATAGATTACGGCAAATTCTAATTACTGATGGCTTCTTTTCGGTGCTACAGCAATCTTAATGAAACTTGATTAGAATTTGATTGAGATTAAGAAGCTTGAGTTGATATATTGAGAACAGGGTATCAAACGTGCGTATGAACACCGTGCCTACCAATCATCTATCGCAAAACGCGAACAAACCACAGAACACGATGATTTAAGGTGGTTCGGAGTACACAACTCGTGTATCCTACATCCACCGTCCACACACACACGCAGAAACGACTGCTTATGAGCGAGTTCAACACAACAACTCAACCACACACACGTTGTCTGATGAACCACGATCAGAACAACCACAAATTCGTGAATCAAGCACAAGGATGCTCGAAACACAACCACACACACACACGATGGAATGGAAATTGTGAAATGGAGAAGAATAGAGTTGGGGAACAAATCCAGTTGGAATTCTTCTCGTGGATCGTCCAAACGCTCTTCAAACTTCGATTGGATGTAGATTGATCGATGTAGAAGGTTGAATTGATGACGATCCGGCTTCAATTTCGCATGGATGGTGATTCCACAACGATCTGGGCAGAAAGTTGAAGCAGAGCAGCAATTTGGGGCTTTTCCTCTTGGTCCCTTGGAGGCTCTTGGTTGGGAGGCTGCTCTCTGCGAATTTGGCTCCAAAAGG
Organism: Colocasia esculenta; assembly: GCA_014218235.1. NCBI lineage: Eukaryota > Viridiplantae > Streptophyta > Magnoliopsida > Alismatales > Araceae > Colocasia > Colocasia esculenta. Next base: position 30,314,244 of record CM024757.1, on the reverse strand, counting down.
ATGCTTATATAGTGTTAGGTAAAGGTGGGGGTCGTGGAGGAAGGAAACACCTAAGTGGGGCCGGATTTGGAAACTCTAAATCTCATGTTTCCATCATCTGTCGACAGGTGCACTTGCATCTGTCGACAGGCGCACTCAGGCTGAGAACTGGGTTTCAGAAATCTGGATTTCTGAGTGTATCTGTCGACAGGTGCACTCAGGAATAGAAACAGAGTTCTGTCCTGGGTTGACTGTGTGAATCTGTCGACAGGTACATTGCATCTGTCGACAGGTGCACTCAGAGATGCAAACCTGAGTTCTGTCTTGGAATGACTGTGTGAATCTGTCGACAGGTACATTGCATCTGTCGACAGATACACCTCTTTGACAGTTTTTGTGCTATTTGCTCATCTCTTCAATCCCACTTCAATGCTCCATCTTTCATGCTTGTGCACCTACATGCAAATACATTGTATGATTTAGCAATGTTTAACTCAATCACTTTCATGGTGTTTTTCATGTTAGTTAGCACATCAATTTTGCATTAAATCAATGTTCAAGGATATTAATGTGATCATCAAAAACATGATATATGGAAAACCCAACAATCTCCCCCTTTTTGATGATGACAAAAACATTCAATTGATGCATATATTGATGTTCTCCCCCTTTTTGACAACATACAAAAAGTCAAGTCATGCACATTAGGAGACAAATAAACATGAACTGTGAGTTTTCATTGATTGATCATTTAAATTTCACAGTACAATTGACAATCATTACATGACTCAATAAAAATCAAAAGAAAGGGAAATAACATGAACAAGCAAAAGATGACTGGACAAGTGAGACTAATTCCCAGCTAAGACTCTTAATGACCTCTAATGACCCTGAGACCCTCTATTCATTGTCATGTCCAGTAGGTGGAGGATGACGGGATCCATCTCTCTCGGAGTAGAGGTAGTCAAGCCGGTCTCGGATATGCACATGAGACTCATCTAGAGAGTTGAGGCGAGCATCCACTTGATCAAATCTGGAATTCATCTGAGCAAGACCTGAGATCATTTCTTGATGCATTTGTGCCAAGTAATCACGAAGGGATTGTTCCTCAGGCACAGGTACATCAGCAAATTCTTGAGCTTGATCAGGCATTTGTTCATCCTGAGAGTCTTCATCACTGCCTTCATTAGCGTCATTGGCTTCATTGTCTTCTTCATTGGATGACTCTTCAGCTCCTTGGTGTTCCTTTCCTTTGAGAGTCCTTGAGACTATACCATCTACAATCTTGTAGCCCATTCGGTTGGCAGCAGTGAGGTCAAAAGCGCTTTTTTTCTTTTTGTCTCTTTTTGATTTTTTTGTTATTTTGAATAGGAAAATAAGTAACATGTTAGTATATGTACATGGTACCACTATTTTTTTTTGAATTTTGATTTTCTGATTTTTTAAAATCAAAATGAGAGGAAAAAATGTACATGATGAGATATATACATGAAGAGACTCTCTTTTCTCATTTTCTATTTTTTTGGATTTTTTCGGACCCTAAGACACATATTCATCACATGTCAAAGCATAGGGTTCATATGATCTACTTAACCACGGAGGTCATGAATAAGGAGGATCGTGCATGAAATCTTTGACGTTGGAAACTGCCCCTAGCCTTCTTGATATTTTCCACTGTGGAAGGTCTTATAAGGTCAAATTTTCCCCTAGAGGAGGAATTGGAAGAAATAAGTAGGAAGTCATGTAAGGATTTGGTTCAAACCACTTTTTTTTTTCCAAACCAACATCTCACACTTAAAAGAATTGGTCAACAACTATTTTTAGGGGTGTCTTTCATTTTATTTCATTTCTGGGGTGGAGGTACGTACTATTTACTACCTCCTTGGTTTGGACAGCCTTTTTTCTGGGTACGTACTTTTTGCTACCCTTTTTGACCTTCTTGGATTTTCTTTGCCCCCTTTGGCTTGATTTGTTATTTTGCCTTTGTTGATTACCCCTTTTGTGGTGACCTTGTCTCTTAAGTGAGAGTGGGTGGTCCCCTACTCATGGCTTGCCCCTTTTCTAGACTTAACTGAGTGAGAAGAGAATAGGGGATGCACATTGACTAGATTAGACCGCCCGAGTGTACTTGTGATTTTCCAGCTAAAGGACAACTTTTCAACATCGTGTAGTGTGCAAAGAGACCCTGTCTTACCGATGGCCAAGTGGGGAAGCAGAGTGTTAGACCCACGCCATTGACAAGTAATGAATGACAGACCTGACTGACTGACGGACTAGGAGTAGAACTTCTTGAGGTAGAATGCATTCCAAGGATGTGATAACTCAACTCCTTCGAAGTCCACTAACCTATAAGCATTTTCCGAGTATGCCTCTTTGACAACGAACGGACCTTCCCAATTTTCTTGCAATTTGCTCCCGGGACCTGGTGCCTTTATGATTTTACACTTTAGGACCATTTCACCCACTTCAAAATTTCTCTCAAGCACTCTTTTAGCATAAAAACATGCAATTCTTTGGCGATAGACTTGAGCATGGTCAGCCGCTATCATCTGCCTTTCGTCTAAGAGTTTAAGTTGTGCTAATAAAGCCTCCCGTCGTTGACCGGGGTCAAGATCGGAATCCAATTGAACTCTAAGTGAAGGGACGAAGATCTCATATCGGAGTATCGCATCTGATCCGTATGTCAAAGCATAGGGGGTTTGCCCCGTAGGAGTTCGGATCGAGGTGCGGTAAGCCCAAAGAGCTTCAACTAAACGGTCTGGCCAGTCAGCATTGTTATGAGATTTGCAAGTTTTCTTTATAATTTTGATGAGAGTCTTATTAGTGGCTTCTGCTTGTCCATTACCTTGTGGATAATATGGGGATGAATGATGCAAATTAATACCATATTTACCACACATGTCGCGAAGCTCCTGCGAAGTGAATTGAGGTCCATTGTCGGTGACGATGTTCCGAGGCACGCTGAACCTTGCAAGAATGTTGCGCTTGATGAACTTGACCACTGTCGAAGCTTTGACCTCTACGAACGCTTCTGCTTCAGCCCACTTTGTGAAGTACTCTGTGGCGGTTAAGATGAAGGAGTTCTTACGGATTTCTTCGGTTCTGTCCGTGAGTGGACCGACCACATCAAATTCCCACATGGCGAAAGGCCATGGAGCGATGAGGGGGTGAAGAGAAGAGGAAGGAGCATGGATTTTGTCACCATGTAATTGGCATTTAGCACAATGATGGACAAAGTGATGGCAATCTTCTTCCATGGTGGGCCAGTAATAGTGTCTTAGCAATTTCTGAGCGATTGCTCTACCATTGACATGGCCACCACATTCACTGGAGTGAGCGGCTTCAACAACATTTTGGGACTCAATTTCATCAAGGCAACGAAGATAGACCCCACTGAGAGATTTTTTGTAAAGAACACCACCAATGACCTTGTAACGTTCCGAGGCGCGGTGAATAGCCCGTCTATCGGAAGAGGTGGCATAATCGGGGAAGGATCCATCTTTGAGATAGTTCTCAATATCAAAGTACCAAGGCTGGCCATCTTCGAGGTCAATTTCGAGCTCTTTTGAGAGTGCATGGACCTGAAGGGAGGGAGACTTGAGTTGAGAGAACCAAGGATCAACATGAGAAGGGACTTTTAACCTTTGAACAGAGATGGTTTCAGAAGATGTTCCCAAAGGAATAGGAATAGAAGAAGCTAAGGAGGTGAGTGAATCTTCCAGAATGTTTTGAGCCCTAGGAGTGTGGACTAGGGTGAGCTTCCTGAACTGCTGGACTACCTTTCCTACCAATTCTTGGTATGGTTTCAACTTGGGATCCCGGGTCTGGTACTTGCTAAGAGATTGACGGAGTATCAACTGTGAATCACTAATAATCCTTAACTCCTTTACTGCTAGCAACAATGCCATCTTCAGCCCGACTAGGAGTGCCTCATACTCGGCCACATTGTTCGTGGCACGGAAGGTTAATTAGTAGGCGTGCAGAATGACTACCCCTTCCGGTGAGAGGAGGACTGCCCCTATTCCACACCCTTTGGAGTTGAGAGCCTCATTGAAGTAAATATCCATGAAGGTTCACCATCGATAATGGCCCCTAACTCTTCATCCGGAAAACTTTCATCGACAGGAGAGTATGAAGGTAAGGGGTGGTGGGCCAAATGGTCGGCAATAGCATGCCCTTTGATTGACTTTTGGTTGACGTAGGTGATATCAAATTGATTGAGGAAACTTTGTCATCTCATCAACCGCTCGGTCAGGATGGGCTTCTCAAGCAAGTACCGAATTGGGTCCATACGCGCCAGAAGTTTCACCTCATGAGCTAGGAAATAGTGTTTTAACTTCTGGGCAACCCAGACGACAGCCGCACTTGTTCTTTCCATGGCAGTGTACTTTTTCTTAGCCTCATTGAACAACTTTGATAGATAGTATACCGCCCTCTCCTTATTCTCATCATCATATTGGGCCAAGACTGCTCCAGTTGAATCTTCAATAGTTGACACATAGAGCAGTAAAGGCCGACCCGGGACCGGAGGAGCGAGAACAGGGGGATTAAATAAATAACTCTTCAATTCTTCAAAGGTCTTTTGACACTTATCGTTCCAATCAAACTTAGCCTCACCTCTAAGCATCTCATAGAATGGCTTACAACGGATTGAATGCTAGGAGATGAACCTCCTAATGAACTGAAGTCTGCCAATTAGCCCTCTAACTTCTCTGATATTCCTAGGAGGAGGCATGTCGATTATTACTTTGGCCTTGTTGGGGTCAATCTCTATTCCCTGCTTGCTTACTATGAACCCAAGCAATTTCCCCGAAGAGACTCCAAAGACCTCCATGTGCACATGCATCATGTCATGAAAAATTGCCATCATCGCCCTTTGATAAGTTGCTCCCGCATTCTTTAATCCGAAGTGTATGACAACATAACAATAGGTCCCCCAAGGCATTGTGAAAGAAGTTTTCTCCTGGTCTTCCTCCGCCAGACGGATTTGGTTATATCCAGAGAAACCATCCATGAATGACAATGTCTCAAAGCCGGCAGTATTGTCCATTAGGACATCTATGTGTGGAAGAGGGAAATCGTCCTTTGGGCAAGCACGATTAAGGTTACGGAAATCTATGCAGATACTAACCTTACCGTCCTTCTTCATCACAGGGACGATATTAGCTACCCATTGTGGATAAAGCACAACCCGCATGAATTTGGCTTTGTGCAATTTGTCAATCTCCTCTTTGATCTTGAGTGCGAGCGTGGGATGTAGCCTCCTTAGCTTTTGTTTAACGGCTTTTGTGTCGGCTTTTAGGACTAACCGGTGTTCGACCAAAGAGGTTTCAAGTCCCGGCGTGTCCTCATAGGACCAAGCAAAACCGTCGAAGAATTCTTTAAGGATAGCTACAAGGGCTTCTTCTTCTTCAACATACAAGTTGGCACTAACCAAGACTATCTTCGGGGATTCTTCAGTGCCAAGATTGACCTCTTTGGTCGGTTCGTCCGCAGCCATGGTTGGCTCGTCGAACCTCTTTGTGCCATCCACATAGGAGCTCACTGGGTCCTCTTCTTCTGACCCAAGATCTCCCAGCTCGCCCTTCTCATCGAAATCTAGCAGATAGACTCCTAAACCATCATCTACAGAGTCACCTTCTTCAAAATTAGCCTCTACAAGGGCAGGCTCCTCAAGAAATTCTGGGACTTGACTTAACTTAACACATTTCTCAGCCAAGGCCATGACATAACGGGCAGGAACTTGCCTACCCATCTCCTTACGAATACATGGCTAAGAGGAACTAGACTCTTCTAAACTTAGACTTGATTCTAGACTAGACTCTAAACCCGAATCTAAACTAGAACCTAGACCACTATGTACAGGACTGCCATGTACAAAACTATGTACAGGGGAAGTGCCCCCAGAGGGGCAGCAGCGGGAATTTAGGCTGGAAAGCGTTGGCCCCTGGCCGAGCGAAAGAGATTCCAGAGAGGAAGGGTGCTCGATGGAAACCTCGCACTCCCACCTTTCAAAATTGGCATTGTTTTTTTTTTGGAGTCAAGGCTCAAAACCATGAGTTGTTGACTTAACGATACACTGATTGGCCAAGTGAGGGATGGAGGAAGGATAGGGGAAGAAAAAAGAGAGGAAGAAGTGGATGGAGGAGGAGAGTGAGGTGCCGGGCACATCTTAGTGGGGGGAGATTGTGAAAGAGATGAAGGAGATGGGGGTGATGAGGAGGGGAAATCTGAACCAACGAGCAAGAGAAGGCCAAAGTCATCGCAGACTTTCTCAACCTCGACAATTTCCTCTCCTTCTCCTTCGCTTTCAGAGTCGGACAACTCTTCTACCATAGGTTCCCGAGTTCCTGGTTGGAGGGGTCCCTGAATGAAATGCTCCATCAGGGTCCAAGTAAGGGGTTGATAGGGGACGAAAGGATCCGGATGAATGGGGTCTAGATGAAACCTAAACCAGCCCTATCTAGCAACCTTCTCGTCTGCACACTACGGATAGGACTCTGCTCGCTCCTACCTAATCCTCGGCCATGTATGTAGCCGATCTTGGCCATCACTTCCCAACCTTTCCCTTGGGGACATGGGACATGCTTGAGTTCTTCACACGGAAAGGGAGGTTGGTTGAGATCACAGGGTAAGGGGAAGTCAAAGATGGACATGACTGGATTCTTCTCCTTGTCCAAAATGAACAAATGTGGCATCTGCTCTGAAGTGATAGAGTTGAGAGTTTCCAAGGTAGGAATGCTCTTGATTTTGATAACCCTCCCATTAAATGGGAATTTGAAACATTGGTGGGCGGTAGAAGGGACCCCTAGGGTTTGCTCTAGCCAAGGACGACCAACGATGGCCTTTAAGTCGGGTCGACATCTAAAACTAGAAACATAGAGGACATAATAACGGGTCCTATCTCGAGCTGAAGAGCTATCTTACCTTTGGCAACCCTTTTGGAATTGTCGTAGGCAGAAATAGTGGAGCAGATTTTCTCCAGATTGTCCTTGCCCAAGCCCAATTGCTTGAGGGTCTTCATCGGACACACATTGATGGATGCCCCAGTGTCAATGAGGGTGGAGTCCACCGAAACCCGTTGAGGTTAATGGTAAGACAGAGAGGAAGTGAATGATACTCAGGAGCAGCAAGATCTTTGTCTGAGAAGGAGATTGATGGTCCGTGGGTGAGGGAGGGGATAGCATTAGTGACCCACCGGGAGGAAGGTCATCGTTGACCATGATTTTCTGGAGGAATTGGAGGAGGGTGGACTAATGAGACGGCGATCTCCGAATCAATTCCAAAATAGACACCCTCGCGGGAGTCTTATCTAAGTGTTGCAGAATATCATATTCGGTGCCGGCAGGTGGTGGAGGTCCACTATCCTCCTCATCTTGAGATGGTCGTGGGAGAGGAGGAACAATCCGGTTCTTGAGCGTGACATGAACATCTTCTTGAGCCTTAGGGAGAATGAGCTGGAGAGGTCTGGTTCCGGGAGTAGATGACTCAAAGACAGGGGAAACAAGAATGGAAGGGCAGGCCTCCTGACGTATGGGTCGGATAAGAACTAAAGGCCGCTCTTCTAAATGGAATCTATGGTGGTGGAGGTATCTTCAGACTCTACGGAGGGACACGAGTACCACTCCTCAAAACCTTCTACCCCCATTGTTGCTTTCTCCTCACTACCCGGGGTTCCGAATGTGTCATGGTGTGGACATTTTCCCGGGACTTAGAGGAGGAGGGATTGTTGCTTTGGTAGTTGGGGAGAGGGTTTTTGGAAAATTCCCAGATCCTTCTTGGTGTATCTAGACTTGGCTATGGCTACCTTAACATCCTCCCAGTTGATCCTACCCTGATCGTTCATGTCATACACCCAGTCACGGAAGGTGAACCAGTGTGGAGTTCGTGACCATGGGCCCTATGATAAGGACAATATTTTGAGGTGTCCACCCTCGGATTGATGCTTTCCCTTTGTGGGGGGAGCCGGATAGCATCACAGGACATGAGGGCGAAGAATACATCCTCGAGGGTCTCAGGGAGAGGAGGGTAGTGAGACCTTTTAGGACCGGGCCGGGTGTAGCCAGAAGGAGGAGGAACAGCAGAATAAGGCTTGGAGGGGTGTGACGGGAACTGGTGAGGATTAGAAGGAGGGTTGGGAGGAGGATTGGAGGACTTGTTGGGAGGCCTCAATGGCTGACTACAAGCACTAACAGACTCGTTGACGATCACCCCCTCGGTGGTAGGTGCCGCAGGGGCCTTACGTCCTTTGGGCTTCCCTTCGAAGAAATGTGGGAGAGAGGAGTTCTTGATTTGATTCTGAACCACCCTAACTCGATTATAAAGATGTGCAAAGGAGGGGAACTCACTTAGCATCAAAATGGATTTGAGCTGAGAAGTGGTGTTGTTGACAATCATAATGATGGCTTGAGACTCCGGGATGGTGACATCAGCTCTCGAAGCCATGAATTTCCAATGGTTGGCAAAAGTAACAAAGTCTTCGTTCGGCCTCATCTTCTCTGCCACCAAGTCGAAAAGTGTAGGGACTTGAGTGGCCATGTAGGAGAAATGGGAGATGAAGAGTTCGGAGACTATGTCGAAATTAATAAGATCCGATGCGGGTAAGGAGGTGAACCACCTAAAAGCTTCCCCTTCTAACGACTGTTGGAAGAGGTGAACTAAGAGGACCCGATCGTAGAGCCACCGATGGGAATCCATGGTAAAGCCAGCGAGGTGATATTAAGGGTTGGAGGTCCCGTCATACTTGCGGTATTTCAGGGCCTTGAAATCCGGGGGAAAGTAGGCGTTGGGAAGCTTGCAGTAGTTCTGAAGGGAATGAGGCTTAGAAAGAGATAGAGATTCAGCCAAGAGCTTCCTAATAAGACCCTCCATCTCCGACCGAGAAATGGATTCGGATTGAGCGGGGGGTGTGGGCTGAACATTGGGTGGATAGGAGAAAGGAGGAGTTGGGAAAGGAGTAGGTAAAGGAGTGGGAGGATTCGGAGTGGAAATGGGGACGGGGGAGATGGGAACTCGTGAAGGAGTGACGGGCCTAGGAGCGGGCCTAGATGAAGAAGCATGGAAAGGAGAAGAGGATGGAGGGGAAGGAGAGGCCGCTGCCCGGACAGTATGGTTAGAAATCATAGAAATGATGTCCTCGGGCGAATAGGGAGAGGAGATTGGAGAATTCCGGGTCTTCCTGAGCATCTTGAGCATATGTAGGGTTGACCCTCAAACTCACGCTATCCTCATTATCACCTTGAAAAGAGGATTGAACCGATTCCTCGGGCTGAACATTTGTGTCAACCATACCAACAAACTCATCATTAATGTTGTCATCATACTCGAATGCCGGATTGTTAGTCATGGTGGAGTTCAACCAAGAGTCCATTAACAAACACAACCTACTAATTTTAGAATGGTAAAGTTGATTAACTTCACTGTTTTTAGGAGAAATTTGGGTTTCTACCAAACAATGTTGTCAAGCAACGCCCCCAAAATTTTAGAATTTGAGATCGTGTGTTAACTTAACTTGACAAGGCCGGTTCTCTCAAAACTTACTAAAACCCGGGTGAATAGGTGAACTAAATAGGGAGGGAAAAGGTCCTCATGCCCCGTACCATGAGGGAATCCATGGAACTTAGGGACTTATGGAGTTCTTCTGAAGCCAACCCGATTTACCCGAGAGGGAATCCCCGGATAAAAGGTTGCGACTCAAGAATAGGCTATCCTAGAATGTGTGGGGAGGCTAGAACAGAGGAGGAAAAGGGACCCATAGTGGCCGAGGACCGTTAGTAAACAAACAGGAAGCAAACAGAAAGTAAAATAGATAAAACAGTCAAAAATAGGTTTATGTGAAATAAACGGCAAGAACATGGACACACAGTTCACCAGAAACAGATAGACGACATGATCGACTGACGCTGACAGGGAGTAGACGACAACATATATGGACGTTAAAAGAAGATAAACGGCAGGAAGGGTGGACGCTTACCTGGGTCGATGGCAGGATTGCTTGCCGTTTACCTGGGTGCAGACTAAGACCGTGGCAGCACTGTTTGTCCCACCGTGATCGCTAGAAAAGAGATGTGGACGCCCCGTTCCTCGCACTCCCGCTGCCGATGCCGACTCTTGGAGTTCACGAACATTGCCGCTCCCTCGTTGGCGTTGAAAGGTTGCTGGTTGTCTTCTTTGACTCTCCATTTGACCATGTTGACCAGGAAAAGAAGGAGAGAACCAACAGATTGAATGGAGAGACGTGATCGCCAGGACCTTACCTATGCCCAAGGAGGTTGATTGGTCGCGTTGATCACGTGCCTCGCGCAGCAGACTATGGTGAGGTTCTAACTTTCCTCTCTTTGACCGGCCAAAGCGAAGAAGCTCCACGGTTTTCTTCAGAAGGTTCCTGCCACAAAAGAAAGACTCTATTAGACTCTAAGGCGTGCAGTGAATGTTCAAAACGAAATGGGAAAGACCCAAAAAGAGAGTCTCGTACCGGTTGCGGACTTGAGAAGAGGGGTGGCTAGGTGCTATGACCACCCTTCTTCCCTCCGTTTTGGTTGGGAAACCCTTTATAGGTGTGTAGGAGGGTGCCCTACGTGCCTAGGGTGTGTTTGTGTGTAGTGTGTTGCATGCAAAGCTAAGGAGAGGAAGAGAAAGAGGAAGAGTGGAGGGAGATGATCCTCATTTGTGGTCGTTGATGACTGCTTTGTGGGCTTCTCCAGCACTTGGTGAAGCCTCCTAGACGCTTCCAAAGGTTGAGAAGAAGTAGATAAGGCAAAGGTGGAAGCTCTCTATTTTCTCTCTCTTCTCTCAAGGCAATATGGCATGGACGTCCAGCCTCTCTCCTCCTTACTTAGAAGGCCTAAGGGTGAGTTATATAGACAGTAGGGTCGGCGTTCAGAAGCTTTGGATGCCCAAGTGTGAAGAAACACACTTGTACAAGTGGCAATCCATGTATTAAAGCTCCAACCAATGAGGAGAGGCCAAGTAGGATTTTTACTGGGTCAATGGGGTGCCAAGGTGGCCCATATGCCCGTTGGGAACGGCTACAAGCGTTGCATGGCCGAGAGAATGGCGCTAGTGGGCTAGATTCTCGGAGTTGTTGTGCAGACCAAGTAAACCAAGTTGACGTTCAATGATGTCGTCGCCAACCCCATGCAGACATGCATATAGGTGGCTGCCAATGTATGTTGACGTCCAGGGGGCTTGCCGCCAACCAGCAGTCAGCGGCAGTCGATGCTGTTGTCTACATGGGATCCGAGGCAAGTTAACAAATGGTCAAACGGGCCATGGAACCAAGTGGGGATGGTCCAAATCTCGCATCTACAAGATTATGATATAGCACGATAGAGGGAGGGGACTGACTCGATCTACCTAGACAAAGATGCATGCACCGCCCCTAAGCAATTAGGGGAGATGATACTAACCAAACAAATTCTAGACTCTATCACAAACAAGAAGGGACTGTGAGATGAGAAGGGATGCACTGAATAAGCACTCAAGTTATCATGATTAGCGTCCAAATTTTAGAGTTTGCACTTAACTTTAAATGGATTGATTAATGTAATATCACTTGGTCAAGTGGGACCCCAATAGGTATGAACTCAAGTCCTTCGGTGTGACTAAGGGTGGCACATAATTCACACGTGGGGATGGCCCAAACTAAGGGTACAACAGGTACAACCTGCCCGACGAACCGCAACATGTGTATGGTCAAGGGGGCTTACGGAGGTCCTCGGGAGGCAGCCCTAGTCAGCCTACGAGTGCTCGGGTAACGTCTCGGCGGCCAAATACGCTGCGACCCTATCGTGACCGGCAACCCAGCCGCGATATCAACCGAGTCCTGAGAACTGTAGTCACACGCAAACAAATGACAAACAGACCAACCTAACAAACAATATAAGTATGAAATCGCCAGAATAACACAGCAAAGATCATGGATCAGACAGAAACAGACACATGGATCAAAATCATTAACAACTAATGCATACATGAAGACGTGACAGCTAACCACGACATGACCTTATCACGGCCCCACGATCCACTGCAATAGAGCCAGAAAACTAACATTAACAAAAAAGGAAAAATCAGAACCCTAGCAGGATTCTAACACTCAGGAACGCGAGAGTACATGGCAGAAAGGCATGGAAGAGACATAGATGGATCCACAGAAAAGAAATAAGGTGGACAGAAGGGGAGAGGCTCATACCTTTGTCGCGCCGGCCACCTTAGATGCGACGAGATCGCGACGACGCGATACGCCATGTCTCCGACAAAGAACAGAAGTGCCAAAAACAAAACAAAATACACCTAACAGGGTTCTAAGAAGGCATTTAAACAATCAAATATGGCAGGAAAATAGGCTAAAAAATCACGAGGCTAGCACTGAAGGTCCCACCCTGATAGCCAAAAGGTGTAATCACGGGGATTGTACCCCCCAAAACACGCAAACATGTATTCAATATAAGGGCATGGAAAAGAGGATGTGATCGCCACCTAACTAGTTGCCTAGTGATAGGGACTAAACAGGCTAACTAAGCTAGGAAAAGGAAAGAGGACAGAAGGACTTACTGATATCGCGACGAGGGACCCCGCCGCGATGGAGCTGATGTCACGACGCCCGCGCACAGCGCGTCTTACTGTCGCATCGCTCCCGTCCGTCGCGTCCTCTACAGTGTGGGAGAAAAGTGAGGGGACCTTCGTCCTTCCTCCAGCCGGCCAGAGGACAAGAGCTCCTCGTGAAACTTCGCTTGGGTGCCTGTCAAAACAATGAAAAACAATGAAAGAAACCCTGTTAGAACGAGTTAAGCATAGTATCCATTCAAAAATGAAAAGAACGAGGGAGCATGGGGGGAACGAACCTGGGGGTGGTTTTTAAACCCCTAGGGTGATGGGAAAACGTGGGAAAGGAAGGAAATGCAACCTATCTAAAAAGGAAAATAATATGCATGAAGAAAAGAGGAGAAGGGAAAGAGAGAAAGAGCCCCATGTGGGGTGACTCCCTGGCATGAAATGGCGTCCTTAGGTTCTTCAGAAGCTACGAACAAAGATGGAGTCACCCTCCTCACACACCATGCTCCATAGATAGGCAAATGAGCATGACTTGAGGTGGAGAGTGTGAGGAAAAGAGAGGAAAAAGGAGGGCTGCGAGGTTAAGTCCAGACCACCAAAAATTTCGGCAGCCCTTCGGGGTAAAAATGGGGCTATCCTCGCTCTGAAAGGGGTGGCCTTGCTTATATAGACCAAGAAGAGATAAAATCCCATTTTTCATTATAATTACCCAAGTAAAAGCATAAATGCCATTAAAATTCATGGGTGAGAGTCCAAAGGGAGCTTCAAGAAGTCCTTCAACCTCTAGATGCGCTCAGGTGGGTTGGGAGGTTGCAAGGGATGAGGATAAGGCCATGAGAGGATAAATAGGAGGTGGTTGTGGAGGCCAACGTATGCGGCTGTTGTCACGACAGGTCGTAGGGGCGCGACAAGGACTAACGCGACGACCAGGCAGGGAGCGACAGCACAGCCACGTGCATGGATATGCATGGGCTGTCGCAACGGCCAAAAGGGACGCAACAAGGGTAACGCAGTGCCCCGACCCGTCATGTTAATGAAAACAATTATTCTTGAATTTTGGGCCAATCAAATGGGAGAATAATGGTCATTAAGGCTCAAGGACTCTTTTAAAAGATAATTGATGGGATTTTAAGAAAATTAGGCTCTTAATGGGCTCAACACAAGGCTAATGGTGGGCTCAAAGTGAGTGACCAACTTGGGGCTTGCTTAGATAACAAGAAATGTAGTTCAACTTGTAGGCCAGAATCGGGTGTCTACAGTCGGATTATGTCTCTGGCTGCAAGAGTCGAATACATTATTTCAACATGAGTCAGATTATGTCTCCGACTACAAGAGTCGCAGTTTTGGGACTTAGAAAAATTCACAGTGAAGATTCAACATACAATTTATACATGAAATATTTCACAACAATTTCTTAATACATGATTCAAGTATGAATACATCTTAGCAATTTAATCAGGATTACACATACCTATTTCTCTTCTAATAGATGTAAATCTATCTTTAAGAAGAGGTTTAGTAAAGATATCAGCAAGTTGATTTTCTATAGAAAAAAATCAAGTAAAATATCACCATTAGTTACATGGTCCCTGATGAAGTGATGTCTAACCTCAATGTGCTTTGTCCTTGAGTGCTGGATAGGATTTTGGTCAAATTAATTGTGCTTATATTGTCACCAGCATTGGAATTTCTTGAAGTATGTGACCATAGTCTTCCAATTGGTGTTTGATCCACAGAAGTTGAGTACAGTAACTTCCAACTGCAATGTATTCAGCTTCTGTTGTGGATAATGCCACTGAATTTTATTTTCTGGAAGACCAAGAGATCAAGCACCCTGCAAGTATTTGACAAGCACCAATGGTGTTTTTTCTATCTATTTTGCATCCAGCATAGTCAGCATCACTATTGTAACGCCCCTCTTAGACCCAGTACAGTTACACCAACTCACATTGGATCTAGTAGAGGTATTACAGTGGAACGAATCCAACAATTACAATACAGGTTGAAATATACACAAATAACTATTCAATTCCAATGATGATTAACAGACCATGGAATTAAACACTTGTAATCAGCATTTTATTCAAAAGCAAATCTAATGCATAAAAGATAACAATATCCAAAGTTTATCACAATCCAAAGATCAGATGCATAAAAGAAATTACATAAGATTCTCACATACAAATTTCACTCAAAAACTCTCTATATCAACTAAGTCTCCACGTCCTCCCGCTCTGAGTCAGTCTGCACTAACTCCTCCGTATCCTGTGGCTCTCCTGAAATGTTAAGCAAGTATGAGTCTACAAGACCCAGCAAATCACATGGAAGACAGTTCAAGATATTAACAGTATACTAATTTTAAAACATGGTAGTGCATTAGCATTCCATTCATTGATATCATATACTTTCCTTACTATAATTCTAAGGTTCATTGACAATCATTCATTTCATAGTGATTCTAACTATTAAGGAAATAAAACCGTTTCTCATGAAGCATGGAATTACTTATTCATGGAATCTATTCTTTTACATAACAATTTTCATGTAGTAATATTAAACATCAACATGTAATATGAATTTCTTTGAACAAGTTCACATGTAGGAGTGTAAGCATATAACATGTAGTATGTAGCATGTAGAACAAATAGTCATGTAACTTGTAGCATGTAACATGTAGTATGTAGCATGTAGAACAAATAGACATGTAACTTGTAGCATGTAACATGTAGTATGTAGCATGTAGAACAAATAGACATGTAACTTGTAGCATGTAACATGTAGTATGTAGCATGTAGAACAAATAGACATGTAACTTGTAGTCATTTTCATATAGTTGCCAAGACATAGCCCACACTAAATTAGAGATCAGTAGTCATTTATCATTCACTTATCACCTAGGCAATGCGGTGATGAAGTCATGGTATTTGCGCAAAACCGGGGAAAGTCCTTCCCACCTTGACCAGTAGAACAAGTCTACCTCCAGGATTTTAATCCGTTGCCCACGGATTCATTTCTTTACATGTAGGTGAACCATTACCATAGGGGCATCTATGGTGTAGTTCCTTGTAGGAATCTCTAAGATAGCAATGTCTTATTGGCATCAATTTTATAATGCATACACTAACGTATATAATAGATAATGACATTTCATTTCATACTATTTAACATGAGTCAATGCAATATTTCAAAATACAACACTTTCAGTTCTGAAATCCTATTTACTGTACAACAGATTTCTATCATGATACAAATTTTCATTCTTGCATTTTCATGTATTTTTATTCAATTCTATGTGTAATATAATGCTCAGAATTTCATAACAGAACGTGCACATGTCTGAAAATTCTGAAATTTTAACAGAAATTCGAAATCAGTAATTTCAATACACATGTCAATTTTCATAATTTTCTGATTCCTGCAACTATTTTTCATGAAATTAACTCTATTAAATCAACTAACTAACATGGTTTAATATTGAGAAAAACTCATAATTTTCACATGAAATAGACATATCATATCTATTGCAGTAATCTAAACATCAATCAACATGCTTTCTTTTACATCATTGCACTTATCTTATACAATTTAAACCTTCATCATTGTCATGTAATGATGCATGTTCATCAATTTATACATATATAGTTATATGTAAAACCTGCACATTACAGAAATAGACAGTCCATACTATTAACATACTCTATATTACATGGCTGAAACGCATACATTCATAAATTATACATTTACAACCAATTCACTCAGATTTCTGGAAATATACAGTTCTGCTAAACTTGACGTCAATGGTACGACGTTTATTATAGTAGACGTCCACACACGTTGCCGTTAAGTAATTATAGGCGGCGGCACATAGCGCCGTTAACACAGACCGACGGCGGCACATAGCGCCGTTTACATATAAAAAGGACAGAAATACTTATATATTTCGGGATGAACTAAACGGCAGTCGATATTGCCGTTTACATAATATAGGCGGCAATACCCTTGACGTCGAGTTCTAAAACACAGAAAACACAGAAACCTGCATGAAATGACAACGTTTCTAACCCTTCCCGTAGGTTGTTTACATGCTTTAAAAATACGGAAAAATGTTAAATACTTAGTATATCATATCCTAAACTAAATCCCCCATGTAACTTGCCTCAATCCCTCCTAATGGAGTGTCGAATCCGAGCTCGAAGAAGCCCGTCTCGCCAGGGAGACAGTTCTTTCCTCCGTCTTCAAGCAGTCCGAAACCTCCTCCGATGAAGTTCCTCCGCCTGGATGAGCTTTTGGGCACGTAGTCCTATGATTCTCCTCGGTGTAGATGCCTTCAATCCGCACGAACAAGCACCAGATCGCTCTGCAAGTCCCTTCCTCGGCCCTCTTTCTCTCTTCCAGAACCAAGGCAAAAACCCCCTTTCTTTCTGCGAGATCTGGTCTTATAAAGACCTCTCTAGCAAAGGCCAAACCCAACCCTGACCCTCGGATCTAAACGCCTCGGATCAGCTCATTAAAGCCTTCCCGAAACGGCCGTTTTCTTGATCCGGAACGGAAAGCTCAAAAACAGGCAAGTCGACTTAACGTCAATATAGGTTGTCGCTTATCCCAGATATAAACGTCCATCGTTGATGTCGTTTATATTCTTGCCCATAATTAAATAATTCAGAAAATATTAAACGTCAATACCTATCGTCGTTAATATCCTATAAACGGCATGCGATGTTGCCGCTTACAAGCTTCAACGTCCAATGATCTTGACGCCTAGTTCTACACAGAACAGAAATCAATTTATGCAGAAATAACACACAATGAACAGAATATATTCAAAGAAATTCTAGGGTACTACATCCTCTCTCCCTTAAAATAATCTTCGTCCTCGAAGATTGAGTTAAGTTACTCACCGAACAAGGACGGATAAAGCTTCTTCATTCTTTCTTCAAGCTCCCACGTTGCCTCTTCACGTGAGAAGTTCCTCCATAGAACCTTCACAAATGGAATGGACTTTGATCTTAATTCTTGCACCTTCCTGTCCAGAATCTCCACAGGTTGCTCAGCATAAGACAAATCTGACTGCAACTGAATCGGCTCATAACCGATCATATGGGCCGGATCTCTAACATACTGCCTCAACATGGAAACATGAAATACTGGATGCACCGCTGCTAAAGATGGTGGCAAAGCTAACTGGTATGCCACATTCCCGATCTTCTTCAGAATTTCAAAGGGTCCAATGAATCTCGGATTCAGCTTACCCCTTTTTCCGAATCTTACTACACCTCTGGTTGGCGAAACCTTAAGGAAAACATGGTCTCCAACCTCGAATGCCAAATCCTTTCTTCTTGCATCTGCATAACTCTTTTGACGATCCTGAGCCGCTTTTATTCTCTGCACAATCATCTGAATCTTTGCTGAAGTTTCTTGCACTACTTCAGGTCCAACCAGATGTCGATCTCCTGACTCCTCCCAACACAATGGGGATCTACAGGGTCTTCCGTACAAAGCTTCAAAAGGTGCCATACCTATGCTCGAATGGAAACTGTTATTATAAGCAAATTCCACAAGAGATAGATGGCGCTCCCAATCCCCTTTCCATTCTAAAACACAAGCTCGAAGCATATCTTCCAACGTCTGAATAGTCCTCTCGGACTGTCCATCCGTTTGCGGATGAAATGCCGAACTCAACTTCAACTGACTGCCAAAAGCCTGCTGCAAACTCTGCCAAAACCTGGAAGTGAATCTCGGATCACGATCTGAGATAATCGACTTCGGAATCCCATGCAGCTTCACAATATTATCAATGTACAGCCTGGCCAAGCTCTCAACAGACTGCTTCTTCTTCATGGCAAGGAAATGAGCACTCTTCGAAAATCTATCAACGATCACCCAAATGGAATCATTTCCTCTAGCCGATCTAGGCAATCCGGATACAAAGTCCATGGTCACTTGCTCCCACTTCCACTGAGGGATATCTAGCCTCTGCATCAAACCTGAAGGTCGCTGACGTTCTGCCTTCACCTGCTGACAAACCAGACACTTCGCCACAACATCAGCTACATCTCGCTTCATGCCAGACCACCAGAAAGAACGCTTCAGATCCTTATACATCTTCCCACTGCCTGGATGAATAGAGAACTGGGATCTATGAGCCTCCTCTAAAATTTCCTTTCTCAGATCAACATTATTAGGGACACAAACCCTAAAATTCAACCGAATTACATCATCTTCATCTCTGGTAACTCCACTCTTTCCAACCAACTCCTGCAACAACGGATCATCTTTCTGCAACGCAATGACCCGATCAAGAATAGATGATCTCAAAGACAACTGTGCCATGAACGATTTACACAATTGAGGTTCTAGGACAGCTAAAGAACTTGAGACGTCATCTAGCATCTTCCAGTCTTGCCTCATCATCTGTCTTTTCCTGCTCAACGCATCTGCCACTACATTGGCCTTCCTGGATGGTAAGACAGATCAAAATCATAGTCTTTCATGAATTCTATCCACCTCCGCTGCCTCAGATTCAACTCCTTCTGCGAGAACAGGTATTTGAGACTCTTGTGGTCTGAGAAGAGCTCAAATCTAACTCCATATAGATAGTGCCTCCAAATTTTCAAAGCATAGACCACAGCTGCTAACTCCAAATCATGGGTCGGGTAGTTGCGCTCATGCTCCTTAAGTTGCCTAGAAGCATACGCCACAACTCGACCATCCTGCATCAGAACACAACCAAGCCCAATCTTCGAAGCATCTGTGTAGATAGAGAAAGAATCTACATCATTGGGCAAAACAAGCACTGGAGCTGAGGTCAAACGAGCCTTTAATTCCTGGAACGCCCTTTCACAAGCCTCTGACCACTCAAACTTGACTCCTTTCCTTGTCAACCTCGTCAAAGTCGCCGCAATAGATGAAAATCCTTCGATGAATCTCCTATAGTAGCCAGCCAAACCGAGAAAACTCCTGATGTCAGCTGAAGATCTCGGTGTTTCCCAATCAAGAACAGCTTCCACCTTAGCTGGATCTACAGACACGCCTTCTCCAGATATAACATGACCCAAGAAATGGACTTCTTTCATCCAGAAGTTGCACTTGCTGAATTTAGCATACAGCTTATGCTCCCTCAGGATACTCAACACAATCTTCAGATGCTCTCTATGAGACTCTTCATCGGGCGAATAAATCAACACATCATCAATGAAGACTACCACAAAAGAATCCAGATACTGCCGAAAAACTCTATTCATCAAATCCATGAAAACTGCTGGAGCATTTGTCAAACCAAAGGGTAAGACAAGGAACTCATAATGGCCATATCTTGTCCTAAAAGCCGTCTTAGCAGAATCTTCCGGCTTAATTCGGAGTTGATGATAGCCAGAACGCAGATCAATCTTAGAGAATACAGAAGCTCCTCGCAACTGATCAAACAAGTCATCAATACGAGGTAAAGGGTACTTGTTTTTAACAGTTACCTGGTTAAGCTTACGGTAATCTATGCACAACCTCATCGATCCATCCTTCTTCTTCACAAAAAGAACAGGTGCTCCCCAAGGCGAAACGCTCGGCCTGATGAAGCCCTTATCAAGTAATTCCTGCAGCTGCTTCCTCAATTCTGCCAATTCCGCTGGCGCCATGCGATAAGGTGCAATGGAAATAGGTGCTGTGCCAGGTACGAGCTCAATGCCAAACTCTAACTCCCTTGCAGGTGGCAAACCCAACAAATCTTCAGGAAAGACGTCGCTGAAATCTTTAACCACCTCAATATTCTCGACAGAAAGAGCCTTCTTCGAATCCTCGGTCACAACCACACTAGCCAGAAAACCAGAACAACCCTTGCTCAACATCCGAGATGCCTTCAAAGCCGAAATCACAAACTTACCCGACATGATCTTGGGTAAAGGGTGAACAAACTCCTCCTTTCCAGGAATCCGAAAAACAATGAGCTTCCGCCGACAATCCATCAGAGCATAATGCTCCTCGAGCCAATCAAAGCCCAAGATAGCATCATAATCCTTCATCTTCAGCACATAGAATCTACCAGGCAAAACTTGCTCCTCAATGCACACAGAAATCGACGAAAAACATTGCTCGGTCAAGATAGTTCCTGCTGGAGTATGAACAGACAAGGGAACCTCCAACTTTTCCGGAACTAGACCATTCTCCTTAGTCAAGACCTTGGCAAATCTCTCGGAAACAAAACTATGCGTAGCACCGGTATCAAATAAGACTCTAGCATGCATTCCCATAATTAGAATTGTACCTTCAGTGACGTGCTCTGCCAACTCTGCCTCGTCTCTAGCCAAGGCGAACACTCGAGCCGGAGCCCTCGGTCTCCCTGCTGCTCTCGGTGCCGGTCTCGCTGCTGCTGGTGCTGCTGCCGCTGCAGTCTGCTGCGCCATCTTCGGACAATCTCTGATCTTGTGGTTCTTGTCACCACATCTCAAGCATCTCCCGGTAGTCACCCAACACACCTCGCCTCCATGACGCTTCCCACACTGGGTACACAATGGCTTCTCTACAATCATACCTCTGCCTGGAGTCGGTGCCGCTGCTCTCGCTGGAACCACTGCTCTCTGCTGAAAAACTGGGGTCTTCTTCTTGTTATCCTGCCGCTGGAAAGCTGATGCTGGCCTCTTCAAAGAAGCTCTCTTCTCTTCAAGGTAAACTTCCATCTCCGCCTCCTGCATGCAAGCTGCTGACAAGGCTTCCTCCATGGAACGATGTCCTAATGCCACTAGCCTCGTCCTCAGGGACGGCTTCAACCCCATGATAAATTTCTTTACCTTCCTCCGCTCATCTGCCACAATGTGAGGCGCATACTTGGACAGCTCCGCAAATCTTGCCTCATACTCAAGTACACTCATTGACCCCTGGGTCAATGTCAAAAACTCCTGCTCCATGCGGTCCTGCACGTGCTCTGGAATATACTTCGCCTTGAACAAACGGACGAATTCAGTCCATGCAACCTCCATAACACCATCTTCAAACTGTGTGCGCAGTACAGAGGACCACCACACATCGGCACGCTCCTGCAGCATATAAGTAGCTAAGGACACTCTCTCCTCTTCCGCACAACGAAGAGCACGAAAGATCTTCTCCGTCTCTCTAAGCCAACTCTCCGCAAGAATGGGATCACTCTCCCCCTTAAAGAAAGGCGGGGTCATCCTCCGAAATCTTTCCATCATAGGCACTCCTCCAAAAACTGCATCCTGAGCAGGTGCCCGAGCCTGAACCTGCGCCTGCAATGCCGCTGTAGTCTGAGCCTGAGTCTGCATCGCATGCACCAATCCTTGCATCAATGCTCCGTAGTCTACAGGTGGTGGTGGGGGTGGCAAAGGTACACCAGTCTGGTCCTGAGCCTGCTGATCACCCGCTGACTCATCACCTCGAGCCGGGCCAGCTCCTCTACGTCCACGAGACGCCATAGTCTGCAAAATAAACACCCTATTTAATAACCTATCATTCTACATAACTTGGACTATTTCTTATGCAGTCTTGAAATATGAATACAATACTGATAATTTATTTATGTACATGTTCAACCTGGATCAGCTCTGATACCAATCTCTGTAACGCCCCTCTTAGACCCAGTACAGTTACACCAACTCACATTGGATCTAGTAGAGGTATTACAGTGGAACGAATCCAACAATTACAATACAGGTTGAAATATACACAAATAACTATTCAATTCCAATGATGATTAACAGACCATGGAATTAAACACTTGTAATCAGCATTTTATTCAAAAGCAAATCTAATGCATAAAAGATAACAATAGTCCAAAGTTTATCACAATCCAAAGATCAGATGCATAAAAGAAATTACATAAGATTCTCACATACAAATTTCACTCAAAAACTCTCTATATCAACTAAGTCTCCACGTCCTCCCGCTCTGAGTCAGTCTGCACTAACTCCTCCGTATCCTGTGGCTCTCCTGAAATGTTAAGCAAGTATGAGTCTACAAGACCCAGCAAATCACATGGAAGACAGTTCAAGATATTAACAGTATACTAATTTTAAAACATGGTAGTGCATTAGCATTCCATTCATTGATATCATATACTTTCCTTACTATAATTCTAAGGTTCATTGACAATCATTCATTTCATAGTGATTCTAACTATTAAGGAAATAAAACCGTTTCTCATGAAGCATGGAATTACTTATTCATGGAATCTATTCTTTTACATAACAATTTTCATGTAGTAATATTAAACATCAACATGTAATATGAATTTCTTTGAACAAGTTCACATGTAGGAGTGTAAGCATATAACATGTAGTATGTAGCATGTAGAACAAATAGTCATGTAACTTGTAGCATGTAACATGTAGTATGTAGCATGTAGAACAAATAGACATGTAACTTGTAGCATGTAACATGTAGTATGTAGCATGTAGAACAAATAGACATGTAACTTGTAGCATGTAACAGTATGTAGCATGTAGAACAAATAGACATGTAACTTGTAGTCATTTTCATATAGTTGCCAAGACATAGCCCACACTAAATTAGAGATCAGTAGTCATTTATCATTCACTTATCACCTAGGCAATGCGGTGATGAAGTCATGGTATTTGCGCAAAACCGGGGAAAGTCCTTCCCACCTTGACCAGTAGAACAAGTCTACCTCCAGGATTTTAATCCGTTGCCCACGGATTCATTTCTTTACATGTAGGTGAACCATTACCATAGGGGCATCTATGGTGTAGTTCCTTGTAGGAATCTCTAAGATAGCAATGTCTTATTGGCATCAATTTTATAATGCATACACTAACGTATATAATAGATAATGACATTTCATTTCATACTATTTAACATGAGTCAATGCAATATTTCAAAATACAACACTTTCAGTTCTGAAATCCTATTTACTGTACAACAGATTTCTATCATGATACAAATTTTCATTCTTGCATTTTCATGTATTTTTATTCAATTCTATGTGTAATATAATGCTCAGAATTTCATAACAGAACGTGCACATGTCTGAAAATTCTGAAATTTTAACAGAAATTCGAAATCAGTAATTTCAATACACATGTCAATTTTCATAATTTTCTGATTCCTGCAACTATTTTTCATGAAATTAACTCTATTAAATCAACTAACTAACATGGTTTAATATTGAGAAAAACTCATAATTTTCACATGAAATAGACATATCATATCTATTGCAGTAATCTAAACATCAATCAACATGCTTTCTTTTACATCATTGCACTTATCTTATACAATTTAAACCTTCATCATTGTCATGTAATGATGCATGTTCATCAATTTATACATATATAGTTATATGTAAAACCTGCACATTACAGAAATAGACAGTCCATACTATTAACATACTCTATATTACATGGCTGAAACGCATACATTCATAAATTATACATTTACAACCAATTCACTCAGATTTCTGGAAATATACAGTTCTGCTAAACTTGACGTCAATGGTACGACGTTTATTATAGTAGACGTCCACACACGTTGCCGTTAAGTAATTATAGGCGGCGGCACATAGCGCCGTTAACACAGACCGACGGCGGCACATAGCGCCGTTAACACATATAAAAAGGACAGAAATACTTATATATTTCGGGATGAACTAAACGGCAGTCGATATTGCCGTTTACATAATATAGGCGGCAATACCCTTGACGTCGAGTTCTAAAACACAGAAAACACAGAAACCTGCATGAAATGACAACGTTTCTAACCCTTCCCGTAGGTTGTTTACATGCTTTAAAAATACGGAAAAATGTTAAATACTTAGTATATCATATCCTAAACTAAATCCCCCATGTAACTTGCCTCAATCCCTCCTAATGGAGTGTCGAATCCGAGCTCGAAGAAGCCCGTCTCGCCAGGGAGACAGTTCTTTCCTCCGTCTTCAAGCAGTCCGAAACCTCCTCCGATGAAGTTCCTCCGCCTGGATGAGCTTTTGGGCACGTAGTCCTATGATTCTCCTCGGTGTAGATGCCTTCAATCCGCACGAACAAGCACCAGATCGCTCTGCAAGTCCCTTCCTCGGCCCTCTTTCTCTCTTCCAGAACCAAGGCAAAAACCCCCTTTCTTTCTGCGAGATCTGGTCTTATAAAGACCTCTCTAGCAAAGGCCAAACCCAACCCTGACCCTCGGATCTAAACGCCTCGGATCAGCTCATTAAAGCCTTACCGAAACGGCCGTTTCCTTGATCCGGAACGGAAAGCTCAAAAACAGGCAAGTCGACTTAACGTCAATATAGGTTGTCGCTTATCCCAGATATAAACGTCCATCGTTGATGTCGTTTATATTCTTGCCCATAATTAAATAATTCAGAAAATATTAAACGTCAATACCTATCGTCGTTAATATCCTATAAACGGCATGCGATGTTGCCGCTTACAAGCTTCAACGTACAATGATCTTGACGCCTAGTTCTACACAGAACAGAAATCAATTTATGCAGAAATAACACACAATGAACAGAATATATTCAAAGAAATTCTAGGGTACTACAACTATATCCAATTAATTTGAAATCTAAACTGAAGTGTTGCGGAATTCCCTATATGGTAATCTAGAAGGGGGGGGGGGTTGAATAGATTACTGCCAACTAAAAACGTTATCACCTTCTTTTCTTTGAAACACAGATTATCAAAACAATGTTCAACTTTAAACTATGTGTGGATGTGTGTGACTTGAGGACAGATAGATAACAGATTATCAAACGTGCGTAGAGATGTCGTGCCTACCAAACATCTATCGTAAATTCGTGCAAACCACAGGACTCAAGATTTACGTGGTTCGGAATACACAACTCGTGTATCCTACATCCACGGGCCACACACACACGCAGAGCAATCTGCTTATGAGCTAGTTCACAAACTATAACTCACACACACACGTGTTATCTGATGTGAAACCACGATCAGAACAACACCCACATGTGAATCAAGCACAAGGACTGCTTGAGAAACTACAACACACACACGGATATGAAAAAGTAGAAACATAGAAGAGTTTGAGAGTTGAAGTACAAATCCAAGTTTGTAAACTCTTCTTGTGAACATCTGGCTGGACTTCAAGCTTCGTCTTGATGATCACAAGTTGATGGAGACACTTGAATCCATGACGTTCAGGCTTCACCTCCGCTGGGAAGACTTCTCTTCTTGGTTCTGGGCGGTAGGTTAAAGCAGAGCAGCAGAACAAGACTTCTTTTGAGAACTCTTTAGGGTTTTTGCTTGGAGGCTACTTGTGTACGTGATTTGCTTCAAAAGGATGTTTATATAGTGGTGTTTACATATGGAGAGTCGTGGTAGAAAGAAACACCAACTTGGGCAATGTTAGATCTTTCCGTATCTGAAGATTCTGTTCATCTGTCGACAGGTCTGGCTGCATCTCTCGACAGATTGCAACAGGTTTACAACATACAGAGATCTGGGATTTCAGTTCTGTGAGATTTGTCGACAGTCGACTTGCATCTGTCGACAGATATCTACAGTCCAGATATCTAGAACTTCTGTCAGTGACATCTGTCGACAGCCGATGGGCATCTGTCGACAGATGGCTGTAACCTGAGCTTTGAGCTTTTCTGGATGACCATATCTGTGAGATCTGTCGACAGGAGCATTGTGGTTTGTCGACAGGTGACATGGTTCACAGCTTTTTGTGATCTTTTTATTTTGTTTTGTGATAGCTTGGCTTTAAGCATTTGTACCTACATGATAAAACATGTAAAGTTAGATATTATGAGTACATAGATAACCAAGTAGTATCAAGTTCTTTGTCATGTATCAAACCTCAATTTAACTTATCTATCATCAAAAACATGTTGTTAAAAATATTAGAATGAAAACCCAACATTCTCCCCCTTTTTGATGATGATAAAATTATTCAATTAATGCACAATTGAGGTTTCTCCCTCTTTTGACAACATCTAAAGGTATGCACAATAGCCAGACACAATGATATAGCAAGGACTGTGATTTCATTGATGAGATATGAAGCATACACAGTACAAGATGTGATTACTGAAATGAAAGGGAAAGAAATTACATGACCATGAAGTGGAAAAAGATAACCCAGAACATGACAGACACATGTAAAAAAAAAGAAAACAGACAGTGACTCCTTGACCCATGGACTCTCTATGCAGCATCATCGCCAGGCGGTGCAAATGCCCGACGGCTTTCCTCAAGCCTTGTGAGACGCAGCTGCAGTTGGACTTGAGTGTCCGTAATTGCTTCCATGTTAGCATCCACTGTGTCCAATCATGCATGAATCTTATCAAATCCAGTGGACATCTGGAGTTACATCTGAGTAATAAGATCACACAGAGAGGGCTCATCATCTGCATCACTAGCACTGTCTCCCGGAGCATCAAGAGGCTCAGACTGGGAGTCTTCATTTCCTGCTTCATCATCATCATCATCATCAATCTCATCCATCCATGGCAACAGCTGGTGCCTTTCCTTTTAGTTCGCGAGTGACGACCCCATGAACGAGCTTGTATCCCATCCTATGTGCAGCAGTGAGATCGAAACTACTGCGGGAGTTGAGCGTGATGCATTCACTGTCCGGAATATCGATTCCAATGAACTTCAGAATGGAGGTGATTGGACAAGCAAAAGGCATTGACTTCCGGGGTTGGTAAAAGCACTTGAGAATAAGGCCAAGCATTAGGACAGGGAGATTGATGGGTTCACACTTAAGGAAAAAGGTGAAGAGTGATTTATGAATGTCGGTGACAAGTTCCCGACTGCCATGCTTTGGCGCAATCATGGTTGTGAAAATATGATGGATCATCCGGTTCAATGGAGGGAAGGAATTGGCATTCAATTTGGCAATCTTCTTTGTGCCATCATATTCTTCAAGAGTTAGGAGATGATAGTATACAGAAGCATCCGGAGTATGGGTGAGGATGTCGGCTCCGGAGTTGGGGATTTGAAGAGCTGTGCTAATGAGGTTGGTAGTGAGTTGGAAAGTGGTGCCCTTCACAGTTGTATAGAAATGCTTTTCCTTTGAGAAGCCAAGATGACTGAAGAAGTCACGAACGGCAGTGGGAGAATAAGCCGTGTGACTGTAGAGAAAGGATGTCCACCCCTGAGTGTCAAATAGGGGTTGGAGGTTTGGAAAAAGATCTGCCAAGGACTCAAAATCGACATACCTAGGCTGAACAAACTTGATGAATGACCCCTGAGAATGAGTGAGATGGAGACGGGGAGAAACCACAAGTTCGGGCAAGCGATCGTCCCGAAGCTTCGTGCGGCGCTCATCAGTAGCCCGGTCGTCGTTGCCGGCTCGAGATGAGGAGGGACGGCGACGAGATGCGAGTTTCTTTGCCTTGGGATCCATGGAGAGTGTAGAGGAACGACGCACAAAGAGGGAGGATGAAGAGGAGAAGCCCACTGCAGAGATAGGACAGGAAGGATGAAAAGTAGGGTTTGCATCCAAGGGGGAAGCATGGGCTCGGTTGTAGAGGAAAGAGAGGGATTTGAGAGTGGGGAAGAAGAAGGTATCATGGGTGCCTTTTTAAAGAGGGTGGATTGAAATTTAGAAGGCAAGGGTCCCACCAAATTCGTCCCCAAATGACGCCCCTGTTGGCCTTCCCAAACCAGAGTTGCCGCCGTTTGTCGATAGATGACTGGATATCTGTCGACAGATCCATACAGAAATTCTGCCTAACTGAATTTTGTGTGGATTTTCAAGGAGAACTCTTGAGCAAAGGTTACACATGAATAAATAAGGTGTAAAATGGGTATACACACATTGGAACCCACCATAGACATGGATGTTAAGGCCCTCCCATTTACCTAAATGGTTTAGACATAATACCTAAGGAGTTTTAAATTAGAGCATTAAGAGAACACCTTACGGTCTTAGAGAAAGGACACCAATACCCTTGTTTGATTAAGGACATTGTAGACCAACACTATCCCTAGTTTATGATGATCAAATGATGACTGAAATGAATGTCTAAACTTCATGATAACCATAGACACTAAATGACCTGGTTATTTGAGACACTGTGGAGGCTTCACTCTATTTCAAGAAGTTTTTTTTTTTTTTGCTTGCAACAAATGAAAGCAATGGGAAAAGTGGTATTTAAGAGAACTTCATACCTTTTGACGTGAGGATAGACATGACAAGTGCCCGTACCCCCAGTTACTCAGTGGAAGTGTCCACCATACCTTTGTATAGAGTTGATGAGATAGCTTTTTGACACGAGGGCAGACATTTGTGATGCCCATCTCCCCGGTTACTCAGCAATACACATCATTGCTCTACCTTTTACCCGTTTGTAGATTGATTTTTTTTTTTTTTCAGAAATAGGTAGCTTTTCTCCATTCAGATTTAAAATTCCTGATCAAGGAAAGTATATGATTAGCAGTCAATATGAGACATAAAGTTCAATGACCATAAGACTTTTCAAGTTACTTGAGAATAGTGTTTGCCTACAAGGAAATTATTCTAAAGAGTTAGGTGTTTATCCTCTACGATGGTTCAATGTTTTCAAAATGATGTAATCTAAACCCGTGCAAAAGTAGTATGTCCAAATCATGGTGATTTAGGGAATAACATTAATATCACTTGAATATGATGAAGTCAAACATGTATAAACACCCAATAAACATCTTAGATGAAGGACATGAACCTGCTCATGAGTTTGATAAGAATTAGGCATGATTTGACAAGAAAGAGTGTGTCTGTCAACAGCTAGAGGGAGCCTGTCGACAGATGAGCATAGACAGAAGACTGGGTTTTCAGAGCTGTGTATAGCTGTCGACAGATGAGTTGTCGTCTGTCGACAGGTGTACACAGAGTTCAAAAACTGATGTCTGTGGAGCCTGATCTGTCGACAGGGTGTTCATGTCTGTCGACAGCAGCTTATGCAAAGTGGAATCAAGGTTTGAATGAGGGAATAAATGAATATAAAAAGTGAGAGAAGTTGACATGAATAGGATATGAATGACTTCCTTCACTAAAACACTCATCTACTCTGATTTTGACTCCCCCATAGTGTGTGCTTATGTGTACACATACAGTCAAGTACAACAAGATACATTTGCACAATTTGAAAAACACCAAAGCAAGGATGAAGTGACAAATCACCATTTGATATACCTCATAGTTAGTTCACACAAGGAATATATACTTAATATTTGGGTTAAGTTTCATTGTAATTTGCACAAACCCAATTCTCGTCTCAATGTTGTGAATCTATCTTCAGCCAGAGGTTTGGTAAAGATGTCTACCAGTTGATTTTCAGTGGGTATGAAACTTATCTCCAATGTTTTATTGGCTACTTCATCTCTCAAGAAATGATGACGAATTTCTATGTGTTTTGTCCAAGAATGTTGAATGAGATTCTTTGATAGATTGATTGCACTAGTGTTGTCACATAGGATAGGTGTGCATCCAATGTCAATGTTGTAGTCACACAACTGACTTTTTATCCACAATACTTGTGTCGCACAACTCCCTGCAGCAACATATTCTGCCTCTGCAGTGGAGAGTGCAACCGAGTGTTGCTTCTTGGATGCCCACGAAACCATGCAACCACCAAGAATTTGGCAATAGCCACTAGTGCTTTTCCTGTCAATTTTACATCCAACATAGTCAGCATCAGAATGTGAAACCAAGTTAAAGCTACTACCTGCTGGATACCAAAGACCCAAGTCATGCGTACCTGAGAGATATCTGAATATTCTCTAACTGCATTAGATGGCTTTCCTTTGGACTAGATTGATATCTAGCACAAAGACAAACACTAAATTGTATGTCTGGTCTACTTGCAGTAAGATAAGGGAGTGAGCCAATCATACCTCGAAATTGTTTGGCATCTACCGTTTTACCTTTCTCGTCACTTTCTAGCTTAATGCTTGTGCTCATGGGTGTTGAGGCATGCTTAGCTTGTTCAAACTGAAACTTTTTCAGGAGCTCTTTAACATATTTTTCTTGGTTAATGAAGAATCCGTCTTCTAATTGTTTGACCTACAAACCAAGAAAAAATTGAAGCTCCCCTATAAGACTCATCTCAAATTCACTGTGCATATGATTAAGAATTCTTCACACAGTGAAGGGTTAGTAGAACCAAAGATAATGTCGTCCACATAGACTTGAACAACAATTATGTGATTGCGAACTTTCTTTGTAAAGAGAGTTTGGTCTACCTTACCTCTTGAGTAGTTTTTGCTTACCAGATAGGTGCTCAGCCTGTCGTACCAAGCTCAGGGTGCCTGTTTCAAACCATAAAGAGCTTTGTGCAATTTAAACACATGGTTTGGTTTATCATGATCCTCAAAGCTAGGTGGTTGAGAAACATAGACTTCCTCTTTTATGTAGCCATTCAAGAAAGCAGTTTTAACATCCACTTGAAATAGTTTGAACTTGTTTGAACATGCATATGCTAACAAGATCCTAACTGCTTCTAGTCTAGCTACAGGTGCAAAGGATTCTTCAAAGTCCACACCAAATTCCTGATTATATCCTTTTGCAACCAGTCTAGCCTTGTTTCTCACCACTTTACCCTCTTCATTTAGTTTATTCCTAAAGACCCATCTTGTCCCAATGACAGATATTTCAGGGGTTCTAGGAACTAAACTCCAGACATTATTTCTTTGAAATTGCCCAAGCTCCTCATGCATAGCATCAATCCATGAGTTTTCTTTTAATGCTTCTTCAACGTTTTTAGGTTCCACTTGAGATACAAAAGCTAAATGATCATGTTCAACTATTTGATTAACCTGAGACCTAGTTTGAATGAGTCATTTATGTCACCTAGGACATTTTCAAGTGGATGAGCTTTAGAATACCTCACATTAGTAACGGTTGAAGGTCCAGGTTGATCTTGCATTGAGGAGTTTGCTCTGGAGGAGGGGTGGCTGGAGGACTTTCAGCTTGAAGTTGATCTTGTTGTTGTGGATCTTGTGCAGGTACTTCTTCTTCATTTCTGAACAGATGTCCGTCATTTTCATCATCGTACCTGCGAAGATATCCACTTTTAGTTTAAGAGTTGTTTTAGAGATTGCATTTGGTTTTCTTTGTAGTTCTCCGAGTGTTGTATCTTCAGTTTCATCTGCAAACCTGTAAAGATTAGAATTGTTAGGCTTGGTTTGAGATTCATCAAATACAACATGTGGAGTTTCTTTCACTTTTCTTTATTCTGAGATTAAACACCCTATAGGCTCTAGAGTGTTCTGAGTATCCAAGAAAAATACCTTGATCGCTTTTGGCTTCAAACTTGTCCAAATCATTTTTATCATTGTTATGTATGAACACTTTTGAGCCAAAAACTCTGAAATACCCAATAGTGGGTTTCTTACCTTTCAGTAGTTCGTAGGAAGTTTTCTTGAATACCGGTCTTACCATGGCTCTCGTTAAGGATGTAGCATGACGTGTTTACCGCTTCTGCCCAAAAGGTTCTTGCTAGTTGATTCTCGACCAGAAGCGTGCGAGCCATCTCCACCAAGGTTCTATTTTTCCTCTCCACGACCCCATTTTGCTCTGGAGTTCTTGGGAGGAAATAAGTGGTCTATACCTTGGTTCCTGCAAAAATCAGTGAAGGAGTTGTTGTCAAATTCTCCCCCGTGATCAGTGCGGATGGAGCATATTTTGTTGACATTTCCATGCTCAATTTTATTGAAA
This sequence comes from Colocasia esculenta, assembly GCA_014218235.1. Classification (NCBI taxonomy): domain Eukaryota; kingdom Viridiplantae; phylum Streptophyta; class Magnoliopsida; order Alismatales; family Araceae; genus Colocasia; species Colocasia esculenta. The sequence continues at coordinate 30,282,084 of CM024757.1, read as the reverse complement.
AATTCTTCAAAGACATTTAGTGCTTCATTCTTGTGAGCCAGAAATTTTACCCAAGTGAACCTAGAGAAATCATCTACAATGACAAAACCATAACGCTTGCCATTGAGACTTAGTGTTCTTGTAGGTCCAAATAGGTCCATGTGCAACAGTTCATAAGCTTTAGAAGTACTTACCGGTGCTTTTGATTTGAAGGATTTCCGGGTTTGTTTTTCCTGTGCACATGCATCACAAAAATTTTCATTTTTATTGAATGGAATTTCAGGAAGTCCACTTACCAGTTTGAGCCTCATGATCTTGTGCAACACATTATAGCTAGCATGACCAAGCCTACGATGCCACAATGTAAGCTCGTCCTGTTTGTTTGCTACAAGACACAAATCATCATTTTCTGGATCATCTAAGTCAACCATGTAGATGTTGTTTATTCTTTTTCCAGAAAATTTCAGACTTCCTGTTTCCTTATCAAGAATTTGACATGAATTGGATTCAAAGACAATTTTATGACCCTTATCACACAATTGACTTATACTAAGCAAGTTGTGATGAAGGTCATCAACAAGTAAAATATTGTCTATGGAGTTAGAAGCAAACTTACCAACCTTACCTGAGCCGATGATCTGGCCTTTGTTGTTACCTCAAAGATCACTTGACCTCCATCTTTTTCCACGAGTAAACTGAATTTATCTTTATCGCCCGTCATGTGCCTCGAGCAGCCACTGTCCAGGTACCATTTGTTTTGATTGTGGGCTGCTAGGCATTCCTGCACATGTGGATCAGACCAGAGGTTTTGGTACCCAAATTACTTTGGGTGCCGTTGTATCATTCATGCCAAACAGTAAATGCTTAGGGATCCAAATCTGTTTGAATTTCAATTTATTTGGATTGTTCCAGCATTGTTTTTCAGTATGCCCGACCTTTTTGCAGATTTTGCATGATGAAGGTTTATGAACAACAGTCGGCATGATATTCTTGGAGCATGCATTGGCATCTTACCCTTTTGTTGCCTTGTTAATTTGGGTTTAGGAGCATGCTTTTTGTCCTGTCTTGGGCTTGTTGCAAATTCCTTAGATTGACTAGGAACAAACTTGATCAATTTATGTTCTTGTTTCTTACCCTTTGAAGGATTTTTCTTTTTCTTTGAAGGGGTTTGTTTACTTGACTTGGGCTGGAATCAATGAAATCTATTAGCAGATTTTTGCCAATTTCCTTTTGCTTTGCATTTTGAAACCCAATCCATGTCTTGCAACAAACACTTTTGAACCTAGAATTGCATCCAGATTCTATTTACTTTTAACAAAGCCAGACAAATCTTTTGACTTACCTCTTATTTCCTTTTCAGCTTGTTCCAATCTTTCTTTTAGATTATCATGCTCACTTTTAAGAACTTCAAGAGAGTTCATTAGATCATCTCTTTCCTTTTGAACTTCTTGAAACTTAAGTTTCATGCTATCTAATTCATCACTGTGTGTTTGTTCATCAATCTTCATCATTTCAATTACCTTATTCAAGGATTCAATTTCTTCATTGTAGTTTGATTCATGAACAAGAGAATTGACTTTCTTCTTGAGTGCTTTATTTTCGGACTTGAATTCACAGACTTTTTCAAATAGAACAGTATAGCTTCTTCCCGTTCAGTAATAGAATATGATTCAAAGGAAGAGCTTACCTCGTTGGAGTCATCACTCCTTGCCATGAGACAATGAATCTCATCATCTCCTGAGGTAGCTTGACTGTCCTCGTCTTCATCTTCATCACTCCAAGTGGCCACCATTGCCTTGGCCTTCTTGAAAGTGAACTTGTCCTTCTTCAGCTTCTTTTTGAGCTCGGGGCACTCTCCTCTCATGTGCCCTTGCTTCTTGCACTCATAACAGACAATCTCAGACTTTTTGTTAGTATCAAATTTATTAGCAAAGTCTTTCTTTTGGAATGGTTTAGAGTTACTTGTACCTCTCCTCTTGTATTTCAGGAATTTTTTGAATTGTCTAGTGAGCATAGCCATTTCGTCATTCTCACTTTCACTAGACGATTCAGTCACATCACTTTCCTGAATTATCTCCTTTTTGGAAGCTGAAGAACTCTTCCTAGAAGCCTTCAAAGCAAGTGACTTTCTAGGATTTTCTTCAGTTTCCTTTCTTTTGACATTCAGTTCATAAGTCATCAGAGAGCCAATCAATTCATCTACTTTCATTTTTGAGAGGTCTTTGGAATCTTCAATGACCGTGGCTTTGGTGTTCCATGAGGATGGAAGAGACCGAAGTATCTTCCTCACCAAGTCACTCTCTGAGTATTCCTTTTTAAGACCTTTCAATCCATTTATAATTATCATGAATCTAGCAAACATGTCAGAGATGGTTTCATTATTATTCATTTTGAACATTTCATATTCTGAAACCAACATGCTTACCTTTGATTCTCTTACCTCAGACGTACCTTCATAGATCAGCTCAAGCTTGTCCCACATCTCCTTTGCTGAGGTGCATGTGGAGACTCTCGAGTATTCCTTCGGATGGACCGCGCACTGAATCATGTTGAGGGCGCTCCAGTTGAGTGTCCCCTTGGCAATCTAGTCCTTAGTCTAGGTGTCCTCGTCCTGAGGCAATTAGTATGCTCCTTTTCTTACTATTTTCCATAGTTCGAAATTTTGTGCTCGCAGAAACACCTGCATCCAATTTTTCTAATACGGATAGTCAGTGCCATCAAAGAAGGATGGTATGGTCACTGAGTGTCCCTCGGCCATATACCCCTTGTTAGATTCCATTTGACCGTGAATCTCCTGATCGTAACATCAAACAGATAAAGCAGTAAATCGGAGAAACTCGGCTCTGATACCAATTGAAGTGTTGCAGAATTCCCTATATGGTAATCTAGAAGGGGGGGGGGGGGTTGAATAGATTACTGCCGATTAAAAACGTTTATCACCTTCTTTTCTTTGAAACACAGATTATCAAAACAATGTTAAACTTTAAACTATGTGTGGATGTGTGTGACTTGAGGACAGATAGATAATAGATTATCAAACGTGCGTAGAGATGTCGTGCCTACCAAACATCTATCGTAAATTCGTGCAAACCACAGACACGAAGGTTTACGTGGTTCAGAATACACAACTCGTGTATCCTACATCCATAGGCCACACACACACGCAGAGCAATCTGCTTATGAGCTAGTTCACAAACTACAACTCACACACACACGTGTTATCTGATGTGAAACCACGATCAGAACAACACCCACACGTGAATCAAGCACAAGGACTGCTTGAGACACCACAACACACACACGGATATGAAAAAGTAGAAACAGAGAAGAGTTTGAGAGTTGAAGAACAAACCAAGTTTGTAAACTCTTCTTGTGAACGTCTGGCTGGACTTCAAGCTTCGTCTTGATGATCACAAGTTGATGGAGACACTTGAATCCATGACATTCAGGCTTCACCTCCGCTGGGAAGACTTCTCTTCTTGGTTCTGGGCGCTAGGTTAAAGCAGAGCAGCAGAACAAGACTTCTTTTGAGAACTCTTTAGGATTTTTGCTTGGAGGCTACTTGTGTACGTGATTTGCTTCAAAAGGATGTTTATATAGTGTTGTTTACATATGGAGAGTCGTGGTAGAAAGAAACACCAACTTGGGCAATGTTAGATCTTTTCGTATCTGAAGATTTTGTTCGTCTGTCGACAGGTCTGGCTGCATCTGTCGACAGATTGCAACATGTTTGCAACATACAGAGATCTGGGATTTCAGTTCTGTGAGATCTGTCGACAGTCGACTTGCATCTGTCGACAGATATCTACAGTCCATATATCTAGAACTTCTGTCAGTGATATCTGTCGACAGCCGATGGGCATCTGTCAACAGATGGCTGTAACCTGAGCTTTGAGCTTTTCTGGTTGATCATATCTATGAGATCTGTCGACAGGAGCATTGTGGTCTGTCGATAGGTGACATGGTTCACAGCTTTTTATGATCTTTTTCTTTTGTTTTGTGATAGCTTGGCTTTAAGCATTTGTACCTACATGATAAAACATGTAAAGTTAGATATTATGAGTACATAGATAACCAAGTAGTATCAAGTTCTTTGTCATGTATCAAACCTCAATTTAACTTATCTATCATCAAAAACATGTTGTTAAAAATATTAGAATGAAAACCCAACATGAACATCTGTGATACCATAATCTTAATTTACTTGTATTTATAAGATATCTAAAATTCTTTTAACAGCATGAAAATGAGATTCTTTATGATCAGCTTGAAATCTTGCGCACAAACATACACTGAACATTATATCTGGTCTACTAGCAGCAAGATAGAGTAGTGATCCTATCATGCCTCTATAGACCTTTTGATCTACCTTTTTGGATCACTATCTAACTTAATTCCTGAACTCATGGGTGTTCCTAAGGGCTTACACTTGTCAAAACCATATTTAGAAATTAAATCGAAAATGTATTTGGTTTGACAAATGTGAGTACCTTCCTTGGTCTGCTTAATTTGCAACCCAAGAAAATAATTAAGCTCACCCATCATGCTCATCTCAAACTCATTTTGCATAAGGTTTTCAAAGAATTTGCAAAGCGATTCATTAGTAGATCCAAAAATAATGTCATCAACATATATTTGCACTATTAAGATTCCTTCTGAAAATTTCTCAATAAATAATATGCTATCAACTTTACCTCTTATAAAATCATGTGATATAAGATAAACACTTAATCTTTCATACCAAGCTCTTGGAGCTTGTTTCAGACCATATAGTGCTTTCTTTAAACAGAAAATATGATTTGGATATTTAGTATCTTCAAAACCTGGTGGTTGCTCAACATAAACTTCTTCTTTTATAAAACCATTCAGAAAAATACTTTTAACATCCATTTGAAATAAATTGATGTTTAAAGAGCATGCATATGCTAATAAAATTCTGATTGCCTCTAATCTAGCTACTGGGGCATAAGTTTCATCGAAATAAATGTCTTCCTCTTGGGAATATCCTTGAGCTACAAGTCTGTCTTGTTTCTAGTGATTACTCCTGATTCATCTATTTTGTTTCTGAAGACCCATCTAGTCCCAATAACTAGATGGTCAGAAGGTCTAGGGACAAGAGTCCAAACCTGGCTGCATTGGAACTGATTAAGTTCCTCTTGCATAGCAAGGATCCAAGATTCATCAACCAGTGCATCATCGATTGTCCTAGGCTCAATTTGAGAAACTAAGATAGAAAAAATCACAAGAAATGTTCATACTCTTGTTCTTACCCTATCTTGATGATCACCTATTATATTTTCTCTTGGATGATCTCTATGATACCTCAATTCTCTAGGCAGTCCTTCTTGTTGTTCTTCTTACTGTTGAAGTTCTTCTAGTGGAGGATCTTCCTTTTCTTCTTCTTTTTCATCATATTCAAGAGATGTTTTCTCTAGATCCCTGCACAAATCTTCAACACAATCTTCTTCTTCTTCTATTCTTTTGATATTCATCAAATAATATATGCACAGTTTGTTCTATGGTTAAAGTTCTTCTATTAAAAACTTTATATCCCCTAGGTTTTGAAATATATCCTAATAAGAATCCTTCATCACTTTTAGCATCTAATTTTCCTAAATTATCTTTACCATTATTTAAAATAAAACACTTACAACCAAAGGCCGAAGATGACTGATGTTGGGATTCTTTTCTTTGTAAAGCTCATATGGAGTCTTCTTTAGTATTGGTCTGATCATACCCCTATTAATGATGTAGCAGGCTGTGTTGACTGCTTCTGCCCAGATATATCTTGGTAAATTGTATTCTGTGAGTATAGTTTTGGCCATGTCTAGCAGTATTCTATTCTTTCTTTCTGCTACTCCATTCTGTTGGGGTGTTCTTGGTGCTAAAATGTTATGTTCAATTCTATTCTCTTCACAGAACTTTATGAACTCTTCATTCTTGAATTCTCCACCATGATCAGATCTGATGTTGACAATCTGAAATTTTTTATTCTTTTAAACTACTTTACTGAACTTCAGAAAAGCTAAAAAGTTTTCTGATTTGGCTTCCAAGAATGATACCAAGTATATCTTGAGTAGTCATCTACTATTACATAGCCATATACCTTTCCTCCAAGACAGACTGTTCTTAAAGGTCCAGACAAATCCATATGAATGAGTTCTAGTGGCTTGGAAGTTGTAACCACAGTTTTGGACGGAAAAGATGTCTTGGTCTGCTTTCCTTTTGCACAGGCTGAACATATTCCAGATTTCTTCATCTTCATCTTCATCTTTGGAAGACCTTCAACTAGGTCATGCTTAATCAACTTCTTAATCACTGTAGTGCTTGCATGCCCCAATCTTCTATGCCACAAATCAGGTTCTTCACTTTTAGTAGTTGCAAGACATAAATTTATTTCTTTTAATTCTGCTAATTGTATTATGTACAGATTCTTCACTCTTTGAGCTTCAAACACAGTCTTTTCATCATTTTGAATAATACACTTATCATTCTGAAATCTAACTAGATGACCCTTATCACATAATTGACTAATGCTTATGAGATTGTGCTTCAATCCTTTTACATACATGACATCTTCTATCAAATTCTTTTCTTTAGTGCCCACTGTTCCACATCCTAAGACTTTTCCTTTACCATTATCTCCATAAGTGACTTGGCCACTTTCATTTCTAAAGCTTGTAAACAATTTCCTATCACATGTCATATGCCTTGAGCACCCACTATCTAAATACCATTTGAATGCTCTCAGCCGACCCTGCAAATAAAATTAAGTTGTAACTTTTAGTACCCAAATTTTCTTGGGTCCTTGATAGTTAGTCTTAGGAATCCAGTGCAAATGTCTGGTTGTGCATATGCTAACAGTGTGTCCTAACTGATTACAGTGACTGTAGCATAAATCAAAAGTATTCTTAATATGTGCAGTGTTATAAATTTCTGCTTTTGTTTATAAGTATGCTGATTAACCTTTTTAGGATTTTTAATTTCTTTTTCTTTTACAAATTGAGGTGTTGGATATTTTTCAGGATACACAAGATTTTCTTCATTGTGAGGAGGTGTATATCCTACTCCATATTTTTTCTTACTTGTTCTAGAGCCTTTTAATTTGACAAACAAGGAAGTTTTGCAGTTAGAGATTTTCTCTATAGTAGCTCTTAGGTAATCGTTTTCTTCTTATAAATTTTCTTCATCCTTAAGTTATTTTAGGTTTGACTCTAGTCCCATGATTTTACTGTTTTGTATTTTTAAGTCTTCACATAATAATTCATTTGCTCTTTTGGTTTCACTTAAACTTTGTCCTAACCTTTCTGCTTCATTTTTCAGAAATGTGTTAGCCTTTTCTTGGTTTAGCAAATTTAATTTAACTATTTTCATTTGCTTAACTATTGTCTTATATTTTTCATATAGCTCATTGAAAGCATCTTCAAGACTATCAGAATCTGATTCAGAACAAGAAGTAAAAGAGGTTTCGAAATTTATCTGATCTACTCCTGCCATGAGGGCTAGATTTGCCTTTTCTTCCTCTTCAGATTCTGAGCTTGAGGAGTCTGAACTGGTGGCTTCTTCATTATCCTATGTTGCTGCCATTGCCTTTTTCTTGTATTTTCTAAACTTCTTTTCTTTGCCTTTCTTCTTGTCGGATCTTTCTGCTTGATCCTTCTTCTTCAGCTTAGGACATTTAGATTTGTAATGTCTGGGCTGGTTACATTCATAGCAGGTTAGCTCCTTCTTCTTATCTTTCTTGAAAAAGCTCTTGGAGCCGAACTTCTTCTTCTTTGCAAGGATTCTTTGCAATTTTCTTGATAGCATTGCCTCTTCATCACTGTCATCTGATTTCTCCTTGGAATCTTCAGATGAAGAGGAATCTGCAACGTTCAAAGCATTTGGCATTTTCTTTTTCGAAGAATTTTTAAAAAATATTTCCATATTAATTTCATGAGCCATGAGGGATCCAATTAGTTTATCAATAGAAATTTGAGTTAAATCATGTGCTTCCTCAATGGCAGTGACCTTAGGGGTCCAAACATTAGTTAAAGATCTTAGGATTTTTCTTACTATTTCTTCATTAGTAAGAACTTTTCCTAGAGAACTTAGACCTACTATTATGTTTGAAAAGTGATTATACATTTGAGTAATGTTTTCATTAGGAAGCATTTTAAATTGTTCATATTGAGATACAAGAATGTCTATTCTAGTTTGTTTAACTCTATCGGTTCCTTCATATGTAACTTATAGTTTATCCCACATTTCTTTTACAGTTCTACAAGCAGATAATCTATTGAATTCTTTTTTTGAAAGGGCATAGCAAAGATAATTTTTAGCCTTATAATTTAAAGACATGTTTCTTTTATCAACTATTGAAAGATTAGATGTGGATTCACCAATGATTTGGAAATCACCTTGTTCTATTACCTGCCAGAGATCAAAGTTTGTGCCTCTGATGAAGCACTCCATCTGCATCTTCCAATACTGATAATCTTCACCATCAAAGAATGGTGGCCTTGTAACAGACTGACCTTCATAGTTGTGAGCTTTAGCTGCCATCTCTTCTCAAATCTTTAGATTCTTCTAAGAAGACCTCAGCTTTGATACCACTTGTTGGATCGAAATGGTACTAATGATGTCCTAGAGGGGGGGTGAATAGGACTTCTTGTGCTTTTAAAATTTTATCTGAAATTAAACAGCACTAAATAAATCTGTTAGTATTTAGTGTAGTGTGTGATTCAAGTGTAAATTGGAGGAAACAATCACACAAATGCACAAGGAGATTTATCCTGGTTCGGCCCTTCCCACATGGAAGTCCTACATCCAGTCCTCAAGCCAACCACTTGAGATTTCACTAACTGCCAATAAACCTTGGACTTCTCTCACCCTTGAGAGGAATTACAAGCCCACTTTCTCCCAAGCAAGTCTTCCCTTACCAAGGGTATAAAACTACCTTTCACAAGGTCTTCCCTACACAAGAGGGGAACAGCAGGAACAATCCTCTTGCAGGAATTACACAGAAAGAGAATGTAAAGATTCTTGTGTGTTTGCCTCAAGAATGAACAAACACACCTAATTCAGAAAGGACAAAAGATAAGAGTTGCAACTCATATCCTTTCTGAACAAGCAAGGTGGATAAGAACAAAATCTGAGTACAATTGCCACCCCAAAATAAGACTTCTGTGAGAATGGGAGAGCTTGGAGAGTCTTTCTGAAAGTGGATCTCTCAATCTTGTAGCTTGGAAGAAAGCTTGTGAAGATCTCTTGCTACTAGCTGGTCTCTGAAAAATTCTAAGTGTTGAGCTCACTTGTTGTTGTATATATTCTGTCCTCCTTTCAAACTTTGGCTTCTTTTATATTCTTTTGAAGTGTGTAGCTGTTTGAAAATGGTCGTTAGAAATATGGTCGTTTGAGGAGAGACCTTGGATCCTTTGGATGCTTGCTGAGTTTGTTATCCATAGGTTCTTCTATCTTTGCTTCTTTCCAATGTTTCTTGGATGAGGCTTTCAGCTTCACAGCTAAGAGGTCAACTTCCAATTAAATAGACTGTGAAAGCTTCATGCTGAAAACATGCTTCAATAAATATCCTGCAGCAAAGACAAGACAAATAGACAGGGTACCTCCATACTTTCTGAGGTAGGTAAGTCATAGAAAAATAAAAGGTATGGAAACCTAGGACAAATAGCTTTTCAGACTAATAAAGATGGACAGATAGTTTGCAAACAAAGGTATGGACAAGTTCTAACAGTGGTAGGTGAGCCTATGTCAGATGCCATGCGCCTGAAAACAATAAATGCAACATATCTTCTGCATTGGAAGAAAATCCGGACTACTGTCATGAAGCAAGAGATCAATTTGAACAGGTGTATTCAAATATTTATTTGATAATTTTAGAAGAATATTTTAAGTATAATATGTCTTATCATGTCAGAATATATTAACTAATATATTAGCAGAGAAAATATTCAGTCAATGTAGTTTTAATGGAAAATCATATCAAGGAAGATAAAATGATATGCAATCAAATTTCATAAGATGATAAGGTAGTATCTTTACAGAAAAAGTACAAGTACAGGACTTGTCAGTGAAGTCGAATTCAGAAGAGAGTGCAATTTGACTCTAGGATTCGGAGACAGAAACATGAGGAATAGGCTAATTCGACTTCATCAGAAGTTGCTTTGAGATAATATCATTCGACTTTGCAAGTCGGATAGAAGAGTATTTGCAAGTCATAATTCGATTTCATGGAGTTAGACAGAACCAGACAAGAGATTCGACTTTAGAAGTCGGATAATGAAGAATTCAACTTCTGAGAGTTGAAGTCCAGAATGAAGTATCTGACTGTAGGAAGTCGGATTCATAGAAGTTAGATTCTGAAGTATTCGACTGTATGAAGTCGGAGTTGTTAGTCGGATTGACTGGACTTAGAAAATTTTAGAGATGTTCAGGTGCAGAACTTTTGATTCTAAAGGGGTCGGAATCGACAGTCGGATTGTGATGTCTGTGGAGTTTGTCCAAACTATTTTTTGTGATATGTATATGTATATTTAATTTGTAGAAAGTCTTCTAAAGATTTTGTCATAGCAAAATACATGGTTATAATAATTTAAAATCTTAAATTATTTTCTTAGGGGTAGTTGCTCAACAGGGTCGTCCCTTTTACCAAGAGGAACAACGACACCCCGAAACATCTCAGGTCTTCCCTTCTATAAAGGAGAAATCCACTTGCACAGTAAGTCCTCTCTTCAACTGAAGAGGAACAAATCTGAATCTCAAGAAGATTACAAAGGGTGCCTAGACCAAGCTCCAGATTAACAATAGGAGGGCTTGATCTTGATCTCAGCCAATAACCACTCTCTAACAAAAATTATAGTAGGAGTGCAAGAGAGAGAGCGAGAGAGAGAGAGAGAGAGAAGATGTTGGCCACGATGCTCACCTCAGCTTTCTTTTCTTCATAAGGCTTGAAGGATGGATCGCTAGCTCTTTTAGAGTTGTTGTCTCACTGTGTATATTCTCTATTTGTTTTTGTATTGGTTCATTTTATTTTATTTTTTTGTAGAGGGAAGCTTCAACTCTCTTTTAAAAGCTTCTTGGACAGATAACCGTTGAGGCTTCAGCTTTAGCTTGAGCATGGTTCCAATGCCTTTGGTTGTGTCTAATGGCTGCTTCATGGGAGTACTAAATACTTGCTCTCATTTAATGCATGAAGGGAGATGTTAAGTAAGAGAATCATCCATCAGTCAACACCATATCTCTTCTGCAGAAGTGCATATTTCTAGTTGACAATCGACTATACTAGGTAAGAACTTTCTATCTAGCAAAGGAATGAATCTTCAAAGACATGTCAGAAGGTAGTTTCAACTCAGAGCCTACAGTAGCCAAATAATAAGTTAATGATTTGAAGGCTACTTGAAATTTCATTTTGGCACCAAGACATGTTTATTCAAAGGTAATTGAAATATATGTTCAGTAATCGATATGCTTTGGTCAATAATCGGTACAGAATATAAGTACTGAATACTTATACACCAATCGATATATTTGAAGTCATATAAACACAATCAAAATGAATATAGCAATAATTGGAATGAATCTGGCCATTTGTTCACCAATCAAAACTTAAGTGTTCACTAATCGGAATGCTTGTAAGCCAATCAGAATGAGAACTGAATATTTGTTCACCAATCGGAATGTTTGTTCAATAATCAGAATATTTAAACACCAATCGGAACAACTTAAACATCAATGATACACAATGTTCACCAATCGATAGACTATTTTAACATCAATCGATATAGAGTTAATACAATCGATATGAAAATGTTCTTCAATTGATATGGATTTGACTTCAATCGATGGAAACTTTAGGCTACCAATCGGAACACTTGGCAGTAATCGATATGGCTTTGGAGAAATATTATGAAGAACTTTGAGACTAAGTTTCTAAGATACTTAAAGATAATCCTTAGAGTTATTATTTTTCCTTTAATACCTATTGACAATTAATGAAAAAATATAGTTAATCACATAAAATTAGAGTCTTTCATTAACATAAGAATTCATATAGAAGGAGATAAATAGAGATTAATAGAGATTAACAACTATTAGTAGAAGACACAAGTCGACACATATCCTTCATAAGTCAACACTTTTAACAAGTCGACATATATCCAACATAAGTCGACACATAGAAATCACAAGTCGACATATGGACATTATCTGTCGACATGCCAAAACACATGTCGACAATAGACATCATAAGTCGACATATTATCAAATATTCGAGTTGTTATTTCTTTGCACAATAACATTATTCAATCAATATTATTTGACATTTATTTAAGTGTTGTTATCACTAAACTTTGGAATATATACGGAGATGATAGGTTCAACATCCATGAGCCCCCTTCTCCATCTGTCAGATCAACGTAGGGGAAATCGACTGAGACCAGATGTGAGATAGTGTCTGAGTGTGCACACATGGCTAGGGTGAAGGACATTATGGTGTCGAGACGCCAAGCCATACACCCTAGCTGGTCCACCCTTTTGTGAGTGTGTGACTTATGTTATGTGTGTAGTTAGCACTGGTTTCTATAGGCTTTGCTTGTGAGGTACTAGCGTGTCCTCCTCTTTATTAGGAGAGAGTAATGTGCTGTTGTTTCTTGTGAAATAGTTGAGTATTGTACCTGCATTGACTTAGTGTAGTGTTTACTTTAGGTGTATACTTTAGTTGTGTTTTTTTTCTTTCCTTCACTTAGTTGTGTTGTGGTTTTGTCTGTGGGTTAGAGTCTCTACTGAGCCTTGAGTAGAAGCTCACTCCCTTCCCTTTCAGGTGAGGCTCTGACAGCTCAAGGTGCAGACACTCAAAGTCGCTCCAGTGGTCCCACATAGCTGGTAGCTTCTGAGAGCAAAGTATGTACCTTATTGTACTTTACCTTTTGACCGTACATATTGAGAAGAGATTTTGGTTTGCACTTGTTGTGTTCTAGTCTTCTTATATTGGTTCCTCATATTTTTCCATTGATCGTTTCGAGCTTCGACTCATGGGTGGCCGTTCAAGATTCAGGTCATATTAGTGGGTAACTTGTATCTCGAATCCTGGGTCATTACAACACACACCCACTCCCCTGCTTTCACTGACCATAGAGATCCAGTTGGCCCACTTCTTCTCCAAGGATCAAGGAGATTGAGGCATCTCTCCTTCCTCTGTAGTTTCTGATTGTTTCCAAGATTCTTATGGTTGACCGATGTTTCCAAAAATAAGTTCAAATTTGGTCAGTCATCGTGTTTTGAAGGACTCTTTTGTCATCAACACTTTGGATAACAAGCACTTGTTGATGCGATTCAAGACCAATTATGATTAGCTACATGTTCGTTTAAATGAGTCTTTATATGTGAAAGGAAAGCTCTTTAGATTCATCAAATGGACTCCAAGTTTCAAGGCTGATGAGGAGCCTTATGTTGTTCCAATTTGGGTGGATCTCCTAGGACTACTTATTAATCTCTATCAAGAGAGCTTTATTAGATCTATTGCTTTTAACATTAGCCTTATGCTCCAGGTTGCTCAAGTGACATCTCACTTAACTTCGACATTTGCAGCCAGAGTCTGTGTCAAGTTGGTTCTCCTCAAAGTGAGGACAGATAGATTGTAAATTGGGGTGGGCAACCATGGGTTTTAGCAGAAAATTCTTATCACAATCTTTCATCTTATTCTATCAAGTGTAACAAGGTTGGTCAAAGATGATGACTGTAGATCAAAGTCATCATAGGTCCTTGTAATTCCTAATGGGGATTTTCTGGAGGCATGGAAAGACAAAGCTTTAAAGGAGTCCTCACAGCTTGTTGAGAAAGGGAAATGAATTTTTATTAAAGGAACTTCTTGCCTTGATGAGGAAATAAAGGTCTCTCCTTCCTTGGAGTTAGATATGTAGAATACCTTGTGCAAGGTGTATATCAAGATTCTGGGGATCTGGTAGGTACTAAGGATTGTGAGCCAGGTAAATATTTGGCCATTGAAGCTTGGTTGACTGATATCTCAACATCAGTCAACCGTACTTCATCCGTTCCAATGAAATAATGAGCCGATGTCCTACTTAGGCTTATGTCAACTATTCAGTCAGATTAGGCTGACCTGAGGGACTCAGTAGATGAATTGGCACTACCAATCAGGCTGAACAATAAGGTATTCCTACTAGCCGATCCATTGCAAATGGTTGAGGAACCACCTTTGCTTGCTACTGCTCATGTAGACACTTGTGAATCTCCTCAAGGTAATTCATATCAGGCTGAACAATCAGGTAATCTAGAGACATATTCCTATAAAGATGCTCTTTAAGATTTAGCTAAAGAAAAATATATATCAAGATGAGCGAAGTCCACCCTTCTCCATGTTTTCTTATGCGGTTGCTAATGATGTTGTGCCCTCGCTTGATTCATCCTTAGACTATTGGAAATTCATCTTATTTCTGAAACAAAAAGAGGGGTTAGAATTTGTTTACCTATACTATGATTTTTATTTTCTAACCCTTTGCCTCAGACCTCTCCTTTAATTACAGTTGATTTGATAATGGTTTCCTCCCCAACTCAAGTTTCTCAAGATGATGTTGAAGCTAAGCAGCCTATTTGTGGTCATATAAGCTCTAGTTTAGTATCTAAACTTAAATAAAAAACATCTTCATGCATGGAGTTGGTGGAGTCTTCCCATTAAAGGTATCTAACTAAGAAGCAGAAGATGATGATGTTGAGTGTTACTCCCGCTGTCTGAGCCTTTGTCCTCAAGTTCTTCTTCGACATACTTTTTCTTGGGATATATAATCTATGGAGTTCTAAGAGTCTCCTCCTTGATTCAGATCTTACTATTTCGAACTTATGTCTATGACATTAGATTTCTTATTCTTTTTTTGATGGGGGTGTGGTGGGTAGGTCTTCATGCTTGCCCTAAGCCGCAAGTTTGTTTTAGGCTTTTGCCTACCATTTTTAATTTACGTTTTAATATGGCGAGATAAGGCTTTTTTATACCCAAAAAAAAAAAATCTTCATTATATTCCAAGGATTTTATTTTCTTTATTCCTTATTGTAGAGGCATTGATAATTAGTCCCACATCTAGCATAGTAAAAGTAAGCTAAGACTGATTTTTCTCTCGATAAAAAAAGTCAAAATATCAAATTAAGACAATATCCCTTGGCAAATAATCTGAAATTTCACATATCAACATTCGATTATTAGTGAGAGCTAAACAAATGACAATATGTCATTGAACAAAAGGCCATGTGTTTTTCCCAACATCTTGTCTCAACAAGACCCGCACACACTTTTCTTTATAGAATGGATTGTGTAGAGACATCATTTTAATATCACATTGGATATAGTAAAAATAAATGTGTCTATGAGAAAGATCGATGTTTCTTTTTTTTTTTTAAAGAGTCATTTTTTTAGGAAAAGGACAACAAGAGGGGATGTGCCATTGAAGAAGAGGCCATGTGCTTTCCCCGATATTTTATCTCAACAAGAATCGTGCACATTTATCCTCATTCGAGGGGGTTGTGTAGAGGCATCTATTTAGTCCTCATTAGATATAGTGAAAATTAGCATATGTTTATATGTAAGACCTATCTTCTTCAATAAAAAAAGGTCATTTTCTTAGGAAATAATAAAGCTCCAAATAAGTACAATACACATTCATGCATCAACACTTATTTAATCTTTTTCTCGGTTCGCAGTGGGTTTCATGCGATAATTTTTCTTCTTGAGCGTTGTCAAAATTTCCAGAACATAGAAGCTGATCAGTTGGTGTTTCTGGGCCGAGTCTAGCCCAATCCCCATCTGTTAACTTACTTATCACCGACGTTGTCGCCCAGCCCGGAGGTGGTCTGGGAACCGAAGGAATTATTGTAGCAATAACTTTGTTTTATATACATCATTACCTTTTATGTACTTATTGAGATACCCTCCCCACATAAAGATAAGTACATAAATATTCCCTATATGAAAGGTTTATCTTTGTATCTATGCTATATAATAACTTATTTTTCTGCTAATAAATTGTGAAAAGGAGTCGTCTTAGATGTAAGTAAAGTTCAGCTTAAGTTGATTTACTATTTGACAGGTAGGTTATAATGCTCGTTGGAATTACTATGTCACAGTGTTAACTCTCATTATGGACATACAAAGGCGGAGGACACTAAATTAGAGTTACATTCGTTTTAACCTCATGGATTTGCCACCTTGTGGCTTAGATCTTTGGCCACCTTATGGCTTAGACTACTGATGGTTCGGTGTGTGTTTCCCCTTGGTATTGAAAAGAAAGTGCTAGAAAGTTTAAACAAAATTTTAATGCATTTTTTAGGAGCTTTTCTTTTGATCTTCCCAATGTGATAGTTCTATCTTTCATTTGCCCGCATTAGAATGACTAAGCACTTGCTACGCCAAATATCCCAACATGGAGCCTTGCCGTTCTTCCGTTCACAAAGCCCAGATGACAGAAGGTGCTTCCTTCCGGATCTCCTGGGCTATTAGGCAGAATGGCAGAGGCCCGTTTTATATTGGGCTTCCGTTCTTGGGTTCGCAGTTCATTAAACTCTAGCTGGCTTCACCTCAGGTATTGCAAACCCTCTTAGTGTATAAGTCTTCCGAGTTTTATCTAGATAGCTTTAATTTGGAACAAAATAGATATTAGTTTATTGTAAATTTACGCTATTGTTCTTCGATTTTCGTTTCTGGTGGGAATGATAAAGGTACGCCTACACATTTCACAAGAAGCGATGCTGCCATATAATAGATAGTAGAATCAAAGAGGGAACGAGAAAGACTTAAACCTAAAAAGAACCCAGATTTGGAGACAGGGAGAGGGGAAAACGCCCACAAGAGAAGGCCTCAGGAATGTTTGAACAATTCACCTCCACACCTAAGAGTGGGAGTGGCAAATGAGAGCGCATGGAAGAGAGATAAGTCCTCTAGAAGTTGCCGAGCTGATGTGACTCCTTCGTCCGGAGCTTTAGAAGGACGACTTATAATTGGCAGCTCGACATGTCAAATCTTGTCTTACTCAACGTCAAGTTTTTTTTTAAAAAAAATATATTTTTGATATAATGGTTTAGACCATCACCTAAATATCAAAACAACTTAAATTTAAAATCCAGAACAACCCTATGAAAAAAAATTTGGGAGTGCACAGTGCTCTCCAACTTATTTTCTCAAAATTCCTCCTCCGTCACGTCGAAGCGTGCCCTCGAAACCTTACCTCCAAGTGTGCATCGGGGCCCCCAGTCACTGGGCTTAGCCCGCGCACACAGTTAATGACGATTGGCAGGCTGAGCAAGCTCCTTCCTCACATGTCAATCGAACTAGATCCCAAGCATCCGCCTCACGGGATTATTCCACATCAGGTATAGACAATTCTAACTTTATATTTAATTAATTAACCATCAATCCTTACAATAGCTCACATTTCAGAGCTCTCACCTCCCGCTTAGGCTAACGAAGTCCATCTTGAATGTTTAAAGGTCGTTACAAATTGACTTCAGATAGATTTGAGAAGGCGAGCTTAGTTCTCTTGATTGGGATGGAAAGTGAATTCATTCATGCTGTTGATCATGTTAGTGTCATCTAACTTGCAAAAAATTAAGTCAACTCTCCAATACTCAAATTAAATGTTTGCTCGAGAAAGGAACCAAGAGACGGAGAGAGAGAGAGAGAGAGAGAGAGAGAGAGAGAGAGAGAGAGAGAGAGAGAGAGAGAGAGAGAGAGAGAGAGAGAGAGAGAGAGAGAGAGAGAGAGAGAGAGAGAGAGAGAGAGAGAGAGAGAGAGAGAGAGATGATGATGATGATGATGACGATGATGATGAGGTTGAACTAAGATCTTTAATGTGGACCTATAATCTCTGACATTTTACTTGCAGTGATGGAATACTTTTATAGGTGAAGAGGAGTATGTTAGTTGGGTCTCTACATCCAAATCAAATTGGAGACCTTCCTTGAGATGCCAAACTTTTGGAGTAGACTTGCGATCAGATGCCAAACTTCTAGAGTAGACTCGTGATCGGATTCTATGTCCCTTTCTTTAGGTAACTATCAGGGAGATAAAGTTATAAGGAGACGTGAAATCTATCTAGCGTGCTAGTCGTGGTCGGATTCTAAGGATTAGTGTGTCCTAATCCAAAGCCAGATTCCTATTAGTGTTGGTAATCTTAATGGGTTGATAATGCGTTAAGTGCCCATTTGGTATGCGGGTAAGGAGGGAATAAGATTCAATTATGCTTATTTCATGTTTGGTGCAGTTATTAAGGATTGGACAAGTGGGTCAAAGAGAATAAGGATATCTCAAAAATGAGGATACATACAGGGACAATTCATTCTAGGGGGACACCTGTAATTAGGGTTGTCAATGGGACGATTAGCTCGACAAGTCCACAGGCTTGGCTCGATTTAGGGCCGGGCCGCAAGACTCTTTCGGTCCATGGATTTTTAGTAGGGCTTAAAAGTCCAGCCCTACTAGGCCCATGGGCCGGACTCGGGTTTTGAGTTCGGTCCGATGGGCCAGCCCGACCCGTTTTATTTTCTTTTTTTATTTTCAAATCTTAAATTTTACTTAGTTAAAATTATGTTATTTTATATTTAAAAGTTAAAACTCTCTTTCAAATAAATTAAATAAGTAACATCAAAACTCTACTTAATTGAGTGAGATTTTAAATTTTATAAAATTAAATATATTATTTTTATTATTAATTTAATTTTAATTTAAATATTCGGGCCGAGCCGGATCTTAGTCGGACTTTACAATTTTGTAAAAATAAGAGCCCAGTCCGACATTGCTCAGACTTGGGCCGGACTTGGACTTACACATTGATGAGTCGGGCTTGGGCTGGACTCATATAAGCCCAGCCTGGGTCCGACCCATTGACAGCTCTACTTGTAATGAGGCAGTGTTTGGAAGTAAAGTTTTGATCGATTTTGGACTTTAAAATCTCTGACAACAACAATTGTGTTTCCAAATGCTACCCGGTCTTCATGGGCTTTTGTGCACAGCGCTTTTGAAGTTGAGCAGATAGATAGACCCAATGCTTTTTCTCTCTCTGACTTGTGAAAAGCGGCCACCAAGTCGCTTTTTGCGCAGCTCCCCAGATTTCCAGTGTGAAATTTCTGTAATAGCCGGTGGTTCCAGCCTTGCTATACTATCTGTAGAGAAATCACAAGGGCAGTGATGTAATTGCACAGGAGAAAGAGCGCAGACACTTCACATATTCCAAACAAGTTGCAGTGTAAAAGGTGAGGCTGTCAGAAATCTGCCATGTGTCAGAAATCACAGAGTTTTTCGATTTGGGGAGAAACTGGATAATCGAACAACGCTTCTAAACGACACCTGAGTTACTCCTACTTTTTATATCCACATTTCACACACTCCAAGGCAACTTTTTACTCATTAATACCCTTTCCATTTTGACATATTATATACTAATAAGATTTAAGTTAATAAAATATTAACAAAGGTATTACTATATTGTTATAATAATTTTTATATTTAGTTACTATATTTTATAGTAATTAATATGATAAGAAATATAGTTATTATTATATTACATAATTATGGTAATTAACTTATTAACATAGTTAATTGCTAAATTTTGTTTAGACTTAGTATTATTATATATTAAGAAAATAAGATTACTACATTGCTTTAGTAATTATGGCTATTAATTAACATAGTAATTTAGTCAATTATTAATGACATTATAGTAAATTATTGCTAAAATTAATATAATAATCTATCAATTATGATTGTATTATAACATAATATGGTAATTAACATAATAACATTATCAAATTCTTATTGACATTATAGTAAATTATGATTAATCAAATTATTAATGATATTACAAAAAATTATGACTAAAGTTCATATAATAATACAATAATCATTATTACATTATTTTGACAATTAACATGTTACTAAATTTGTATATTGTCACAATAATGAACATAGTAATATAGTCAAATCATGATTATTATCGTAGTAGATTATGCTTAAGCTTATTGTAATAACAAAATAAAATAATATGTTTACATTGTTATTGCAACTAACATAGAAATATTGTTATATTATTATATTCTATATTACTATATTAATTCACATAATAACATGGTCAAATTAATAATAATGCCACACTAAATTACTATTAGACTTAATATAAAACATATTAACACTATGTTATATTACTATAATAATTAATTTAGTAATGCTACTATATATTATTATATTACCTATAATTATAGTAATTATCAAATTATTTATATGCCAGTGTAAATTAGGATTACTACATTGAGATAATAATATTATTAATTGTTGTTAGTTAAAGAGAACAATATCTCTATTCTTCACCATTCTCTAACTAAACAAGGGCCAACAGATACTCTCAAACCTAGGTTAAGAAGGGTACGTAAAATGGTCTAAAAATGGGTTTTATTCTCATTATTATATATGTTTTCACCAAATATAGAATAAAAACTAAAATGAGGATATCCTTGTGCATTCCAAACATCATTAGGATAATGAATAAAGATATCTAAAATTAGGTTGAATTATGTCTATTCTCTTCTCAGCTTATCCAAATACCAAACAGCTCCTAACGAGTCAGTAAATCTGGTAAAGGTACTATTACGGCTATACCGAGGGGGTTGGCTCGAGCCGAGGTGACATAGGAAGTCCGTCGGTGGCCGATGAGGAGTGTTGTGCATCGAGGCTATATCTGCAAGTCCACCAATGGAGCTCGATGAAGAGACTCTCTGACGCTCAAGTCAGTGGGCTGCCTAGAAGCGCTAAAAGGTTCAGAGAGAATAGATTGCGTATCTATTAGCCTTGAGTATCCCCCTATTTATAAAGGTTGACCTATCCTCCGATCTGATAAGGAATCGCTTTGGACTGGCGTGGACTCTTTTAAACTGATGTGGATAACGTCTTTCCACCGTACTGGACACCCTGTGCTATCACGACCGATGTGCCTTGCAACAATACCAGTCGTACCTTGCCGCTACGCTCATCGACCCACGTCACTGCACCAAACACGCCATTGCTAGGCGTACCACGTTCCCATACGGGACAACCCATGTTTGCATTTCAGGTGCTCCCTAACAGTCGTGAAGCAGGCGATTGCGGGTGCCATGTTGGATGGAACAGACCTCCTCACCTCGACCTTCCCCTGAAGTGAGCCTATCATCGAATTCAGCATCCTCTCTCAAGCCTTGACCCCTAGAGAACCTCGTTAGACTGAGTTGATCTCCTATCTCGAACCTTGAACTCGAGATAGGCTTACTCATATTGACTTGCCTTGGGCCTTATCTTTGAGAGGAGCCTGTCACCATCTAGGGCTGATCTCTTCACCTCGGCCTTAACTCGAGATGAATCTGTCGTCCTTACCAATCTCAGATATATGTCATGGCCGACGTATTGGACTTAGAACGTGTGGGAGTGTCAGGTACCATTGTTGGAAAAACAATGTACATGGAATAAATAATCACATGAACATACGTAAAGCATGATGGCATGAACATTGTATACATATCGTCCCACAGGTATAGGCAAGATCCGATTCCAATCCAAAAAGAAAACACATGCATGTGAATGCAACAAATCAAGAAAAATAGTATAGAGTTAGAATACTTAGTCGAGCCGCCCGTAAGGACTCTCCTTAGAGAAGTTATCGCCCCCATCATACCAGTGCGGTGGAGTCTACGATCTTCCCCCAAGATAGAATGACTACAGGGACGCGCCTCCGCACGAATATGATCCCTCCTTGATGACAACCTCAGGAACACGTTCTCCTTCGTCGATTTACAAGAAACAGTGGTGCAGATATTTTCTCACAACCAGATCACAGCAATCCCAAGAGTTAGGATTAGAGATGCCGCTCCCAAAAATCAGAGAACAAAAATCCCACAGCCCCAAAGCAAAGAGCCGCAACCCTCGCCTCCAAGCGTCATTCTGTTTTCCCCCACGAGGGGAAAACACGGTGCCCTTCCACCCAACCACGCCAAAGCCTCTCGTTCAGATTTTTCCCGCAGGAGAGAGAACCCCAAAAGCAACTGAAAAAGTCAAAAAATGCAAGGCCCTATGTTTCTAGGAGGAAAGAGGGCATCATGTGACCTATTTATAGAAAAACCCACAAAATGTTTTGGGTTTAAATAAACCCTCATAAAAACCACAATTTCTTCAGCATTCCCCCACAAACCCAAAAGGATTTTATGGAAGAAAAGAAATCGACAGAAGAAAAACATATCTTGCTTCCAGTAAGGGTACCTTTCGAGTTTGAACCATCACCTGAGTTTCTAACTTCAACCCCCACAGAACCGAAGTGAACTAAGTCTTGAACTTGGTTCTTTATATGAGAGTTTCTATTAGGAACAACAAAATATAAGTTCTGGTTGAAATTTTCAGGGTTGGCGCATTATGGCCATGCGCCCCAAATCCTAATTCATGAGTGCTATTTTGGAAGAACCCACTTCCATTAACTGCGGTCTCACAGTCACACTCACATAGGTGGGCATCTCCAAAGATGCACTGCTAACATCCTTCCAATATAGGCTTGAACCCATTCAGAGTTTCACAAAACTCTTCCTTTACTTGCAGTACAGGCACTTTAAGTAGATTATCATGGGAGAGACACACAGGTACATAAGTACCAATATAATGTAAAGTGCCACTTAATCCTCCCTATGACTTGTTGTTACCACATTGAATCTACTTTGTGGGATCTCCACTCAGCTAGGTTGGGTTGCTACCATAGAAGAATTCTCAATGGTATTTTTAGTCCCATCCCCAATCTGGATTTCTGAACTTGATTTCTATCAAGTCCCTTTGTCAGTGGATCTATTGTATTATCTTTGGTACCTACAAAATCAACAGCAACCTGACTTGGACATGTCTCCTTTGTTTTTGGTTATACTTTGAACTTCTGATCTTGGCAATTGTGGTCATGCTATCACAATGCACAGAGATCGCAGGAATGGGCTTTCCCATCAGAGGGAGTTCAGACAGAAGTCCTCTGATCCATTCAGTCTCTGTTCCAGTAGTGTCCAAAGCACACAGCTTAGCCTTAGAAGTAGACCGAGACAAAATGGTCTGTTTTGCAGACCTCCAGGCAACAACGCCACCTCCCAGGGTAAAGACATACCCTGAAACACCATTACTCCCTGAGTTTTGGGCTATCCAGCTTGCATCATTATACCCTTCTAATACAGCAGGGTACTTCCATAATGCAAGCCTAAGGAAATAGTTCCCTTAAGGTACCTTAGTACCCTATCCAAGCCCTCCCAATGAGTATGATTAGGACAGCTAGTGTATCTACTGAATCTAGTCACTGCATATGATATGTCAGGCCTAGTACAGTTTGCAAGATACATTAAGTTCCTATAATTTGGGAATACCTTAGTTGAGACACATGAACACCACTCTTGTTCTTGTAGTATGCTCTAGATGAATCATATAGAGTGCTTACAGATTTACAATTTTGATAGTCAAATTTCTCCAAGACTTTCTCAATATAATTAGATTGAGCAATTACTATCCCTTCAATTGATTGAATTAGTTTAAGGCCCAAAATCACATTAGCAACTCCCATATCTTTCATTTCAAACATTCTACTCAAGAAGGACTTAGTCTCATTCACAATCCCAATTGAAGTTCCAAATAGTAAAATATCATCTACATACAGGCATAGAATGATACAAGCATCACCTTTAACCTTGGCATAGACACACTTATCAAACTCATTGACACTAAAGCCAAAAGACAAGATAGTCATGTCAAAATTTTCATGCCATTATTTCGGGGCTTGTTTCAGTCCATAAAGAGACTTAACAAGTTTACAAACTTTCTCTTCATTACCAGATGCCACAAATCCATTAGGCTGATCCATGTATATCTCTTCTTCAAGATCACCATTTAGAAAGACGGTCTTAACATCCATTTGATGGATAATGAGATCATATACAGAGGCCAATGCTAAAAGCACTCTAATTGTGGTCATCCTAGTAACAGGAGAATATGTATCAAAGAAATCTATTCCTTCCTTTTGTTTGAACCCTTTGGCAACCAATCTGGCTTTATACTTGTCAATTCTTCCATCAGGTTTCAGTTTCTTCTTAAAAATCTATTTGCACCCAATAGTTGTAGAAACAGGAGGTAAGTCAACCAACTCCCATGTACCATTATACAGAATGGAATTCATCTCACTCTTAATGGCATCCTTCCAATGCATTGCCTCTGGTGAAGCCATAGCATCTCGGAAAGTAGGAGGATCACCCTCGATCTGGTAAGTGATAAAATCACTTCCCAAATCCTTGACAATTCTAGGTCTCTTACTCCTTCTTGGTTCCTCCAATTCCTCTTGATCAGTAGAGTCAGGATGTGAACTAGAGGTCTCAACCCCCACACTGGAGATCCTCTCTATATGATTAGGAATAGACTCAGAGGTGCAAGGAACTTCTTTAGAAGACACTTGATAAGGTACACCAGTTTTCATGGGAAACACATCCTCAAAGAATGTAGCATCACGAAACTCAACTATGGAGTTAACAGCTATTCCAGATATCTCAGATTTAATCACTAAGGATCTGAATGCATAACTGTTAGTAGCATAGCCTATAAAGACCGCATCAACTGTTTTTGGATCTAACTTCTTTCTTTTGTGTTCAGGGACCAACACTTTTGCAAGATAGCCCCACACTTTAAGATACTTGAAGCTAGACTTCCTACCTCTCCATAACTCTTCTGGACTTGTGTCTTTGTGTTTCAAGGGAACTTTATTCAGAATATGGCATGCCGTATTCAAAGCATCCCCCCACATGTAACTAAGTAATCCAGAGTTTTGGAGAAGAGAGTTGACCATGTCCATAAAAACTCTATTCTTTCGTTCTGTAATCCCATTAGACTGAGGAGAATAAGGAGCAATAACCTTGTGAATTATGTCACGATTTTGAGAAAATTTAGAAAATAGGTTAGATGTATATTGTCCACCTCTATCAGACCTTATCCTTTTAAGAACCTTGGAAGTTTGTGTTTCTGCTTCACCCTTAAAGATGACAAACTTAGATAAAGCTTCATCTTTAGACTCAAGAAGATACACATAACAATATCTACTAGCATCATCAATAAAGGTGATAAAATATTTCTTATGTTCCCATGTTTGTACACCATTAAACTCACAGATATCGGTATGAACTAAATCTAAAATCTCAAAATCTCTAACAACAGAGTTAAACAGTTTTCTAGATTGTTTAGCTTGCACACAAATATCACATTTATGAGATTTATCAATGGTATACTCAGGGATCATATTCAAATTCATCATTCGTTTCAAGGAACAAGCTGATATTTGGCGATATTAATGATAATGTTCGCAAATTGGAGTATGAGGTCAAGGCCAAGCAAGAAGAGTTTGATAACAATTCTACTGCTGCTAACCGTTCTAGCCTGGGGGCTGCTAACGCCAATCTCAAAAGGGCAATTCATTGTATGGAGGTTTTTTGGGCCCAAAAAGCTCGGTTAGACTGGCTAGATGACGGTGATAAGAACACTATTTTTACCATGCCGTGGTTCAAGGAAACAGAAGAAGAAATAAAATAAATAGACTTCAGGTGAATGGCATTTGGTGTGAGGACCAGGAGGTCCTGTCTAAGGAGGCGGTAAATTTTTTTGAATCCCTACTTCATTCTACGGATCATGTTGTTGATGATTCTCTCCTCAGTGTTATCCCTGAGCTCATATCTGCTGATCAGAATAATGCTTTATGTGAGACCCCGGATAAAAATGAGGTTAAAAGTGTTGTGTGGAACTTGAAAGGCAGCAGCGCCCTTGGGCCAGATGGATTTAGCGGCTCCTTCTTTACCTCCTGTTGGGACATTGTGGGAGATGATGTTTATGCTGCAGTCAAAGGTTTCTTCAGTGGATTTCCATTTCCCAGACGTGTGACTTCGACACACATTGCTCTAATTTTGATGAAGGATCATCTGATTTCCTTTAATGACTACAGACCTATTAGTTTATGCAACTTCTGCTACAAGATAGTCTCCAGGATTCTGTGCGATAGGCTGACCAATATTCTACCTATGATTATTTCAGAAGAGCAAGGTGCTTTTGTTAAGGGTAGATTTATTCTGGATAACGTCTCCATGGCTAGGCAATTGGTCAGGGACATTGGCCGCAAAACCAAAGGCAACAATGTTGTTTTTAAACTGGATATTAAAAAGGCATATGACAGTGTAGAATGGGATTTTCTCTTTGCAGTTCTGAAGAAATTCGGCTTCTCCTCCAGGTTTATCTCGTACATTGGTATGATGATTTCTAACTACTGGTTTTCTGTTCTCTTTAATGGCTCCCCAGCTGGCTATTTTCATTCTTCCAGGGGTTCATCATTATGGAAGAAGCACTTAGTAGAGGTATCAAGAACATGGTCAGTACTGGTTACCTTCTCCCTTATTCTGGTCCCAGGGGCTGCCCTTCCCCCACTCATCTTCTTTATGCGGATGATACGCTTGTTTTTTCGAATGGGAGCATTAGGAATGTTAGACGGTTGATGGCCTTTTTAAAGAAATATGCTAACTCTTCTGGCCAGCATATTAATCCCAACAAGAGTTGTTTCATGTTAGCTGAGAAGGCTCCCGCCCATGCCGCCAACAAAATCAAAGAGGCCACTGGTTACACGAGACAAACTGGTAATATCAATTATCTGGGCGTTCCTCTAAAACCTGGCAGAATGACGGTAGTGGATCACATATCCTTGGTTGATAAAGTGAATGGCAAACTTCATGCATGGAAATCCAAACTGCTATCTCAAGCTGGTAGGATCACTCTAATCAATTCTGTCATCTCCTCTCTCCCTATATATCTTGTTGTTGCCTCTTATATTCCGAAGTCCATCATCTCATATATTGAGAGAGCTTCTGCTACTTTCTTCTAGGACAACACTGATGGAGCCCATCGCCGGCATTGGGTGGCCTGGCCTTCTATTCAGAAGCCTATTAATGAAGGCGGCCTGGGGGTTCGTAGCTTGTGGCATGTGCAAATCTCTCTGGCAGTTAAGCAGCTTTGGAACATTAGACAAAGCTCTTCTCTTTGGGCCTCCTACGCTAGAAGGAGGTACTCACTTAATAGCATGACTAGCATACCCGGGATGCCAAAGATTGTTTATATGGAAGCTATGAAGATTCTGAATGATAATACTAGAAGGGTCCATGGCAATGGCAGGAAGATCAAAATTCTCTAGGATACCTAGATTGGTGAAATACCTCTCAGCAGCACGGTCCCGGTAGACAATGAGAGTGCGGGAGCCTCCTTGAGTGAGGTGGTTTTTGATGTTTCACATCCACTCAAATCCATGATTCCTCAGTCGGTTATGGAAGGTTTGGTGCTTTCTGATGATGATGACAAGTGTGTTGAACCACTCTTATATTTTACACTTATATTTTGGTGATAACAAAACATATGATTAATTAAATATTATTAAATATATTTAATATTATATTTTCCTAATAAATATAAATTTATGGTACTATCGCTGTGAGTTTTGCATTGAAAAGCTAAATCAATGTCTATTCAATATACATCGATTTCAGTTCAAAAAATGCCACATTGATTCTGTTGAAAACATGGATTCTGTTGAACACATCGATTTCCTTGATAAAACAACGATTTGATCGGTGTAACGATTCGATAAGTTAAACAACGATTTGATCGGTGTAACGATTCGATAAGTTAAACAACGATTTGATCGCTCTAACGAATTGATAAGTTAAACAACAATTTGATCGCTATAATGATTCGATAAGTTAAACAACGATTTGATAGCAAACAACGATTTGCTCTCATATAAAGAACGATTTGATTAAAACAACGATTCACCTTAACTAAAAGAACGATTTGATCGTAAACAATGATTTGGTCTTGAGCAATGATTTGCTTCACTTAAACATCAATTTTGTTCGAACATCGATTTCATGCAAACATCGATTTCACTTAAACATTGATTTTGTTCAAACATCAATTTCATGTAAACATAGATTTCAACTTAAAATCGATTTCCTTTATACTCAGATATTTCAAAATGGTGTTGGCATCTAATGAAAAGTCAAATATATTTCATTTACGTAATCTTCTGACAGAAGATCTTTTTTATCTCTCTAGATCTCTTCTCTCCTGTCAGACAAAAAAGACTTACCTACCACTTCTGGGTGATAGTAGAAAACACAGAAGTGTGAGCCTTTTTGACAGAAACACTCTTTGATCTAAACACCTTCTTCTATGCTTGCAGACCTCAAAGACCACTAAGTGGCTGATAGTCAGAAGAAGAAGAATAGAAAAATCAGCAACGACTAGAAAAGTTCCAACGGATCTCTTCAACGGATCTATTCAAAGCTACTCATATAAAAGATGAAGCAAGACTGAAGAACAAGGAGAACTTTCCTGAAGATCTTTAAACGAGTGTATATCTAGTGGTGAACCTAAACTCCAGATACACTCAAAAGAAAAGAGAGAAAGAGCTCGAGCCCAAAAAAAAGTGCTCAAGCATCTGAAGCCGTCAAGCTTCAAGCTCCTTCTCCTCTCTTCACTCTCTCTCTGTGGTCATTGTAATTTCTGGGGAGAGTCCTTTGCTAAGAGTTTCTGGTTTAGAGTCCATTTTTGTAAAACTCTTACCTTTGTTCTTTCTTTTCTAAGAAAGATTTTTGTCCAGCTGTAGGGCTGTATACAATGTAGAACCTAGCTAGAGGTTTAAGTCTAACAAAACCACACTGGGGTTTGTACCAGGAGGTTGGCTTCTTGACCTGTAAGAGAAGTGGGCAGCCTTCTTACCCGGGAAAGAGAAGAAGACCAGCTGGGGTGCTGGGTGTTGTATTGTCCTTGAGGGGGATTGTACCCTTGGTTAGTAAAATCCCAAGATATTGCTTGGGGACTGGATGTAGGACTTCCATGTGGGACGGACCGAACTGCTACTCTCTATCACACTCAACTAACCAAACCTTCAAGTGATAATTTTCTGTGGTTAAGTTTCTGTTTCAGATTTCAAAAAATCTATTCACCCCCCCTAGGTTAGCTTGCTGCCATACCAAAAGGGCCAACAAGTGGTATCAGAGCGAGGTTTTCTAATCAATCAAGAAGATCCAACGATCTTAGAGAAGATCTATGGCAGCTCAAGGATTTGTTGAAGGCCAATCAGTCACTAGACCTCCATTCTTCGATGGAGCGGACTACCAATATTGGAAGATGAGAATGTAATGCTTCATTCGAGGCACAAACTTTGATCTGTGGCAGGTAATAGAGGTAGGTGATTATGTTATTGTTCCTTCTGAAGGTACTACTGCTATTATAGCAGTAGATAAAAGTAAATTATCTTTAAACTTTAAATCAAAGAACTATTTATGTTGCGCTTTATCCAAAAGAGAATTCAGTAGAATATCTGCATGTAAATCAGCTAAAGAAATATGGGATAAACTGTAAGTAACTTATGAAGGAACAGATAAAGTAAAACAAACTAGGATAGATATTCTTGTTTCGCAATATGTGCAATTTAAAATGCTTCCGAACAAAATATCACTCAGATGTATAATTGATTTTCAAGCATAGTAGTTGGTCTAATTTCTCTTGGTAAAAATCTTTTTGATGAGGAAACTGTCAGAAAGATACTTAGGTCTTTAACTCTTTCATGGACCCCTAAGGTCACAGCTACTGAAGAAGCCCATGATCTAACCAAGTTTTCCATTGATAAATTAATTGGCTCTCTCATGGCACATGAAATCAATATGGAGCGACTATCTGAAAGCTCTTCCAAGAAAAAACTCACTAATGCTCTTAAAGTTGTAGCTACTCCTACCACCTCTTCTTCTTCTTCTAGTTCAAAAATTGCTGGTTCTGAAGACAACGATGTGGATGATGTCCTATCCAAACTTTAGAAAATTCTCAAGAAGAAAAATAGATCAAGAAGGATCCAAAAGAAAGAGAAAAAGGTGAAAGAATCAGTCTGCTATGAATGCAGAAAACCTGGACATCTAAGACCAGATTGTCCAAAACTCAAGAAGACTGGTCAGCCAGAAAAGTCCAAACAGAAGTACAAGAAATTCAAACGAAAAGCCATGGCTGCTGCTTGGGACAATGAAGAAGCCACAACTTCAGAATCATCAAGCTCAAATCTTGAAAAAGAGCAGGTAAGTCTAACCCTTATGGTAGGACTAGATGAGGTACATTTTGACCCATCTTTTGATTCGTGTACTGATTCAGGGTCAGAATCTGAAGACTTAGAAGAAGTCTTTAATGAACTTTATGAAAAACATAAAGGTGTTGTAAAAGAATTAAAAATTCGGAAAAATAACATCACTTGCTTAGATAACACTAATTCTGATCTTAAATCCGAATTGGAACAATTAGAAAAATAATTAAAGGAAAGTAAAGATAATAATTATCATTTGAATGAAGATTTAAAAAGAAAAAACAAAGAAAAATTAGAGTTAGAAAAAAAGTTAAAAATTCTAACTAAAGAAAATCTTTATTTAAAAGAATCAGTTAGAAAATTAACTAAAGGGAAAACATATTTAGCCCTATACTTAAAATGATCAAAATCTGAAAATAATAAACAATGTCTTGGATCCAAACCTCCTGAAAGAAAACAAATCATAATTCCTAAAAAATATCCATTACCAAAATTTGTAAAAGAAACCAAGATGCCCCAGAAAAGGCCCCTGCAATGAACAAACTCTATCAAAAGGAAAAGGTTTCCAAAAATTGTGTTCTAAATAGACATTACAAAGACAATAGGAACTGCAAAATAAATTATATTCATTGTTGTTCTCATTACAATAAATTAGGACACACAGTAAACACCTGCACAACAAGGCACCTAGTATGGATTCCGAAAGGGTATTTCTATGCATCTAACCATCAAGGACCCAAAAATATTTAGGTACCTACTTCTGAATAAGTTGTTTGCAGGATAGCCTTGGAGCATCAGGAACAAAGGATGCTCAAGGCATTGGTGGCTGTCAGCTCTTCATTCAACTCATATCTAAAGAGGGAGTAGTCATAAAGTTTTTTTTTAACTTATAGTACTACTAACAACTGTTTGCAAGTCTCATTCAGGTGGAGCCTCTCATTAAAGGGGAGCACAGACTAAGGGGGAGTTATTCATTAATGTCAATTATTGTTGAACCCCTCACTCGTAAAAAGTTTCACAAAAAGGGGAGAGAATGCAAGGTAAGATCCTTCCTTTTTGGTTAGTGACAAAAGGGAGGAGAGTATGCATAGTATACATTATCTGTGAATTTTCTGTATTTTCTATGCTTTAAGTATTTTTGTCAGAAAATTCTCATAAGTTTTGTCATCACCAAAAAAGGGGAGATTGTTGAACCACTCTTATATTTTACCCTTATATTATTGGTGATAATAAATATATGATTAATTAAATATTATTAAATATATTTAATATTATGTTTTCCTAATAAATATAAATTTATGGTACTATTGTTGTGAGTTTTGCATTGAAAAGCTAAATCAATGTCTATTCAATATACATCGATTTCAGTTCACAAAATACCACATCGATTCTGTTGAAAATATGGATTCTGTTGAACACATCTATTTCCTTGATAAAACAACGATTTGATCGGTGTAACGATTCGATAAGTTAAACAACGATTTGATCGCTGTAACGATTCGATAAGTTAAACAATTTGATCATTGTAACGATTCGATAAGTTAAACAATGATTTGATCGCCGTAACGATTTGATAGCAAACAACGATTTGCTTTCACTTAAAGAACGATTTGATCAAAACAACGATTCGCCTTAACTAAAAGAACAGTTTGATCATAAACAATGATTTGGTCTTGAGAACCGATTTGCTTCACTTAAACATCGATTTTGTTCAAACATCAATTTCATACAAACATCGATTTCACTTAAACATCGATTTTGTTCAAACATCGATTTAATGTAAACATAGATTTCAACTTAAACATCGATTTCCTTTATACTCAGATATTTAAAAATGGTGTTGACATCTAATGAAAAGTCAAATATATTTTATTTACGTAATCTTCTGACAGAAGATCTTTTTTATCTCTCTAGATCTCTTCTCTCCTGACAGACAAAAAGGGCTTACCTACCACTTCTGGGTGACAGTAGAAAACACAGAAGTGTGAGCCTTTTTGACAGAAACACTCTTTGATCTAAACGCATTCTTCTATGCTTGCAGACCTCGAAGACCACCAAGTGGCTGACAGTTAGAAGAAGAAGAATAGAAAAGTCAGTAACGACTAGAAAAGTTCCAACGGATCTATTCAAAGCTACTCATATAAAAGATGAAGCAAGGTTGAAGAACAAGGAGAGCTTTCCTGAAGATCTTTAAACGAGTGTACATTCAGTGAAGAACCTGAACTCCAGATACACTCAAAGGAAAAGAGAGAAAGAGCCCGAGCCCAAGAAGAAGTGCTCAAGCATCTGAAGCCTTCAAGCTTCAAGCTCCTTCTCCTCTCTTCACTCTCTCTCTGTGGTCATTGTAATTTTTGGGGAGAGTCCTTATCTAAGAGTTTCTGGGTTAGAGTCCATTCTTGTAAAACTCTTAGCTTTGTTATTTATTTTCTAAGAAAGATTTCTGTCCAGCTGTACGACTGTATACAATGTAGAACCTAGCTAGGGGTTTAAGTCTAGCAGAACCGCACTGGGGTTTGTACCAGGAGGTTGGCTTCTTGACCTGTAAGAGAAGTAGGTTGCCTTCT
This sequence comes from Colocasia esculenta, assembly GCA_014218235.1. Classification (NCBI taxonomy): domain Eukaryota; kingdom Viridiplantae; phylum Streptophyta; class Magnoliopsida; order Alismatales; family Araceae; genus Colocasia; species Colocasia esculenta. The sequence continues at coordinate 30,249,368 of CM024757.1, read as the reverse complement.
TGCCCAGGAAAGAGAAGAAGACCAGCTGCGGTACTGGGTGTTGTATTGTCCTTGAGGGGGACTGTATCCTTGGTTAGTAAAATCTCAAGAGATTGCTTGGGGACTAGACGTAGGACTTCCATGTGGGAATGGCCGAACCAGGATAAATTCCTTGTGTTCTTTGTGTGATTGTTTATTTGCTTCCGCACTACTACTCTCTATCACACTCAACTAACCAAACCTTCAAGTGATAATTTTTTGTGGTTAAGTTTCTATTTTAGATTTCAGAAAACCTATTCACCCCCCCTCTAGGTTAGCTTGTTGTCATACCAAAAGGGCCAACAAAGTGTATATGGGCGGCCTCCAACAATGGATCTTTCTCCACTAAGTCCACCTACAATCTGATCAGACCGATGGGAGTGCAAAGACCGGCCCTAGCTAAAATCTGGCACAATTTTTTCTATCGCAGAGCCTCCTTATTCTCTTGGAAGATTTTGAACCGGGCAGTTCTAGTTGATGGTCGCATCTCTGAAGCTAGCATTCCTTTGGTGTCTCGCTATTCTTGTTGTAAGTTCCCTCAAATTGAAGACCTTGACCATATTTTCATTCACAGTGATATTGTTGTAACTCTTTGGCGTTGGATTCATCCACTTATTTCTCCAAGGGTTACCCTTCACAACCATATTACTGCCCGTCTATGGAGTTTTATTCAGCTTTCGAATATCAGATCTCCTTATGGCTTTGTTTCTCTATATACCCTCACTCTCATGTTGTGGGAAATTTGGAAAGGCAAATGCTTAAGAAGTTTCGAGTCCACTTGTATCTCTGCTGGAGCTATCATCAACAACATCAAGTTTAGCATCATGCATTCGCTATCTAAACTTCAATTTAAGGTAGCTCCTACTTTATACGAGATGCAGACCCTTCATGATTTCGGCTATGTCCCTCTGTGCCCTGCTAAGCTGCTAAAACTTATTAGATGGATTCCTCCTATATGCGATTTCAGTCTCAATGTTGATGGTGCTTGCAAAGGGAATCTTGGAGAATGTGGAGGCAATGGTTGCATTAGAGATCCTTAGGGCTATGTTCATGTGGCTTTCACTCATTTTTATGGCATAGGGACTAGCATGATTGTAGAAATGAGAGCGCTTTGTGATGGTATTTAGTTGGCAATTTCTTTAGGTTACAGGCTTTCTATTGTGTACTCTGATTCTCAGGTTCTAGTGAACTCCATCCGTAAGGATATGATTGTTTCATGGCGTTCATACAGATGGTGGAGAGAAGCTAGATCATTCTTCAGTCGGGAATCCATTCAGCTGTCTCATGTGTACCGGGAAACCAACTAGCTTGCTAATTCTCTGGCTAATTTTGCTGTTAAAAATAGGTAGAATGATATTTTCTGGGGGGCGCATGCCTTACCACAATCCTGTAAGGGGCCTATGGTCATTGATAAATCTGGCCTCATGCATGTTAGAAGGATATAACTGGGGTATGCCCCTTGGATTTTGTACTTATATCAATTTTTATAATAGTTTTGGCCCAGGTTGCCCTCACTGGTGGAGTGAGAACATTCTCCCTTTCTGGGGGAGGGTGCACTCTCCTAGTTTGAGGCCCTGAGGACCACTTTTACCCAAAAAAAAAAAGGAATTGTAATTTACATGTCCTAAACGATTATGCCATAAAGAAGATGATTCCACAACATTCACAGAATAAGAAGTAGAACTAGATGAAATGTCAACCACTTCATTATTCAAAACATTGTCCACATGAAGTTTAAATAAACCATCACATAAATAACATTTTCCAATAAAAGTCCCTAAATAAAGAAGCACCACTTTATTACATTTGAATGTCAATTCATAACCTTGTTCCACTAAAACAGAACCACTCCATAGGTTTCTACGGATCGCTGGAACGTGGTGCACTCTGTGTAGAGAGATAACACGCCCTAAATGAAGCATCAGGTCCACGCATCCTATCCCCAACACCATAGAAGCAGTAGCATTCCCCATGGTCACGGATCTGCCATGAATGGCCTGGTAAGACACAAATATGGACTTATTAGCACATACATGCACGTTAGCCCCCGTGACTACTATCCATTCATTTGGTTCATATATAGTGAAAACTTGAGGGTTAACAGAAACATACAATCTGCTATTGGAGCCCGAAGCTTGCTCAGTCCCTTCAATCACAACATTGATCTGGGGACCAAAAGAATGCTTTTCAGCCTTCTTCGCAGGATAGTCCTTGATGAAATGCCCAACCTGTCCACACTCCCAGCATGGTTTCTTTTTGGACTTTTTCTGGATCTTGCCTTTAATGTTGGTTTTGTTCTTCATGTAAGCTATTTTTCTTTTACTTTTAGGATCTCTTGACTTACCAGCAGTCATCACATTTGCACTCGGTTCTACATGCATCGTAGGCTTTTGATTTCTATGCTCTTCTTCAATGGATATTGATACTAATAAATCATCCAGAGTAATAGAACCCTTGCGATGCTTGAGAGACATCCCAAAATCTTCCCATGATTTTGGAAACTTCTCAATTATTGACATCACCTGGAACTTCTCTGGTAATTTCATATCAGCATCAGCCAAACCATGAAGTAAGAGTAGGAATTCATGGGCCTGTTCTGACACAGATTTGCCCTCTACCATTTGAAACTTTAAGAACTTGGCAACATAATATTTTTCAAGACTTGAGTCTTCAGTGTTATATTCTTGTCAAGTTCCTCCCACAGACCCTTGGTAGTTTTCTCATAAGAACTACTGTATACATCAAATAGTATGTTGGACAAAGCCAACAATATGCAGCCATGATATATACGGCCGTGTTGCTTCCACTCATCTACTACCTTTTGACTGTTGGGATCATTCTCAACTAGTTTGGATTATCCGACTCAATAATCGAGATAAATCCGATTGTGGTAAACCAGATCTTCATGCGATGTTGCCATCGCTTCAAGTGCTCTCCCGAGAACTTTTCGGGCAAGCCAGACATATCCACACGGGGTGCAACCACATACGACATGGACGACATGATGAATAACTTCTCTAAGATTGTTGGAAAAACAATGTACATGGAATAAATAATCACATGAACATACGTAAAGTATGATGGCATGAACATTGTATGCATATCGTCCCACAGGTATAGGCAAGATCCGATTCCAATCCAAAGGAAAACACATGCATGTGAATGCAACAAATCAAGAAAATAGTATAGAGTTAGAATACTTAGTCGAGCTACTCTTAAGGACTCCCCTTAAAGAAGTTATCGCCCCCGTCATACCAGTGCGGCGGAGTCTACGATCTTCCCCTAAGATAGAATGGCTACAGGGACGCGCCTCTGCACGAAGACTATCCCTCCTCGATGACAATCTCAGGAACACGTTCTCCTTCGTCGATTTACAAGAAACGGTGGTGCAGGGATTTTCTCACGACCAGATCATAGCAACCCCAAGAGTAAGGATTAGAGATGCCCCTCAGGGAGAGAGATGAATACCACTCCAAAAAATCGGAGAACAAAAATCCCACAGCCCCAAAGCAAAGAGCCGCAACCCTCACCTCCAAGCGTCGTTCCGTTTTCCCCCACGAGGAGAAAATGCGGCGCCCTTCCACCCAACCACGCCAAAGCCTCGCGTTCAAGTTTTTCCTGCATGAGAGAGAACCCCAAAAGCAACCGAAAAGGCCAAAAAACGCAAGGCCCTGCGTTTCTGGGAGGAAAGAGGGCATCATGTGCACGGTTGGCCAAACTGCACCGTGCCATGGCTCATCCGAGCCATGGCACGGTCGGGTCACCCAAATGGGGTGACCCAGGCATGCCGCAGCGGCACGCCACAGTTTGCCACATACCGGTACGGTCCGATCCGTGGCAGGCCTATTTTTCTTTTTTTTTGCTTTTTCCTCTCACATCCAGTGTATTTAAGGGGTCTACATGGTGTCTAATTGATATAAAACTTTAAACATAAGTTAATTAAGAAATGATACAAATTATAGTAACTTTAGTTTAATTTTTAAAATTAATTTTTTGTCAAGTAAAAGTTGTCCCAAAATTCATTAGATCGACTAAATCTTAACATCTAAAGGATTTAAATGGTGTCTAATTAAGATGAAATTTTAAACATAAGCTAATTAATAGATGATACAAATTATAGTATTTTTAGTTTAATTTTTTAAATTAATTTTTTGTCAAGTAAAAATTGTCTCAAAAATCATTAGGTTGACTTAATCTCAACATATATGCATCAATAACTCGTGATATTTATATTTTAAGAATCAGTAAATTTTTTTAGTAATTATGATGACTTCAGATTTGACTTTATTTTCAGAATCAAATGTCGTCCCGTTGAAGTGCACAGAGGGTTCGCTGTACCGCGACAAATCCTGTGTGCACTTAAGGGGTCTAAATGATGTCTAATTGAGATGAAATTTCAAACATAAATTAATTAAGAGATGATACAAATTATAGTAATTATAGTTTAATTTTTTAATTAATTTTTGTCAAGTAAAAATTATCTCAAAAATCATTAGGTCGACTTAATCTCAACATCTATGCATCAATAATTTCTGATATTTTATATTTTTAAAAATCAGTATATTTTTCTAGTAATTATGATGACTTCATATTTAACTTTATTTTTGGAACCGAATGTCGACCCGTTGAAGTGCACACAATCAAAGATAGTACCATAATTATATTAATATTATGAAAATATTCTAAAATTAAAGATAATTATGTTTTATATAAGTAATCATGTCTTACGTATAATTTATTATCTCTTTTAATTTCTTAGTGTCATATTAATATTTTATTATACATTTTAATATGTTACAGTTTGTTTCTATTTTAGGATTTTTGGTGTTGATCTAATGGAATAATTGGTCATATCATGAACAACTTTTATGAATAGTCCAAAGATTAGATCACCCTCGTTCAAGCTGTAGAGAGGTCGCACTCATTGCTAGTTTGGATCGCGATATGAGAGATAAGGTCAAGAATAATCCACTGTATCATTAAGCACATGTATTCATTTGATGTGATTCTAATTGAAACTCGTAGAGAAAGTCGTGAGGAACAACTTTCATGAAGAAGTCTCGAAGAGATATACCCTCGTTTGAGATGTGGAAGGCATGATAATCATGTATATGCAGATCATGATATGAGAGAGAATGTGAAGAATAATCTACTATAACTTTGGACATAGACCACCAATTGAGGTGATTCCACTTTGAGGACGAAGCTGAAAAAGAATAGAACAACTTTGATGAAGATCTCGTGAGCATATCAGCCCATTTTCAGGTTGTAGAATGCGTGATATTCCTGATAGTTCTGGAGGATATGAGAGAGAGGAGAGAGAGAAAATGTGCATGTATGAGAAAAGATGGAAAGTGTATCTTGAGTTTGGATGGAGAGTCTTCTTTTGAAGTTTGCTCATTTTAAATATTCATCAAAACTAAAAAAACAAATCAAACAAGCTATTTTCCACCGTATCTGAGCGGTACAGTACTGTACCTTCCTACGGAGAATGCGGCATGACCGATCCGGGCGATACAGTGAACCTTGATCATGTGACCTATTTACAAAAAAACCCACAAAATGTTTGGGTTTAAATAAACCCTCATAAAAACCACAATTTCTCCGACAACCATTACCCATCATAGACGATGGTCTTTCTTTAGATTGTGAGGAAAAGTACAATGAACTGTTACACTCTTTATCTTCACAGATAGGGACCGGATTGAAGGGTTTAAGCGTGGTTGCACAGTGAGTTGTGGGGGTGGGGGGGGGGGGGGGAGAGAACCGTGGGATATTATTGACGAAGGAGACCAGAGGATCATCTGAAGTAAACATAGTTGTCATCTTCTTACTTAAGACTCATGTCACCACTGCATATAAGAATATGAGGGACTTATCTGAATGAAGCAGATAGAGAATGGCCATGAAACTCAAAAGAAACTGCTCATGGCCTCTTGTAGGACAGCTTCTGGGCAGACATTGCCCAACACAAAAAAAAACATGCAAAACAACTCGCCAGACCTATAGAGAAACTTCATGCAACATCTAGATTAGTGGGCTCTGATGCCAAATGTTAGACTTGTTTCCTGCAGATAACTTTTACCGGGAGCACATCCACTAATCTTCTGCAACACTAAGAAATGAGATCGAGAACAGAGCAAGGAGAAGCATGGGTGAGTCTGCAGAGTGGACATCAGGAATATGCACATAGGCAAAGGTAAACTATCTGGTAGTTGCCTCGGATCACGAACAAAATAACCCATCAAACAATGCTAAAATAAAGGGACATTGGACGTGTTCAAAATACAGGGGACACTAGAAGAAGCACTTGTATATATTTCTCAAAGGCCGCAACTAGCAAACCCCACAAACATCACCCAGAAACCAGGTAAAACACTACCCATATTCTTGCTTCATTGACCAACAAGAACAGGGTTAGGCCCGGCGAGGTTGCCATTCCAGGAGCTCAGCTTGAAGACCTCAAGCCCATTCAGAATGGCGTCGTAGTACTCCGGCTTGGTGCCAGGGTACGGGTGGAGAGCCACCCAAAAATCTTGCTGTTCCGTGCCATCTCTAACGATCACAATATAGTCTCGATACACAGGGCTGCCGATTGCCCCGCTGAAGGCGATCACGTCCGCGTCCTGGGTAGCAGTCTGGTTGTTGAGGTAGATGGAGAAGACCCTCTGGTTGATCTTGGTGAAAGGGTACTGGATCTCGCAGAAGTGCATCCGCACCAGGTAGACGAATCCTGGGTCGACCGAGAACAACCAGGTGAGGTTGTAGGCAAGGTTGATGCTGGGGTTCGGCCCCATGGATCTCGCCGTGCCGTAGACCTCCTTGGGGGCGGCGTAGTCCGGCACCTTGGAGTACCTGATGACGACGTTGGCGTCCTGGCCATAGGTAACCCCGGTCGCAGCGCCGAAGATGTAGGGGGTGTCGTCAGCCCAGGACCTGAAGAGGTCCACGTCGTCGACGGGGGAGATGGCGTTCCCGCCCACGTTCAGCCGGTACATGGTCTGCAGCGCCGTGGTCTCGTCGACCGTATACGGAGAGGACAGGCCAACGATGGTGAGGATCTCGGAGCCGAAGAAGTCGGGCGAGGAGACGACCTCGATGCCGTTCACAAAGGCGTAGGAGTTGGGGACGCCTCGCGTCGGAGTGAAGGTAAGGTAGAGGAAGCCCCGCTGGACGCTGACGGAGAACTCCCGGACGATGTAGGCAGCGTTGAGGACCCGGGCGGTCTGGGAGGCGCTGAAGTTGCTAAGCAAGCTGATGTTGCCGGATTGGCAGTGACGGCGAAGCGTGAGTCGCGGGAAAAGTGGTTGCTGTAGTCGGCCGGGTAGAAGTAGAGGCGGACGAACTTGCGGCCGGGAGAGACGGGAAAGGAGTAGGTGAAGGAGGACCTGGAGATTCGGGCGGTCATGTAGGGGACCTGCGCGACGGAGGGGTCCTGCGTGGCGGCGGTGGCGGTCAGGGTGTTGTGTGACAACGAGGAGGCAAACTTGGAGCCGATGTCCCCCGTCCAGTGGCGGTTGTACTGGTCGAGCTGCTGGCCGGAGGCCCCGCAGTCGAGGAGGATGTAGTCGCAGACGACGAAGGAGAAGTCCCGGGCGGCGGCCTGGCCGGAGAGGAGGAAGATGGAGGAGGCGAAGAGGAGGGTGGTGGAGATGGGGAGGAGAAGTTGGCTCCTGCTGGAGCGTGGTGTCGCCATGGGGATCCAACGCAGAATCCTAGGATGGTACCCTACCCTCGCTGCAACACAAGTGCTCTCTTCTTCACCTTCTTCTCTCTTCTTCAAAATGGAACTCGAACTGGAGAAAAGAGTTGGTGGAGTTTTGACTATTAAACACTGGAAAATGATTTGATGATATTAATATTGGACATATATATTGATATTGTTATATAATATAAAATTTAAAATATCAAATAATATTTAAAATTTTGTGCCATACGAATTATGTCAAATATATATCTTATAAAATAATCCCACCAAACCATTTTCCTTTAAACACTCGCATGATAATCCGATACAGGGACCTCAGTTCCATGAACGAAGCTGCCAGAAACTTTCCCTTGTGTACATAATTAGCTAGCCAAGTAGATAAATGATCCCCGTGTTGACTTGTCCACGCGCTTAGAAAGAGAAGAGAGGATGATAAGGTAATGTCGGCCAAACATCGGGATCTAATTGGGGTCACGTCGAACAGCTTTCCCTTCTTTTTTTTTTTTTTTTTATCCGCCAGTGAGTTTTTACCTGTATATCGTGCCACCTGGCCCAATTAAGTGGGTTGGAGTACATTGTGGAGCACATTTCCGAAGCAGATGATCTCGATATCCCCAAAAAAGAAGGAAGAATTTTCCTTGTCCGACCCGGCTGTAAGAGGAGGACAACCACGATCTGGTCAAAAACTTATTTTCTACACATTGGGGAGATGACTCCAACTAGCAACCCTTCGAATTTTGTCCGATAAATATTATGTACCTGCCTTGAGTGGATACATGTATCCAATAAAAGGCAATTGAATTGGGTCACCTGGTGCCACCTGACATCCAATTAGATATGAGGTGATGCAGCATATGACGTATTTTTGTATACTTATATCTTTTCTTTTTCCTTAGTGCCCTAGTTGCTTTTCTGATCGACTTCATTGTATCTTTCTCATCTCTAGCAACATTAACGAATCTTATTTTCTATTCTAAAGTGCATTTACTCTTGTTCTTAAGATCAAATTTTCTACTCTCCATCTCTTCTTCTTTTCTCTCATTTCATCTCATTGATACACATTATCTTTGATTCTAATTTTAGGTTTAGATTCGAGATCTGATTTTAGTGTTGGTTGTAGTGTGTTATGTTTGATGAATATTTAGATCCATTTAAATTTTAGATTGCATAAGTTACGTCTCATTTGATACCACTTAATCAACATCTAAAGTCTAAAATATTTAACTTTTAGATTTTTCAGATTATTTGATAAAATATCTAAAACAATATCTAAATTAATCACTTAAATTTGAAAAACTCCTTAATTTTTAAGTCAAGAATAATCACTTTTTTTTCAGACTGTCGTCAGCAACTCACGTTGGATCGGAAAAAAATATCATAAAAATATCTCTTTATTTTAGTGACAACAAAATTCATGCTTATCATAAATCTCATAAATATATTTAATAATATTTTTTATCTGATAATTGTCATAAAATATCTATTGTAATGTAGTGTTGTGGCACCCCTCCCGGCCGGTTAAGAGATGACACTCACACCTATTGAACGGAAGCATCTTACACACACTTTTATGGGAAGATCTTCTGTGCTGCATGAAATGCTTTAGCATACCAATCACAAAAGCAGTACATGGTAATAATACTAAGTACATATTTTTGCACCTACACCAGTGCATCACATATAACAAATACAATATCGTAGTCTGTTCATTAGTTACATGCCAGGCATAGCTGAGTACAAAAGGTGGCACAAACACGACTTAAACACAGTTTTATCCTTAAGATCATCCAAGCTGAAGTATTTGCATAGCAATGGAGGTTGGCTTGATGAGAGGACCTCATCAGGATGAAGAATCTGAAAAGGGTTCAAACAAAGGCATGAGTTCTAATAGAACTCAATAGACAAACCAATATGAAAAATAGAACACATGAGCATGAACATGGCACAGTTTATAGGGTTACAGAAGTACAAAAGTTACACAAAGAGTACATCGCAAGGAAGACTTAACAGGTTGCATGGTTACAGGAGTGCAAGTAGCATATTTCAAAACATAATTGCTTGGCAATGATTCAAATTCAAACATATCGAATGACATCAACAAAGCTCTCATGGGGATACATAACATATAGCTAACCATCTGTCGAAACAGGATGTTTACATATACATACATACTAAAATGCCTAGCAAATTGAGTCTAACCACCCACGTTTGATTTGTGGGATGAAACCGTCGTCACAGCTGACCCCTTATGCATGATGCTAACCATGAAGAGTCCTAACCACCTCAGAGTGAGAGATCAAAGTATCTTGCTAAGACAACCAAATATAAGATCTCAAAGGAAACATAGAAGGGTTCAGATTAGGCTTGTAGGTCAAACATGTAGGTTCACAACTGGCACTGCACCGAGGAGATAAAGAAAGGCTTCCAAAGGGTCAATGAAGGGATTAGTTATGCCTACCTTAGTGTGGAAAAATTCAATCAAAGCTCCAAATAGAAAAACTGGGAGGCCAACTCTACCGGGAAGCTGCAACGGCTCTAAGCTCTAACCTTCAGTTTTTCCAATAGCAAAAGATAGAAATGTTAGCTGGAAGGATGGTCACCAGGCTATAAAAGTTGTTAAAGTTCAAAGTGGGTCGATACAAACAAGAGGATTCAGACATCTGACCAACATGTAGGCCAAAGGAAGATACTAATCCAGTGGAGATGACTGATGGGATTATGAGTGGAAGGTTTTTCAGAGGCAAACAACACAATCTACTGGAAAAATATGAGTTATTCTGACAGGCACATGGGTCTAAGTCAAAAAGTTGACAAGCCAAAGGGGTCAGATGATGACGACAACTGTTAATAATATGACAAAATACAAGCATTTGAGAGATTATACTCAACTCCAATTTGATTAGAGAACAAGGAAAATATTGATTGGAGAACAAACAAACTTTGATTGGAAGTCAATCAATTACTGAAGAACTTGACTTTGGAGAGCCAATCGATTGCTGAACAATAGTCATATCGATTGGAGAATAAAAGAAGCTCCTATCGATTGCTGAAGAGAGTTTCGATTACTGAAGAAAGAACATTGATTGGTAACCAAGAATACTGATTGGTGACTAAAGATATCGATTGGTGATTAAGGATATCGATTGGTGACTAAAGATACCAATTGGTGACTAAAGACATCGATTACTGACTAAAGGCATCAATTGATGACTAAAGACATCGATTGATGACTAAAGACATCGATTGGTGACTAAGGACATCGATTGGTGACTAAAGATATCGATTAGTGACTAAAGGCATTGATTGTTGACTAAAGACATCGATTTGTGACTAAAGATATCAATTGCTAACTAAAGACATCGATTGGTGACTAAAGGCATCGATTGCTAACTATGGACATCGATTGGTGACTAACAATACCGATTGGTGACTAAAGGCATCGATTGCTGACTAAAGACATCAATTGATGACTAAAGACATCGATTTCTAACTAAGGACATCGATTGTTGAACAAATATGGTTATAATTATGGGTTTAAAGGTTGTTTTTAGATAAAGTGCCAAAGTTCAGAAACAAACGTCTAAAGGTAGACTTAAACGTTATGGACCTAAGGTCCCACACATAGGATATTACATGTAATTAAGATTTGATCTTCAACTGGTCATAAGTTGAAGTTAGACTTCGACTGGTGAAGGTTTCTAGTCATAAGTTGAAGTTAGACTTCGATTGGTGAAGATTTCTGGTCACAATTCGAAGTTAGACTTTGACTGATGAAGGATTGGTAATACACGTCATGTTCAGTGGACGCATTTCCTATTTCGATTGGTGTGTTCTGATTACTGAAGAAAGTGCCTAACGATCGGTGACCAAATTTTATACCGATTACTGTTTTCTTCCTATTTGTGACCAAGTATTGTTTTGATTGATGTTTAGATGTTTCGATTAATGAACAAAAATTCTATTTCCTTCCTATTGATGTTTAGATGGTGAACAAAATATCCATTTCCTTCCGATTGGTGAACAATTGACTTAAAATATTTCGATTAGTGAACAAATGTATAAATTGGTGTTATTTTTCTTTGATTACTGAACACTTGCCTTATTTGCATTCCGAGTAATATTAAAATACATTGATTTCTGTTATAAGTGTTCAATACTTATATTGTACATCGATTACTGATAACTTACTCTTGTCTGTATCGATTAATGAACAAATATCCTTGGCGCCCAATAAAAATTCAAATATCCTTCAAATCTTTAAGTTACTCATAGTGTGTGCTTTCTATCTTATCAGGGTAGGAAATAAAAAGTGTTAGCAGAAAACATGGACTCAAAAGACTCTTATTTCCTGCAAGAAGAAAAGGCACCTACCTACTATAGCATGTTGTCAGAAAAAAAATATGGACTAATGGCAAAAGAGGTATGATTCAACTGACATGTTATGTATATCTCTCTTACTATCCTCTTCTTGCATTTAATGCTTGTAGACACCTATTATCTACAACCTTAAAAACAAGCACAAACCTATGAAGACTCTCTTCTGCTCCAATGGAACTGTTAGACACAAAGAAAGTAGAAGAAGAAGAAGAAGAAGAAGAAAAAGCAAAATAAAAAGAAGAAGAAGAAGAAAAAAAATAAGAAGCATTAGATCCAAGGGACTCCAACGACTATCTATCAACGGTCCTCTTTTTTACCTACTCTATAAAGAGTCGAAGGTTTTGAAGAGAAGAAGACAACACATATACGAAAAAGTAACAAGCAATCTGTTCTAATATTCTGCATTCAAGTCTTCATTCCTTCTTCCCTCTCTTTGCGCAACATTGTAAATCTGGGGGAGAGATTGCAAGCTGAGAGTTTGAGTTTCCTCTTGTTTATTTTTTGTAAGTCTATTCTTTCTTTTCTTAAGAAAGACCATAGTGTACAACTGTGAGACTGTACATAATATGCCTCTTCCTATATGAAGATAGGATTAGCTTGGGAGCTGGGGGTTGTGCCCTTTTGTTGAAGGGAGGCCTAGCCTGTGAGCTGAGGGTTAAGAAACCACACTAGTTCTAGTAGGTTTCTTCTGAACCTGTAAAAAAAGTGGGCTACCTTCTTGCCTGAGAAAGAGAAGAAGACCAGCAGGGGCTGGGTGTTGTATATCCTTCGGGTGAGTGTACTCTGGTTAGTGAAATCTCAAGATTTGCTTGGGGATTGGACCTAGTCTTCATTGAGGAAGTACCGAACCAAGATAAATTTCTTGTGTTGTTCTGTGTGATTGCTTCCGCTCATTTAACTTTCATTGCACATGATTTTGTTTCACTAACTGAAAGTTCAAGTAGTGATTTGTGTTTTGGATTTCTATCTACACCTATTCACCCCCTCTTGGAGCTTGTAGCTTGCTACCAAAAGGGCCAATAACGTGTTTCTGTCCATGCTTACGTTTGTCAGGGCTTCTGTGTCCCGGAGGATATGGGCGTCACCCTAGCCTCCTTTCTCTTTATACTTGTCTCTTTTGAATGAATGGACACCAACTTTATTGTCATAAAAAAAGAGATGCTCCTGGTTCACTTGTCTTTTTTTCTTTTGTTTTCTATGGAACATAAATGCACTAATCCCTTATCCTTGGGTCTTGCTCCTTCTCTTTTGCTTTTATATATCAAGCATCATGGGTATGGACACTACAAGAAAAACAACATATGTCAGCGACTAACAACCATTGACAAAAGAACAAAAATCGTTTACAAAAATATTTGTCAACAGATAAAACAACGTTGACAAAGCCGTTGACAAAACACTTGTCGACTAACGTTATGTCAAGTGGTCCATTCTATTATGGCGGTTGGTATTGAATATAGTGCCGGTGGATGAAACAATTAAAAGAAAAGGTGTGCCCATCTGTTCTAGTGTTCCTGTTGTCTAGAACCTCAAGAAGAAAGTGTTTTACACTTGTTTTTCAGAAGCAATACAGCTGATGGGCGTCTCATACGCTGGGCGTCTCATACGTTGCACCTTCATAGTGGTTCTATGGGAAATATGGTGCAGTCGGAACAGAGCAAGATTCCAAAGTCAAGAAATGTCGGCCAAACACATTCTCCATCGAAGTATGCTCTCTATCCGAGCCATCTGCACATCTTTTAATTTCAGAAAATTCCGCCAACATGGTTAACTGTCCTCCATCAGAAGACAAGTGAGAAGGAGAATCTGAAAGCTAACATCCCTAGTGTGGTTCGATGGCTCACTCCACCATAGGGGAGATTAAAACTGAATGTTGATGGCGCATTCAAGGGGACATCCGGGGAAGTCGGAGGGGGTGGTAGCCTCCGTGATCATGAGGGCAACATGTGCTCTGCCTTTGCTAATGCCTACTATGGATTAAATTCTAGTCTTGCTGCAGAGGCTCTTGCACTAAGGGATGACATTTCCATTTGCTGTAGAACGGGAGCTTCTGAGGTTTTGGTTGAGACAGACTCACTTCAGCTCACTCAAATTGTAACAAGGCAGTTGGTTTGTCCATGGGATCTTGCTTGCATTCTGCAAGATATTGCTGTCATGACCCAGGAATTCAAGGCAGAAATTACATATGCCCCTCGAGAAACAAACAAGTGGCGGACTGCTTAGCTAGTTTTGCTCTTTCCTGCACTCATCTTGTCAATTGGGCTTCTTGGGCGACCTCCCCACTGATGTAAAGGAACTCTACCATCTTGACAAGGTAGAGTACCCTTCCACTAGGCCCTAGCCCACTCATGTACTCTTCCCCCCCTCCCCCCATTTCTTTCACCACATATATGGAAAACATGCTATTAGCCGCTCAGGGAAGGTAGTGGCCCTTCCACTGTGAGGGCGTCCCTACCTACTCCTTTTTCGGCTATATTAAAAAAAAATAACCGTTGACATATGTCAGACATGTCAGCGGCTAGTAAAATCGCTGACAAATATTGTGTATCTCAGCGGAGCTTGGACGCTGACATAAGAAGCAAATGTCAACGGCTTGATGGCTGCTGACATATCAGATTTATGTCAGCGGCTTAGCTGACACATGAAATATTTGTCAGAAACTTTATCGGCTGCTGACAAATGGTTGTATTGCAATAAAAAAAAAATACCCACACAAATGTTCTTAGGTTTTCTTTCTTCTACTAGCTACCTGGTATTAGATTCTGACTGTACAGTTAGACTCTGGATTTGGTTTCAAAGAGGATCCCACATTGGCATATAAAAAACATTACCTGCGTGTTAACCCAGGAAGAATTTTTTATGATCGTTTTCTAGTTTCATAAATTTAATCAAAAAGCCAGAATCTAGACTCCACTTTATACTCAGTGATGGGTCTCAACGTGCAAGTTTTTCTACAGCTCTCTGACATTATCAACATACTAACTGAGTCATGCATCAATTATAAAGAGATGCTGAGCTTACGAAATTTGAAGGGAATGGACGATTGATAAAAAAAAACCTGTGATCTCCTTAAAAACATCAGGTTGTGAGGAATAAATGGAAACTGTGCTTCAATACTTGCAGTAAACCTTCATCTTGCAACTTTATTTTGGTTTATGTTTTAATGGAAAACTACTGTCATAGACCATAGTTTATTTTCTGCCAATCTGAATCACATGGTGAAAGAAAGAGCTAGAATAGCTAATGTTCTACAACCAATGTCATCAAATTTTTTTGTTAACAAGGCCTAGCACCAGACATTTCACCTTCAATCTCTACTTCTAATCTTTTTTGTCGTGTTCAGGTAAAAGCACTCTCTGATAATTAGGGAAATAGAACTGGCTTGGGGTTGAGAGAAGCTTATATAGGCAGATGAATGTATTACTAGATCCACAAAATGGATAGTTTTCTGATAATTTTTTTTTAGAAGTGGATGGTACCACCGATATATATTAAAAGATAAAGGGATGTATAGACAATTGTCTCATAATAGACAATTTTCTGATAACAGATATGATCAACATTAAACAGAGAAAATATGTGGGACGGGTACAGAAAGGGGCAGCATTGTTGTGTTGCACTATATAATGGAACAATGTCATAGAATTAGAATGACTATTTTTATGAACAGTGTTCTTGAATCAGCCAGTCAACCACCCAATCGACGTGCATGCAAAACTGGCAGCAAGATCGCGACGGCCAACCATGTCGCGTTCATGCATGCACTTCGACACATGGTGCAACTGTCCCGACAACAAGATGACAAGAAGACAGTATGCTGTCAGGATCCTGTTGCGACAGGGGCGGCCGACGCGTTCCTAAGCAGAATGCGACGGTCACCTGCGTCGCCTTCAAAATGCGACGAGTAGCTACGTCGCGACCACATCCGGGAGAGCAACCCCTAAAGGTAATGGGATGTTACAGAAATCTTTCTTAGAAAAGAAAGAACAAAGCTGAGAGTTTTACAAGAATGGACTCTAACCCAGAAACTCTCAGCAAATGACTCTCCCCAAGAATTACAATGACCACAGAGAGAGAGTGAGAGAGGAAGGTTGAAAGCTTTGAAAACTTCTGCTATGAAAGCTTCTCTTGATTTGGCTCGAGCTCCTCTCTTTCTTTGAGTGTATGTGGAGTTGAGATTCCTCACAGGATATACACTCCTTTAAAGATCTTCAGGAAAAACTCTCTACTTATTTTTCAGCCTTGCTTCATCTTTTATATGAGTAGCTTTGAATAGATCCGTTGGAACTCTTCTAGTTGTTGCTCATTTTTCTATTCTTCTTCTGACTGTTAGCCACTTGGTGGTCTTCGAGGTCTGTAAGCATAGAAGAAGGTGTTTAGATCAACGAGTGTTTCTGTCAAAAAAGGCTCATACTTCTGTGTTTCCTACTGTCACCCAGAAGTGGTAGGTGAGCCCTTTTATTTGACAGGAGAGAAGAGATCTAGAGAGATAGAAAAGATTTTCTGTTAGAAGATAGAAGATTACGCAAATGAAATATATTTGACGTTTCACTAGATGTCAAAAATATTTTGAAATATAAAGAAAATCGATGTTTAAGTTGAAATCTATGTTTGAACAGAATCCATGTTCTAATGAAATCTATGTTTCAACAGAGTTTATGTTTAAGTGAAATCTATGTTTGAACCGAATCTATGTTTAAGTGAAATCCATGTTTGAACCGAATCCATGTTTAAGTGAAATCCATGTTTGAATGAATCGATGTTTGAGTGAAATTGATGTTTAAGTGAAATCGATGTTTGAGTGAAATCGATGTTTGAGCAAAATCTATATTTTCAAGGAAAATCAATGTTTGAGTGAAATCTATGTTTTTAAGGGAACGATGTGGCACTTTGTGAACTGAAATCGATGTATATTGAATAGACATCTGTAGCAACCTGAATTTTAAAAAATATAAATAAATAAGATAATTATTATAACATGTGAGATATTGCTACACAATTAAACTAAAACTTATGTTCGGACACTAAACAATAAATTACAATGAGTGATAAAGAAAGTGGGTTAAGTCATGAATAACTTGGTTGGACAATACCGAACAAGTATTAAGATGAATAAACCCGATAACGCTAAACATAATTATCACATATGAAAAACCAACTCAGAATCACACGAAATTTTAGGAAGACAAATTAAATAAGGATATAAAAATATTAGTAAAGAAATTAGAGTTAAACAGACATGTTGGGTTAATGAAACTGTAAAGTTCGACTTAAGACGATAAAATCTGATAATGTCGAAAACTCATTATCATAGGTAACTAAGTCATGTGAAATAGTTGTTTAATGTTCAATCATGTTTATTGGGTTCAATAGGAAGCCAAATGTAACGACCCGACCTTCCGGACCCGCCAGGGACCCGAAGGTCGCGTCGCCACCCACGGATCCGAAGACTCGAAAGGGTTAGAATTTAGTCCAGTGAGATAAGCAATAAATTCAAATAACTATAACCAGAAAGTTCGTACATTAATAAGGAAAATATGTACAACATGTCCCAATAAAAGTACAGGTACAGGAAGAAAGGTGCAGTCCTTAAGGGGCATACCCCGAGGACTTGCAAAAAGGCCACTCTCAACTCACGGTACAAGCGCTCATGCTCACAACTTACATTGCTGGCAACGCACGGCGAACAAGTCGCCACCACGACCGTCCGGCAACAAACTCCTACGACAACGAGTCTCTACCTGAAGAGAGTAGGGGGTGAGCCTCACGAACAAGGCTCAGTAGGGATAACTAGTCCCTTACCCGCCAGAGCAGCAGGAACTCCAACAAAGCGGAAGCAAAACTACTCTACAAAGCAGTAAAGCTAGAAACACCTACTGTAGAGAGCTACAAAGCAGCGGAACAGAGAAACGCCTCGACCCACAACCAGGGTCGGGCCAAACACGACTCCCACAGAACCAGCAGAGTCAAACAGAATGCGGAAGCAAACTCCTCGGCACACACCCGCCGAGACAAAGAAGCTCACGGAACACCAGAGCAACCACGTGAGACCAGAGTCTCACGACACAAGCACCAACATCCCGGACTTCCACGAGGTCGGGAAGGAACAACCAGTGTCACCACGAGAGACACCGAGCAACCACGTGAGAAGCACTGTCTCACCATAGGCACGGCCACCTCAGACCTCCACAAGGTCGAGGCCCACAAGCAGAACCACCCTGGACCTCGAACACTTCACAAGGTCAGGGAACTACACTCTCCGGTGCCACCACGGATGGCACCCGTTACTGAAACAGCAGTCTGGTGTCTGCATAAGGCACCCTGAGAGAACCCGCAGAGCGGAAACCACTAAACACGGCCCACAAGGCCAAACCAACAAAACCCACGACACTATACACGACGAGGCTACCACCACCGTGCAGGCTTGGGCGATGAGACTCACTTAGAAACAACGTGAGAAACTCCGTCACAACAAGTGCAACCAAACCACCGCCACAGGTAGCTGAGAGAGGGACACACAGTCCACCCGTCACGCTCGCCAGCTGCCGACTCCTGCCTACAACCTCCCTAGGTAGAGTGAGGCTAGTGAGCCACAACAAAGAATAACTAACAAACCACCATAGCCCGGCCGAGCTGCGGCCCCACGCCTACCCTCCCTACATGGCTCCAGAACCAACGCAGAGCGAGGCAGTGAGAAGGACTAGCTGGTCTACACCAGAAGAGCGCCTCTGTAACACCCCGAAAAATTTTTATTTGTTGAAAAACATTAATAATAAAGTAATTGGACTTAAGCATTAATCTTAAATTGAAATAATTGATATTTGGGAATGACTAGTATTAATTAATATTACCCCAGTGTCGTACTCAGACGTGTGCGCTCCCACAGGGTGACACTGAAAAACTGTAATGAAAACAAATATGAGAACACCATAATTTCCAGAAAAATGTGGAGATATCAGAAATATAAATATCCGAATTTTCGACATTCGGATTTTGAGATTAAGTCGACGCGACCATTTTCTGGGTGATTTTTAACTACCATAAAATAAATTCTAAAAATTAAACTAAAATCACCATAGTTTGTAAAACCATCATATTTGTCTATGGTTGAAATTTTAGTACAAACGGACTTTTTTTGGACATGCGTACATCAAGTCTAATGGTCCAGTTGAATTATGGAGTATTTACAGTAACCAATTTTTGTGTTTAATTGATTTCTTACGTGTGAAGCCTTGAGGAGGCCAGCACACATTAGGATAAGGATGAAACATGAGTTAAACCTCTTACACGTGAGGATTGAGATGTAAGGGAGTAAGAGGAAGCATGAACCAGGTGTAAGCAGTAAAAACCCAAGGGTTTTACTGTTACACTTGTGCGTGAACATGTCCCTTTGCATGGGAACTTGGCTTGGCTATAAAAATCATTCCCCTCCCTTCATACGTACCTTTTCCACACCCTTTATACCTGCCCATGTTCTTGTTTCACATACTCCTTGCTGCTAGAAGTGTTGCTGGAGGAGCTGCTGGAGTTCCTGGCTTCATAGCTACTGCAACTATTTCGGTTTCTGCTCTTGTGGCAACTATAGCTACTTCTACCTTGGAGTCAACTTGTTGTTGAAGTTACTGTCGTGGCTAGAAAACCATCAACTTGGGTGGAAGTTCTTTCTCTACTGGGTTAGACTCTTTTGACAAGAGTACGTGAGAGCTCAGTTGCTTAGTAAGGTAGGATTCATCTCCCTCTGGTTCAAATCTGTTCTCCCGCACATGGCAAGAAATTCTTGATGAGAGGACAAGTTGCTATACCTGTGGTTCTTCCATTTTTCTTCTAGACATGATAAGATTATTCTTGTTGGGAAGGAATAACTTGTTCTATTTTAGAAATTGACTCCTATCTTCTTCCTCCACCCTTGATTTATGTTCATGATATAGAGTTCTGTTAGAAGTCTAAATATCCTTAGAACAATGTGAGGATTTCGGTTTAGATGGTTGATACTTCAAGTCTTGATTTAGATCCATGAAACACTTTGAGTTTTAGTGTTTATCTTGTAGGAATCTTCCAACAAACCATTGCTATCAAGACCATACTTCCAGGATTACACTATGTTTAGTTCTAGCTAGACAAGTTTGAGTTGCAAACCTCTTGTTCCATCTTGCTTGTTTATTTATAAACCACTGTGAGAACTACAATTAGACTCTTCTATTAGATATAAATCATGCCTTGATTCATAGGTTCCATAGTTAGAGTGTTTAGAGAGGATTCAAAGCTCTTTTTGAAAGGAAAATTGACGGCTGTCGACAGGCAGACCCTAGCTGTCGACAGGCCAGTCTCCCAGAACTTCAACACGTCTGGGACTGTGGCTAGCTATCGACAACCATCTTGTAGCTGTCGACAGGTAGACACAGAACATGAAAACTGAGCTCTGGCTGTGGTTATCTGTCGACAGCCCCTTCCTGGCTGTCGACAGCTACTGTCCTGAATTGCATTTCAGCAACTTTTCATGGTAGAACTCTTGCTTAAACTTCATCCTAATAGCCTAGCAAGTTACCCCCTTAATTACTTTGGTATCTACTGTCATTCTACTGTAAAGATTACCTACTTGGTGTACCTTACTCACCCTTGAATTATCCTTGAAGTTGTCAACTACGAATGGTACTCCATTAAGTCTATTCTCCTGTATTCGGTAACCAAGTTCACAAAACCTGATCACCTGAGAGTTCATATGCTTGAACACCTTATGAGATGTGAATAATGATGATGACATTTATTGGGTCCTTGGACCCCCTTGATTAATATGCCTATGCAAATAGGACTGGTCCAGTCCTGGGAGGAGCACCCAAATTCATTTTCGGACCACGTGGAATGATAAAGGGCGTCGGGATGTCTGGCATTGCATCAAATACTTTTTGACTATGGTCATCATAATTTCTGTACTATGTAATTGTTAAGTGAGCTAATGTTTGATCTATATACCTGAACATACCTGTGTTTTATCATCACTGTGTCATTTTACTATTCTGATATTTGATCATGTCTCTTTGATATCTGTTTTATCCTTGCCTTGGCTATCGTGTAATCACCCTTGAATTATGGATTTGAATTCTACTGAGCTAGTTAGCTCACTATTTCCTACTATTTTCAGGTAATGCAGATAGGGGTGACGTTTAAAGGCATGAGTGCTGAGTGGACCGATCGTGACAAGCAAAACCAACCTGTTTCTGTTTCTGTTTAGTAGTGTGAGATGAGATGTGTTAATTGAGTTTGTTTTAATCTACTCCTCTCTTAGTTGTAATGAGGAGTACTTGTGTAATAAGACTTCCGCGTATTATGTTATGAACAGACAAACGTTAGTGTTATCTTTGTACATGTTTTCTATCACTTCCGATAAATAGTCTTTTATTAGGACGTGACAGATAATTTGGTATCAAAGCATTAGTTCGATAAACCTAGGGATAATCAGTGAGTTGGGGTAGAAATTGGGATTAGTTAGTATGCTTTTGTAACCATATAAATGCTTAACTTGATATTTGTTTCAGTATGTATATGAATGCCCAAGAGAGGATGGTAGCAGCGCTAGAAATGCTACGACAGGATATAGAGCTATATGCTCAAGTCTAGCAAGAAGCCCATATACAAATCAAGGAAGAAGTACTCAACTTGACTGCGGGCGCATTCTTTGCCGGCAATCCTCGTGTTTCCCTGGACGTTATGGCTCAAGTTATGTGTAGGTTGGACAATCTAAGGCTGGGGCAAGACATATTGCTCCATCAGTTTGAGGGCTATTGGGAAGCACTGACAGATGCGGCAAGGAACTATACCACGGAATGGGAAGAGAACAACAAGAACCATCGGTGGAATCTGTTATAGACCTGACCCAAACTAGAAAGGACTTAGGCAACTTGTCCTTCTTTTTGTAAACCTCTCCTTTTGTTTAAATGATGAATGTATATATAACTTCCATGTGAAGGGGAAGTGAGAGGTTAGTGAACGTATGTTTTGTAATATGGAAAAGTTGGAAGGAGGAGATGGCTGGTTTATGATAGTATGTTTGATGTAAATATTTGACTAGTGAATGGAAATAGTGTGTTATATGAATTTGAAATTTGTATATGATGAATGCAAGTTTGGGAAGATTGTGAAATTAATGTATGTCCTATTGAATGTTTCGGATACTTTCTTAATTTTGTCATGGACAGAGGTGATACTAACTGGAGGAAATGGAAAGTACAATGCATGACTTGACTCGGGTGATGAAGTCAGTGGCTAGAAATAACAGCCATAACGGGACAAGTCTATTCAAGGATTTTCGAAGCTTAGATCCTCCGAGATTTGCAGGAAGCACAGACCCGGATGAGGCTGAAAATTGGCTAAAGGACATTGAAAGGATATTCACAGTGATTAAATGTACCGAAGAAGAAAAGATTGGTTGGTGACTTTTCAGTTGGATCGAGACGCAAGAGCTTGGTGGGAAACAATAGAATCCACGTTAGAGGATCCGACCCAAATTAGTTGGGAAGAATTTGTGGAGTTGTTTAATGATCAATACTTCTCTGAGGTAGTTCAAGAGAAGAAAGAGAATGAATTTGCCGGTTTGAAACAACTAAGGATGTCGTATCAGAGTATGAGGCTCAATTTGCCCGGTTGACAAATTATGCCCCACATCTTGTATCCATAGAGAAATTGAAGGCTAAGAGATTTATGAGTGGATTGCGTCCCAATTTTATTACGCAACTAACTCCTCACCTGATCACTACTTATTCAGAAATGGTTAAGAGAGCCTTGGCATTGGAAGCTGCAAATGAAGCTGTGGATAAAATTAGAGGGAAATCTGGAGAAGGATCTTCAGATCGAAAAAGGAAGTATGAGTCGGGGAATGCCCCGAAGGTTCAGAAAACTGCTAAGAAGGCAGGCAAAGCTCCGGTAGGGAGTAAGGATGTTTGTAAGCATTGCCATCGCATTGGGCATAAGGTTGAGAATTGTTGGCGTAAGTTGGGTGCATATTTCCGTTGTGGAAGTACTCAACACCGAATCCCGGATTGCCCAATGCCCAAAATAGCACCAACAAATAAGAACCCCCAAGTAAAGCAAGGTAGACTGCAAGCCATTCAGGATGTGGAACCTGAATCCCCGCAGGAAGGCGGATTGATTGAAGGTACATTGCTAGTAAACTCAAAACCTGCGTATGTGTTGTTTGATTCCGAGCTATGCATTCTTTTATTAGCTATGAGTTTGCTAAATTCTTGGAAGTAAAGTCAGTCCCATTAACCACACAACTGGAAGTTGCAACTCCTTTAAGTGAGGGTAAAAAGCTTAAAGAATATTACCCTGCTAGTCAGATCATAGTCAAAGGACAAAGGACATGATTTACCCGGTGATTTGATATGTTTAGAAATGTGGGATTATGATGTAATCCTTGGGGTTGATTGGTTATCTAAATACCATGCAAACTTAGATTGCCAACTGAGACAAGTGACTTTCTTAGGAGAGGAAATTTATTCCATGACTTTTGATAAACCCCAAACCAAAAGAATACCAATAATTTCAGCAGTGAAATCTTGTAAATTAGTACAGAAAGGTTGTCAAGGATACTTGGCTTCTGTAACCCTATTAAATCAGATATCACGGGATTGGAAGATATTCCGGTAGTAAGGGAATTTCTTGATGTTTTCCCTGAAGAGCAACCTAGCATACCACCTAATAGAGAGGTGAATTTTTCAATTGAATTGGTACCAGGAGCTACGCCAACTTCTAGAACACCCTACAGAATGTCAATAGAAGAACTGAAAGAACTAAAAAGGCAATTGTTGGAATTGATAGAGAAGGGATTTATTAGACCCAGTACCTCACCTTGGGGGGCTCCGGTACTGTTTGTTAAAAAGAAAGATGGATCTAAGAGGTTGTGTATAGATTATCGATAGTTAAATCAACTGACTATAAAGAATAAGTACCCACTTCCGAGAATTGATGATCTATTTGATCAGTTGTCTGGAGCTTAGTGTTTCTCTAAGATTGATTTAAGGTTCGGATATCATAGCTTAAAATTCAAGAATCAGATATTCATAAACAGCTTTCCGAACAAGATATGGACATTATGAATTTGTGGTGATGCCGTTTGGATTGACAAATACACCAGCTGCATTTATGCGTTTGATGAATGATGTGTTCATGTCTTATTTAGATCAATTTGTAGTTGTATTCATTGATGATATACTGATCTACTCCAAAAGTATGGAGGCGCATGAAACTCATCTACGGATCACTTTGAAATTATTACGGGACAATAAGTTATATGCAAAGTTTAGCAAGCGTGAATTTTGGTTGAAGGAAGTGATGTTCTTAGGACACATTATTTCTAAAGAAGGTCTATCAGTAGATTCTTCAAAGATCGAAACTATACAGAAATAGGAGCAACCTAAGAATCTCATTGAAGTAAGAAGTTTTCTGGGCATGGCCAGTTACTACCGGTGATTTGTCAAGGATTTTTCTAGAATTGCCTCACCTCTTACACAGTTGACTAGAAAAGGAACTACATTTTTATGGAATGAGAATTGTGAGGAAGCATTCCAATTGTTAAAAGAATGTCTGTCATCCGCACCAATTTTAGCCTTACCAGTAGAAGGAAAATATTTGAGGTTTATACCGATGCTTCCAACATTGGACTGGGTTGTGTACTATGCAAGATGGAAGAGTTATTGCCTATGCATCAAGACAGTTGAAGACTCACGAGAGGAATTGTACATGATTTAGAATTGGCCGCTGTGGTCTTTGCTCTTAAGCTTTGGAGACACTAGCTATATGATAACCAATTCATAGTGTACTCCAATCATAAAAGTCTCAAATACTTATTTTCACAGAAAGAACTGAACATGAGACAAGAAGATGGATGGAATATATTAATGACTATGATTTCAAGATTGAATACCATCCGGGAAAAGGAAACACTGTGGTTGACGCACTCAGCAGAAATCCTATAGCCAGGATATTTCGGTTACAAGTTAAGGAATGGAAATTGTTGGAAGAATTTTCCACCTTGAGCTTGAAAGTTGAAACACAAGAAAAAGAATTGAAATTAACAATTTGGTACTGCAGTCAGATTTACTGAAGCAAATTAAGGAGCAACAGGACAATGATCCTGTATTGGCAGAAATCAGAGAAAATTGGCTTCTAAACCTGATTTAATGAAGATGTTCATGGGAATCTTCGATTCCGGGACAGATTGTGTATACCGGACGATCCCGAAATCAAGAAGCAGATTTTGGAAGAAGCTCATCGAGCATATTATACTATTCATCCAGGAGCTGTTAAGATGTATCAAGACTTAAAGAAGCATTTCTGGTGGTGCAACATGAAGAAAGACATCGTTGACTTTATAGCTAAATGTTTGACATGTTAGAAGGTTAAGGCAGAACACCAAAAACCTGCAGGAAAACTAAAACCACTTGAAATACCAGAATGGAAATGGGACAGTATCGGTATGGATTTTATTGTGGGATTACCCAAAACCCGAAGTGGATTTGATGCTATATGGGTAATCATTGACAGACTTACCAAATCGGCTCATTTCTTAGCAATAAAGACAAGGTGGTCTGTTAATATTTTGGCAGCATTATATATGAAAGAAATTGTGCATTTGCATGGAATCCCAAAGAACATCGTTTCTGACAGAGATGCAAGATTTACTTCGCATTTCTGGAGAGAGTTACAGGATGCATTAGGAACTAAATTAAAATTTAGTACCGTATTTCACCCTCAAACTGATGGACAGACCGAACGGGTGAATCAAATTGTTGAGGATATGTGCCGTGCTTGTGTATTAGAGTTCGGAAATGACTGGAACACTCACCTGGCAATTATGGAATTTGCATATAACAATAGCTACCAGTCTACTATTCGAATGGCACCTTTCGAAGCTTTGTATGGTCGGCAATGTAGATCACCATTATGTTGGGTAGAACTAAAAGAAACACATATTCTTGGACCAGAAATGATCCAAGAGATGACAGAAGTTATCAAGTTAGTACAAGATCGGATGAAAGCTGCTCAAGACCGACATAAAAGTTATGCCGATCGACGTAGAAGAGAGTTAGAATTTCAGCAAGGGGAACATGTATTTCTTAAAGTATCACCCCGGAGAGGAATCAAAAGATTCGGTATCAAGGGAAAATAAGTCCAATATACATTGGACCTTTTGAAATACTGAAGAAAGTTGGTGAAATGACATACCACTGGCACTTCCACCACAATTGTCAAATGTACATGATATCTTTCATGTGTCAATGTTAAGAAAGTATGTATATGATCCGAACACATTATTGGATACCACGATCTGGATATACAAGGAAATTTGGCATATGAGGAAAGACCAGTACAGATCCTCGATCGAAAATTAAGCAACTTCGGAA
This sequence comes from Colocasia esculenta, assembly GCA_014218235.1. Taxonomy (NCBI): domain Eukaryota; kingdom Viridiplantae; phylum Streptophyta; class Magnoliopsida; order Alismatales; family Araceae; genus Colocasia; species Colocasia esculenta. The sequence goes on along the minus strand of CM024757.1, from coordinate 30,222,866 downwards.
CAAGGGAGTTTCCTTATTAAAGATTCAGTGAATAAGCGAGGACAAGAAGAAGCAACATGGGAATTGGAAGATGTCATCAAGAACAAGTACCATAGTTGTTTACAGGTCAGTAACCACACACTTATGTAATTAAATTTGGAGGACCAATTTTATTTTAGTGGGGAGAGTTGTAACACCCCAAAAATGTTATTTGTTGAAAAAACATGAATAATAAATTTAGGAATTAAGCATTAATCTTAATTAGAAATGATTAGTATTAATTAATGTTACCCCAGTGTCGTACTCAGACGTGTGCGCTCCCACAGGGCGACACTGAAAAACTATAACGAAAACGAAATCTGAGAACACCATAATTTCCATAAAAATGTGGAGATATCAGAAATGTAAATATCCGAATTTTTCGACATTCGGATTTTGAGATTAAGTCGACGCGACCATTTTTCTGGGTGATTTTTACCTATCGTAAAATAAATTCTAAAAATTAAAATAAAATCACCATAATTTGTAAAACCATCATATTTGTCTATGATTGAATTTTAGTACAAACGGACTTTGTTTGGACATGTGTACATCAAGTCTAATGGTCGAGTTAAATTATGGAGTATTTACAGTAACCAATTTTTGTGTTTATTTGAGTGCTTACGTGTGAAGCCTTGAGGAGGCCAGGACACATTAGGATAAGGATGAAACATGAGTTAAACCTCTTACACATGAGGATTGAGGTGTAAGGAGTAAGAGGAAGCATGTACTAGGTGTAAGCAGTAAAAACCCAATGGGTTTTACTGTTACACCTGTGCGTGAACGTGTCCCTTTGCATGGAACTTGGCTTGGCTATAAAACCATTCCCCTCCCTTCATACGTACCTTTTCCACACCCTTTATACCTGCCCCTATTCTTGTTTCACATACTCCTTGCTGCTAGAAGTGTTGCTGGAGGAGCTTCTAGAGTTCCTGGATTCATAGCTACTGCAACAATTTCATTTCGTTTCTGCTCTGTGGCAACTATAGCTACTTCTACCTTGGAGTCAACTTGCTGTTGAAGTTACTGTCGTGGCTAGCAAACCATCAGCTGGGTGGAAGTTCTTTCTCTACTGGGTTAGACTCTTTTGACAAGAGTACGCGAGAGCTCAACTACTTAGTAAGGTAGGATTCATCTCCCTCTGGTTCAAATCTGTTCTCCACACATGGCAAGAAATTCTTGATGAGAGGACAAGTTGCTATACTTGTGGTTCTTCCATTTTTCTTCCAGACATGATAAGATTATTCTTGTAAAGATTATTCTTGTTGGGAAAGGAATAACCTTGTTCTATTTTAGAAATTGACTCATATCTTCTTCCTTCACCCTTGATTCATGTTCATGATATAGAGTTCTGTTAGAAGTCTAAATATCCTTAGAACAGTGTGAGGATTTCGGTTTAGATGGTTGATACTTCAAGTCTTGATTTAGATCAATGAAACACTTTGAGTTTTAGTGTTTATCTTGTAGGAATCTTCCAACAAACCATTGCTACCAAGACCATACTTTCAGGATTACACTATGATTAGTTCTAGCTAGACAAGTTTGAGTTGCAAACCTCTTGTTTCCATCTTGCTTGTTTAATTTATAAACCACTGTGAGAACTATAATTAGACTCTTCTATTAGACATAAATCATTCCTTGATTCATAGGTTCCATAGTTAGAGTGTTTAGAGTGGATTCAAAGCTCTTTTTGAAAGGAAAATTGACGGCTGTCGACAGGCAGACCCTAGCTGTCGATAGGCCAGTTTCCCAGAACTTCAACACATCTGGGGCTGTGGCTAGCTGTCGGCAGCCATCTTGTAGCTGTCGACAGGTAGACACAGAACCAGAAAACCTGAGCTCTGGCTGTGGTTATCTGTCGACCGCCCCTTCCTGGCTGTCGACAGCTACTGTCCTGAATTGCATTTCAGCAACTTTTCATGGTAGAACTCTTGCTTAAACTTCGTCCTAATATCCTAGAAAGTTACCCCCTTAATTACTTTGGTATCTACTGTCATTCTACTGAAATATTACCTACTTGGTGTACCTTACTCACCCTTGAATTATCCTGAAGTTGTCAACTACGATGGTACTCCATTAAGTCTATTCTCCTGTATTCGGTAACCAAGTTCACAAAACCTGATCACCTGAGAGTTCATATGCTTGAACACCTTATGAGATGTGAATAATGATGATACATTTATTGTGTCCTTGGACCCCCTTGATTAATATGCCTGTGCAAATAGGGATGGTCCAGTCCTGGAAGGAGCACCCAAATTCATTTTCGGACCACGTGAAATGATAAAGGGCGTCGAGATGTCTGGCATTGCATCAAATACTTTTTGACTATGGTCATCATAATTCCTGTACTATGTAATTGTTAAGTGAGCTAATGTTTGAGCTATATACCTGAACATACCTGTGTTTTATCATCACTGTGTCAAGTTTACTGTTCTGATTGTTGATCATGTCTCTTTGATATCCATTTTATCCTTGCCTTGGCTGTCGTGTAATGACCCTTGAATTATGGATTTGAATTCTACTGAGCTAGTTAGCTCACTATTTCCTACCATTTTCAGGTAATGCAGATGGGGGTGACGTTTAAGGGCATGAGTGCTGAGTGGACCGATCGTGACAAGCAAAACCAACCCGTTTCTGTTTCTGTTTAGTAGTGTGAGATGAGATGTGTTAATTGAGTTTGTTTTAATCTACTCCTCTCTTAGTTGTAATGAGGAGTACTTGTGTAATAAGACTTCCGCGTATTATGTTATGAACAGACAAACGTTAGTGTTATCTTTTGTACCTATTTTCTATCACTTCCGATAAATAGCCTTTTATTAGGACGTGACAGCCTCAACCACCTCGGAGACCCAGACCAGCTAAGAGAGCTCTACAAACAACTCATGCCGCTGTCCCCACCATTTTCTCCTACTGCTACCAGAGTCAGCGACTCAAGCAAACCCCGCCGCCCGGAGAAACTCCCTCTGACACAGACGCGCGGGGACCGGGTGTCCCATGTAACGGTACCAACCTGTCTTACGGACAAACCCTCAAGTCCCGAGCACCGGTGAAAGAGAACAGGCACAGGCACGGACGACACCCATTCCGGAAACCACCAGGAGGGCCGTCGGCCAACGACGGCACACACGGCACGGCCCGAGAACCCGAACACCACCAAACAGAACAGAAACCATCGCTCTTCTAATAATCGATTGACAGTCAGACAGACGCGAGCCTTCTAGCACCACTGCTAGGACACGACCACGAAGGTGTCACCTTCGGTCACTGAACGCAAGGAGGCAACCTGCCGCGTTGCCACTAGAAGGTCCTAAGGGCACACCTGTCCTGGGGCACCACCGACATGCCAACCGAGGCCACAGAAACACCCGAGGCAAGCCATGTCTTGTCGCACCCTCCTAAGCCGTCGTGATACCATCGCGACGGATAGGGCAACCGTGACAACAACCGAGTCGCAACAGGGATGCGCGCCGCGACAAGAAACCTATCGCGACAGGAAAATGGGTAGCGACCTCGACCCTTATCGCGACGGCCAAACGTGCCGCGATAAGGTTGCGTCCGACCGGGGTGACGCCTCCTCTGATGTCGCGACGCGCACTACGGTCGCGACATCAGTCAGGAGGCAGACCGCAGGGATGCCACATCTCGGGGTCGCCCACACACTACAAACACACAAACCGCGGGGAGGGGAGCATGGGGAAAGCTTCTAAAGCATGCAAAGAACCCCGAGGGTTCCAATCCACACCAACATGTATAGGCACAAGAGATCCCTACACATTTTGAAGAACTGAACCCCCAAAGGGGTCCTCACGAAGCCACGGCTGCCTCTTCGTCACTCCTTGCCGCTCCGCCGGCACCGCCACCGAGCTCCAAACGCCGGAGAAGGAGAAAGAAGAAGACTTCCCTCCTAGGACATGAGTAAGGAAGGAGAAGGGGAAGAAATGGGAAAGGGGAAGCCGGCCAAGGCTTTTAGCCTTCGGCCCCCAGAACGTGACGGGTGGGGCGTCGCGTTACCAACCTTAACGCGACGACCGCCCACACTGCGACTAGAACGCGTCCCATAGGGACGCCGCGACAACTAGACAGGTCAGTCTGCCACGCCTGCCACTCTAACAGGTGCCAGACGACGAAAAAGCAGAACCATGTAGCGACTCGTTGACTGGGCGCGACAGGGACGCGACGCACCAGGTGGTCGCGACCTGGATGACTGTTGCAACGGGCAGCTCCGTCGCGACACTAACGCGTCGGCCAGATAGGACGCATTAGCGGCCAGTCATCCAAACACACAACGGGGAAAACTGGAAAGCCTGAGATGTTACAATACATCCAACAAAAAATAATTTCGTTTTAGATATTAAGGGCAAAACCCGGTCGAAGAAAACAACAGGTGCAAAGGGACCACTAAGTCGCACCGTGACTTCCCAGTGGTCGCCACCACGACCCTGCTAGAAAGGGAGTGCCTAACCAGACATCCGACGGCTCACAGGGCGCTCAACAACGGCGCAGAGCACACAAGTAGATGTCGACAACTCCACAGGCGCGACACGCACCAAGCCGACCAGAAACACTGAAACCGCCAGTCGGAAACCACGCGACTGAGCCCTCAACAGACCATGCTGTTGAGATCAACCAGTCAGTAACTCACTCTGTCACCAACAACTAGACAGAGGTCCCAACTACTGACGGCAAACCGAGAAAACGCCAAGAGGTCATCCACAAAACTCCGCTGAATGGCTCTGCACAACTAGAAACAGCTAGCACCTACGACAAGGCCAAACGAGAGTTTCTTAATGGTGACACAAAACCAAGAGAAAAAACACGCACGTGGAGACACCACGGCGTTGGCGAGCAAGGCAGTGTCCGTCGACACCACTAGATCTCACCCAGATCGTCCTCATGGTCCGACTAGGACACACAACGACTGTAGAGCCACATAAAGCTAAAACACCCGCTCTACAGGCACAGGCACAGAGGCAAAACCAAAGAAGACGTCTGAGGTTGCAAAGCCAAGCAACTCAAGACGTCGGCAACCGCATGGGAAACGAAACATCTACAGAGGCCGAGGGCAGCACGTCGACCTCAAAGGAATCCAAACCAAAAAAGGGTACCCCAACCGAACACACTCACTCCCCAAAGCGAGAGGAGAAACCTGGACACAGGCCACGACCAAAGCCTAGTGTACCACCGATAGGGCTACCTAGACAAGGCAAAGCAGCCACCCCCACAGCGGTAACGATACAACCACAAGGCACGGCCAGCACGATGTGTCCCAGAGGCGGAAAGCTCAATGCCTCGAACACCGAGCAAACTCACAAAACGACGCACGAAGCTTACGATCAGGGAATACGATACAACACACGGTGCTCACACAAGCACCAGGAGCCACCCAAAGTGCAACACAACGCACCAGGGCTCCAGACGACACGAAAATAAACCACTCGAGCACAAGCACATGGTGCCACCACAAGCACCAAAACCTGACAAGATGCAACACAGTTTCACCCAAGGCCAAAACAACATGGCTAACAGGAAGGACTCTCCACAAGAGACCTGCCAAAAGCCATACGCAAGAAACCACAAGCCTAAGAAGGGCAGAATAGGCCACACCGGCCACGAACCCTCAAGGCACAAGGACACGAAACATCGAAAAGAAACACGCTCAAGGTGTAGTACCCAACTGCACCAACGGCCCGAAACGACCAAAGGCCAACCAAAGGGGACTCTCCACCAGAGACCCACACAAGCAAAACACGCGGAGAACCAGCAGCTTCAAGAGCGCAACCACCATATTGGCTCTTAGAAGCGCACAATACGAGGCACCGCTCCTACCACCACAGGCGGAGAGGGCCACACACCAAACGGCGACAAGGGCCTCCAAGCACAGCTGAGGCACAAGCGAAACACACACCGGGACGATGCTTGCACAAGCAAGCCAAACAACAGAAAACTGGTGCTGCCTCACACTAAACACAGGGCACGCTGCCCTACTTCGTCAAGTCAGGCAACAAGAAACCAGCACAGCAAGAGACGACACAATAGGTCACCACAACCTATCGCACCACAAGAAAACAACGCGCACGAGGGAAGCAACCTACTCAACCTCACAACAGCTCAAGGGGATGGACCTTCACTACAAAGGTCACCACGATGCACAACACGGTGCCAAATGCCATGATAGAGCACCGCCACCCCGAGCAACCAACAAAACACAGAGGAAGAAGGCACACAACAGGCCTCCTTCTCACACGAAAGAGGAAACCACGATGCAAGGCTAGCACTCCCACAGGAGGCACAACCATCCGAACACCCACGACGCTCACCAAACAACAGTCAACAAGAGTGTGTCGGCACAGAAACGCAAGCAACAACAACTAAACGACAGAGACCCACAAGTGGTCTCGCCGGCACAACCAACTTGGAAAGCTAACAACACGGATAACCAGTCAAAACACAGGGCTGCACACAGGGTCAAGGTCCACCACCTTGACCAGAAGCAGACAAGCAGACTGCACGCAACAGTCCAACCCAAAAGTTGAACAACACCGCAAGGTGCTAGTGCAACATAATCAACCAGGGAAAACCGGAACAAGGGGAGCAACCAACTCAACCCAAAAGCAACTTAAGGGAAGATGACTCCACTCGAAGGTCGCAACAATGCGCACCCTGGCGACACAACACCACAGTGGAGCAACATCACACCGAGCAACCAACGGAAAGCAGGGGAAGGAGACCCTCACAACGAGTCTCTTCCACATGCAAGGGAAAACCACTAAGCGAGATCGGCACTTCCACATAAGCACAATCAGCCAGACACCCACGGCACTCACCAGACTACCATCTGGCAGAGCACGCAGGGTGCAAGAAACGAAGCAAGCCATCCGACCACGGGGACACACGAAGTCTCACCAGGGCAGCCGAGAAACTCAAAAATGAACAAGAAGACAACCTGGCCAGCACCACGGCTAGACGCACGGCCAAGGGCACGACACCTCGACTGACAATGCCCAGGTAGACTATAACACAGACAGTCCAACCGGCAACAGCGACAGCTCATCTCCACAGAGAGAGAGACCAGCGACAGCCAAAACAACACAATGCAGCATTGGGGAGAACCTCCACCCAAAGCGTCAAGAGCCGTTCTGAAAAAATATCACCAAAACGCAGCCTAAACAAACGGCCAAAACACACGGCCAACAGAGAGAACACAACAGCCATCGGAAGCAACACAACTGGTTCTAGGAGAACCTCCACCAGAACCACCAAGGCACCGTTCTGGAAAACCCACCAGAACGCACCAGCCAACACAACCGCAGCATACCTCAACCCTGAGGTAGCACAACAACCAGTAGAAACAAGCCCGGAACAATCCTGAGAGCAACCCTCACCAGGACAACAACCAACGGTTCTGGAAAACAACACCAGAACCCAAGCAGCCCAGCGATGCACCTCAAACCAGAGAGCAACGCAACAGCAACCAACCAGACAACAGAGACCTCAAACCAAAGAGGTAACACAGTGGAAAACTTTAACGAGCACAGAAACAGTCCTAGAGGGAGAGGAACCCTCACTAGGACAACAACAAACAGTTCTGGGAAACACCACCAGAACACAGCAGCCAAGCGATGCACCTCAACCCAGAGGGCAATGCCGCAACAACCAGAAACGAGCACAACACAGTTCTGGGTAAAACCTCACCTCCACCAGAACCAACAGAGAAGAACTCTGGGAGCACCTCACCAGAGTTCACAACTAGCCAGCACAAAGCCGGCAACAACCACAGACAGGTGTCGCAGCGCTCAACCAGCGGTGTAACACGGCACACAAGCATCTGCTTAGCTCAAGCAAAAGACGCCGACTGAGCATAGCACAGCGCCCAACGGTGCACAGGCACACAAGTCCAAACACACATCCAACAAGGACAAACCCTAACAACAAGGGGACATCCAACAAGAACACACTCCAACAACAAGGGGACATCCAGCAAGGCAACTACTTTCTACCGGATTCACAAGCAACAACCCTGCACCGGTGAAGGCCACACCACACGCAGGCTCTCTCAGCCTTCGCGACACACCCACATGGACGCACAGGCCGAAGACGAATCCAACCGCAGCACGAGCGAACCAGACATCCACGCTCGCAGCATGCGCACCCAGCAGCAGCAGCAAACACTCTCCTGCATCTCACACTCAGACCCTGCTGGAAAGCTAGCCACCTGAAACAAAGAACCAAATGCTCACCTAATAGCAACTATACACGGACGGGCCAGCAGCGTACTAGTACCTTTCTTTGGAACAACCATAGTTATTAACTCATTACAAATCTTGTTGGACCCCTGAGCTCTGATAACACTGTAACGACCCGACCTCCCGGACCCCCCGCCAAGGACCGTGAAGGTCGCGCCGCCACCCACGGATCCGAAGACCCGGAAGTGTTAGAATTTAGTCCAGTGAGATAAGCAATGAATTCAAATAACTATAACCAGAAAGTTCGTACATTAATAAAGAAAATATGTACAACATGTCCCAAATAAAAGTACGGGTACAGGAAGAAAGGTGCAGTCCTTAAGGGGCATACCCCGAGGACATGCAAAAAGGCCACTCTCAACTCACGGTACAAGCGCTCACGCTCACAACTCACACTGCTGGCAACACACGGTGAACAAGTCGCCACCACGACCGTCCGGCAACGAACTTCTGCGACAGCGAGTCCCTACCTGAAGAGAGTATGGGGGTGAGCCTCGCGAACAAGGCTCAGTAGGGATAACTAGTCCCTTACCAGCTAGAGCAGCAGGAATTCCAACAAAGCGGAAGCAAAACTACTCTACAAAGGAGTAAAGTGGGAAACACCTACTGCAGAGAGCTACAAAGCAGCGGAATAGAGAAACACCTTGACCCACAACCAGGGTCGGGCCAAACACGACTCCCGCAGAACCAGCGGAGTCAAACAGAATGTTGAAGCAAACACCTCGGCACACACCCGCCGAGACAAAGAAGCTCACGGAACACCGGAGCAACCACGTGAGACCAGAATCTCACGACACAAGCACCAACATCCCGAACCTCCACGAGGTCGGGAAGGAACAACCAGGTGTCACCACGAGAGACACGAGCAACCACGTGAGAAGCACCGTCTCACCACAGGCACGGCGACCTCAGACCTCCACAAGGTCAAGGGCCCACAAGCAGATTCACCCTGGACCTCGGACACTCCACGAGGTCAGGGAACTACACCCTCTGGTGCCATCACGGACGGCACCAAGGAACGGGTTACTGAAACAGCAGTCGGGTGTCTGCACAAGGCACCCCGAGAGAACCCGCAGAGCGGAAACCACTAAACACGGCCCAGAAGGCCAAACCAACCAAACCCACGGCACTAGACACGGCTAGACTACCACCACCGTGCAGGCTTGGGCGACGAGACTCACTTAAAAACAACGTGCGAAACTCCGTCACAACAAGTGCAACCAAACCACCGCCACAGGCAGCTGAGAGAGGGACACACAGTCCACCCCTCACGCTCCCCAGCGGTCAACTCCTACCTACAACCTCCCTAGGTAGAGTGAGGCTAGTGAGCCACAACAAAGAACAACTAAAAAACCACCACAGCCCGGCCGAGCTGCGGCCCAACGCCTACCCTCCCTACGTGGCTCCGGAACCAACGCAGAGCAAGGCAGTGAGAAGGACTAGCTGGTCCACACCGGAAGAGCTCCTCAACCACCTCGGAGACCTAGATTAGCTAAGAGAGCTCTACAAACGACTCACACCGTTGTCCCCACCGTTTCCCCCTACTGATACCAGAGTCAGCGACTCGAGCAAACCCCGCTGCCCCGAGAAACTCCCTCTGACACAGACGCGCGGAGTCCGGGGGGTCCCAGGTAACGATAACAACCTGTCTCACAGACAAGCCCTCAAGTGCCGAGCACCGGGAGAAAGAGAACTGGCGGGGCAACCACCAAAGAAACCAGCAAAGCTGGCTTGTAACCAAGACAAGCCCAGCAGGCACATGCACGGACGGCACCCATTCCGGAAACCACCAGAAGGGCCGTCGGCCAACGCCGGCACACACGGCATGGCCCGAGAAACCGGAACACCACAAGACAGAACAGAAACCATCGCTCTTCTAATAATTGATTGACAGTCAGACAATCAATTATTAGACAGACACGAGCCTCCTAGCACCACTGCTAGGACACAGCCACGAAGGTGTCACCTTCAGTCACTGAACGCAGGGAGGCAACCTGCCGCGTTGCCACCAGAAGGTCCTAAGGGCACACCTATCCTGGGGCACACGCCAACCGAGGCCACAGAAACACCCAAGGCAAGCCAGGTCTTGTCGCGCCCTCCTAAGCCATCACGATACCATCGCGACGGATAGGGCAACCATGACAACAATCGAGTCGCAACAAGGAAGCGTGCCGCGACAGGAAACCTATCGCGACAGGAAAATGGGTAGCAACCTCGACCCTTATCGCGACGGCCAAACGCGCCGCGATAAGGTCACGTCCGACCGGGGCGACGCCTCCTCTGATGTCGCGACGTGCACTGCGGTCACGACATCAGTCGGGAGGCAGACCGCAGGGATGCCACATCCCGGGGTCTCCCACACACTACAAACACACAAATCACGGGGAGGGGAGCATGGGAAAGCTTCTAAAGCTTGAAATGACCCCGAGGGCTCCAATCCACACCAACAAGTATGGGCACAAGAGATCCCTACACATTTTGAATAACCAAACCCCCAAAGGGGTCTTCACGAAGCCACAGCCGCCTCCTCCTCGCTCCTCGCCGCTCCGCCGCTCCACCACGAGCCGCCGGCACCGCCACCGAGCTCCAAACACCGGAGAAGGAGAAAGAAGAAGAGTTCCCTCCTCGGAGAGGAGGAAGGGAAGGAGAAGGGGAAGAAAGGGGAAAGGGGAAGGCTGTGGATGATCCGTTTCGCCTCCGTTGTCCCCGTGTCGACTGCGGATGTCCTCCGGAGGCTTGCGGACGTCGCTGGTCTCTCGTTGGCGAAGATGGGTTGCTGGTTGACCTCGTTGACTCCCCGGTTGACTAGGTTGACTGAGGAGAAAACAAAGAAAACCAGAGATGAAAGAGGAGGTTTGTGATCACCAGGGCCTTACGTGTACCCAAGGGAGTGTTTTGACCACGTTATTGTAGCAGCCTCGCGCAGCGGACGGAGATGGGGCTTCAACTTCTCCTCCTTCGGCCGGCCAAAGGAAAAGAGCTCCACGGTCACGTTCACAGTGTTCCTGCCACAAACAAAAGCTCTATTAGACTCAATGCAGTGTAGTAAATGTTCAAAACGAAGAGAGGAAAGCCCAAAAGGCGAGTCCCGTACCAGTTGCGGACTTGAGAAGAGGGGTGGCCAAATGTTATGACCACCCTTCTTCCCTCCGTTTTTGGTTGGGAAACCCCTTTCTAGGTGTGTAGGAAGGTGCCCTACGTGCCTAGAGTGTGTGGGAAAGTGTGTGTAACATGCAAGATATTAAAGTAAGAGGAAAGAAAGAGAGGAAGAGGAAGGAATTGATCCTCGTTGTTGGCTCCTTGCAAGGCCCTTCCAGCTCCAAAAGAACCCTTCTAGACATCCCAAATGAGGAGAGAAAGGAGAGGATGAATAGTGGAAGGTAGGGTGCAAGTTTCTCTCTCTTCTCTCAAGGTGAAGCATATGGACGTCCAGCCTCCCCCCCCTTGCTTAGAAGGGCCAAGGGACTGTTATATAGACAGTGAGCTCGGGGTTGAGAGCCTTGGATGCTTAAGCGTGAAGAAACACACTTGCACACATGGCAATCTTGGTGTTTAAGCTCCAACCAATGGGGAGAGGCCAAGTAGGATTTTTACTGGGTCAAGGGGGTGCCAAGGTGGCCCATATGCCCGTTGGGAACGATCCCATGCGGTGCATGGGCGAGAGAAAGGCGCTAGTGGGCTGGAATCTCGGGGTAGTTGCGCAGACCAGGTAAACGACATTGACGTCCATAGATCAGGCCGCCAACCACATGCAGACGTCCATGGGTGTGGACGCCAAGATGGGTCAGCGTCCAGGGGGATTGCCGCCAACCAGTAGTCGGCGGCCATCGATTCTGCCGTCTACATGGTATCTGAGGCTGGTCAACAAATGGTCAAACGAGGCTTAATGGGCCAAAAGGGCCTTGCGAAAGATGGGCCAAATCGTGCGTCTACAAATGCCCCTCCGAGACATCCGGTCTTGCAAGGGAGCAGAGCGGACTTAAAGGTTGGTGTCTCGGTAAACAAAGGACGCGAAGATTTAATGGAAGGGCCATCTCCGAGGATAGGAATTCTAGCGAACCAAACGAAAGAGTCAGGCTAGAAACAGATGACGTATCGTATGAGAGACAAAATAGGGGTAAGAAAAGGGTGATCTACCCGTGTAACTACAACTGCGACCCAATGGCAGGGTCCCTGGCATGGCCGTGTCAGACTTTGACTAGTTTCTGGTGTGTCTGAGTCAAAAGAGTTGTAATATGACGGTTGAATCAGGAGGGTCTCATAACCGGAGCTCACGGGCTCGCTGGCCTAATCAGGACGTCGGTCCCGAATTTAGGAGGTCATGGATACAAGGAGTTGGTTGATCTCTCAAAGGATTATCAAAAGATTCTAACTGGAATCACATGCTTGGAAAGTCTGAAGTCCGGAATTAAGCTCGCGACTGGCGAAGGCTCAAATGAACTCAATAAGGATTGCTTGACTATTTGTGAAAGACATGGTGGGACAAGTGGAGAAGGGGTGACAACAAATACCCGATATCAACTTGGATAGTCATGAAGGGCGGACCCGGTAGGCTACCTGAGCTGGGGGAGCCATGGAGCAATCATATGATCGAGGAAAATCACCATTTTTTTTTGAGTGTTAGTAAGAGAATGTTAGCAGTGAAGATGCATGCTGGTGTGGGTTGCCTATCTAAAATGCAAGTTAGCACCAGAGGAAAATTCTAAAGGCCATACGAATAATTGAGAGATCGTAAACCCATCATGGTTTTTGGTGAAGGGAAACTCAGGGTTCACAGTTGCCAAGTTATTCGCCTCTGGTGGGGTCCTATATTAGACATACCTGTAACGCTCAAGGTCGCATGAGCGTTCCGAAATTGAAGCGCAGCTTGTGCTTAAGATATCTGCAAAACAACTCGAAGCACAAGATAAAGGATAATGGCCATATAAAGAATATAAAATTAAAAATTTCCGGATAGTAAACGTCCACATCGATGGCCGCCAGTAATCATATTAACGTCCACATATATGGCCGCCAACCTAACACTGACGTCCACCGATCTGGACGCCTACCTAACAGCGGATCAGACCGAAAAAATAGGTGATGGGAGTCCATAAGGACTTTTCCATCCCCTACCTCCGTCCCTCTCTGCTCCTGCTGCGAACCAGAGAGCTGAGAGACAGAAAAACATAGCGAAATGGCCTCTTCTTCGACCGGACAATCCACAGGTGCGAACCCCGGGGTTCTAAGCGAAGTTCAGGGTCACTTGAGCGCACGTCTGGCCAACAGAGAGATAAGCAATGATTGTTTCTGCTCCTTCCTGGGCTAAAAACGCTCCAAAGCTTGTTCTTACAGAACCCCACCCTTATGTAGGAAATCACAGCATTCCCGAGCCAAGGCCAGGTACAGGCCTTTTCTTGGCTTGTGAACCTGGTAAACGCTATCACGCTGGACATGCGGAGCTTCGTCGGGATGTGGAACCTGAACTTCATGGTGGTACTGGCGAAGAACATGAAAGACATGTGGTGGGGGTTTGACGCCCTGGGGGCATTGGTGGAGAGATGGCACCCGCACACGCACACGTTCGTGTTCCAGGGCTTCGAGGCGAGCGTGTTGCTGGACGAGGTGGAACTATTCCTGGGATGGCGGTGGTGCCTGGAGTATGATGCAGCGACTCCTCTCCTCTTGTGGGAAGAGATCCTCGCAGACATCGTACGAGACAAGAAGGAGGTGTTGCGGATGACGAACAAGAACGGGATCTGCCTAGACCGGCTGGCCTGGTGGTTGATCCAGCATGCGAGGGAGATTGGCGGAGAGAGGGAGACCCGGGGATTGACACTCTGCCTGGCTGGAGTCTTCCTGTTCCCCACGAGCGGCGACTTCATCCTTTATGAGCATGTTGGAGTACTTTCTCTGCTGTGGCGAGGGCAGTCACTTGCCCCTGCAGTGCTGGCCCACCTGTACAGTTCGCTCACCACAATGAGCCTAGGCAGACGCACCTGCGGGAGTTTGTTTCTACTCCAGGTATGGATGGAAGCTCATTTAAAATTTGATTTTGCTGACAGTCAACCTACCCCCTCCAGAATCTTCCTTCGGAGTTCGGTATACTGTAGCAGGGTGTGGTATGAGCCGGAGGATGAGATCAAGTGTGTGACAGCACACTTGAAAAGCAGAGATGCTTGGAGAGATCATTTGGCATTTCTGGTAATGGATGACTTCATCGCGAGACCGCTGTTTATGAGGACAATTGAGTTTCGGGTCCGAACTAGGGTGGACAGAGACTTGTGGTTGATTGGAGCTGATCAGATGGTGGCGTATCAGCCACACCGGTGCCATTGTCAGCTTGGGATTCCACGGGGAATTCCTACTTCATTCAACTGCACCGATATGATAATCACCGGGAAGAATGAAAGGATGATGAAGAAAGCTATGAAGACTTGGAAGAAATACACAGTGAGCAAGAAGGTGGGACTGGCAGTGCAGGAAACACCGGAAGACGTATGGCAGTATGAGGATTTCACAGACACTATTTGCCCCATTTCTTGTGACTTTTTCATGGCCCGTAGGGCAAAATGATGTATCTTCCTGTTTTGAATAAGTGTAACACAAATTTGATGAATAAAAGTGAGTTGCATTTGTGTTGAATTGACTTGAGTTTGTTTGACTTGTGGAATGTGTGGAATGAAATGGCCTCAAAAGGTTCAAAAGAGTGTACTGTGAGGACTGAGTGCGGGGTTTTTGGCGTCCACATCGACGGCCGCCAACATCTGGTAAACGTCCAGGGCCCGTCGCCAACCATTGAGACAGAAGATAGACGTCCACGAAGGTGGTCGTCGACATTCAAATTAGACGTCCAAACATGGTCGTCGACCAAACTTCGAGGTCTGACATTGAAGAGACATTGACGTCAATACCATGGCCGTTGACGGTACGTCCGCGGCCAGGGATTGACGTCAGGAAAAGGTAAACGGCCAGACCTTGATGCTAAACCAGAAAACTGCCTTTTTTGAACCGACGCCCTCTCCCGGCGCCATTACGCCTTCCCAACGCCGGGAGAGGAGAACCCGAACCCACAATCTCCCGCTTACCTTGCTCGAGATTACGATGAGAACGAGAGAGAAACGAAGCATTCTCCGGGGCCGCCGTCGACCGGAGGAGGAAGAGGAAGAGGTGGAGATGGCTATGGCGGAGGAAGAGGAAGACGTGGCGGTGGAGGAATCCCGGAGGGGGAAGACACGGCCGGAGAAGACGAGGGAGGAGATGAGACAGAGGCGGAGGAGGCTCGACGGCCCAAGGTAGGCCCCTAGAACCTGTGTGGATGTGTTTGTGATTTGGTGAAAAGGAGGGAAAACAAGGGAAGCGCCGTCGGGTCAGACAGGAACTTGACGGCAACATCGATTTCCGTCGAGTTCCTCCCGGCGTCCAACCCCTTGCCGTCAAAAGGAACTTGACGTCAAGGTGCTGGTCGCTGACAGAGGAACTTGACGACCACCCATGGACGCTGACTCTTAGTGAACGGCAAACCCCTTGCCGTCAATGTTTGATAAACGGCAGTCGATGCTGACGTTTACTTTACTGTGTTTTGCTGCAGGGCAAGGGGAGGATGAGGAGCCGGGTCATCTGGGACCTGTGCTGGGCATGGTACAGGGTGCTTCCGGAGGCCCAGCAGGCCCAGATAGCGATGATGGGGTTCGGTCATCTCCTATCGGTACGCCCTTTTCACTTAGATGTCCCTTACTTAGAGGCGTTGAGGGAGAGATGGGAGGAGGACTGCAAGGCATTCATCATGCCTTGGGGTCACATGATACCCACATTAGAGGATGTGGCGTATCTGACAGGGCTACCGGTTCAGGGAGAGCCGGTAGTCGGGCTGGAGAGGAGAGATTATTATGATGATATCGTAGAGTTGTTGGGGCCGGAGATTGTGGCTGGTAGGAGGCGGCCGATCCGGAGCATCTTGCTTGGATCACTTTTAGAGGCCATGGGATTGAGAGGAGGGCGGAGAGGACCCCTGGAGACTTTGGAGGAGTTCTATGCCAGGATGAGGGGTCTGCTGGATCTAGGAGGCCGGAGCGAGGAGCGCTGCGTCCGGATCTTCGTCAGCTACTTCTTCGGGCGCCTACTGTTCGCGATGCAGTCATCTCAGATGAACTGCAAGTTCGTGCTGCTCTTGAGGGACCTGGCGCAGGCGGGGAGGTATGCTTGGGGCGCCGCGATGCTAGGACACCTTTTCTCACTTCTCCCGAGTAGCTCGCGGCGTTCTCAGAGCACCGGGGGCTTCACCCCCTTTCTTCAGGTACACAAATTTCTCTTATGCTCATCATTGAATTTTAATTTGATTAACTGCCTGACTGACCAATCTTTTGTTGCTTTACAGATCTGGGGGTATACGCGCTTCCCTATGGGGCGCGGGACACTTGCAGAGGGGCGCCAGACGATGGTGCCTCTCATGGGGAGGTGGGAGGTGGCCCCGGACCCTAGGGTCACAGACAGGAGGGTTGGAGATGTGCGGGTCGCACTTGACCACTACCCGCACGAGCAGGTATGAAAATCGCAACTAGATCTTGCATTCTTTCAATTACTGCTGCATTTGATATTACTGACCAATGTTTTCTCATTCTTCTCAGGTAGTGTGGACCCCTTATGCGGGGGAGGCGGACGCTTCGCACCCAGCGGTGGCGGAGGGCCGGCCCCTTTTCGACCGCCACCTCCTCTTACTGTGCCTCGGGACATGTGAGGTGCTGTATTTGGAGCTGGTGGTGCGGACCCTGGGCTGGCACCAGCCGGCCATCGAGGTGCCTTCCCTCGGGAGAGAGGGACACTCGCGCCGGCGATTCTTCGCTGAGGACCACGACTGGGGGACGGATCACAGCAGCACCGTCGCCTATTGGCGCGAGGGCGGCGAGCAGGTGGTACGAGTGACAGACCTCCTCGACTGCTCGGCTTACATGGAGGACTACCAGGCACGGTATGCCGGGCGACTCCGGCTTGACCGACGAGTGGTAAGTGAAACTTCTAACCTTAAGCCTTGGTTGGTGGATTGCCTTATTTGATTCTAACCTTGAAGTGCGAATGGCAGATGCCGGAGTCACAGGCCGTCTGCCTTTTGGAGGGGCGGTTGGCCGAGCAGGAGGTGGAGCTGACGAGGCTCCGCATTGAGGTCAGGACATTGGTAAGTAACATCTCGACCTATCTTGAAATTGATTTGACATCGATTTGATTCGATTGCTGACCAAGATATGTGAATGCAGAGGGCGGAGCAGCAGAGAGTGCGGGCGTGCCACGATGCAGGGGCGAGCTCGTCCGCCCAGCCAGCCGGAGGGGACCTGGCGGTCCGCCTACAGGAGGCCCTGGATAGGGCGAATGAGCGGATCCAAGAGCTCGAGGCGGAGGTAAGACACTGAACCAAACCTGAACACTTGTGATTTGATTTGATTTGACGTGTTTGCTTTTTGGTGTGCAGCGACAGGCAGGAGGAGTAGCGACCCTCCAGGCGCAGGTGGAGGCCCTGCGGCTGGATCTATCGAGGATGGAGGGTCGTATGACCGCGTTTCGGGACAGCGCGAGGGATGCGGAGGCCGAGAAGATACGGGCCATCGAGGCCCGGGTGCAGGCTATCGCGGACCTGGAGTTCCTGAAGAACCGGGTGCTGAAGAAACGCCGGGAGCAGCAGCGACAGACTCAGCAGGAGGCGGCCGGGAGGATGGGGTCCGTGTTCGGGTCTCTTGATGACATCGTGTCATTGGGAGATCCGTCCGTCGGACGAGGAGCGGGAGCACGCCCAGAAGCTTCCACTGCGACGAGACCTCCCGTCCCAGACAGGCGTCGGGAGAGGGAGGAGGAGGAGGTCAGCAGCTCGCGTAGGCCGAGGCCTAGCGAGGGTGAGAGGAGAGAGGAGTGAGCTTTTGTACCACCAGGGGTATACCCCTGTCATGACATGTACATAACTTGATCATTATAATGGAATTTGTGGACTTCTGTCATTTGCACTTGAATGGTTTGTTTCTGTTCTTTGGTTCCTGCATCCTGTATCCACAACACTTAAAGGAAACAGGTTAGTGTAGATCTGTTTTTAGCCCCTTGCCTATGATATACCTTTCTTGAGATCTGGTCAAGGGGCTAATGTCTAATCAAAGATAGGAACATAATAAAATAACTGAAAGGGAAATATGCACATGCATTTTTTTTCTTGATTTTTTTTTGTTGTTTTTTTTTTTGATAAGAAAATAAGGAGAATGTTAGTATATATACATGGTACCACTAATTTTTTTTGATTTTGAATTTTTTGAATTTTTTTAGCTTTTGAAAATAAGGGAGAATATGTACATCAAAAGACTCTCTTTTTATTGTTTTGCATTTTTGTATTTTTTTAGATTTTTTTGACTCTAAGACACATATTCATCACATGTTGCGGTATAGGGTTTACACGATCTACTTAACCACAGAGGCCAAGAGTGAGGAGGGACACGCATGAAATTTTTGATGTTGGAAATTGCCCCTAGCCTTCTTGACATCTTCCACTACGGAGGGTCTTATACAATCAAATTGCCCCTAGAGGGAGAAATGGGAAGAAGGGTGTAGGAAGCCATGTAGGGCTTTGGTTCAAACTACTTTTTATTTCCGAACCGACATCTCATATTGAACAGACTTGGTCAACCATTGTTTTCAGGGGGATTTTTTTTTTCATTTTATTTCTGATTTCTGGGGTGGAGGCACGTACTTTTTGCTACCTCCTTGAGTTGGTCAGCCTTTTTCCGGGTACGTACTTTTTGCTACCCTTTTTGACCTTTTGGCTTTTCTTTTCCCCTTTTGAGGCTTGATTTGACATTTTGCCCCTTGCTTTTATTAGTTGCCCCTGTTTTATGGTGACCTTGTCCTCTTAAAAGAGAGTGGGTGGTCCCCTACTCGTAGTTTGTTCCGTTTCCAGACATGACCGAGTGGGAAAAGAATAGGGGAAACACATTGACCGGATGAGACCGCCCGAGTGTACTTGTGATTTTCCAGTTAGGGGTAGTACTCCAACATTGTGAGGTGTGTGAATAAACCCTTCCCTACTAATGACCAATTGGAAAAAGTAGGAAAAGTAGACCCACACCTTAACAAGTGATGAATGACCGACTTGACGGACTGACTGACTGACTAAGGATAGAATTTCTTGAGGTAGACTGCATTCCAAGGGTGCGTTAGCTCAACTCCCTCGGCATCCACTAACCTATAAGCGTTCCCTGAGTATGCTTCTTTGACAACGAACGGACCCTCCCAATTTTCTTGCAATTTGCTCCTGGGACCTGGTGCCTTTATGATTTTGCGTTTTAGGACCAATTCACCTACTTCGAATTTTCTCTCAAGAACTCTTTTGGCATAAAAACGTGCAATTCTCTGACGATAGACTTGTGCATGGTCAGCCGCTATCATTCGCCTTTCATCTAAGAGTTCAAGTTGTGCCAACAAGGCTTCCCGACGTTGATCAGGATCAAGTTCGGAATCCAATTGAACTCTAAGCGAAGGGATGAAGATCTCATATATGGGAGTATCACATCCGATCCGTATGTCAAAGCGTAGGGGGTTTGCCCGTAGGAGTGCAGACGGAGGTGCGATAAGCCCAAAGAGCATCAACTAAGCGATCTGGCCAGTCAGTATTGTTGTGAGATTTGCATGTTTTCTTTATGATTTTAATGAGAGTTTTATTAGTAGCTTCCGCTTGTCCATTACCTTGTGGATAATATGGGGATGAATGATGCAAATTAATGCCATATTTACCACACATGTCGCGAAGCTCCTGTGAAGTGAATTGCGGTCCGTTGTCGGTGACGATGTCCCGAGGCATGCCAAATCTTGCAAGGATGTTGCGCTTGATGAACTTGACGACTGTTGAAGCTTTGACCTCTATGAACGCTTCTGCTTCAGCCCACTTCGTGAAGTACTCCGTGGCGGTCAGAATGAAGGACTTCTTACGGATTTCTCCGGTTCTGTCCGCAAGAGGACCAACCACGTCAAATGCCCACATGGCGAAAGGCCATGGAGCGATAAGGGGATGAAGAGAGGAAGAAGGTGCATGAATTTTATCACCGTGCAATTGGCATTTAGCACAGTGACGGACAAAATGGCGACAGTCTTCTTCCATGGTGGGCCAATAATAGTGTCTTAGCAACTTCTGGGCAATTGCTCTACCATTAACATGGCCACCACATTCACTAGAGTGAGCGGCTTCAACAACATTTTGAGATTCGATTTCATCAAGGCAACGGAGATAGACCCCGCTGAGAGACTTTTTGTACAGAATGCCACCTATGATCTTGTAACGCTCCGAGACGCGACGAATTGCCCGTCTATCGGCAGAGGTGGCATAGTCAAGGAAGGATCCATCTTTGAGAAAGTTTTCGATGTCAAAATACCAAGGATGGCCATCTTCAAGGTCAATTTCTGGCTCTTTGGAAAGCGCATGGACCCGAAGGGATGGAAAGGACGCACGAGCTGAGAGAACCACGGATCGACATGGGAATGGACTCTTAACCTCTGGACAGAGACGGTTTCAGAAGACTTTCCCAAAGGAATGGGAATGGAAGACGCGAGGGAAGCAAGCGAATCTGCTAGAATATTTGAGCCCTAGGTATGTGCACTAGAGTGAGCTTCCTAAACTGCCGGACTACTTTTCCTACCAATCTTGGTATGGTTTCAGCTTGGGGTCCCGGGTCTGGTACTTACTAAGAGATTGCCGGAGTATCAACTGCGAATCTCCAATAATCCTTAATTCCTTGACTCCAAGCAATAATGCCATTTTCAGCCCAACTAAGAGAGCATCGTACTCAGCCACATTGTTCGTGGCTCAGAAGGTTAACTGATAGGCGTGCGGAATGACTACCCCTTCCGGTGAGAGGAGGACTGCCCCTATCCCACACCCTTTAGAATTGAGTGCCCCGTCGAAGTAAAGCACCCACGAAGGTTTACCATCGATAATGGCTCCTAACTCTTCATCGGGAAAGCTTTCATCAACGAGGGAGTATAAAGGTAAGGGGTGGTGGGCCAAATGCTCAGCTATGGCATGCCCCTTGATTGACTTTTGGTTGACATAGGTGATATCAAATTGGTTAAGGAAGCTTTGCCACCTCATCAACCGCTCAGTCAGGGCGGGCTTCTCGAGCAAGTACCGAATAGGGTCCATACGCGCCAGAAGTTTCACTTCATGAGCCAAGAAGTAGTGCTTCAACTTCTGGGCAACCCAGACGACGGCCGCGCACGTTCTTTTCATGGCGGTGTACTTCTTTTCAGCCTCATTGAATAACTTGGATAAATAGTACACCGCTCTCTCCTTCTTCTCGTCGTCGTATTGGGCCAAAACCGCTCCAGTTGAATCTTCTGTGGTTGACACATAGAGCAGTAAAGGCCGACCCGGGACCGGAGAGCGAGAACAGGGGATTAAAAAGATAGCTCTTCAATTCATCAAAGGCCTTCTGACATTTATCATCCCAATTAAACTTCGCCTCTCCTCTAAGCATCTCGTAGAAGGGCTTACAGCGGATTGAATGCTGGGAGATAAATCTCCAAATAAACTGGAGTCTGCCAATAAGCCCTCTGACTTCTCTGATATTCCTAGGAGAAGGCATGTCAATTATTGCTTTGGCCTTGTTAGGATCAATTTCAATTCCCCGCTTGCTTACTATGAACCCAAGCAATTTCCCGAAGAGACACCAAGACGCACTTCTTGGGGTTCATCTTAAGATTGTGCTCTCTAGACCTTTGGAGAACTGCCCGGAGGACCTCAGCATGGCCATGTCGAGTCTTTGATTTTACCAAGACATCGTCCACATAGACCTCCATGTGCACATGCATCATGTCATGAAATATCCATCATAGCCCTTTGATAAGTTGCTCCCGCATTCTTTAAACCGAAGGGCATGACGACATAACAATAAGTCCCCCAGGGCGTTGTAAATGAAGTTTTCTCCTGGTCTTCCTCCGCCAAACAATCTGGTTTACCCAGAGAAACCATCCATAAATGACAAAAGCTCGAAGCCGGCAGTATTGTCCACTAGGACATCTATGTGTGGGAGAGGGAAATCGTCCTTTGGGCAAGCACGATTAAGGTCACGGAAATCTATACAGATCCTAACCTTACCGTCCTTCTTCATTACAGGGACGATATTAGCTACCCACTGTGGATATAGCACAACCCTAATAAATTTGGCTTTGTGCAACTTGTCAACCTCCTCTTTGATCTTGAGTGCAGCTTAGGATGTAGCCTTCTCAACTTTTGCTTGACGGCCTTGCGTCGGCTTTTAGGACCAAACGATGCTCGACCAAAGAGGTATCGAGTCCCGGCATGTCCTCATAAGACCAAGCAAATCCGTCGGAAAATTCTTTGAGAATGGCTACCAGAGCTTCTTCTTCCTCAACACTCAAGTTGGCACTAATCAAAACTGTCTTCGGGGATTCTTCAGTGCCAAGGTTGACTTCTTTAGTGGGCTCGTCTGCAGCCATGGTTGGCTCGTCGAACCTTTTTGTGCCATCCACATAAGAGCTCACTGGGTCCTCTTCTCCCGACCCAAGATCTCCCAACTCACGCTCCTCATCAAAATCTAACAGATAAACTCCTAAACCGTCATCTAAGGAGTCACCTTCCTCAAAGTCAGACTCGACGAGGGCAGGATCCTCAAGAAATTCTGGGACCTGACTTAACTTAGCACATCTCTCAGCCAAGGCCATGACAAAACGGGCAGGAACTTGCCTACCCTTCTCCTTGCGCACACATGGCTGAGAGGAACTAGACTCTTCTAATCCTAGACCGGACCCTAGACTAGCCTCTAGACCTGACTCTAAACTAGAATCTAGACCACTATTTACATGACTGCTATGTACAAAACTATGTACAGGGGAAGTGCCCCTAGAGGGGCAAGAGGAAGAGGAATTTAAGCCGGAAAGCGTCGGCCCCTGGCCGAGCGGAAGAGGTTCCAGAGAGGAAGGGTGCTCAATGGAGACCTCGGATTTCCAATTTTCAAAATTGGCGTTTTTTTTTTTGGGAGTCAAGGCCAAGAACCATGAGTTGCTGACTCAAGGTAGCCTCGACTGGCGAGGTGAGGGATGGTGAAAAGACAGGGGGAGAAAGAAGGGGATTAGAGGTGGATGGAGGAACTGAATTGTGTGGCGGGCACACAGCAGTAGAGGGAGATGGAGATGGTGGTGAAGATGGGGGAGAAGGGAGATCAGAGCCAAAGAGGGAGAGGAGGCCAAAATCGTCAGAAATGTCCTTATTTGGGCATCCTCTTCTTCTTCTTCTTCATCCTCACTCCCAGAGTAAGGTATTTCTTTAATTATAGGCTCCCTGGTCCCCAGCTGGGTTGGCCCCTGGACAAAATGCTCCTTTAAAGTCCAGGTAAGAGGTTGATACGGTATAAATGGGTTCGGATGGACAGGGTCTGGGCGGAAACCTAGACCGGCCTTGGGTAACAACCTCCTAATTGCCTGGACGCTCTGGATCTCTCCCTTTTCATCCGTGCCTAGCCCGCGGCCATGAACATAGCCGATATTGGCCATCACTTCCCAACCCTTTCCCGGGGGACATGGAACATGGGGTTCTACAGCAGGCTTGGGAGGCTGGCCGAGCTCACAGGGTGTGGGGAAGTCAAAAAGAGACATGACTGGCTTCTTCCCCTTATCCGGAATGAACAGGTGCGGCATCTGCTCTGTGGTAACCGCATTGAGGGTCTCCAAGATGGGAATGCTCTTAATCTTGATCACCCGCCCATTGAAAGGAAATTTGAAGCATTGGTGGGCGGTGGAAGGGACCCCTAGAGTCTGTTCTAGCCAAGGACGACCGAGAATGGCCTTGTAGGCCGGATCGACGTCAAGAACTAGGAACTCAGTGGACATAGTGACAGGTCCGATTCCTAACTTAAGAGCAATTTTACCTTTGGCAACCCTTTTGGAGTTGTCATAGGCGGCGATGGTGGAGCAGCTTTTCTCCAGATTCTCTTCCCCTAAACCCAACTGCTTAAGGGTCTTCATCGGACAGACATTAATGGATGCCCCGGTGTCGATGAGAGTGGAGTCCATCGAAACCCCATTGAGGTTGATGGTGAGACAAAGAGGGAGCGAACGACACTCGGGGCGGCAAGATCTTTGTCCGAGAAGGAAATTGAGGGTCCTTGGGTGAGAGAAAGAATGGCATTGGTGACCCCGCTAGGAGGGAGGTCATCATTAACCATGATTTTCTGAAGAAACTGGAGGAGAGTGGATTGATGCGACGGCGACCTCCGAATCAATTCTAAAATGGACACCCTCGCGGGTGTCTTATCCAAATGTTGGAGAATGTCATATTCGGTGCCAGCCGGAGGTGGAGGCCCATTATCCTCCTCATTTTGGGATGGCCGCGGAGGCGGAGGAATGATCCAGTTTCGGAGCGTGACATGTACGGCCTCCTGAGACTGAGGGCGGATGAGCTGAAGGGGTCTGGAGGATGACTCATTGGCAGGGGAAGTGAGGATAGTGGGGCGAGCATCTTGGGGAGGACGGATGAGCACTAAAGGTCTCTCTTCAAGGATGGCATCTACCGAGATAGAAGGCTCCTGAGACTCGGCAGTGGGACACGGGTACCATTCTTCGAAACCTTCTACCCCCCACTGTTGCTCTCTCCTCACAACCCGGGCCCTAGGTGTATCATGGTATGCACATTCTCTTGGGCTCTGGATGAGGAGGGGTTGTTGGTTTGGTAATTGGGGAGAGGGTTACTGAAAATGCCAAGGTCTTTTTTGGTGTACCTAGACTTGGCTATGGCCACCTTGACGTCATCCCAGTTGATTCTACCTTGGTCATTCATATCATAGACCCAGTCACGAAAGGTAAAGCAGTTGTTGATGAAGTGACCATGAGTCCTATGGTATGGACAGTACTTGGAGGTGTCTACCCTTGAATTGGTGTTCTCCCTTTGTGGGGGGAGTTGAATTGCATCACAGGACATGAGGGCGAAGAATACGTCCTCGAGAGTCTCAGGGAGAGGAGGGTAATGCGACCTTTTGGGGCCAGGTCGGTGTAGCCAGCAGGAGGAGGAACGGCAGAGTAAGACTTGGGGGGATGGATGGGAATTGGTGAGGGTTGGAAGAAGTGGATGGAGGATTGGAGGATTTGATCGGAGGCCTCAACGGCTGAATGCAAGCGTTGACGGACTCATTGACGGTCACCCCCTCAGTGGTAGGTGCCGCGGGAGCCTTACATCCTTTGGGCTTCCCTTCGAAAAAGTGGGGTAGAGAGGAGTCCTTGATTTGGGTCTGGACCACCCTAGCTCGGTTGTATAGATGCGCGAATGAGGGGAACTCACTCAACATCAAGATGGAACGGAGAGCGGGGGTGGTGTTGGTAACCAACATAGTTATGGCCTGGGACTCCGGGATAGGAATATCTACCGTAGACGCCATGGATCTCCACCGATTGGCGTAAGTGACGAAGTCTTCGTCCGGCTTCATCTTCTCTGCCACCAAGTCAGGAAGTGTAGGGACTTGGGTGGCCATGTATGAGAAGTGAGAGATGAATCACTCGGAGACTATGTCGAAATTAACCAGGTCCGACGCGGGTAAAGAGGTGAACCACCTCAAAGCATCCCCTTCTAACGATTGTTGGAAGAGGTGAACTAAAAGAACCCGGTCGTACAGCCATCGATGGGAATCCATGGTGAATCCGGCTAGATGGTACTGGGGGTCAGAGGTCCTGTCGTACTTGCGGTACTTCGGGGCCTTGAAACCCGGAGGGAAGTAAGCATTAGGAAGCTTGCAGTAATTTTGGAGTGAATGAGGCTTGGAAAGGGATAGTGATTCAGCAAGAAGCTTCCTCACGAGTCCCTCCACCTCCGAACGGGGGACAGATTCGGATTGAACGGGGGTGTGATTTGAACAGGTGGTGACTGGGCAGAAGGAGGAGTGAGAATAGGAGTAGGGAACGGAGCGGGGGTAGGGGAAGGAATGAAGGTAGAGACGGGAACCTGGGGTGGGGTGACCGGCCTAGGAGTGGGCCTAGATGTAGAGGCATTGAAAGGGGACGGGGATGGAGTGGACGAAGACGCCGCTGCCCGGATGGTATGCTTGGAAAGCATTGAAATAATTTCATCGGGCGAATAGCGAGACATGAGTTTAGAAAACTCGGGGTCCTCTTGAGCACTTTGGGGATGAGTGGGGTTGACCCTCAAACTGACACTTTCCTCATTGTCGGCTTGGGAAGATGATTGAACCGACCCCTCAGGCTGAACATCAGTGTTAATCATACCGACAATCTCATCATTGATGTTATCATCATATTCAAATGCCGGTTTATTAGACATGTTGACAGGGTCTAACCAAGTGTCCATTAACACACAACCTATGGATTTTAGAATGGTTTAAGTTGAAGTGATTACACTGCTTTCAGCAGAAGTATGGATTTCTACCAATCAATGTTATCAAACAACGTCCCCAAGAGTTTTAAAGATTAAGGTTGTGTATTACTTTGACTTGACTTGGCTGGTTCTCTCAAATCTTACTCAAACTCGGATGAGTAGGTGAACTAAACAGGAAGGTGTAAGGTCCTCCTGCTCCGTACCGTGAGGGAATCCACGGAATTTAGGGACTTACAGAGTTCTCTTTGGAACCAACCCGATTTACCCGAGAGGGAATCCCCGAGTAAAAGGTTGTAGACCAAAGAATGGATGTCCTAAAATGTGAGGGGAGGCTAGAACAGATGAGAGGAAGGAACCCTCCGTGATTGAGGACTGTTAGAAACAAACAGGAAGCAAATAGAAAGCAAAAATCAGATCAAAACAGCTGAAACAGAAGTTTCTGTGAAGTAAATGGCATGAATATGGATGCGCAGTTCATCAGAAAAATATTGACGGCATGATCGACAGACGCTAAGAAAAGTAAACGACTACCTATGTGGACGCTGAAACAAACTCAATGGCAGGAAATGTGGACGCTTACCTGGATAGGCGGCAAGATCGCTTGCCGTCTACCTGGATGCACAGAAACTGCAGCAGCACAGTGGTCCCACCGTGATCGCCAGAAAAGAGGCTGTGGACGATCCGTTTCGCCTCCGTTGTCCCCGTGTCGACTGTGGATGTCCTCCGGAGGCTCGCAGACGTCGCTGGTCTCTCGTTGGTGATGATGGGTTGCTGGTTGACCTCGTTGACTCCCCGGTTGACTAGGTTGACTGAGGAGAAAACAAAGAAAACCAGAGATGAAAGGGGAGGTTTGTGATCGCCAGGGCCTTACCTGTACCCAAGGGAGTGTTTTGACCACGTTATTGTAGCAGCCTCGCGCAGCGGACGGAGATGGGGCTTCAACTTCTCCTCCTTCGGCCGGCCAAAGGAAAAGAGCTCCACGGTCACGTTCACAGTGTTCCTGCCACAAACAAAAGTTCTATTAGACTCAAATGCAGTGTAGTAAATGTTCAAAACGAAGAGAGGAAAACCCAAAAGGCGAGTCCCGTACCGGTTGCGGACTTGAGAAGAGGGGTGGCCAAATGTTATGACCACCCTTCTTCCCTCCGTTTTTGGTTGGGAAACCCCTTTCTAGGTGTGTAGGAAGGTGCCCTACGTGCCTAGAGTGTGTGGGAAAGTGTGTGTAACATGCAAGATATTAAAGTAAGAGGAAAGGAAAGAGAGGAAGAGGAAGGAATTGATCCTCGTTGTTGGCGTTGTTGGCTCCTTGCAAGGCCCTTCCAGCTCCAAAAGAACCCTTCTAGACGTCCCAAATGAGGAGAGAAAGGAGAGGATGAATAGTGGAAGGTAGGGTGCAAGTTTCTCTCTCTTCTCTCAAGGTGGCAGCATATGGACGTCCAGCCTCCCCCCCTTGCTTAGAAGGGCCAAGGGACTGTTATATAGACAGTGAGCTCGGGGTTGAGAGCCTTGGATGCTCAAGTGTGAAGAAACACACTTGCACACATGGCAATCTTGGTGTTTAAGCTCCAACCAATGGGGAGAGGCCAAGTAGGATTTTTACTAGGTCAAGGGGTGCCAAGGTGGCCCATATGCCCGTTGGGAACGATCTCATACGGTGCATGGGCGAGAGAAAAGCGCTAGTGGCTGGAATCTCGGGGTAGTTGCGCAGACCAGGTAAACGACATTGACGTCCATGGATCAGGCCGCCAACCGCATGCAGACGTCCATGGATGTGGACGCCAAGATGGGTCAGCGTCCAGGGGGATTGCCGCCAACCAGTAGTCGGCGGCCATCGATGCTGCCGTCTACATGGTATCCGAGGCTGGTCAACAAATGGTCAAACGAGGCTTAATGGGCCAAAAGAGCCTTGCGGGAGATGGGCCAAATCGCGCGTCTACAAAGCCTTCCAAGGCTTTTAGCCTTTGGCCCCCAGAACGCGACGGGGCGGGGCGTCGCGTTACCAACCTTAACACGACGGCCGCCCACACCGCGACCAAAACGCGACGGGGCGGGGCGTCGCGTTACCAACCTTAACGCGACGGCCGCCCACACCGCGACCAAAACGCGTCCCATAGGGATGCCGCGACAACCAGACAGGTCAGTCTGCCACGCCTGCCACTCTAACAAGCGCCAGATGACCAACAAGAGGAACCCTGTCGCGACCTGTTGACCGAGCGCGACAGGGACGCGACGCATCAGGTGGTCGCGACCTGGATGACTGTCATGACGGGCAGCTCCGTCGCGACACTAACGCGTCGACCAGATAGGATGTATTAGCGGCCAGTCATCCAAACACACAATGGGGGAAAACCGAAAAGCCCGAGATGTTACACCAAATATAGTAAATTAATATTTAAAATTTATGATAACCCAATAACCACCCTCAAAGTTGGTTAATTAAGTATAAAAGTGTGTCAAATGGGCTATGGTACAAGTTTAAACCCTAGCCCAATTGGGGAGCACGAACTTGCTTCCACTTACCCTCTTAATTGGGATGAGATTAGAAGGAAATAGTCATAGAAAGGAGCTCTAATCATGGTAGGACTCCTACCCTCAAGATTAAGACACTTAAATTCATTTTTGCACACCCTAACCTGATAAATATATCATAAACCCTCCATGGCTGCCCCCAACCTTCTCCCAACCTTGCTAGACGTGGGTGGATTGTCTAGGAGCAAGAAGAGGAGATCTAGAGCAAAGATATGTTTGTTCTTCATAAAAGAATGTGGTTCTTCATCCCCTTTTCAAAAGACATTCAAAAGATAGGTAATTTCGGGTCAAACTCTAATTAAACTTGTTCATAGATCCCTCTTAATGTCCCAAGTATGTTAGACAAGCTTTCCCCAATTTATATCATGCATATGCATCGAATTAAAACCCCAAAGTTTCAGTTTTCGTGTTCATACGAGTCACATGTTCTTGGTATTGTATCTCTTAAACCCCTTATCTATAATTCATGAAACTTTGAATGAAGATTCTTCAACATGTTAGGAAGGATTCCCCTCTATTTTCTCCAATGTTTATGCATTGGTTGGATAGTATTAAGCATTTTCCAAGTATACTGCGAATTAGAACATTTTGGTCATAAAACTGAAATTCACGCATCCCTAGGGAAAATTTATTCAAATAAAAAATATATGAACCTTCTACAACTTGTTTGGAACAAGTGTTATGTTAAGCATTTCTCTAAAATCAGATTAGAAATGTGTTTTTCGAAACCAAGAATCAAATTGCATTTTCTGCAAATCTCTGTTCTTGTTTGGGCACACTGTGCCACAGTGGTTGAAGGAAGCAGGTTGGCCTAATGCGCCTGCCCATTTGAAATCTGCATCCCGCCGAAGAGCCCTAATGCGGCGGCACACTGCGCCGAGCTGGAGGTGCCCTCCTGTTTGGTGCACTACACCGAGCCCTAATGCTTGGTTCTTTGCCTCTCACAGCTGGCTCATTAGACTTAGACCTCGTTTTATCTTGCCAACATATTTGTTTTATTCTTTTTATTGTCTTTTTGCACAGAAACCCCGAACTCCTATTTGTTATTTGAAATAGGTCAACTGGTAGTGTTTTTAAATCCTGAATAAACCTGATTAAGTCTGATTTAGTTTGATTAAGGCTAGTTAAGTCTTATTAAACCTAATTAAGCCATGTTTAAGTATGATTAAGCCAGATTAAGTCTATTTAAAGTCTAATTAACTTGATTCAATGTTATTAAGCCTTGTTTAAGTATGATTAAGCTAGATTAAGTATATTTAAAGTCTGATTAAGCTTCATTTAGTGTTATTAAGCTTTGTTTAAGTATGATTAAGCTAGATTAAGTATATTTAAAGTTTGATTAAGTCTGATTAAGTGTTATTAAGCCATGTTTAAGTATGATTAAGCCAGATTAAGTCTATTTAAAGTTTGATTAAGCTTGATTAAGTGTTATTAAGCCCTATTTAAGTATGATTAAGCCAGATTAAGTTTATTTAAAGTCTGATTAAGCTTAATTAAGTGTTATTAAGACCTAATTAAGTCTGATTAAGGTCTGATTAAGTTTTATTAAGCTTCATTACGCTTGAATAAGTTCTAATTAAGTTTAATTAAGCTTGTTTAAGTTTTATTAAGTTTGATTAAGTCCTAATTAACTCTAGTTAAGTCTTGTTAATCCCTAATTAACCTTGATTAAGTTCAATTAAGCATGGTTAAGCCATGATTGAGCTTGATTAAGTTCGATTAAGTTTTACTAAGCATGATTTTCATACTTTCAGCAATATAAAATATGTTTAACCCATTTGTAAAGATGTTAATAACTTGAAATCTTATTCTAATATTCTTAATGATATGATCATGTCTCTGTTACCATATGATTGATCTTATTCATCATCTTATGCTCAGTTTATGGTTAAAATGATAACTTAAACTAGAATGAAAATTGACTTGGTGATAATGACATGTAGAGAACCTTACCTTAACCATGCATAGCTTTTAATTACCTGCTTATTCTACATGCTACATAATGATCTTGCTTTATTTGGACTTTCTTGATTTTAAACTTGTCTAATTAGTTACCTCCCATATTTGTCATAATTCCCTTGCTATTCTACATCACACTTGATTTGGCAAGTTTTCGATACACGTTACATTTGTACAATTGCACAAGTTAGGCAACCCCTTTTTGACAAATTGGAACCTCTTTGTTGGACATTCCGTTCTGGCAGACTAGGAACTTTTTTGTTAAGACCTTCGTAAGTCTCCATACTCTGTGGATTCCCTCATGGAGACCGAGCTTGTTGTACAATTGAAGTTCCCAGGAGGTAGTGTGTACTTTTCTTTCTCATATTACTCTCTCGGCATTAGTCCAAATTGAATGACAAAGACATTAGTGGATTGTTAAACTTAAATTACGCTTGATCACTCTCTTTACAATCGTGATCCTGAATCTTTGTCCTTGACATGATAGTCTTGAACTCTCTTCACCAGTCCATCCTTATTGACACACATTACCTTCTTGTGATACGTTCTTGAAGTACATTAATGATATTGGAGTCATCGACTCCTCGTTCTCGTCACCCATGAGTCGTCGGGCTCATTGGGACACATGCCAGTGTTGCGCAATACGAACCTGACTGTGGGCTTGTATCTGGTCCTAGAGATTCTGGAAAAGTCTTGTTACCTATGGGTGTGATTGTCGAAGTCGCCTCCGACAAAGTATTGTTTACCCCAAGGTGTTGATTGCTCAGTTTCCCAAAAATGTTCGTTACCCCAGGAGTTGATTGTTAGGCTGATCCCCTAACAAAGTCATGTTGCATGGCGTGGTGCGAAATCATGATTGGTGCTTGGCATGGCACGTACTTGTTACATGTGATATACTTGCTTGACTTGACTTGTTACTCGCTACTGCGTGTTGGTCCTTAACCTGAGTGGTAGAGGGACGTACTTGCTTGAGGCACTAGTAGACCCTGCGTGATATGAAAAGTACATTCTTGTGGAGTGCCCAGAATAGGTTACTCAAAATGCTTGCTAGTGAATTGCCCTGCGTGCTTGCACTTCCCATTGCTATCTTGATCTCTTGAAAGATACTCTAGTCATTTTCTTACGTGAAACAACTTTCTTGTATAATCCTGATTGTTCTCTCTTCAGTGATATTGACACATGAGTTATCCTGACCTTCTTGAATTATTAACCATGTTTATTACTTCTAAATGTGAATACTCCCTTGTATATGCAATATACCTTCTAGCATAATAATCTTTTTTACTTGATCGTCCTTCTCACATAATATCTCGAATTCATTAGACATCTCTCGAATGCATTGCTAATTATGTTTTCATTGGATTTATCATGCATGTTAAAACATCTTGCTCTTACTCGTAGTTGCCTAGTTCTAAAATGTTAATTACTTATATCATTGCCCGCACATCGAGATGTAAATCCTACTGGGCTAGTTTGCTCATACCTGCTTTCCTAACATTTTCAGGAAGCGAGAATGAAGAATAAAGCTTAATGATGGGATTGTGTGCTGAGCGTGAATTACACTTTAGAGAGCTTTTCTTTATTTTAGTTAGTGAGAGATTGGTCATCATTGAATTTTTATCTTTCTTTGAGAGATAGCTAAGACTGGTAAGTAGAGAGTTGTTCTTATTTTGACATTGGATATTGTATTAATCATTTATTATGATGAATAGAGCTTTGATTATTGAATTGTGGGCCCTACTGGTATTAGTCATTATCTATGGCTTCTGAATGCATGCTTGTTCGTCGCGTTCCCGATTAATTCCGCTTCTAAAATCAGGGGCGTGACAACATCAATTAGCTTTTCAGTACAAATCACACAGTAATATTGCCATAAATTTATATTTATTAGAAAAATATGATATTAAATTTATTTAATAATATTTAATTAATTATAAGTTTTGTTAACACCAAAATACCATAAATTTATATTTATTAGGAAAACATGATATTAAATATATTTAATAATATTTAATTAATCATAAGTTTTGTTATCACCAAAATATAATGGTAAAATATAGGAGTGGTTCAACAATCTCCCTCTTTTTGGTGATGACAAAATTTATGAGAATTTTCTAACAAAAATACTTAAAGCATAGAAAATACAGAACATTCACAGATAATGCATACTCTCCCCCTTTTTGTCACTAACCAAAAAGGAAGGATCTTACCATGCATTCTCTCCCCTTTTTGTGAAAACTTCTTACCATTAAGAGGTTCAACAATGATTGACATTAATGAATAACTCCCCCTTAGTCTGTGCTCCCCCTGAATGAGAGACTCCACCTGAATGAGACTTGCAAATAATTGTTAGTAATACTAAAATTTAAAAATAAATTAGTGACTACTCCCTCTTCAGATATGAGTTGGATGAAGAGCTGGCAGTCACCAGTGCCTTGAGCATCCTTTGTTCCTAATGCTCCAAGGCTATCCTGCAAACAACTTATTCAGAAGTAGGTACCCAAAACTTTTTGGGTCCTTGATGGTTAGATGCATGAAAATATCCTTTCGGAATCCATACTAGGTGCCTTGTTGTGCAGGTGTTTACTATGTGTCCTAATTTATTGCAATGAGAGCAACAATGAATATAATTTGTTTTGCAGTTCTTATTTTCTTTGTAATGTATGTTTAGAACACAATTTTTTGAAACCTTTTCCTTTTGATAGAGCTTGTTCATTACATGGGACTTTTTCTAAGGCATCTTGGTTTCTTTTACAAATTTTGGTAATGGATATTTTTCAGGAATTATGACTTGTTTTCCCTTTTTAGGAGATTTATATCCAAGACCTTGTTTATTATTTCCAGATTTTGATCTTTTTAAGCATAGAGCTAAAGATGTTTTCCCTTTAGTTAACTTCCTAACTAATTCTTTTAAATAAATATTTTTATCAGTTAGAGTTTTTAATTTTTCTTCTAACTCTAATATTTCATTGTTCTTGCCTTTTAATTTTTCATTCAAAAGATGATTATTATCTTTACTTTCCTTTAATTATTTTTCTAATTATTCCATTTCGAATTTAATATCAGAATTGGTGTTATCTAAGCAAGTGATGTTATTTTTCAAAAATTTTAATTCTTTTAGAACACCTTTATGTTTTTCATAAAGTTCATTAAAGACTTCTTCTAAGTCTTCAGACTCTGACCCTGAATCAGTGCAAGAACCAAAGATGAGTCACAATGTACCTCATCTAGTCCTACCATGAGGGCTAGACTTGCCTGCTCTTTTTCGGAATCTGAGCTTGGTGATTCAGAAGTTGTGGCCTCTTCATTCTCCCAAGTAGCAGCCATGGATTTTCTTTTGAATTTCTTGTGCTTCTTTTGGACTTTTCTGGTTGACCAGTCTTCTTGAGTCTTGGACAATCTATTCTCAAATGTCCAGTTTTTTGCATTCATAGCAGACTGGTTCTTTTTCCTTTTTCTCTTTCTTTTGAATTCTTCTTGATCCATTTTTCTTCTTCTTGAGAATCTTCTGAAGTTTGGATAGGACATCATCCACCTCGCTGTCTTCAGAACCTGCATTTTTTGAACTAGAAGAAGAAGAAGGGGTGGAAGGAGTAGCTGCAACTTTAAGAGCATTAGTGAGTTTTTTCTTGGAAGAGCTTTCAGATAGCCGCTCCATATTGATTTCATGTGCCATGAGAGAGCCAATTAATTTATCAATAGAAAACTTGGTTAGATCATGGGCTTCTTCAATAGCTGTGACCTTAGGGGTCCATAAAATAGTTAAAGACCTAGGTATCTTTCTGACAGTTTGCTCATCAAAAAGATTTTTACCAAGAGAACTTAGACCAACTACTATGCTTGAAAATCTATTATACATCTGAGTGATATTTTATTTGGAAGCATTTTAAATTACTCATATTGTGAGACAAGAATATCTATCCTAGTTTGTTTTACTTTATATGTTCCCTCATAAGTTACCTACAATTTATCCCACATTTATTTGCAGATTTACATGTAGATACTCTACTAAATTCTCTTTTGGATAAAACACAACATAAATAATTCTTTGCTTTAAAGTTTAGAGATAATTTACTCTTATTAGGTGTTGTAATGGCAGTAGTACCTTCAGCAGAAACAATAACAAAATCACCCACCTCTATTACCTACCACAGATCAAAGTTTGTGCCTCGAATGAAGCATTCCATTCTCATTTTCTAGTATTGGTAATCCTCTACATCAAAGAATGGAGGTCTGATGACTGATTGACCTTCAGCAAATCCTTGAGCTGCCATGGATCTTCTCTAAGATCGTTGGATCTTCTTGATTGATCAGAGTACCTCGCTCTGATACCACTTGTTGGCCCTTTTGGTATGGCAGCAAGTTAACCTAGAGGGGGGGTGAATAGGTTTCCTGAAATCTAAAACAGAAACTTAAACACAGAAAATTATCACTTGAAAGTTTGGTTAGTTGAGTGTGATAGAGAGTAGCAGTGCGGAAGCAAATGAACAATCACACAAAGAACACAAGGAATTTATCCTGGTTCGGCCCTTCCCACATGGAAGTCCTACGTCCAGTCCCCAAGCAATCTCTTTGGATTTTACTAACCAAGGGTACAGTCCCCCTCAAGGACAATACAACACCCAGCACCCAAGCTGGTCTTCTTCTCTTTTCCGGGCAAGAAGGCAGCCCACTTCTCTTACAGGTCAAGAAGTCAACCTCCTGGTACAAACTCCATTGCGATTCTTCTAGATTTAAACCCCCAGCTAGGTTCTACACTGAGTACAGTCCCTCAGCTGGACAAAAATCTTTCTTAGAAAAGAAAGAACAAAGTTGAGAGTTTTACAAGAATGGACTCTAACCCAAAAATTCTCAGCAAAGGACTCTCCCCAAGAATTACAATGACCACAGAGAGTGAGTGAAGAGAGGAAGGCTTGAAAGCTTTGAAAACTTCTGCTATGAAAAGCTTCTCTTGATTTGGCTCGAGCTCCTCTCTTTCTTTGAATGTATGTGGAGTTAAGGTTTCTCACATGATATACACTCCTTTAATGATCTTCAAGAAAAGCTCTCTACTTGTTCTTCAACCTTGCTTCATCTTTTATATGAGTAGCTTTGAATAGATTCGTTGGAACTCTTCTAGTTGTTGTTGATTTTTCTATTCTTCTTCTTCTGACTGTCAGCCACTTGGTGGTCTTCGAGGTCTGCAAGCATATAAGAATGTGTTTAGATCAACGAGTGTTTCTGTCAAAAAAAGGCTCATACTTCTGTGTTTCCTACCGTCACCCAGAAGTGGTAGGTAAGCCCTTTTTGTCTGACAGGAGAGAAGAGATCTAGAGAGATAGAAAAGATCTTCTGTCAGAAGATAAAAGATTACGCAAATGAAATATATTTGACTTTTCACTAGATGCCAAAAATATTTTGAAATATAAAGGAAATCGATGTTTAAGTTGAAATCTATGTTTGAGCAGAATCCATGTTCTAATGAAATCTATGTTTCAACAGAGTTGATGTTTAAGTGAAATCTATGTTTGAACCGAATCCATGTTTAAGTGAAATCCATGTTTGATTGAAATCGATGTTTGAGTGAAATCGATATTTGAGTGAAATCGATGTTTAAGTGAAATCGATGTTTAAGTGAAATCGATGTTTGAGTGAAATCGATGTTTGAGCAGAATCCATGTTTTTCAAGGGAATCGATGTTTGAGTGAAATCCATATTTTCAAGGGAATCGATGTGGCACTTTGTGAACTGAAATCGATGTATATTGAATATACATCGATTTACCTTTTCAGTGCAAATCACACAGAAATAATGTCATAAATTTATATTATTAGAAAAACATGATATTAAATTTATTTAATAATATTTAATTAATTATAAGTTTTGTTATCACCAAAATACCATAAATTTATATTTATTAGGAAAACATGATATTAAATATATTTAATAATATTAATTAATCATAAGTTTTGTTATCACCAAAATATAAGGGTAAAATATAGGAGTGCTTCAACACTTGTTGTTGTTACATCTCTTGCTGCTAGTTGGTGCTTCTTGGAGGATCAAGAGGAGGAGAACAATGACATGGAGGAGGTGTCATCACTCGTCACCACCGTGTGGGCACCGTTAGAGAGGGATCGCATGATCTCCTTCATCCGGTGAGTCAAGTTCTGCACATTAGAGGATCTACAAGCACTCCTAGATGAGAATGCCACACCATTGATAAGTTTGCATGAGTATCATGCACTCGAACATCATCTCGGTCTGATATGTTCTTTTGTGAAACGTGAATTTTTTTTCTTTTAAACTTCATTCCACTACACATTAAGTGATCCTTCACGTTTCCTTACAAAAATGTAGCAACTCGGAATTTAAAAGTTTGAATAAATAATATTAAATTAGAAAAAATGAGAATAAATTAGAATAAAAAGAGATTAAACTAAAACCCAATAAGCCAAATTAGGAATGGGTTACACTAATGGTCCATACATAAATTAATGGGCCCAAAAGATAAGAGCCCAAGATGGATAAGAGATATTTAATGCTAAATTTGTACCTAACATATTAATAAATGGAAAAGGGTTAAGATAATCACTATTTAACTCATAATTATCCTAAAAAGGAGTCCTAGACCTATCCTAACACCTTGGCCATGAAATTAGAGTTCTCCCCAATCCTATTAGATGACTAAAGGCTAGAAATAGTGAGCTAAATATTGGAAATTCGGAGTTGGAGAAGAAGGAGGAGTTTTAAGTGAATAAGGACTCTTAAAACAAGCAAATACACCTCCATTTCATCTCTA
Organism: Colocasia esculenta; assembly: GCA_014218235.1. Lineage (NCBI taxonomy): Eukaryota > Viridiplantae > Streptophyta > Magnoliopsida > Alismatales > Araceae > Colocasia > Colocasia esculenta. The sequence goes on along the minus strand of CM024757.1, from coordinate 30,184,999 downwards.
GCCGACCCTCTTGTACTCTGGGAGCTTGGAGCACTAGGTGAAGGAGCATTTGGACGAGGAGAGCAAGGAGGAAAGGCTAGGAACAAAGGGGATTTCGTCATCTTCAACATCTCCAAACCCTAGGATCTTAAGTGTGAAAAGGTAGGCAATCTCTCAAACAAAAACCAATTAAGTTCGTTCCTAGGTAGACCCTGATCCCCTCTTGCAAAGTCCCATATTTTCCCCAATTTTCATCATACCATTTGAGAGTATTTCATGCTCTAATTCCTGTCATGAACATGTACCCGAACCAACATGTTTGCCTTCAATCCATGCATACACTTGATATCGTGCCTTGCAATTTTTACCATACATGCTCCATGATGTTAGGATTCGAATGATCCTATTTTCCCCAATTTTTATCAAGTATCCTCTTTGATTTAAATCAAATTCCATCACTGTGTATGAACTTAGGTCACCGATATGTAACCTATTCAAAGCATGTCCATACCATGCCTATTTTCTAATTACTCATTATTGTTGATACATCTGCATGTCTATTTTCATTTAAAACTAGTTTTAGAATTTTTGGACATGTATACGATTTTATATTGAATTTAGAATGTTCCTGTGTCAAGCCATGGAGAGCTGGACTGAAGTCCAAGGTGAATTGGTTCACCTTTGGTGCTCAGTTGGACCCTCCAAGAACGTGATGGCCCGACCCGTCGCGATTCTCAGAAGCTCACGACTAAGGGTCCCGTCGTGACATAAACGCGACGGCCCAACACGTTGCGTTCCTCCTCCTTGTACCGATTGCCTAGAACGCGACAAACCCTGACGTCGCGTTCTTGGATTGATTGCCCTAATCGCGACCGATCACCCCGTCACGTTTTGTGCAACCCTCGATTAACCTGAGCCTGTTCAAATGAATGTGATCGATCTACCCATCACAATTTGAAACGCGTCAGGTACCCCCGTCGCGTTCTTATTATGTCAACCAGAACCTTAATGTTCATGTAAACTGTGTTAATAATGTCATTTAATCACTATTTAACCCCTACCATGTACTATTATGAATAGTAACGACTTGTTTAATAATAATGGGTAATATTCATGTGATTTCCATTAAATAAAAGCCATGTGTACAACTATCTCTTGCTATCATGATTACCTTACACATGCACACACTATACATAAATGTTTGCCATGAAACCTTACCAAATTTACTCAATAATGTCTGGTAATTAAGTACAATTATTCATATAATTTCCCTATTATTTTAAATGAACTTGTCTTCATTTTATCCACGTGTTTGTATACCGCTATCACGTCCCTCTGCCTTCGAGCACTCGAGGCAAGACGAACACGTTTCATTAAACACTTCTATCTTGGCTTGGACGACCTCTCCATTGGGAATACTCCTGACTGGACCAGGAACTCATTGTCAAGGCCTCCGTAAGTCTCCTTGGCTTTGGCGGACGTCCATTGCTGACGAGCGGGATGTACTATCAATACCTATTTTACCCTTAGGGATCAGCATGATCCAACGGCCTTAGTTTGTTCTCTCTTATGTTGGGATCACGCCGGACCTCTGGCCTATGTTCATAGCACGGCTATTGGGCGCTTGTGACTTCTACCAGACTGTCGGCACACGACCTTGTGTGTTGTGCTACTGTGATTATCGCATGTTTATCGTTGTTTTACGAATATGTCCCTGTCTCATCTACTAGCTCTATACTCTTATCTGTTCACGTTCTCTCTACACTGCCATCTATTCGTCAGTTACTCTCATCTATTCTTGGTATTCTATTTAGCCATCCATTTGATTGTCTAAGATAAAAACATGATCAATGCCAGGCAACATATAAAGGTCCGATCTAGTCCTAGGAGGTGCGCCCGAAAGGCTATAACTCGCGGGGGTTTAATGATCAGGGTGTTCGGCATGCATCCAATGCATGACTAGCAAGATTTAATATATGACAATCAATCAATCATTTTACTTGATCTCGTGGTTGAAAGAATATCGACCAACACATACTATTGTGACTAGTGCACTGTTGTGCAACTTACATGCTATTTCATTATATGGCCAATTCATTATCATACTTGTTGTGCTATACTCTCGTGAAAAGTGCTATTGTTTCTCGTTATCATGCGACGATACTCTCTTGACTATACTTGGTCGTTCCCTCTAGTTAGCCTACTTTACAAGACAATAATTACTTAAAACATGCCTGTTTATATGAGATATTAAGTCCTACTGGGCGATTATCGCTCATCCTATGCTATTTATTTCATGTGTTTCAAGTGAGTCTGATGGAGACTATCACACTCACGAGGAAGGGATGAGGAGGTTCTGATGATCAGTCCATCCCCATATAATTTTATTTATTATATACAATTTTGGTGATTAACAAAACTCTAACAATTATTTTCTAACAAGTTTTTATGAAGCTTAGTTACATGAAATAAAACAAGCCAAATCTGTAAGTAATTCTTACACTGTTTCATTTAAAGTACATAGCATGTATTTCCTCTAAGTCCATATCGGTTTCTTAAGAGATATAATGATTTCTTAAGTGAAAGAACGATTCTATCGCTACAACGATTTGATCGCATAATGATTTGATAAGTTTGTGAAAGAACGATTCTATCGCTACAACAATTTGATAAGTGAAAACAACGATTTTAGTTTCACAACGATTTGTTAAGTGAAACAACGATTTTAGTTTCATAACGATTCGTTAAGTGAAACAATGATTTCTGTCTCACAACGATTCGTTAAGTGAAAAAACGATTTCGGTTTCACAATGATTTGTTAAGTGAAACAAAGATTTCGGTCTCACAACGATTCGTTAAGTGAAATAACGATTTCGGTCTCACAACGATTCGTTAAGTGAAACAACGATTTGGTTTCACATCGATTTCATAAGAAAAACAACGATTCAGTTATCAGTTTCTTAAGAGAAACAACGATTTGATTGTTGTAACGATTCGATAAGTGAAGGCAACGATTTGATAACTAGAACGATTTGCCTTTACGCTAGAACGTTTTGTTTATGTTTGTACAACGATTTACTTGCAGATCGATTTGTTTATGTTTGAACAACGATTTGCTCAAATAACGATTTGTTTATGTTTGAACAACAATTTGCTCAATCAATGATTTGTTTATGTTTGAACAAACGATTTACTTGTACAACGATTTGCTTACTCTTGTACAACGATTTTATTATGTTTGAACAATGACTTGCATTAAACAATGATTTCATAAGTTGTACAACTATTTCTTTGTTATAACGACTTCATGGACTACATCGATTTCACACATGATATTCAAATATATTTTCAAATATTGTAAAAGTCAAAGTCTTCCCGCGTGCATCACTAATGTTCTTGCATTTAATGAGATTGTACACTCCTCTGCACGATGCATATCTGAGTGTCTTCTATTCCTATGTTTCTATAGCAAACACTTTTCAGGATAGCAGAATGGCATTACTATTTTGGTGTACGTTCTTACTGCATGGTTTCTAACGTTGACTGACAAGCATAGAGATAGTCTAGCTGTGTTGTGCTTCGACATTTATTCTGTGCAGGTCATATCTTACAATGTTGGACAACCAGAAGCTAAGGAATATCTAGATGAATCTTCTCTTTGCATACATGGCTCCAGAGCATTAAATGGCTGCAAGCTTACCTGTCGCGCACGATGGACCATGTTGTCTAACGTGTTTCAAGCTTAGAGACAATAGCCATTTCAACGGCTATAATTTCAAGAGAATATATATAGAAGTCTGATGACTCCATGAAGGGGAACTTTTTTGCGCAATAAAGCTTTTAGTGAACCAACCTTCAACTTGCGAGCATCAGAAACAAGAGCCGCTTGCTTCATTCTCATTCCTTAGCTCGTAGCTCTCATCCTTCATTGTTTAGATTTTTGAGAGCTTGTAGTTCTGAGAGATTCATTTTATTATTGATCTTTCTCTCTCAGACTTTGCCTCAGATCAAGCATTTCATTGTGAGCTTGGTCTAGGGGCCTTTCGCTTTCATTCACATTTTTTGTGAAGTTCCTCTTCGGGTTGTGAAGAGAAGACCTATTGAAAATAGGTGGTATGTATTCCCTTCGGTAAGGAAGGAAGACCTGTGCATCAGGGTGGTTGTATACCTCTTCGGGGTTAGAAGAAAAGGCCAGCTGCGACTGGATGTGTAAGGGTCCTTAGGGGGACAATACCCTTGGTTAGTGAAATCTCAAGTTGTTGCTTGGGGATTAGACGTAGGACTCCTTGGGATAGGAGGTCCGAACCAGAAAAAATTTCTTGTGTTGTGTGCTTGTGTGCTTATTGTTTGTTGTCTTCTTTATCACTAACAACTAACAATCGAATTTAGTGTTTATCTGTTAAAGTGTTTCCGTTGACAGGTTTCTATTTAAACGAAATTTTAAATCCCATTCACCCCCCCTCTGGGCTTGCTAGCTGGGCAACAAGTGGTATCAGAGCCAAGTCTCTTCGACAAAGAAGATCTCGCGATCTGAAGAGCAAAAGATAAATGGCAGCTCAAGGGTATGCAGAAGGTTAGTCAGTCAACCGACCCCCTCTATTCGATGGAGAAGACTACAATTACTGGAAGACCAGGATGGAGTTCTTCCTGCAAGGTCTCGATTTTCAACTGTGGTCCATCATAGAAGAAGGAGATCTAGTAGTTCTGAACAACAGAGAAAATTGGACAGATGATGATAAGACGAAGATCTCTCTAAACTGTAAAGCAAATAGTATATTATGATGTGCTCTTAGTAAGAAAGAGTTTAACAGAATTTCAGCGTTTAAATCAGTGATGGAAATGTGGGAGAAACTCAGAATTACTTATGAAGGAACAGACAAAGTCAAGGAAACAAGGATAGATATCTTGGTAGCTCAATATGAGCGATTTCAAATGCAGCCAGGAGAGTCGATTACACAGATGTACAGCAGATTCACATATATTACGAATGGTCTGGCTGGTCTTGGAAAGAACTACGATATAGGAGATATGGTGAGAAAATATTGAAATCTCTACCAGCCTCGTGGACTCCAAAGGTGACAGCAATAGAAGAAGCTAACGACTTAAAGAGAATGTCACTTGAGAAGCTTATCGGGTCACTAATGGCCCATGAAATAAATATGGAGAGGCTTGGAGAATCCTCCAGCAGAATGAAGCACAGCAACGCGCTAAAAGCTACAGAAGGTAGCTCTGAAGAAGAGTCAAAAGATGAAAGTAGTAGTGAGAATAGCGAAAATGAAGAAGCGCTTCTATCTAAAAGACTACAGCGGATATTGGCTAAGAAGAAATATCAATCTAGAAGAATATTTTAAGAAAGGGAAAGATTTCAGAAAACCTGAATGAAAAGAGGTTAAGAAGTCATAACCTATATGCTACGAATGTAAGAAGCCAGGACACATTAAAGCAGAATGTCCGAAGATGAAAAGATAGAGTTTAAAAAGAAGGACTATTCAAAGAAATTCAGGAAATACAAAAAGAAAGCCATGGCAGCTGCATGGAGCAATGACAGCGACTCAGACAGTGAGTCTAGCTCCAGTGAAGAAGAAGAAGAAGAAAAGGCCAACTTGGCCTTCATGGCAAATATAGAGGAAAAGGTAACCTCTGACTCTTCATTTACTTCCTGTAATGAATCAGATTTTGACAGTTTAGAAGAGGCTTTTAATGAGTTATATAGTAAATATAAAGATGTATGTAAAATATTAAAAACTACTAAGAAACGTCATGCATGTTTAGAAATTACTAACTCAGATTTAAATCTGGAAATGAGCAGTTAGAAAAAAAAAATTCCGAACTAAAAGAAAAATAAACTTTTATGTGAAGACCTAAAGACTAAAATGAACAAATAACAAATCTGGAAAAATAGGAGACTTTAAGTGAACTTAAAAATGAAGTTGACAAACTAACAAAAGATAATGATATTTATCTAATACAATTGAAAATTTTACTAATGGTAAATCAACTTTAATACTAAAGGAGCAAGAAGATCGGATAGGAAGAAGCATGGTTTAGGGTATACTCCACCAAATAATGAAGAAACAATAGTCCACCTTAAATCTATCCAACACCAAAATTTGTAGCTGAACAAAACACTGAATACAAATCTAACGTTAAGTACATCCCAACTGAAAAAGTTAGTAGATTTCTTGCTGTAGTCATTGTAACAAATTTGGACATACTAAAGTAACTTGTACAACTAAACACCTAAAATGGATCCCTAAAAGAAAAGATGATGAAACTAACCATCAAGGACCCAAAAGAACTTGGGTACCTAAATCTTAGTGTCTTAATTGCAGGGAAGCCTTAAGCATCGAAGTGGTACCTGGATAGCGGGTGCTCAAGGCACATGACAGGCAACAGGAAATTGTTCTCACACATTAAAGATGAAGAAGGTACAGTGACGTATGGTGACAATGGAAAAGGTACAGTAATCAGCTGTGGTTCGATAGAAACTCAAGGTAAAACTCTTATAGAAGATGTGTTATGCGTTAAAGGTCTCAAGCACAACTTAATAAGTATCAGTCAGCTGTGTGACAAGGGTCATCAAATCAAATTTCAAGAATCTAAATACAGCATTATGAAAGATGGTGTAATAGTATTCGAAGCATGCAGAGAAAAGAATCTATATGTATTGCACCTAGAAGAATTAAAGAATCAGGATGTATGCCTTATAGCAAACAAAGAGCAATCAGCTGAATTATGGCATAGGAGATTGGGTCACTGCAGTTTAGATGGAATCAGAAAATTGGTCAAGAGAAATCTAGTGGAAGGTCTGCCCAAAGTAAGTTCAAGGATAGAGGGTGTGTGTGAACCTTGTGCAAAAGGGAAGCACACTAAATCATCCTTCAAGTCAAAAACAGTTGTAACCACCTCCAAACCTTTAGAACTATTACATATGGATTTATTTGGGCCAATGAGAACAACCAGCCTTCGTGGAAAGAATTTTGGATTCGTGATAGTTAATGATTATTCAAGATTTACATAGGTATCATTCTTGGAGCATAAAGATGACACGTTTGACAGCTTTGTTAAGTTTAGTAAGAAAGTTCAGAAGGACAAGAAGTTCAGTATAATAGTATTCGATCAGATCATAGAGGAGAATTTCAAAATGAAAAATTTACAGAATTCTGTGATGATCAATGAATAGAGCATAATTTCTCAGTACCAAGGACACCACAGCAAAATGGAGTAGCCGAGAGGCAAAAATAGGACACTATGGACATGGCCAGAACAATACTATCAAATACAATCTTCCAAGATATTTCTGGGCCGAAGCTATCAACAGCATGCTACATAGTAAATAGAGTGATGATCAGGCCAATCCTGAGAAGACTAAGTATGAGCTCTACAGGAAAGAAGCCTAAGGTCAGTCATTTCAGAACATTTGGTGTCCTTGCTTCATCACAATAATGGTAAGAGAGATATTGGAGTTAGATTCCAAATCTGATGAAGGAATATTCATGGGTATGCTTCTAAACCTAAAGGTATATAGTCTTTAATAAACAAAGTTTGTTAATTGAGCAAACTGTCCATGTTATTTTTGATGAATCTAACCCTTCCTTGAGAAAGGATTAGATAGTGGCAAGATGATGCAGAAACCTATCAAGAAACTAAAGGATACATCTATCAAGGATAATGAAGATTCACCCTTGGAAGAATTACAACAAAAGGAAACTGTACATGAAGATCTTCCAAAGGAATGGAGATACCAGAAGGATCACCCAAAAGACAACATTATTGGAGATCAATCAGTTGGGGTAGAACAAGAGGTTGTTATTCCATGTGATTACTGTAGACGCGAGATTTGGCCCATCTCCGCGTGGTTCATGGCCCAATAAGGCCTGGTTTGACCGCGTTGACTTGCCTCATATTCCATTTAGACGGCAACATCGACTGCTGCTGACCTCTGGTTGGCGGCACAGGCCCTTGACGTCGATTCAGGTTGGCGTCCACCGGGGTTGACGTCTGCATGGGGTGGCGGCAACATCCTTTGACGTCAACCTAGTTTACTTGGTCTACGCAACTGCCGAGATTCCAGCCCACTAGCGCTCTCTCTTCGCCCATGCAGCACATGGGGCCGTTCCCAACGGGCAAATGGGCCACCTTGGCACCCCTTGACCCAGTAAAAGTCTATATCGCCCCCACTCATTGGTTCAAGCCTTAACACATGGATTGCCACATGTTTAAGTGTGTTTTTCTCACACTTGAGCGTTCAAGGCTCTCTAGCTCCGACCCCACTGTCTATATATATCACTCCTTGGCCTTCTAAGTGAGGGAGGAGATTGCTGGACGGTCCATGCCTTGTTGGTTGAGAGATGAGAGAGAAAAGTACCTTGAGAGCTTCCACCCTTGTTCCCTCTCTTCTTCTCAACATTTGGCGCCCAGGAGGCTTCACCAAGTGCTGGAGGAGTCAACAAAGCAGCCATCACGACACCACAAATGAGGATCTCCCTCCCCTCTCTCTTTCTCTTCCTCTCTCCTTAGTATTTGCATGGTACACACACACACACCCACACCTAGGCACGTAGTGCACACTCCAAACACACCAAAAGGGGATTTCCAACCAAAAAACGGAGGAAGAAGGGTGGTCAAAAACTTGGCCACCCCTCTTCTCAAGCGCAACCGGTACGGGGCTCACCTTTTGGGCATTTTCTTTTCTGTTTGGACGTTTACACACTTCTCCAAGTCTAATAGAGTCTTTCTTGTGGCAGGAACACCCAAATGAGACTGTGGATCTTCTTCATTTTGGCCAGCTGAGGTGGAGAAAGTTGGAGTCCCGCCATCATCCTCTGCGCGAGGAAACATCATCGACGCGAATCATCATAACACCTCTTGGGCACAGGTAAGGCCCTGGCAATCACATCCCGTCACTTCCTTTGCTGGTCTCTTTGTTTTCCCTTTGGTCAACGTGGTCAAACGAGGAGTCAACGAGTCAACAGCACAATTTAACGCCAACGAGGGAGCGGCAACGTTCGTGAACCTCCGGAGACAGCAAGTGCTCGCGGGGGCACGGAACGGAGGTCATAGCTCCGCTTTGGCGATCACGGGTTGGGACAGCTTCTGCTACTGCGGTCTCAGTTTGCACACATGTAGATGACAAACGATCGAGCTGTCTAAACAGGTAAACGTCATCTCTCTTGCCGTGCATTCCCTGTCAGCGTCCATATCTTATGTCGTTGACCTTTTTCTAGCGTCCATCGATCTTGCCGTTTACATGCTTTTGTAGAACTTGACGACGCTGGTATTGCCGTTTATTTCGCAGAAGCTATTTTGGTTGAATTTTGATATGTTTTTTTTTTTTTTTTTCTGTCTGTTCTCTAACGTCCTCAGTCTAGTCATGGGGGGTCTTATTCTCATCTTTTCTAGCCTTCCCACACATTTTAGGATAGCCCTCCTTGATTCACAACATTTTACTCGGGGATTCCCTCTCAGGTAAATTGGGTTGGCTTCAAGGAGAACTCTATAAGTCCTAAATTCTGTGGATTCCCTCACGGTACGGGGCAGGAGGACATTTCACCTTCCCATTTAGTCTACCTAGTCCCCAGGTTTGAGTGAGGATGAGAGAACCAGCCTTTACGAGACTAATTAACACACAACCTTAACATCTAAAAATTTTGGGGACCTTGTTTGATAACATTGTTTGGTAGAAATCCATATTCTCTTAATACAGTGTAATTAATCAAATTAGACACCTTAAAATCAGTAGCTTGTGTTGCTAAGGGACTCTTGGTTGAATTCCGTTAACATGACAACCATCTGGCTTTTGAGTACGAAGATAATATTCATGATGAATTTGTCGGAATGATGAATGCTAACTTGCAGCCCGAAGAGTCAGTCAAATCCTCTTCTCAGGCTGATAACGAGGACAGTGTGAGTTTGAGGGTCATCCCGTGTATGCCAAGAAGTTCAAGAAGACCCCGAATTCTCCAAACTCCTCTCCCGCTATTCGCCGAAGACATTATTTCCATGCTTTCCAAGCATATTGTCCGGGCGATGGCCTCTCCTCCTCTCCATCTCCTTTCCATGCTTCTTCATCTAGGCCCCTTCCTAGGCCGGTAACCCAGCCTGGGTCCCCATCTCCACTCCTATTCCTCCTCCCACCCCTTTACTTACTCCCATTCCAACTCCTCCCCGTCTATCTGCCTTATGTCCACCCTACACCCCCCCACTCAATCCGAATCCATCTCCCGATCGGAGATGGAGGGTCTTGTTAGGAGACTCTAGTTGAGTCTTTGTCCCTCTCCAAGCTCACTCTATCCAAAACTACTGCAAGCTCCCCATGCCTACTTTCCTCCGGGTTTCAAGGCCCCGAAATATCGCAAGTATGATCGGACCTCCGACCCCCAATTCCATCTTGCGGCTTCACTATGGATTCCCATCGGTGGCTATATGATCGGGTCCTTAGTCCACCTCTCCAACAATCGTTAGAAGGGGAGGCTTGAGGTGGTTCACCTCTTTACCCGCATCGGATCTTGTTAACTTCAACATTGTTTCCGAACGCTTCATATCCCACTTTCTTACATGGCCAACCAAGTCCCTACACTTCCCGACTTGGTGGCAGAAAAGATGAGGCCGGACGAAGACTTCGTCACATTCGCCAACCGATGGAGGTCCATGGCTTCAAGGCCGACCTCCCCATCCCGGAGTCCCAAGCCAAATGATGATAGTCACTAATACCACCCCATTGATCCGATCTATATTGATGATGCTAAGTGAGTTCCCCTCCTTCACACATCTTTACAATTCAGCTAGTGTAGTCCAAAATCAATTCAGGGACTCCTCTCTTCCGCCTTTCTTTGAAGGGAAGCCCAAGGGATGTAGAGCTCCTGCGGCACCTACCACTGAGGGGGTGACCGTCAATGAGTCCATCAGTGCTTGCAGTCAGCCGTTGAGGCCTCCCAACAAGCCTTCCAATCCTCATCAATTCCCGTCACACCCTTCTAGGCCTTACTCTGTTGTTCCTCCTCCTTCGGGCTACACCCATCCTGGTCTCAGGAGGTCTCATTATCCTGCCCTCCCCAATCCCTCGAGGACATATTCTTTTCCCTCATGTCTTGTGACGCTATCCAACTTCCTCCACAAAAGGAGAGTGTCAATCCGAGGGCCGATACTTCAAAGTACTGTCCCTACCATAGGTCTCCCGGTCATGAACTCCATAATTGCTTCACCTTCTGAGACTGGGAATATGACATGAACGGCCAAGGTAGGATTAATGGGGAGGACATCAAGGTTTCCATAGCCAAGTCTAGGTATACCCAGAAGGGACCTGGGTATTATGTGAGACCCTCTCCCCAACCACCAAAGCAACAATCCCTCCTCCTCTAGGTCCAGGAAAGGTCAATACCATGACACATTCGGAGCCCCGGGTCATGGGGAGAGCAATAATGGGAGGTAGAAGGTTTTGAGGAGTGGTACCATGTCCCTCCGTAGAGTCCCAAGAGCCCTCCACGACCGTAGAGCCATCCTAGAAGAGCGACCCTTAGTGCTTATCCGACCCGCTCCTCAGGATCCTATCCTTCCATTCCATTCCTCCCTCCTATGAGTCATCCATCCATAGCACCAAACCCCTCCAACTCATTCTCCCTAAGTCCCAGGAGGATGTTCATGTCACGCTTCGGAATCGGATCGTCCCTCCGCCTCGACGGCCCTCAAGATGAGGAGGATAATGGACCCCCACCACTTGCCGACACCGAATATGACATTCTGCAACACTTGGACAAGACGCCCGCGAGGGTGTCTATCTTAGAATTGATTCGGAGATCGCCATCCTACCAGTCCACTCTCCTCCAATTCCTCCAGAAAATCATGTCAATGATGGCCTTCCTCCCAGCGGGGTGACCATGCCATCCCCTCCCTCACCCAAGGGACCCTCCATTTCCTTCCGGGACAAAGATCTTGCTGCCCCCGAGTGTCGCTCCTTCCTCTTTTCTTACCGTCACCCTCAACGGGGTTTCAGTAGATTCCACTCTCATCAATACGAGGCGTCCATAATGTTTGTCCGATGAAGACCCTTAAGCAATTGGGTTTGGGGGAGGATAATCTGGAGAAAATTTGCTCTACCATCGCTGCTTATGACAACTCCAAGAGGGTTGCCAAAGGTAAAATTACTCTTCAACTAGAAATCGGACCGTCCCCATGTCATCAGAGCTTCTAGTCCTGGACGTCGATCCGGCCTATAAGGCCATTCTTGGTCGTCCTTAGCTGGAACAAACTCTAGGGGTCCCTTCCACCTCTCATCAATGCTTCAAATTTCCATCAATGGGCGGGTTATCAAAATCAAGAGCATTCCTACCGTGTAAACTCTCAACTCTATCACTTCGGAGCAGATGCCACACCTGTTCATTCCAGACAAGGGGACAAAAGCCTGTCATGTTCATCTTTGATCTCTTCTCTCCCCTTGATTTGAACCAACCACTCTCTTGGATGAAGAATATGAGACCACATGTGTCCCCAAGGGAAAGGTTGGGAGGTGAGGGCTAAGATCGGCTATATTCATGGCCGAGGATTAGGTAGAAACAGTAGGGACCTGTCAATGGCATTCAGGTTAAAAGGTTGTTAGCTAGGGCGGGTCTAGGATTTCATCCGGACCCATTCATCCGGATCCTTTCATCCCCTATGAACCTCTCACCTGGACCCTGAAGGAGCATTTCATTCAGGGGCCCCTCCAGCCAAGAACTCGGGAGCCCATGGTGGAGGAGTTGTCTGACTCCGAGAACAAAGAAGAAGAAGAAGCTGCCGAAATCGAGGAAGTCTGCGAGGACTTTGGCCTTCTCTCGCTCTTTGATTCTGACCTTCTACCTCCATCTCCGTCCCCATCTTCTTCATCCTCCCCCTCAATCGAGGTGTGCTCGGCACACGATTCTCCACCCACTTCTTTCTCCTTCCTTTCTCAATCTGTCCTTCCTCCATTCCTCACCTGGCCAGTCGGGGCATCCTTGAGTCAACAACTCATGGTTCTGAGCCTTGACTCCAAAAAAAAATGCCAATTTTGAAAGGTGGGAATGTGAGGTCTCCGTCGAGCATCCTTCCTCATTGAGTCTCTTCGATCGGCCAGGGGCCGACGCTTTCCAGCTTGAATCCCCATTCTCACTCGTCTAGGGGCACTCCCTTGTACATAGTTTGTACATAGTCATGTACATAGAGGGTTTAGATTCTAGTTTAGATTTAGGCTTAGAATCAAGTCTAGAGTCAGGTCTAGGTTTAGAAGAGTCTGGTCCCTCTCAGCCACGCATTCACAAAGAGAAGGGTAGGCAAGTTCCTGCCCGTTATGTTATGGCCTTGGCTGAGAGGTGTCTTAGTGAGTCAAGTCCCGGAGTTTCTTGAGGAGCTGAACTTGTAGAGGCTGATTTTGAAGAAGGTGACTCGTGTAGATGACGGTTAGGAGTCTATCTGCTAGACTTCAATGAGAAAGATGAGCTGGGAGATCTTGGGTCAGAAGAAGAGGACCCAGTGAGCTCCTTGTTGGGTTGAGTGTGTTTTGGAATTTTCTAAAGTTGTATTTTAATGATGACCAATGAACATCACTCATAATTTGATTTTGATGATGACATTTTTGTTACATATTAAATGATGACTAATTGAACATGTTATACATTTTATACATATCCAAACATGCTTAAACAACCATGTTTTTGATGTTTATATCTCACATTTTAATGGTATATCTTGTATAATGGTTTAAATTTATATTTCAGGTTTACACAAATTTGTCACAGTGGTGTCGACACACTCCCTGATGGTGTCGACACTAGATCACTGTCCAAAGCATGTTCTAAAGTTAGCGTCGAATTCAGCATTCGACTGTAGCAGTCGAATACGAAGAAGTTAGCAGTCGATTTTACCATTCGACTGCAGCAGTCGATTTAGCATTCGACTTCAGCATTCAAATACAGCATTCGACTATTGCAGTGGGAGTCAGCCTGTGGTGTCGACACAGTTTGCCTGTGTGTCGACACACTTCGACTAAAGCTAAAAATGGGAATTCTTCTGGACACGTGGCTACTTAGGAATTAAGGGATTTGACCTAGATTTTCATGCCCATGCACCCCAAGGCACACTCATGGACATATGGGTCTATAAATACCCATGGTCCTCGTACCCCAAAGGCACCCGAGCCCATACACTTCCAGAAGAAGCTTTTAACGGCAAAAAGGATCTCCTCCAGTTCTTGCTCATCTCCAGAAGCTGTGATCCATCTTTTCAAGAGAAAGTACAAGGGAGTGAAGGCCAATCTCTGGAGAGGGCTTTGAAGTTCAGAGCAAGGGAGCAGATCCAGCAGAAGCATAGCAATTGAAGAGGAATCTCTAGTGATCAGAAGCTATTGAAGCAGAGCATCGCCAATTGACAAGGAGCATCTTCAAGCCTCTTCAATTCAACCTTCTGCAAGAAATCTTCATCGAAGAACACTCATTCTACATCCATTTCTCTCACTTTTGAGTTTGTTCTTCCTTATTTCGTCTATGAGATTTGTGCATGAAGTTCTGCACAAATTTCTGTGTACGAATCTATCTTGAATCAGATCATTGCTAGAGGATCTGATTTCTGTTGTCTTTGATCTAGATTTTGTACTGTGAGCCGTCGAGCTTTGGTTTGTGAGTCGTGCACTCACTGTGTGGTTTGAGCCGTCGTGCTCAATTTGGATTCGTTGTGCTCCGGTTGTTGTTTGAGCCGTCGTGCTCAGTTTGTGAGTCGTTGAACTCAAGGTTGTGTGTTGAGCCGTCATGCTCAAGGGTGTTTGGAGTCGTCGTGCTCCAGTGTGAGTTGTACTCTTTTGAGTAGTGGAGCCTCACTGTGTGAGGGGTGGATGTAGGAATCACTGGTGTGATTTCTGAACCACCTAAAAATCCTTTGTGCAATGGTTTGATCTGCTTGTCTGTGTTAGATGCTTGCATAGGATTTCACTTTCACACTAAGTGTTTAATTGCTTCACACATAATCTACACACACCCACACTTCAGATCAGTAAATTGTTTGTCTGAATTGATCTCTGATTCGAAGTAATTTTGAATTGCTTAAGCTTCCGCATTAATTGGTGTTAGATCTATTCAACCCCCCCTTCTAGATCTGATCCATCCACCTATTCGATCCTACACTCCTATGTGGATGGCATGAAGAGGTTCGGCGAGCCAACCATGGCTGCGGATGAGCCAACCAAAGAGGTCAACCTTGGCACCGAAGAATCCCCTAAGGTAGTTTTGATTAGTGTCAATTTGAGTGCTGAAGAAGAAGAAGCTATTGTAGCTATCCTCAAAGAATTTTCCGATGGTTTTGCCTTGTCCTACGAGGACATGCCAGGCTCGACACCTCTTTGGTCGAGCACCGGTGTGTCTTAAAAGCCGATGCAAAAGCTGTCAAACAAAAGCTGAGGATGTTACATCCCAAGATTGCACTCAAGATCAAAGAGAAGGTTGACAAGCTGGCACAGGGCCAAATCATTAGGGTTGTTCTGCAATGGGTAGCTAATATCGTCCCTGTGATGAAGGACGGTAAGGTTAGGATCTACATAGATTTCCGTGACGTTAATCGTTCTTGCCCAAAGGACGATTTTCCTCTTCCCCACATAGATGTCCTAGTGGACAATACTGTCGTTTTCGAAATGTTGTCGTTCATGGATGGTTTCTCTGGGTATAACCAGATCCGTCTGGCGGAGGAAGACCAGGAGAAAACTTCTTTCACAATGCCTTGGGGGACCTATTGTTATGTTGTGATGCCCTTCGGATTGAAGAATGCAGGAGCAACCTATGAATGGGCAATGATGGCAATCTTTCACGACATGATGCATGTGCACATGGAGGTCTATGTGGATGATGTCTTAGTTAAGTCTAGGACACGGCATGGCCATGTTGAGGTCCTCCGGGCAGTTCTCCAACGGTCTAGAGAACACAAGCTCAAATGAACCCCAAGAAGTGTGTCTTTGGAGTATCTTCGGGGAAGTTGCTTGGTTCATAGTTAGCAAGCGGGGAATTGAGATTGACCCCAATAAGGCCAAAGCAATAATCGACATGCCTCCTCCTAGGAACATTAAGGAAGTTAGAGGGCTAATTGGCAGACTTCAGTTCATTAGGAGATTTATTTCTCAGCATTCCATCCGTTGCAAGCCCTTTTACGAGATGCTTAGAAGAGAGGCTAAGTTTGATTGGAACGATAAATGTCAAAAGGCGTTTGAAGATTGAAAATCTATTTGTTCAATCCCCCTGTTCTCGCTCCTCTGGTCCCAGGTCGGCCTTTATTACTCTATGTGTCAACCACTGAAGATTCCACAGGAGCAGTTCTGACCCAGTATGATGACGAGAAGAAGGAGAGAGTGGTGTACTACTTATCCAAGTTGTTCAATGAAGCTGAGAAAAAGTACACTGCCATGGAAAGAACATGTGCGGCCGTCGTCTGGGTTGCCCAGAAGTTGAAGCACTATTTCCTAGCTCTTGAAGTGAAACTTCTGGCGCGTATGGACCCAATTTGGTACTTGCTTGAGAAGCCCGTCCTGACAGAGCGGTTGATGAGGTGGCAAAGTTTCCTAAACAATTTGATATCACCTACGTCACCCAAAGTCAATCAAGGGCATGCTATTTCCGAGCATTTGGCCCACCACCCCTTACCTTCATATTCTCTCGTCGGTGAAAGTTTTCCGGATGAAGAGTTAGGAGCCATTGTTGATGGTGAACCTTCCTGGATACTTTACTTCGATGGAGCTCTCAATTCCAAAGGGTGTGGAATAGGGGCAGTCCTCCTCTCACCGGAAGGGGTAGTCATTCCGCACGCCTACCAACTAACCTTCCCTGCCACGAACAATGTGGCCCAGTATGAGGCACTCCTAGTTGGGCTGAAAATGGCATTGCTGCTTGGAGTTAAGATTAAGGATATTGGAGATTCACAATTGATACTCCGGCAATCCCTTAGCAAGTACCAGACCCGGGATCCTAAGTTGAAACCATACCAGGACTTAGTTTGTAAGGTAATACGGCAGTTTAGGAAGCTTATTCTTGTCCACACTCCTAGGGCTCAGAATATTCTAGAAGATTCGCTTGCCTCCCTGGCTTCTTCCATCCCTATCCCGTTAGGGAAGTCCTCCAAAACGTCTTTGTCCAAAGGTTAGAAGTCCCTTCTCATGTTGATCCTTGGTTCTCTCAAACTCAAATCTTCTTCCCTTCGAGTCCATGCACTTTCAAAAGAGCCAGAAATCGATCTCGATGATGGCCATCCTTGGTACTTTGACATTGAAAAATTTCTCAAAGATGGATCCTTCCCCGATTATGCCACCCTACTGACAGACGGGCCATTCGCCGCGTCTCGGAGCGTTACAAGATCATAGGTGGTATTCATTACAAGAAATCCCTTAATGGGTTTATCTCCGTTGCCTTGATGAAATCAAATCTCAAAGCATTGTTGAAGCCGCTCACTCCAGTGAATGTGGTGGCCATGTCAATGGTAGAGCAATTGCCCAAAAGTTGCTAAGACACTATTACTGGCCTACCATGGAAGAAGATTGCACTCACTTTGTTCGTCACTGTGCTAAATGCCAATTACACTGTGACAAATCCATGCTCCTTCCTCTTCTCTTCACCCTCTCATTGCTCCATGGCCTTTCTCCATGTGGGCGTTCGATGTGGTTGGTCCACTCGAGGATAGAACCGGAGAAATCCGTAAGAAATCCTTCATTCTAACTGCCACTGAATACTTCACGAAGTGGGCTGAAGCGGAAGCATTCATAAAGGTTAAAGCTTCAACGGTGGTCAAGTTCATCAAGTGCAACATTCTTGCAAGATTCGGTGCCTCGGGACATCGTCACCGACAATGGACCACAATTCACTTCACAGGAGCTCCGCGACATGTGTGGTAAATATGGTATTAACTTGCATCATTCATCCCATATTATGCACAAGGTAATGGACAAGCGGAAGCTACTAATAAAACTCATTAAAATAATAAAAAAGACTTGCAAATCTCATAAAAATGCTGATTGGCCAGACCGCTTAGTTGAGGCTCTTTGGGCTTACCGCACCTCGGTCCGAACTCCTACGGGGCAAACCCCCTATGCTTTGACATATGGATCAGATGCGATACTCCCATATGAGATCTTCGTCCCTTCACTTCGAGTTCAATTGGATTCCGAACTTGACCCCGGTCAACGTCGGGAAGCTTTATTAGCACAACTTGAACTCTTAGACGAAAGGCGAATGATAGCGGCCGACCATGCGCAAGTTTATCGCCAAAGAATTGCACGTTTTTACGCCAAAAGAGTGCTTGGGAGAAATTTGAAGTGGGTGAAATGGTCCTAAAGCGTAAAATCATTAAGGCACCAGGTCCTAGGAGTAAATTGCAAGAAAATTGGGAAGGTCCGTTCGTTGTCAAAGAAGCATATTCGGGAACGCTTACAGGTTAGTGGACGTCGAGGGAGTTGAGTTGTCGCATCTTGGAATGCAGTCTATCTCAAGAAATTCTACCCTTAGTCAGTCGGTCAAGTTTGTCATTCATCACTTGTCAATGTCATGGGTTTGAGACTTTGCTTATTCGTCCATTAGTAAGGTAGGGTCTCTTCAACACCACACGATGTTGGAGTACTGTCCTTTAGCTATAAATCATAAGTACACTCGGACGGTCTAATTTAGGTCAATGTATCCCCTCTTTCTTTCTCACTCAGTCAAGTTTGGAAAAAGGGCAAACTACAAGTAGGGGACCATCCACTCTCACCTAAAAGACAAGGTCACCATAAACAGGGGCAATCAAGAAAATACAAGGGCAAAATGCCAAATAAGCCTAAAGGGCAAAAAGAAAAGTCAAAAAGGTCAAAAAAGTGTAGCAAAAAGTACGTACCGAGAAAAAGCTGATCAAATTAAGGAGGTAGCAAATAGTACGTACCTCCACCAAAGAATCAAAGTAAAAAAGTACCACTGAAAATAATTATTGACCAAGTCTTTAGTGTGGGATGTTGGTTTGGAAACAAAAAGTGGTTTGAACCAAATCCTCACGTGACTTCCTATTTATTTCTTCCAATTTCTCCCTCTAGGGGCAATTTGACCTTCTAAGACCTTCCATGGTGGAAAATATCAAGAAGGCTAGGGCAATCTCCATGTCAAGAATATCATACACGATCCTCCTTACTCATGGCTCCTGTGGCTAAGTAAATTATGAGTACCCTATACCTTGACTTGTGATGAATATGTGTCTTAGAGTCCAAAAATCCAACAAAAAAAATAGAAAATGAAAAAAGATAAAAAGAGTCTCTTGATGTATATAATTGTACATATCTTTCCTTTTATTTATTAAAAAAAAATTAGAAAATCAAAATCCAAAAAATTAGTGGTATCATGTACATATACTAATTATTTCCTATTGAAAAAAAAAAAAAAACAAAAAAATTAAAAAAAGCATTTACATATTTCCCTTCAATATTTATTTGAGTTCTTATCTTTAATTAGAAATTAGCCCTTGACAGATCTCAAGAAAGGTACATCTTTTAGGCAAGGGGCTAAAGACAGATCTACACTAACGTTTTTCCTTTAAGTGTTGTGGATGCAGAACTAAAGCACATTAGAAAACCATTCAAGCTCACAAAACGATAAAGTCCACAAAGTCTACAAAACATAAGTTTTGTACATATCATGACAGGGGCATACCTGGTGGTACATCTGGAGTCTCGCTCCTCATCCTCTCTCTCTCTCCCCCTCGCTAGGCCTCTACTACGCGAGCTACTCACCTCCTCCTCCTCTATCTCCCGACCCGGTCTGGGAGGGGAGGTATCATCGCTGTTGATCCCTCTGGCCGTAACCTCCTCGCACCACTGATGGGTCCCCCGGAAGCACGATGTCATCAAGTGATGCGAAGGCTGACCCGGTCCTCACCTGCGCCTCCGGATGGGGCCTGCGTGGGCTGCTCCCGTGCTTCTTCAGCACCCGGTCCTTCAGGATCTCGTAATCTGCGGCAATCCGTGCTCGGGCTCTCTCTGCATCCCTCTCTCGCTCCCTCGCCTCGCAGACGACCCCGCAATGGTCGCCCGGTCCTCCCTCATGTCCTCTAGGGCCACTCCCTGCCGTTGCCGCTGCACATTGAGAGAAAATATGTCAGATCAATCACATCATGTGCAGAAAGATGGTGACTCAGTGTCTTACCTGTAGCACCCCGGAAATTTTAACTATATAAAAATTTGAATAAATGAAATAACTATTTTCATAATAGCAAGGTATTTAAAACATACGTATCATTATCGTATGTGCTAAATCACATAGGAAAAATCCGTAAAAAGGGAAATCAACCCCACACATTATTCTTAAGGGTTCCACGAATGAATTTGTGCGATGAAAAAATCCGATTAACTAAGTGAACATCACATGGTGACCAATTATCCGAATAGGAAACAAGTCGAAAACCGTTAACACGGAAATACGACGCAATCATAAATTAATAAAATGTAGAATGCTTCTAACATTATATATTAATGACCCAATATCTTAATTGGCCAATGGACCAAATGACCCAAAATCAAATAAAGCTAGAAAATACATGGAAATTCGTAACTCTAAATAGGCTGAATTAGAAAGGAGTAATTAGGGTTTAATGGGATGCAATCATGCACTTTTAGCAACCCAAATTCGTGCCTACCCATCCATGAAAGTGCTGATGGCCAAGACTCTCTAATGGAGGAAGAAATCATCAAAACAGGAAACCAACACGCCAATCCGCAACCCTCTTTCCTAGTACAATAGGACTCCTAAACACCATAGTTACTTAAATACTCTTCACCAAACCCTAGGTATGAGTTTTAGAACTTTTGGGGCGTGTGGAGGAGTTCTTGGTGACTAGGGAGCTGTGGATCGACCACAAGAAGCTCATCTTCTTCCCCTTCTCGTCTGCTGCGACCTGCACAAACCACCTTCTTGGAGTCGAGCTAAGGTAGGCCAAACCTAAATCCCATTGTGCAAGGCTTATCCCTGGAAAGAGGGTCGAGTCTACTTCCTAACCCAGTGGAATGCCCAAATTCCATGCACTATACACGGAGTATTAAGCGTTCTCCTCCAAGTGGTCTGAACACGGTTTTCTGGAAGAACGAGACTTCATCAACCTAAAAGGTAGGTTTTCTCGGGCCAAATCTTAACATCTCCTATACCAAATGTGTAGAGCATCAAGTTAGCTTTCATTTCCCTCTGGTTTCATCGAATTTCACTGAGTAGATTTTGAATTATAAGCGTTTTCTCAAAGTCGTGCATGTCAGGGCTTTTCAGGTTCTTCGTATGTTGCCTTTGATACAAGACCGAATTAGAGTAAACTCATGACATGAAAGTTCTTCTACTAGTTATCCTCTTCAGGTTTGTGTTGAATTTTTTGTCAATGTCATTAGTTAGAGAGTTTAAGCATGGTAATAGGGTTGCTGCACGAAACTACGGTTTAGGTTACACTTGGTCTGATGTTGTGTTCGACTTGATCAAAGCCTATGAAACAATCCTTATTTTCTAATTATGATTTACTGGAAGTAACCTTGTATGTCTAGGTTATTTTAAAAACTAGTTTCGTTATTTTTCATGCACTGCACAATTTGTCTCTATTTCGGAAGCACCATGTGTCCATATATGGCAGTTCTGGACCGCAATCCAAGAACATGTCCTTGCTCTGTAGGAGCAGGCACAGACCCTGTGAATGCGACGGCCCGATAGGCCGCACGTTCTGAGGTCTTGTCGGAACTGTCACATTGTCGTGATCTGATCGCGGCGAAGCGCTCCGTCGTGATCGTGCTGCCTGATCTGACCGCCCAGTCGCGTTCTTCACAACACCAGTCGCCTTCTGGTCCAGACCCGTCGCGATCCTTATATGGACCTGTCACGACCTGACACCGGGCCTGACAGCCCTTGTCGCCTTCCTTATATGATCCTGTCGCGACCTGACCCCGGGCTGACAGCCCTGTCGCTATCCTTATATGCCCCTGTCGCGATTCTGGATTTGTCATTTAACACCAACTTACTTTCTGCAAACCTAACCACTATACCGAGGTCTGGTAAGGTAATATTTGGTGTGTAATTTCACATGTTTGGGTCTGATCATTGCATGGTGGTTATCCTAATGGCTTAAAAGTGTTAAACCTATTCGAAAAGCTTTAATTACATGATGCTATTCTAAGTGCTCTTAAATGTTATGATCCATTCATGCTACTATGATTTAATCTTCCTACTATTGTACCATGTTAAAAATGATATTTATTGTTATTAAAATCTTGCAAACCATGTGTAGTTAAATGCATTGTTCAATTCATGCCATCATGTTAAGTGTTTTCCGCGAGTTTGAAACCGATGGTTGTGATTGAGACACGCGTACATCACTACACACTGCACTGTTAGGCAGCCCTTTCTTGGGGAATTGGAAACTCTCTACCGGTCATTCCGAAGGTAGACTAGCGACCTTTTCACCAAGGCCTCCGTAAATCTCCTCTGACCATGGATTCCCACATGGCCGACGAGTTGGTTGTACCATTGAAGTTCCCTGGAGATAGCGTGCACTTCCTTTCTCTCTTGTTCTCGTGAGTGTGATTTACAATCTAGACTAAAGCCATTAATGTAAAGATTGAACTAAAGTATAAATCGTACCGTTATGCTGCCGAATTATCTCTTGACCATTGTTATCATGAAATCATGTTCAATTACTTATTACTTGTTTCATCATCATCATGAACATGACATTACACATGCTTACTTATGAAACTCTCATTGGCCATTATTAATGACTGTGGGTATCTACATTTAAAAATTTAATGAGATGCTGACAGGGCACGGCGTGTGTCCAAGGGCTCCAATCTAGCCCCATGACGGCGAGTCATAGATATACTGTTAACCATGGGGTATAATGATTACTGGCGTTGCATCTGCGCTGGGAGTCTGCTTGCTTGTTGAATGATAGATACAATAACCACATACACGTGTCCTAGTGTACATTCTTGATGGATCTTTTTTGGTGTACATTAGTGTCTACGTGCCTGATTAGTGATGTGTTAATGATCGTGTTCGTGCTTGCTTGCTTGCGTGATATGGCCATCCTGCATTTATGCAATTAGTGATATCTTGCGTTCTTGACATCAAGTGAAATCTTGCGTGCTTGTACAAAGTGATCTATTGCTAGTTCTATCTTGTCATCTTGTTCAAAATCTTGTCTATCATGTCACTCATCTAGCTTGTTTTCATGTATCATGTTTTAATGAGTTTTATTCGTACTTGCATATCATTCATCGTGCTTACCTAGTTCTAAATTGCTAATCACTTATATCATTGCCCGCACATTGAGATATAAATCCTACTGGGCTAGTTTGCTCATCCCCTACTTTTACCCAATCTAGGTGACTATGAAGTTCAAGAGGAAGAGCAAGTCGAGGATGGGAATGCGTCCGAGTGAAGAGCGTTCCAATTATGAGTCTATCTATAGTTAGTTTATTTGAGTGTTAGAACAATGTAGTAGGAAGTGAGGTATTATATTACTTTGCTTTTATTGAGTCTTAGTCCTGTAATAGTTCCATTTGAATACAAAAGTTGAGATTTGAATACAATTTATTGAGTTCAACATTGGGCCCTATTATGATGTTGTGTTGATACATTTAGTGCGTGCTAGCTAGAGGCTTATTTGCCGACTGTTCACGTCTCGGGATATCGACTCGAAATTCGAATTAATAATATCTGCTGCGTAATTCTCGGGACGTGACAGTTTAGTGGTATCAGAGCCTAGGAATACCAAATAGGATATGTCTCAGGAATAGGAGATACCTATGGAACCTAGGTCATGGAAATTAAATACAGTACCTGGTGAGAATGGGTAGAGACTGGGAATATGTTAGAAGAATTAAACACTCCTACCCATTGACTCTTATAATGTATCTAGAGACATTAATTGGTTTCCATCCTTTTCTCAGGAACCCTCATAACTCTCTCACTCAACTGCAATGGCTCGTAACCAATGGCAAGCTATGCAAGAGACAGTAGCTGGATTGACTCAGGCCCTGCAAAATGTAGTTCAGGCTGGAAATCAGGCTGGAGCTGCAAGGAATGGAGCCGGTGATCTGCACCGCAATTTTAGGAGTTTAAACCCTCCTCGTTTCTCTGGATCCCCTGATCCAGACGAGGCAGAGAACTGGCAGGAGGAGATAGAAAGGATCTTCCAAGTCATGCAATGCACTAATAGGGAGAAGGTGGTACTGGCCACTTTCCAATTTACTAAGATGCCCGAGCATGGTGGAAGGCCACTCGGCCCACCTGCCAATGTAGCTGAACTGGAGTGGGCCGGATTCCTGGAGATATTCGGGGAAAGTATTTCTCTGAGAGAGTCAAGGAGAAGAAGGCAGCGGAGTTTGCCGCACTGAAACAGAAGGATGTCTGTGGCTGAGTATGAGGCTCAGTTCGCGCGTCTTGCTGTGTATGCCCCACACCTGGTGGGAACTGAAAGACTTAAGGCTAACCGTTTCATGGATGGGCTCAGGCCCATGTTCATTGAAAGGCTCGGACCACACAACATTCAAACTTACACTGAGATGGTCCAAAGAGCTCAGCTGGTAGAAGACACCATGGCCAAAGTAGAGGGCATGAGGGGCAAGGACAACTCCAAGCCGGTCTTCGTCAAGAAGGGAGCACCTAATATTGCTCCAACTTTTCGTAACAACAACGTCAACAACAACAACAAGAGGCCGAATGCCGGAAGAGATGTTGCTGGAGACAAGAGAGTCAAAGTGGAAGGTAGGCAGTTGGCTGAAAACTGCAAATTCTGTGATAAACCAGGGCACCGAGCTGAAGAATGCTGGAAGAAGCTCGGGGCATGCTTGAAATGTGGTGGTCGTGACCACCGTATTCCTGACTGTCCAATGCTGAAGGACCAGCCAGGTAGAGCTCAGAATGTACCACGGCGTCAGGGACGCCTTAATGCTGTCATAGAAGCTGACCTACCCGAGGAAGGGGGTATGGTGGAAGGTACCATTTCCATACACTCTCAACCTGCATTTGTGCTTATTGATACTGGAGCTGCATATTCATTTATTTCCACCACATTTGCTGCAACTCTACCTGTCAAACCTGTACCCTTGAAATCCAAGATCACTGTAGCCTCTCCACTAGGCTCAGAATCTGAACTCACTCACTACTTGCCGAAATGTGAAACTATAATTGGAGGACACAATCTCCCTGCCGACCTTATCTGTTTAGACATGAAGGGTTATGATGCCATTTTGGGTGTCGATTGGCTAATTGAATATGATGCCGATGTAAACTGTCGCCATAGGAGGGTCACTTTTAAAAGACCAAACCTTCCAACTCTATCACTACTTGGCACCCGTTATCACAAACACCCTATCTTGATATCCTCCTAAAGGCTTCTAAGCTGATCAACCAGGGTTGTGATGCTTTCCTAGTTTCCGTCTTGGCAACTGAAAAGAAGAAACCAACCCTAGAAGACATTCCAATAGCCAGGGACTATCCTGATGTATTTCCAGAGGAATTACCTGGTATACCACCTGAGCGGGAGGTAAACTTCACCATTGAGTTACTCCCTGGGGCAGCCCCTGTTTCAAAAGCTCCGTATCGCATGTCCCCTGTTGAATTGCAGGAGTTGAAAAGACAGATCCAAGAATTGCTAGATCAGGGTTTTATCAGGCCTAGCACATCCCCGTGGGGAGCGCCAGTGCTATTTGTCAGAAAGAAGGACGGGACAATGAGGCTATGCATTGATTACCGTCAGTTAAACCAGTTGACAATAAAGAATAAGTATCCACTGCCCCGCATCGACGAGCTGTTTGACCAGATCTCCGGTGCACAATATTTCTCCAAGATAGATCTAAGATCAGGCTACCATCAACTAAGAATAAAGGAGGAGGATATTCACAAATCTGCATTCCGGAGTAGATATGGTCACTATGAGTTCGTGGTCATGCCGTTTGGGTTAACAAATGCTCCAGCGGCTTTCATGCAACTTATGAATAATATTTATAGGCCATACTTGGACCAGTTTATAGTGGTGTTCATTGATGACATCCTTATTTACTCCAAATCCAAAGAAGAACATGAGGAACACTTGAAGGTTGCTCTGCAAGTGCTCAGAGATAATCAACTCTATGCTAAACTTAGTAAGTGTGAGTTCTGGATGGAGGAAGTGTCTTTCCTTGGTCACATCATATCCAAGGAGGGAATCGCTGTGGATCCATCTAAGGTGGAGGCGGAAATTAGGAGCTTTCTGGGTTAGCCGGTTATTATTGTCGCTTCATTAAGATTTCTCAAAGATAGCTGTACCATTGACCAGGCTTACCAGGAAGGAGAATCCATTTGCATGGACCGATGAATGTGAAGAAAGTTTCAAGGCATTAAAAGGGCACCTTACCTCGGCACCTGTACTGACACTGCCAGTTGCTGGGGGTAGTTTTGAAGTATACACCGATGCATCCGGGATCGGCCTAGGCTGTGTGCTGATGCAAAATGGGAAAGTTATATGCTACGCGTCCAGACAATTGAAGAAGCACGAGGACAATTATCCTGTACATGATCTGGAGCTAGCTGCTGTAGTCTTCGCCTTGAAGATATGGCGTCATTATCTATATGGTGAGAAATTCATTGTGTTTTCTGACCATAAAAGCTTGAAGTATCTGTTTTCTCAGCAGGACTTGAATATGAGACAGCGGAGGTGGTTGGAGTATCTCAAAGACTTCGACTTCACGATCCAATATCATCCGGAAAAGCAAATGCTGTGGCAGATGCTCTAAGTAGAAAGCCAATGATCACATTGTCAAGTTTAATGGTGGACGAATGGAAGTTATTAGAAGACTTCGCCAAGTTAAATATTGATGCTGACATCAAAGAGAAGGGATGCCTTGTTGCTAGTGTTAGAGCACAACCTACACTATTGGAGGACATCACAACACTCCAAGACAATGACCCTGTACTTGTGGAGATTAAGGCTAATCTAGACCAGAGGCCGGATTTCTCATTAACTGAAGATGGAAGACTATTGTTCCGGGATCGAGTCTGTGTACCCGACCATGCGGAGACAAAGAAAATGATTATGGATGAGGCTCACAAGACCAGGTATACCATTCATCCTGGAACTACCAAAATGTATCAAGATTTGAAAAGAAGCTTTTGGTGGCCTAATATGAAGAGAGAGGTGGCGGAATATGTCGCCCGATGCTTAACATGTCAAAAGGTCAAGGCGGAACACTTGCGACCCGCAGGTAAACTCAAACCCCTAGAAATCCCGGCATGGAAATGGGAAGGTATAGGGATGGACTTTATTTTCGGACTACCCAAATCTAGAGGTGGATTCGATGGTATCTGGGTTATTGTCGACCGCTTAACTAAGTCGGCTCACTTCTTGCCAGTGAAGAATAAGTGGTCAGTAGATGTTCTGGCTGCATTGTATGTGAAGGAAATAGTCAGATTACATGGAGTACCGGTGTCTATCGTGTCTGATAGAGACCCTAGGTTTACATCCCACTTTTGGAAAGGACTGCACTACTCCTTGGGATCTAAACTAAACTTTAGCACGGCTTTCCATCCACAGACAGATGGTCAGACGGAGAGAACCAACCAGGTGATTGAAGATATGCTTAGAGCATGTGTCCTAGATTTTGGAGGTAGCTGGCACGAACACTTATCCCTCGTGGAGTTCGCCTACAATAATAGCTATCAAGCTAGCATTCAAATGGCACCATTTGAAGCACTCTATGGCAGGAGTTGCCGATCTCCAATATGCTGGTATGAAGTTGGCGAAAAACAAATGCTAGGACCAGAGATGATAAGGGAAACCACAGAGAAGGTAAAGCTTATTAAAGAAAGAATGGCAGTGGCGCAGCAAAGACAAAAGGCATATGCAGATAATAGAAGAAGAGACCTGGAGTTTCAGGTTGGTGAACATGTATTCTTGAAAGTGTCTCCAGGCCGTGGGATCAGGCGATTTGGCATTAAAGGCAAGTTGTCACCAAGGTTTGTCGGGCCTTTCGAAATCCTTGAAAGAGTCGGCGAGGTGGCATATCGTCTCGCTTTACCACCACAAATGGATGGAATACACAATGTGTTCCACATATCCATGTTGAAAAAGTATGTACGAGATCCATGGCATGTCATAGAATATGAGCTTCTGGAATTCAACAAAGACGGAACATATCAAGAGAAGCCAATTAAGATCGTGGACCGGGAACTGCGCCAACTAAGGAACAAGGTTATTCCACTAGTAAGGGTTAGATGGAATCAACGCATGGATGAAGACGACACGTGGGAAACCGAGGAAGCAATGCGCAAAAGATACCCGGAGCTATTCACAAGTAAGTACACCTCACTTGTACAATAACTTTCTATACATGAATTTGGGGACCAAATTCTCTTAAGTGGGGGAGGGTGTAGCACCCGAAAATTTTAACTATATAAAAATTCGAATAAATGGAAATAAATAATTTCCATAATATCAAGATATTTAAAACATACGTATCATTATCGTATGTGCTAAATCACATAGGAAAAATCCTAAAAAAGGAAATCAACCCCACACATTATCTTAAGGGTTCCACGAAGGAATTTGTGCGATGAAAAATTCTGATTAACCAAGTGAACATCACATGGTGACCAATTATCCGAATTAGGAAACAAGTCGGAAAACCGTTAACACGGAAATACGACGCAATCATAAATTAAATAAAAATGTTAGAAAGCTTCTAACATTATATATAATGACCCAATATCTTAATTGGGCCAATGGACCACATATGACCCAAAAATCAAATAAAGCTAGAAAATGCATGGAAATTCGTAACTATAAATAGGCTGAAATTAGAAAGGGTAATTAGGGTTTAATTGGGATGCAATCATGCACTTTTAGCAACCCAAATTCGTGCCTACCCATCCATGGAAGTTGCTTGATGGCCAAGACTCTCTAATGGAGGAAGAAATCATCAAAAATAGGAAACCAACATGCCAATCCCGCAACCCTTCTTTCCTAGTTACAATAGGACTCCTAAACACCATGGTTACTTAAATACTCTTCACCAAACCCTAGGTACGAGTTTTAGAACTTGCTGGGGTCGTGTGGAGGAGTTCTTGGTGGCTAGGGAGCTGTGGATCGACCACAAGAAGCTCATCTTCTTCCCCGTTCGTCTGCTGCGACCTGCACAAACCACCTTCTTGGAGTCGAGCTAAGGTAGGCCAAACCTAAATCCCATCGTGCAAGGCTTATACCCCTGGAAAGAGGGTCGAGTCTACTTCCTAACCCAAGTGGAATGCCCAAATTCCATGCAGTATACACGGAGTATTAAGCGTTCTCCTCCAAGTGGTCTGAACACGGGTTTTCTGAAGAACGAGACTTCATCAACCCAAAAGGTAGGTTTTCTCGGGCCAAATCTTAACATCTCCTATACCAAATGTGTAGAGCATCAAGTTAGCTTTCATTTCCCTCTGGTTTCATCGAATTTCATTGAGTAGATTTTGAATTATAAGCGTTTTCTCAAAGTCGTGCACTGTTAGGGCTTTTCCTGTTCTTCGTATGTTGCATGTGATTCAAGACCGAATTAGAGTAAACTCATAACATGAAAGTTATTCTACTAGTTATCCTCTTCAGGTTTTGTGTTGAACGTTTTGTCTAAATGCTATTAGTTAGAGAGTTATAAGCATGGTAATAGGGTTGCTGCACGAAACTACGGTTTTAGGTTACACTTGGTCTATGTTGTGTTTGACTTGATCAAAGCCTATCAAAACCATCCTTATTTTCTAATTCTGATTTACTGGAAGTACCCTTGTATGTCTAGGTTGTTTTAAAACTAGTTTCGTTATTTTTCATGCACTGTACAATTTGTTCTCTATTTCGGAAGCACCCTGTGTCAATAATGGCAGTTCTGGACCGCAATCCAAGAACATGTCCTTGCTCTGTCAGAGCAGGCGCAGACCCTGTGAACGCGACGGCCCGATAGGCCGCGTTCTGAGGTCTTGTCGCGACAGCAACACTGTCGCGATCTGATCACGGCGAAGCGCTCCGTCGCGATCGTGCTGCCTGATCTGATGCCCAGTCGCGTTCTTCACAACACCCTGTCGCTTCTGGTCCGACCCGTCGCGATCCTTATATGGACCTGTCGCGACCTGACCCCGGGTCTGACAGCCCCTGTCGCCTTCCTTATAGATCCTGTCGCGACCTGACCCGGGCCTGACAGCCCTGTCGCTATCCTTATATGCCCCTGTCGCGATCTCAGGATTTTGTCATTTAAACCCACTTACTTTCTTGCAAACCTAACCACTATACCCGAGGTCTGGTTAATGTAATATTAGTGTGTAATTGCATGTTTTGGGTCTGATCATTGCATGGTGTTATTTAATGGCTTAAAAGTGTTAAACCCATTTAAAAGCTTAATTACATGAATGCTATTCTAATGCTCCTTAAATGTTATGATCCATTCATGCTACTTATGATTTATCTTCCTACTGTTCTACCATGTTTAAATGATAATTATTGTTCTTAAAATCTTGCAAACCCATGTGTAGTTAAATGCATTGTTCAATTCATGCCATCATGTTAAGTGCTTTTCGCGAGTTTGAAACGATGGTTGTGAATTGAGACACGCGTACCGCACTACACACTGCACTGTAGGCAGCCCTTTCTTGGAAATTGGAAACTCTCTACCGGTCATTCCGAATCGGTAGACTAGCGACCTTTTCACCAAGGCCTCCGTAAATCTCCTCTGACCATGGATTCCCACATGGCCGACGAGTTGGTTGTACCATTGAAGTTCCCTGGAGATAGCGTGCACTTCCTTTCTCTTCTTGTTCTCGTGAGTGTGATTTACAATCTAGACTAAAGCCATTAATGTAAAGATTGAACTAAAGTATAAATCGTACCGTTATGCTGCCAATTTATCTCTTGACCATTGTTATCATGAAATCATGTTCAATTACTTATTACTTGTTTTCCATCATCATCATGAACATGACATTACACATGCTTACTTATTGAAACTCTCATTGGCCATTATTAATGACTGTGGGTATCTACATTTAAAAATTTAATGAGATGCTGACAGGGCACGGCGTGTGTCCAAGGGCTCCAATCTAGCCCCAATGACGGCGAGTCATAGATATACTGTTAACCATGGGGTATATGATTACTGGCGTTGCATCTGCGCTGGGAGTCGTGCTTGCTTGTTGAATGATAGATACAATAACCACATACACGTGTCCTAGTGTACATTCTTGATGGATCTTTTCTTGGTGTACATTAGTGTCTACGTGCCTGATTAGTGTACGTGTAAAAGTCGTGTTCGTGCTTGCTTGCTTGCGTGATATGGCCATCCTGCATTTATTGCAATTAGTGATATCTTGCGTTCTTGACATCAAGTGAAATCTTGCGTCTTGTACAAAGTGATCTATTGCTAGTTCTATCTTGTCATCTGTTCAAAATCTTGTTCTATCTGTTCACTCCATCTAGCTTGTTTCATGTATCATGTTTTAATGAGTTTTATTCGTACTTGCATATCAATTCATCGTGCTTACCTAGTTCTAAATTGCTAATCACTTATATCATTGCCCGCACATTGAGATATAAATCCTACTGGGCTAGTTTGCTCATCCCCTACTTTTACCCAATCTAGGTGACTATGAAGTTCAAGAGGAAGAGCAAGTCGAGGATGGGAATGCGTCCGAGTGAAGAGCGTTCCAATTATGAGTCTATCTATAGTTAGTTCATTTGAGTGTTAGAACAATGTAGTAGGAAGTGAGGATATGTACTTTTATTTTTTTGAGTCTTAGTCCTGTAAGGTTCCATTTGAATACAATAAGTTGAGATTTGAATACAATTTATATTGAGTTCAACATTTGGGCCCTATTATGATGTTGTGTTGATACACATTTAGTGCGTGCTAGCTAGAGGCTTATTTGCCGACTGTTCACGTCTCGAGATTTCGACTCGAATTATTTCCGCATTAATATCCGCTGCGTAATTCTCGGGACGTGACATTACCTCTGTCTCTAGCTTCAACCCTCCTCTCTAGCTCTGGTCCTCGTATGTAGCTCCTGGATCCTGCCTCGCCTGGTCCAGGGCCTCCTGCAATTGGACCGCCAGTCCCCACTAGTGGCTGCGCGGATGAGCTGCCCCTGTGTCCGGCTCACCGCACCCGCGCTAGCTCCTCTCTCTGCATTTAAATACCTTGGTCAGTTCTCAAATCAATCAAATGTGGTCAAGGGTGAATTGTGACTTACCAGTGTCTGCGTCTTGAGCGAAGTCTCTCTGTCTCCACCGCCTGCTCTGCCAATCTCCTAGGAGCTGCACCGCTGCTGACTCCGGCATCTGTCATTCACACTTCAAGGTTAGAATGAATCAGTTAAATGACAAGGCTTAGGGTTAAGCATTCACTCACCACTCGTCGGTCTAATCGGAGTCGCCCTGCGTAGCGTGCCCGGTAGTCCTCCAGGTACGCCGCACTGTCCTGGAGGTCTGTCTGTCGGAGGATCTGCTCTCCTCCGTCCCGCCAGTAGGCGACTGTGCTCCCGTGCTCCTCCCCCAGTCACGGTCCTCGGTGAAGAACCGTCGTCGAGAGTGCCCCTCTCTCCCTAGAGAGGGTACATCTAGGGCCGACTGGTGCAACTCAAGGTGCGTACCACCAACTCCAAGTAGAGGGGCTCGCACGTCCCCAGGCACAGTAGCAAGAGGTGGCAGTCGAAGAGTGGACGGCCCGCCGCCATCGTCGGGTGGGACACGTCTGTCTCACCTGGTAGGGAGTCCAAACTACCTGCAAAGAAGGAGAAAATTGGTCAGTCACATCAAAAGGAAATTGAAAGCAAGAAAGAAGGAGTGCTAGTTGAGATTTATACCTGATCGTGGGGGTAGAGGTCCAGTCCGCTCACACGTCCTCGACGCGCCGATCCGTCACTCGTGGGTCGAGCGCCACCTCCCACCTAGCCATCATGGGTACCATGGCCTGGCTGCCCTCTCTCTGCACCCCGCGCCCCATGGGGAAGCGGGTGTACCCCAGATCTGCAAGGCAAGAAGAAAAGATGTCAGTCAGGAGATTTAACAATTTAATTCAATGAAGAGCATTAAAGGAAAGTTGCATACCTGTAGAAATGGGGTGAAGCCCCAAGTGCTCTGAGAACGCCGCGACCTGCTAGGAAGGGTGAGAAGTGGTGTCCTATCATCGCGATGCCCCAAGCGTAGCGCCCCGCCTGCTCCAGGTCCCGTAGCAGGAGCACGAACTTGCAGTTCATCTAAGATGACTGCGTCCGAAGAGGATCCGTCGAAACAAGTACGCCATAAAGATCCAAACCGATCGCTCCTCGCTCCGATCTCCCAACTGAATCGACCTCCGTACCCCGACGACAAACTCCTCTAGGGTCTCTAGGGTCCCCTCCTCCCTCCTCTCAATCCAACTGCCTCCGACAATGATCCGAGCAGGATGCTCCAGATCGGTCTCCTCCTCCCGGCCATAAACTCTGGCCCCAGCAGCTCACCACATCATCATAGTAATCTCGCCTCTCCTGTCCAACCACCGGCTCTCCCTGAACCGGTAGTCCTGTCAGATATGCCATGTCCTCCAACGGGTATCATGTGTCCCCAAGGCATTATGAATGCCTTGCAGTCCTCGTCCCACCTCTCTCTCAGTGCCTCGAGGTAAGGGACGTCCACATGGAACATGCGCACAGCCAAGAGGTGCCCGAACCCCATCCGTGCAATCCGTGTCTGCTGGGCCTCTGGCAGTGCCCGGTACCACGCCCAGCACAAATCCCATGTCACTCGGCTCCTCATTCTGCCTTTCCCCTGCAAAACACAGAAAAGTTAACGTCAGTATCGATAGCCGTTAAGAATAAGTTGACGGAAACCATGTTGCCGTTCCCATGGAGTAGGCGGCAGGGTAGTGGCCGTCGAGTTCAACAGTTGATGTTTAGACACTTGCCTCTAAGTTCCTCTAGACGGCAATGGTTTGGACGTCGAAGGAACCCGACGTCAACCGATGTTGACGTCAAGTTCCTGTTGAATCCGACAGCACCTCCCTTGTTTCCCCTTCTATCCCACATTTTACAATCACACTCACGAAGGGTTTAGGGTTGGTTGGCCTACCTTGGGGCGGCGCTGGGCCCTCTGGGGTGCCTCCGCTTCTGTTTCCTTTCCCTCATCTCCGGCCACTTCTCCCTCAGGCGGGCTGCCACCGGCATCCGTCGCCACCAGGTCCTCCTCCTCTTCCGCTGTGTCCTCCGCCGATGAGCCCCCCTTCTCCTCCTCTTCCTCCCTCGGCTGGGGACGGGTTCGAGCATCAATCGCTTCTTTCTTGCATGGGAGAAGCAAAGTCCAAGTCCGATTGAGAGTTTAGTGTAGAAGCAGAAAGGAAATTTCGAGAATTAGAGAGAAGTTGAGCGGGCAAGAAAGCGAAAGCGAGTGTGGGAAGGTGAAGTGGGAAGGAGAATAGGCGTTTGGAGGTTTGAAAGAAGGTGAAAAGTCACCAGAGATGGGCCTCGGGAACAAAAGCAGTAATTTGAAGTTGACGTCATGGTCGTGGCCGTTCCACTTTATTTGACGTCAAGTGTCGCCGTTCATTTCCTATTGACGGCGACCCCATAGCTGTCTATCTCTGGCCCCGAGGTAACCCTGTCAGACCCATACTCCATTCGACAACAGCTTGGTGGACGTCTACTGTACGGTGGACGACCATCAATATGGCCGTCTACTCTCAGTCTGGATGTTAGCGGCCTCAATGTGGTCGCCTACCTGGCGTTGGCATCCATCGATGTGGACGCCAACCCTGTGCGCTTAATCTTCACAGACCACTTCATTCAACACTCAATTGAAGGCTATTCAACACATTTGAGGCCCATTTAATGCTCAATTCAGTCCATTCCACACATTTCAAGCCAATCAACACATTCAACACAAACCTACTCATTGTTTATTCATCAAATTTGTGTTACACATTGAAAATGAGAAGAGTACATCACTTTGATCTACAAGTCATAAAGAAATCACAAGAAATTGGGCGAATTGTGTCAATGAACTCCTCATATTTCCAGGTCTTCCCAATTCTCTTGCAGTTTATGTCCCCCCTTCTTGCTCACCGTGTACTTCTCCCATGTCTTTTTAGATTTCTTCATCAGCTTCTCATTTCTCCCCGAGATGATCATGTCGATGCAGTAGGATGAAGCTGGAATTCCCCGTGGTATTCCGAGCTGACACTGGCACCGATGTGGCTGGTACACTACCATCCGATCAGCCCCAACCAACCACAGTCTCTGTCCTCCCTGGTGCGAACCATGATCTCAATTGTCTTTACGAACAGTGGCCTAACAATAAAATCCTCCACTGGGAAGTAGCCTAGGTAGTCCCGCCAGGCATCTCTGCTCTTCAAGTGTGCTATCACACACTTGATTTCATCCTCTGGCTCATACCAGGCCCTGCTGCAGTGCACTGAACTCCGAAGGAAAATTCTGGAGGGGGTAGGTTGCTTCTCAGCGAAATCAAACTTTAAATGAGCTTCCATCCATACCTGAAGCAGGAACAAGCTCCCGCATGTGCGTCCGCCTAAGCTCATCGTGGTCAGGGAGCTGTAAAGGTGTGCCAACACTGCAGGGGCAAGTGACTGCCCATGACATAGCAGAGACAGGATCCCCACGTGCTCGTATAGGAGGAAGTCGCCACTGGTGGGAAACAAAAACACACCAGCCAAGCAGAGTGTCAATCCCCTGGTCGCTCTCTCTCTCTACCAATCTCCTTCGCATGCTGGATCAGCCACCAGGCCAACCGGTCCAGGAAGATCCGTGCTTGTTCGTCATTCTCAACACCTCCTTCTTGTCCCATACGATGTCCGCAAGGATCTCTTCCCACAGGAGAAGAGGGGTCGTCTCGTCGTACTCTAGGCACCGCCTCCACCCCAAGAACAACTCCACCTCTTCCAACAACACACTCGCCTCGAATCCCTAAAACACAAACGTGTGCATGTGTGGATGCCACCGCTCCACGAGCGCCCCCGGTGCGTTAAATCCCACCACATCTCCTTCATGTTCTTCGCCAGCACCACCATGAAGCTCAGATTCCACGCTCTAATGAAGCTCCTCATGTTCAGGGTAATCGCGTTGATCAGGTTAACCAGCCAGGAGAAGGCCCGCACCTGGCCTTGGCTTGGGAAGGCAGGTACCTTCTGCACATCCAGGGAGTGTTGTGAGAGAGAGTTTGGGGCGTTTTCACCATGAAGAAGAGCAGAAATAGGCGTTGCTTACCTCCCCATTGGCCGGCCGGGTGCTTAGATTCCCTGGAACTTCGCTTAAAATCCCCAGGTTCATGCTCATGGATGTTCCGATCGACGTAGAGGCCATGTTTGCTGCTGTAGTTCGTCCCTGAGCTCTCTGGTTCGGAGTTGAGGAAGAAGGGGATGGAGGAAGGAGAAGGAAGAGTCCTTATGGCCTTCTAATAGCTATTTTTTCGGTTTAATGCACCGGTATGTAAACGTCAATATCATTTGCCGTCAGTCAACTATTGACGGCAGCATTTGTAGACGCCTACTCAGGTAGACGGCACCTCTTGTTGACGTCAACAGTATGTGGCGGCATTCGATCTGGACGTTAACATTCCAGAATTTTCAAAGCTTTATATGGCCATTATTTATTATCTTGTGCTTCAAGTTGTCTTGCAGATATTTAAGCACAAGCAGCGCTTCAAATTTAGGAACACTCATTTGACCGTGAGTGTTACACAGGTATGTCTAACATAGGATTAGTCACCAGAGGTGAATAACTTGGCGACCGTGAACTCAGAGTTCCCCTTTATCAAAAACTATGACGGGTTTGCGATCTCTCAGTTATTCGTATGGCCTTAAAATTTCCTCTGGTTCTAACTTGCATTTTAGATAGGGAACCCACACCAACATGCATTTAGGATTTCACTGCTAACATTCTAACTCAAAAAAAAAGGAGATTTTCCTCAATCACTCTATGGCTCCCCAGCTCAAGTGGCCTACCGGGTTAGCACCACTTTCTTGAATATCTGAGCCGATTTCGGGTCTTTGTTGGCCCCCCTTCTCCACTTGTCCCACCGTGCATATCACAAGTAATCATTCCAGTCTTATTGAGTTCATGTGAACCTTTCGCCAGTCATGAGCTTAATTCTGGACTTCCAGCTTTCCAAACATTGATTCCAGTTAGAATCTTTTGATAATCCTTTGAGAAATCAATCAAATCCTTGTCTTCACAACCCCCTAAATTTGGACAGACATCCTCATTAGGTCAGCGGGACCAAAACAGACTCCGGTTGTGAGATTCCTCGATTCAACCGTCATATTACAACTCCTTTGACTCAGATAACACCAGAAACTAGTCAAAGTCCTACATGGCAATGCCAGGGACCCTAACGTTGGGTTGCAATTGTAGTTACACGGGTAGATCACCCTTCCTCTTACCCACATTTATCTCTCAGACGATTCGTCATTTGCTTCTAGCCTAACTCATTCGTATGGCTTGCTAGATTTCCTATCCTCAGAGATGGCCCTTCCATTAAATCTCTACGTCCTTTGTTTACCGAGACACCAACCTTTCAGTCTGCTCTGCTCCCTTGCAAGATCGGATGTCTCGGAGGGGCATTTATAGACACGAGATTTGGCCCATCTCTACGTGGTTCATGGCCCAATAAGGCCTGGTTTGACTGCATGTTGACTTGCCCCGGATTCCATGTAGACGGCAACATCGACTGCCACTGACCTCTGGTTGGCGACACAGGCCCTTGACGTCGATTCAGGTTGGCGTCCACCGGGGTTGACGTCTGCATGGGGTTGGCGGAAACATCGTTTGACGTCAACCTGGTTTACTTGGTCTACGCAACTGCCCGAGATTCCAGCCCACTAAGCGCTCTCTCTTCGCCCATGCAGCGCATGGGGCCGTACCCAACGGGCAAATGGGCCACCTTGGCACCCCCTTGACCCAGTAAAAGTCCTACATGGCCCCCTCTCATTGGTTCAAGCTTTAACACATGGATTGCCACATGTTTAAGTGTGTTTTCTCACACTTGAGCATCCAAGGCTCTCTAGCTCTGACCCCACTGTCTATATATATCACTCATTTGCCTTCTAAGTGAGGGAGGAGATGCTGGACGTCCATGCCATGTTGCTTTGAGAGAGAAGAGAGAAAAGTACCCTTGAGAGTTTCCACCCTTGTTCCCTCTCTTCTTCTCAACATTTGGAGCGCCCAGGAGGCTTCACCAAGTGCTGGAGGAGTCCACAAAGCAACCATCAATGACCACAAACGAGGATCATCTCCCTCCCTCTTTCTCTTTCTATTCCTCTCTCCTTAGTCTTTGCATGTTACACACACCCTAGGCACGTAGTGCACACTCCAAACACACCCAAAGGGGTTTTCCAACCAAAAACCAGAGTGAAGAAGGGTGGTCATAACACTTGGCCACCCCTATTCTCAAGCCCGCAACCGGTACGGGGCTCACCTTTTGGGCATTTTCTTTTCTGTTTTGGACGTTTACCACACTTCTCCAAGTCTAATAGAGTCTTTTCTTGTGGCATGAACACCCAAATGAGACCGTGGAGCTTCTTCTTTTTGGCCGGCCGAAGAGGAGAAAGTTGGAGTCCCGCCATCATCCGCTACGCGAGGCAACATCATCGACGCGATCATAACACCTCCTTGGGCACAGGTAAGGACCTGGCGATCACATCCTGTTCACTTCATTTGCTGGTCTCTTTGTTTTTTCCCTTGGTCAACGTGTCAAACGAGGAGTCAACGAAGTCAACCAGCACCCATTTAACGCAACGAGGGAGCGGCAACGTTCGTGAACCTCCGGAGACAGCAAGTGCTCGCGGGGGGCGCAGAACGGAGCATCTACAATTACTTAGCATTTGTCTCTCAAATTGAGCCGAAGACAGTCAATGAAGCACTGTCTGATGAATCTTAGATTTTAGCCATGCAACATGAACTTAATCAGTTCAAGAGAAACCAAGTTTGGTCCTTTGTTCCGAGACCATCAGATCATCCTGTTATTGGCACCAATGGGGTGTTCAGAAAAAATTGGATAAAACTGGTGTGATTACTAGAAACAAGGCTAGACTGGTTGCTCAAGGCTATTCTCAAGAGGAAGGCATAGATTTCGATGAAACCTATGCACAGTGGCTAGACTAGAGGCTATTAGAATTTTACTTGCATATGCATCTGCATTAGATTTAAAACTTTTTCAAATAGATGTAAAATCTATTTTTTTAAATGGATATATAAAAGAGGAAGTCTATGTAGAACAACCTCCTGTTTTGATGATGAAGAATTTCTAATCATGTCTTTAAACTACATAAAGCACTATATGGTTTAAAACAAGCACTAGAGAGCAGTATGCTGAAGGCTTAGTACAATTTTATTAAACCATGGTTTTATCAGAGGACAGGTAGATATCACTATTTATCAACTCAAAAGTTAAAATATATTGCTTGTGCAAATCTACGTGGATGATATAATATTCGGATCTACTGATGAATCTCTATGCAAATACTTTGAAAGCTTATACAGGGAGAATTCGAAATGAGCATGATGGGGGAACTAAATTATTTCTGGACTTCAAATCAAGCTAGGCAAAGATGGCACACACATCTGCCAAGCAAAATACACCAAGGAATATTAAAGAAGTTTGGATTTGAAAATGCAAAGCCACTGTCCACACCAATGAGCACATCTACAAGGTTAGACAGTGATAAAGATGGTAAGAAAGTAGATCAAAAACTTTACAGAGGTATGATAGGATCATTGCTTTACTTAACTGCTAGTCGACCTGATATTCTATTTAGTGTATGCATGTGTGCAAGGTATCAGGCTGATCTTAAAGAATCTCATTTTATTTCTGTTAAAAGGATCTTTAGATATCTAGCTAGAACTCAAATCTAGGTTTATGGTATCCAAAATCATGCGAAATTAGTTTAATTGGATATTCTGATGTTGATTATGCTGGATGCAAGGTATATAGAAAAAGCACCAGTGGTAGTTGTCATTATCTTGCAGGATGCTTGATTTCGTGGTCCTCAAAGAAAAAAATTCAGTATCACTATCAACAGTGAAGCTGAGTACGTGGCTGCTGGAAGCTGTTGCACACAACTTCTATAGATAAAACAGCAACTTGAGGATATGGATTGCACATCAAGACCATTCTTTTGCTGTGTGACACACAAGTGCGATAAATCTCACTAAGAATCCAGTTCAGCACTCCAGAACCAAGCATTAGAGGTTGGATATCATTTTATTAGAGATCATGTAGCTAATGGCAATATAAATATTTTTTTTATAGATACATTAATCAGTTAGCAGATATCTTTACAAAGACCTTACATAAAGAGAGATTTACGTCTCTTAGAAGGGATTGGGCATGTGTAATTGTAATAGATTTTTCTGCATATGACTGAAATAATAAACTTTCAGAATAATACTTTTTCTCTCCCCTAGTTTTAAGTAAATTCTTTAATGGCTTGCGTCTTTACTAGCTTTGATGGTTCATTATTTTATAAGACTTTATTCTTTCAAAATCGTCTCTTTTGTCGTTTCTGCATTTATTGCAGCATCCTTTCAAAAGCAACTTTATCTCTTTTATTTATTCCCGTAATCTATGCATACCGATTCCACCTTCTCTTTCATCTCTTTCGACTTGCCTGTAATAATAAACCCTATCGACTCCGACATCCTCTCTGTGTGATTTCAAGAATCCCTCTCTTCCCGCGAAAATTTCTTGAGGGCTTCTACTCCATTCTTCCACACGATCCACCAGAACCTCTCCTTGTTTCGATTCCTGGCGATTTCTGGGTCTCTGGCACTGTTGCTGGCTACGGCGTCGCCT
The DNA here is from genome assembly GCA_014218235.1 of Colocasia esculenta. Lineage (NCBI taxonomy): Eukaryota > Viridiplantae > Streptophyta > Magnoliopsida > Alismatales > Araceae > Colocasia > Colocasia esculenta. The sequence continues at coordinate 30,144,226 of CM024757.1, read as the reverse complement.
TCCTCACCGCAGAGCAGCAAGAGCGTTTGCAGCAGTGAAGAACAATTCTGTGGCAACAAGGTAGTGTATATAGTGATTGGAGAAAAATGGGATGCACATCGTAGTAGCAGTGATGCAGAGGATGAAGTGGTCGAAGATGGCAACTACTTCAGAGGCAAGTTATCCTGACTTGGGAAGGCCTTTTATGTCTGTTTGAAATCCGAAAAAGATGGGTCCTTAACCTCCTCAGTTAAATCGGGGAGGCATGAACAACGTATATGGTAATGTAAATTGCGCATACATTCTTAATATCAGAGAACTAATGAACAATATTTGCAATAAATTCTTTAGGTTATGATAAATCACCTAAACTATTACAACCACAATTCTGAGCCGAAACTAGGGCTCATTAACATCATGACATCTAAAAAGGGTAATTAAACAAGTATCTAATTATAATCTAAGATACTAATGACACTCCATCGCTACGACTCCGGTCGCTCATCACTCCAGTCCCATTCTTTCATGTCCTGAGAGGAACCGTATTCCAAGAGACCACCACCCCTACCTATCAAGCGCCGGCCCGTTATATATTAGGCCGGAAGTGGTTTGATCGGACTTCTAGGCTGGCTTCAAGGCTTTGCTTATGGGCTCACATTAAACTGCAAGGAAAGAATGTATGTCGGTGCACCTCAACTTTTGCAAAACCTCTCACTGTCAAATTCGACTAAACTTTTGGCTAAGCTGGTGTTTTTAGGTACAAAACGATGTACTTGTTTATTATTTGTTTAGATGGCCATAAAAGAAAATGGAATATCTTATTAGTTTGTTATGATTTTAAGAACATAAAAGCTAACGAACTTTGAGCAAACTTCAAGTAGGTCTAATTACTACTAATGAAGAATCTTACCTGGCTGTTCAGCGAGGTCTATCATTCCCCCCATTGAACGTCGTTGGAGCAAAAGATGGAGCATATATATAGAGAAATACTTGGTGTATATCATCTCTTGGTGATGTACACGTAAATCACAGTGTAATTGACAGCCTATCACATTGAGAAGATGGACAGCCAATGATTATCTGATTTACGCGCACCACGTATTACTCTAATATATATCGGGAACTATTTCGCGTTGAAATGTAGTGCTATAGTTGTGTGTTGAACTAGATAGCGAGTTATCAGTTCAAGGTTCAAGTACTGGAGTACGCGTGGACAGAAGGGGACAACAGTCCAGTAATACGTCTTAAATTGGCAAGATAATGCAAACATATCACAAGAAATTAACATCATTAGCATGAAATTTTCAGAAAAGCTTGGAGCAACATAAAGATTACACAGATGAACAGGGAAGGCAATGGAGCAAAATACTCCTTGGAGTGCTGGACCACAGGAGTATTTTCTGTACGTAGCTTTCTGTATATATATAAATAAATATATATATATATATATATATATATATATATATACTTAAAGAAGGGTTTTCTTTAAAAGTAATAGATTTTTAAAAACTTTATTATGTGAATAGCACACTTGAAAATTTATTTCACAATATAACAGAGTTTGACCCGTCAACGGCCGCGTCCGCGCGTGGGCATGACTGTTTTAAAAAAAAAAACTAAAAAGTCGGTCATCAAATGACCGACTTCCTCATGTGAGGAAATCGGTCCTTCGAAGACCGACTTCTTTCTTGTGTTATACAGGAGAGTTTTTTTAGAATTTAATTAGTGTTTTTTATATTTAAATAATATCAATTAAGATGAAATTTAAACATAAATCAATTAAAAGATTATACATTTTATTATAATTTTAGTTTAATTTTTTAAAATAAAATTTATAGATTAAGAATTATTTCAAAAATTAATAAATCAAATTAATCTCGATATCCATACTTCATAATTCTCGATGTTCATATTTTTAGAATCATCATATTTTTCTGATAATTATGGTGGTTTCATATTCCATTTTGTTATCGAAGTCCGGTGACGTCTTGTCGGGTTGTGTACGTCTGAAGACAATATCAAAATCATATTAATAATATATGAATGACTTTAAATAAAAAATGATCATGCTTACTTTTAATTATTTTTATTTAGAGATATTTTTATATTATTAACATAACTCAGATATTATCTTCAACCCGACCAATAGATATTCGCTTTCTGACTTTTCGACACATTTCTAACCATTTCTGACCTTTCCGTATAATTTCTGACCTTTTCGACCCATTTCTACATTATATATTTCTGACCTGTCCCCGGATGCCACCGACCGGGCCGCCACCCGTCGTCGGCCGGGCAATTTTCCATTACCGAAGAGCAGCTGCGAGGAGGCCCTTCGGCACTCCATGCCATGCGATTCGAAACCGCTTCGCCGACACCGACCTTCCACGCGCCACACCACCACAACAGATATGCCGCACCCTCCTGCAACTCTGACTGGACAGATCGCATGAGGGAGATGACGCCACGAGCGCTACATCAGTCATCACTCAGAGTCGTCGCGGCGGCAATCTAGAGCACCGCCTGATCTCCGTCCATCTTGGCACTCCAAGCGTCATGCGAAACGTGGGAAGGGCATCACCATGCTCAAGGAATTGTTCGGTGCAATAGTGAGAAACTTTTATGGCATGTACTGATATTTAGAAATTCATGCAAGTATGAAGAAAGTGGCATCAGGTAGTTCCCCGAGAGGGCTTAAGAAGATGGTGTTGTTGAGCTCCGGTAGATTGGTGCCATTGGAGTAGACGTTCAACCGACTGATGCCTTTCCTTCTTCTTACGCAGACATTCTCCACATCAATACAAAGCATGCTTAAGGCAGAGACAGAGGTGGTGGTTACACTAGGGAGAGCATAGCGGGGTGACGTCCATGTGAAGAGCGAGACATCCAGGTGAGTGAGCAGTAGCGCCTCCAACTCCACCGGAGCCACTTGCATATATATATATTTTTTCATTTTCATTTCTGATAATATATATTTTTATTTTAAAACAAAAAAATAGATATATACGAAAAGGTCAAAAATGGGTCGAAAAGCGAATATCTATTGGCTGGGTTGAAGATAATATCTGAGTTATGTTAATAATATAAAATATCTCTAAATAAAAATAATTAAAAGTAAACATGATTATTTTTTATTTAAATCATTCATATATTATTAACATGATTTTGATATTGTCTTTAGACGTACACATCTCGAGAAGACGTCACCAGACTTCGATAACAAAATAGAATATGAAATCACCATAATTATTAGAAAAATATGATGATTCTAAAAATATAAACATCGAGATTATTGAAGTACGGATATCGAGATTAATTTAATTTATTAAATTTTGAAGTACGTAATTCTTACTCTATAAAATTTTATTTTAAAAAATTAAACTAAAATTATAATAAAATATATCACCTTTTAATTGATTTATGTTTAAATTTTCATCTCTAATTTGATATTATTTAAATATAAAACAAAAAATACTAATTAATTTCTAAAAAAAACTCTCCGGGAAAGAAGTCGGTCTTCGAATGACTGATTTCCTCACACGAGGAAGTCGCATGGACTCGACTGTTGACGGGTCAAACTCTATTATATTGCGAAATAAATTTAAGTGTGCTATTCACCTAATAAAGTTTTTAATATCTGTTACTTTTAAAGAAACCAAGAAAGAACTGACGCAAATCTGTTGGCACAGCCTGGGAACAGGAAGGAAATGGGAATCGAGAGGTGAAACATCGATAGGGCGCTGGCCACTCCGCTGGTGGAATGGTAGGTTTAAGTGTTACCAGAAAATTCCAGGGGACCATGGTTTACCAGTTTGCGCTCGGGATCAGTCCGCCCGCGTCTTCACTGACGATGCTATACTCCCCCATGCTGATGGACGCGGTGCTGGTGCTGGTCATGCCGGTGCAGTCCAGCGATGGGTCCGCGTGGCCCTTCTTCCCCCCCCAGAATAAGCCCCCCTTCGCTGCCGTCGCTCGTCCAGCACAGGGCGCTCGCGCTCTCCTCCGCCCTCTCCTGTAGCTGCAACGCGATTTCCAGGTTCCCAAGCACCTCGCCCATGGCCGGGCGGTCGGCGCCGTTGTCCGCCCAGCACTTCCCCGCTGTTTCCGCGAACATCTTGAAGCACTGCGGCGCAATCTTCCACTTCAGGTACGGGTCGATGATCTGGTCGAGCACGTCATTCTTCTGGCAGTGGAGCGCCCACTCTGCCAAGCTCATCTCCTCAGCTGCAGGTTCAGCGCCGGCCTGCCGCAGAGCACCTCGAACAGCACCACTCCGAAGGAGTAGACATCGGACTTCTTCGTCAGCTGCTGCCGCCGAAAGTACTCGGGGTCCAGGTACCCGAAGCTTCCCTTCACGAGGGTGCTGACATGGGTGTGATCCACCGTCGGCCCCGTCTTGGAGAGCCCGAAATCTGAGACCTTGACCACCCACTTCTCGTCCAGCAGGATGTTGGTAGTCTTTACGTCGCGATGGATAATGGTATACTTAGCTCCAGTGTGCAAGTAGTGCAGGCCGCGGGCGGCGCCGACGCAGATCTCCAGCCGCTGTTTCCACGGGAGCAGCGGATTCTGGGTTTTGTAGAGGTGCTCCCTCAAGTGCCCTGGGCCATGTAGTCGTACACAAGGATCATCTCCCGGTTCTCCTGGCAGTAGCCGATGAGGGAGACCAGGTGGCGGTGCCGGAGCTGGGACAATATCTCGATCTCCGTCTGGAACTCGTGAACGCCGTTCGGCCATGGGGTTCCCACGCTTTATGGCGACCTTGGTCGTTCCACCATCAATCTTCCCCTGTAGACCTTGCCGAAGCCGCCCGCCCCCAGGAGGACGCTCTGGTCGAAGTAGGGTTGCAAACGAACCAATGCACTCGACAAGTAGTTCGAAACTCGCTCGATAAAAACTCGACTCGGCTCGTTTATTAGATAAACGAGCCAAGCTTGAACAAAAATATAAGCTCGATTCATAAACGAGTCGAGCTTGAACAGAGATATGCTCGACTCGAATACGTTCGCGAGCAGCTCGTTAAGATACTCGATAATATGCTCGTAAAATACTTGATTAGTTACTCGTTAATATACTTGAACTATATTAATTTCTTATTATAAATATAAAAATATTAATATTATTTATTTTTAAGAATTTTTGTTAATGTACGAAATACTTAGAATGTGTAAAATGTAAAATATAAATATGAGGGTGTGAATACACAAATTATGAAAGGAAGGGCTGTAGATGAACTAATACACTCGACATGTAACTCGAATTCGATTCGGATGTTACTTGAATTTGACTCGTTTAGTAAAGTAAACGAGTTAAGCTCCAACAAAAATTTAAGCTCATTTCGTAAATGAGTCGAATATGAGCAAATTCAACTGGACTCGTTAAGATACTCGTTAAGAGCACGAACTCGCGAGTATTTAAACGAACCAAGCTTGAACAACTATTTCAATACTCGATAAAGTTCGAGCTCGATTAAAAATTAACGAACAGAGCTTGAACATCATAATACTCGGCTCGACTCGACTCGTTTGCAGCCCTAGGTCGAAGTAGTTCGCGGCGGCCTTGATATCTTCAAACGAGAAATGGCGGCAGAGGTCTGACGGGATGAGACAAGGCATAGCTCCTCGTTGGTTTTGCGGACCCAGGGAAATGGGAGTTGCCGACGGAGTGCGGAAGCCAACCAATCCGCTCGTTCTTTGAACCTGTATCCTTGTCTCCCACGGTCCCACCTTCCTCCGGCCATGGGTAATTCTTTGTCCCACCTCAAAAAGGTGGGGTAGAGGGTGACTAATTTTTTTTTTGATAATTTTTTTTAAAAATTATTATTAAATAATAAATAATTTTTATTATATATCTCTTAAATTTATAAATTTTTAATTTTTTTAATAAAAATAAATAGAGTTAAATATGAAGTTGACTCCAAAAAATAAAAAAATAACTAAAATCTATCTAACCAACCATCTAATGTGGGGTAAGAAAAAAAAGAGTTAGTAGACCCCTGATTAATCTACCCTTGGGTAGATTACCCATGTGTCAAAGTGAGGAGTTTGTCGCAGGGCGAGAACAACTTTGGTGGGATCGGGCGTCAGCTCAGGGGATGGAATTGGATTAGGCCCAGCGAGGTTGCGTTCCGGCGAACTGAGCACGGAATTAAAATTGGAAAAACTGATTATTTCTGGGTTGAGTGATCCCCAAACTACTTAGCTCAACAATGATTTTCTAGTTGGCAAACTGGGCAAACTATCCAAATTGATTAGTGGGGGGATTCAAATTAAATATGTAGTTATGAGTGATAGAAAAAAAAAGTTCGATGTTACTTTTAATGACTACAGTTTGGGTGTTTAGTATCCATGTATTAGTATAGATTTATCTTATAGAAACTTGATATAAGATGAAATGTTAAGATGAAGTGTTTTTCTCAAATCAATTACAATATCATAGCCGTCCAATCTGAAACCCCTAAGAAAGCGAGCATGAACCATAAGTAAAAGAAAGTAGTATTGATCTATTAGAAAAATTCTCTAACTATAACAGACAGGTCCTCCAAGAGATAAGACCTTGCCAGAAAGGTCAGATAGAACCTCCTGTAAGAAATTTTTTAGAAAATAAATACTTATTACACGTTGAATGTGTCAAGCTAATCCGTCTAACACATGTTTGTATTTGTGATGGTCGGTGCATAGAAGTGCATAAATGATGATGTGACATTCCTGATGTTCAATATGCATTCGTTTTTGGGCAAATTCGTTCACCTCATCACTCATATAAATTATCTCCATAGTAATTGAGGTGGAGAAAGGTTTTTCATACTGCAGTATTTAAGTGTATATAATTAGATAATAAATTTATGTGACATTTAACAATTAGATTGTTATTTTATCACTCCTCATATGAGGGGTGCTATATAGATTATTAACTAGTTATATTACACTTAAAATACATATACAAATACAATAAACATTTCTCATTGAGGTGAGGTGGGGTGGGGGGCACCCCACCTTGATTTGTGAGATGTTAGACTCCATCACACATAAAATCTTAACACCCGGTCAATCGTGCGAGATGTCGAGCATTTAACATGGGTGTTGTTACCCAACTTCTCGAGCTCATATACTAGCCTCCAAGCACATGGACTCGGTGCAATGGGCTACCACGGCCCCCTTCCAAAAGTAGAGTGAATTGTGATGCTTATGGAGCCCGTAGGTTGGTGCACTCCCAATTATAGGGACTTTATATATATGGGTGCAGCAATCCCAGTCCCAGATGTCAAAGCAATTTTAATTACTCATCAATTTCATCTTTCCTTATCATTTATGGTTTTTTTTGCTTCAAAATAAGTTATACTAACTAAGTGAGCTGTTAAATCACACGTTCTACGATACGAGTTAGTAACCTTTTAAAAGTAGGGGCAGATGCATGATGAAACATAAGGGGATCGAAATAAAAAATAGTAAAGTAAAGTAAAATATAAGGAGATCAATTTAAAAATTTTAAAATAAAACTTAATACAAAAAAAAGAGTCAAAATGTCGCGGGGGAGGGGGGGGGGGGGGGCATGGCCATCCCCACCATAAAGATGGGTCCGCCCAAAGGAGTCGGCTTTTCTATATCGTCCAGTTAACACAAGTGGAGGTGAAGCTGCCGGAAATTTTCCCTTCTGCCTTGCTTTTCTCTCTTTTATATATTTTGGCGATCACATTCACTAGCAAAGTGGATAAATCACTCTGCATCTTGTTCATGTCTCTCTACTGCATGTTGACTTGTTGACAAGAGAGTGGGAGAATGATAAGGATATATATATATATCGATGGCTCCAAGACAAAGGAAGAATCTTCCCTGTAGGACCCGACAATAAGAGCACAACCATGCTGTACGCAAAAACTTCCCTTTCGACATACAAGTTTCTTTCGAGGACTTTCCAATGAGAAAACTGTTTGTTGGAAGACAAGGCTAAGTTGAATTGCAGGAAAATAATCTTATTAGTTGACAGGGTATTTGAGCTCCACCCCATGAGTGCATTCAACTCTTTTTAAAAAGGTAATACCAGGAGTGGGAGAGGGACAAGGTTAGCCTGCTACCGCTTTGACACGGGAAGGGCTGTGCGGTGGGACTGCAATAGAGCCTGCCGAGGGGGAGGGGTTTCACTTTCACCAGCGCAGCGTGGGGGGAGGGGGTGTGGTTCTGCATGGCGGGCTGGGGTGGGGGTGTCTTTACACAGCGATCGAGGTGCCGATGTTCCATGGGGATTTGGGGGGGCTTGCACGAACAGGGGAGACGGTGAGGGTGAGGGCTTTGCACAAAATGGAGGGCACCGGTGGAAGGTAGGGGGAGAAAGACGCACCCCCTTGCCGCCGACGCTGGTCGAGAGAGGGTATCTCAGGATATTTTTGACATAAAATTATTGAACTAACAACAATCAACTACAACTGACAAATTGGTAATATTTTATTTATAACCGTGATATTTTAAATAATATTCATTAAACATGCGCCATTTATAATTTTTCCTATAAATATTATTTCTACGCAAAAAAAACTCTAATATTTATTTTTCACTAATCTTGAATGAGATATGCCATGTCACATATGATGAAAAATGGCGCATAAAATTGGGAGGACAGCGGAGCCGGCTAATGCCCATTGCACATCACATCATATAACGGATAATCTGCCATGGCCTAACAAAATGAAAATGAGTTACGGTAAACAAACGCGTGTATACACACTACAAGACAAAAGACATATATCAGCGGCTGAAGGCCGTTGATCAAACTCAAAAATTCGTTGACAAAGATATATGTCAACGGCTACAGTCCGTAGACAACGTCGTCGACATTTTTGTCGTCGACTTATCATATGTCAATATAAGTTGAGACGCTGACAAAAATATTTTATGTCAGCGGCTTAAAGTCGCTGACAAAAATCTTTTATGTCAGCAGCTTACGTACGCTGACAAAAAAATTTTACGTCAGCGATTTATTGGCCGCTGACATGCGGCTTATAAGCCGCTGACAAAATTTTTTTATGTCAGCGATATTAAGCCGCTGACAATTTTTTTTTATGTCAACAGCTAATAAATCACTGACAAAAATCATTTATGTCAGCGGTACCTTAGCCGCTGACAAATATTATATTTGTCTTTTGTCAGCGGATTACAGTCGTTGACAAATATTTGTATAATTTTTTTTTAAATAATTTTTTTTTAAAAAATTCTAATTTTTATTTATACAAAATACACACACAACGAGAAAACAAACATACTAAATCCACATCATACTCAATTCATATAAGATCAAAGTATCTAAATACTCAATTCATACAACATCAAAGTCTCTAAATACTCCATTTATACAACCTCAAAGTCTCTAAATTAATGTCATCAAAATATCAATCATCATCATCATCATAGTCATCTCCCTCCGCATCAGTATCTATGTGGTCGTCCTCTAGTGCTCTCGGTAGAGCTGACGCAGCAAATCTCTGACTAGTCTAAAACTGAGTCATGAATGTACTCATCTGCAGCATCTGTCTACGTATGTCATCCATCTCAGACTCTCGTTGACGCAGTTGCTCCAACTCCCTCCGCATTTCATCCATCTCTGAGTCCCGTCTGCGCGCCTCTGTGCGCAACTCCTCAACCTCCATTCTGAGAGTGTTTTCGATGTTGCTAATCTGTTGCTGATAGTCAGTGGAGGTCGGCCCTTCTCCTATCCCATACCATGTGCGACGTGTCTCCCGACTGCCTCCGCAACGAATGCGACTAGATCAGTCCTTCCCCATAACTGAAACAAAAGCCTCCTCAGCAGAAATGGGGTACTCCCACTCTCACTATCTGGTGAAGGAGTCGATAGCTGAATCATCCTCTCCTGCATAAAAAATTCAGAAAAAATTTATTATTCATAATAATAAATATCACATAAATATTATTATTATAAATTTTAAAAATTCACTTACATATCGACTCCTACTCTCGTCATCTACCCACTGCTCATTGCCATCAGGTAATTCCTTGCATCTGCCAATTTTAAAGATCTCCACACGATGGGTTCACGATCATGAGCAAGGCGCTATTCACATGTGTTAAAGAGAGTAAGAATTAAGTAAATATTAATTGACAGTAAATTTTAACTAAATATTTAATTTACAAAATCATCCTTCAATTGATAATGACTCTTCCTGCCCTTTCTATATGGCATAGATTGATGAGACCGATTTGTCTTATTGCGATCAGCGATATTCTACCAACAAATATTTTAAATGTTAAAATAAAAAATGAAGATGTACTATAAAACTTTATTATTACCTGCTCATCTGAAGTGTTCCATTTTGCACACATTATTTGCCAATCTTGCGGATTAACACTAGCTGGAACTGAGGCAATGACATCATCAAAAGACTTGCCGGTATAATGCTGTATAGAGACATAATTTTTTTAGTTCCACATTAAAAGTAGTGAAAATAAATGTGCTTGTAAATAAGACATAAGAAATAAGAAATAGACATAAGAAAGGTTTAGAGGAGAGCAAGTATCTCTATGTTGAGATTTACTGTCTAATTAGGAGCTTAAACTTCAAATTAGGAATGCAGTTCTCTGCCTGCTGGGTCTAGGGAGAAATGAGGGATACATACATATGTCAAGTTGCTGGGTTTAGGGAGTTAAACTAATTATATAAGAAACTGCCAGCAGCCCCCTTTGGGCAGAACCAAATAAAGAAGATGCATGGTCGCCGTTTCTGTGAAGATGCTGTCTTGATGGCACATAGATTAATTTAGGGGTGTCGCATTTGGTTTGTCATAATTACCAAAACACACTGTAAAATGCAGTATTTCTTGTCTCATCATGTAAATATGGCATCAGCTGAAACAAGATCAAGTTGGTATAATTAGTCTACTGTGTCAAATATTGTCTCCATATCTTCACTGTAATCCTCCACCCCAGTGGTCCACACATAATGGCATTTCAGCATCTTGTAATAATCTATAAAAGTCAATTGTTTTGAAATTTGGCTCATGCTCCTCTACTGAAATGGCAAATTCAGCTTGTTGAAACTCATGCAACATATGTATAGAATCGATATCTAGCTGCTGGTCACTCATCTGTATAGAGGAGATATATGTTTGTCTTATTTCTACTTGGTGTCCTATTGCCTCTACATAAAGGATGTCAAATGATGTCTCTCCATGACATACCCAATTGTTATAGTGTGTCCAGACTCCATCTACTATAAGATGAGTTTCAACTTCTGTTCGGGTCAACTTTACTCTATTAAGACAATTCCGACATGGACACTGTATCAGCTCACTGTATTGACCATGTCTGTATCTTGTTCGATCTGCATGAAAAGTTGTGGAAATAGATTTTTAAACATCCAACAAATTATTTTTTAAAAAAATTTCTCTTGGTTTCATTTATCATGTTTTCTCATGTTCTCATGGATGCATATTGCTAATCCAAGTCCCATTGGGTGCTACGCGAGCAATAATGACGAGAGATGAATCGGCAATTTGCATAGCGCAGGCGTGCCAGCCACCAAAGTGGCAATAAGTGTTCTGCCTCCGAGAGTCGGAGGACTTTAGGTCTATTGTGCGCACCGTTTGACTTCGTCAAATGAAAGTAGAGATCGGGTCGAGACCAAGATCCCGCCGTTGCCTGAGCGCAACGACGTTAATTACATCTCTTTTAGAAAGAGAAAACCCTTGATTAATCGCCAGATTAGAAAGTCTCATGGCCTTAAAATAGAAACATCCGATAAAGGTGCGAAGTGCTAGCTGAAACGAAGCTAAAAATGGCAAATAGAAAGATGTCTATTGATAGCATTTGACTTTTTGTGATCATTATCCTCTTCACATACAATTTTGGAGGCTTTTATTCATTTGATATTTGTCAATTAATGCCAGTTGTATTCTCTTTGTTTCATTTAAAACATGATAGGTGTAGTTATGCTGGTGAGTCGGCAAACTGCTGAGTCGGCCAGGCTGCTGAGTCGGAAGACTGCTGAGTTGGCAGGGTCCTGCTGAACTGGTGAGTCGGCAGACTGCTGAGTCGGTAGACTACTAACTCAAGTGAGTTGGCAGAGCCTTGCTGCAATATGAGTCGGCAGGTTGCTGAGTCGGCAGACTGCTGAGTCGGCAGGGTCCTGCTAAACTGGTGAGTCGGCAGACTACTGAGTCGGCAGGGTCCTTGTCACGCCCCGCCAATTTAGCAGCGGAATAAATTGGCGAGAACGTGAACCAAGTACATAGTATAGAAAAATGTACAACAGTTGAATAATCCAGAGCATCTAATGAACAATAAATTGAATAAACTCTTCTTTTCATTGAAATTCCACTAAGAATATTACAACCACTAATTTCGAAGCCAATACATAGGGCTCAATGACATCATTACATTGAAAAGAAATCTAAAGCAATAACTACTAGACTCCATGGTACTAAGGTAACTTCATGAGTTGACTCCAGGTCGCTCATCACTCTGGTCCTGTCCCATTGGTATGTGTGACGTCAAAGTCTGACTTACTTGAGACACAATAACAAATAACGAAGGGTGAGCGATAACGCCCAGTAGGACTAAAATCTCAAGTTCAAGCATGCTTTAAGTGATTAATGTCTTATAAAGCAGGATAACTAGAGAGAATAATGAGAAATGTATAGAAAGTACTGGTACACGATAACGAGGAACAATAGCACAAAGCACGAGAGTATAGCAGGACAAGTTTTGATATCGGATTGGTCGTATAACAAGATAATAAGTAAAGTTGCACTACAGTGCACAAGTCACAATAGCAAGTGTTGGTCAAATAACAAGATAACAAGTAAAATTGCACAACAGTGCACAAGTCACGATAGCAAGTGTTGGTCGATATTCTTTCAACCACGAGTTCAAGTAAACAATTATTGACTGATTGACTAATTGATTGCCATAGATCAAATCTTGCGTGTTCATGCGTTAGGTGTATGCCATCACCCAGATCATTAGACCCCCGCGAGTTATAGCCTTTCAGGTGCTCCTCCCAAGGACCAGACCGGGCCCTTATAATGTTGCCTAGCATAGTCATATTTTTATCGTAGACAATCAATTTAATGGCCAAATAGAGTACCAAGAAATAGATGAGAGTACTAGATGAATAGACGGGATAGTAGAGTGAACGTGAAAAGATGAGCGAGTAGAGTATAGATGAGGGCTAAGGGACAATGCACGTAACTCTCCGAGTAAACAGGCGATAGTAATAGTTGCACAACACGCGCACATGGTGTTGGCAGTCAGGTGGAACTCACGACCCTACCACTGGCCTTGTTATGCACAGGTCCAGAGGTCCGACGTGATTTAAGACGAGAGTGAATCTCTAATAGCCGTTTGGATCATATAGATCCCTAAATGGTATCATAGGTATTAGGGTACAACCGGCTCGTCGACCATGTGGGAATCCATGGACAGAGGAGACTTACGGAGGCCTTTAATCAAAGGCTCACTAGTCCGACAGAAGGAATATTCGACGGAGAGTTCGTCCAAGTCAAGAAAATGTGTATATAGAAACAAGTGCTCGACGTTCTAGAGGAATTCTAGAACAGTGGAGCGTCGATATCGGTATATAAACAACGCAAGAAACGAATACAAGTCCTTTAAAATAGGGCAATTAAAATACTTTATTACAATAAATTACCAGATACATTATGAGATATTTTATGCCAGATTTCAGCCATATATGGATGGTTCATGTGTGTGCATGTGTAAGAGAAGTCATAGATAGAAAAGAAGTCGTGAATATGTATTTTAAAGCATTCAATAAAGCTCCATTTTAAACAGGTGTTTTTACTGCATGTATGACTGTTGAAAAGGTAGCGACAGGGTCAGGGCAGATCGCGATGGTGCCTTGTACAGGTCGCGACAGGCATGTCGGTTCGGGCAGACAGGTCGCGACGGGGTTGCAAGAGGGTCGCGATGGTCTGGTCAGCAGATCGCGATGATAGGCCCTGTCGCGATCAGATCGCGACAGAGCGCTCCGTCGCGATGGCCTTGTGAACGCGGCCTATCGGGTCGTCGCGTTCACAGGGTCTGCGCTTGAGCCTGACAGAGTTCTGCTCTGTCTTGGATTGCGGTCCAGAATTATCAGATTTTGATACAGGGTCGTTCAGAAAATCATAACTAATTGTATACACGATGAAAATTCATGAAACTAGTGGCAAATGAAACTAGACATGCGAGAGTACTTCCAGTAAATAGGAATTAGAGAGAGAGCATGGTTCATATAGGGTTTGAACATGAGCAAGAAAGAGTTATTCAGAACATGTCACATAGAGAAAGATTGATTAAATTCGATCAGCATGCTCGATGAAATTTAGGGCTTTTAGGGGCAAAAGATCCCTAACAACATAAAGTATCTACAGTAAGAATTTCGTAGCATGGGATCAAGTATTCATAGAGATTTGAATTAAACATGATGTCTCGGGGTTATCATGTTTGCAGATCTTCTAAAATCAAGAACAAAAGATTGGCTCGATGAAAAAGAGGGAATCAAGAGGGCTTTTGTTCCTGGTGATTGGCACTACCTACAGACGACTTTAATTTAATTTTGCTCGTGAGAACGCCTACCTTTGACTCGATTTATCTTCTAGGGCTTAGAACTCTAAGAACGAAGGAAGAAGCTTGATGGATCTTCCTCTCCTCGATTTCTCCTCCTCCTTGGCCTCTTCTCCACGTCCAAGAACGCCTTTGCACGAGCTAGGGTCGGCCATGAGGGTTTTAGGAGAGTATTTATGCTAGTTATTTTTCTAATTCCTAATAGTACTCTAACTCCTATTTAATTCCGAATTTTCTCCTTTCCTAACCTCCTCCCAAGCTTTCCACTTCCTATTTGGGTTAGGATGAGAGCTAAATTCGTGGCCAACCTATTAGGGTAGGTTTAGGAATCCAATTCTAACTCAAACTTCCTATTTAATGCATTAAATAACCATTTTCTATTTAGGTAATAATTTAGTTACGAGTTTAAGATATTTTCTTATTATTCTTATTTAAAAATCCTTATTTTGGCCCACTAACTTCTAATGTGACTATTTCACAAAGTCCATCACTTAATAGAATTTAACTTATAGGAATTTTCCTTTTTATTTGGAGAATAATAGAGTTTTGGATTTTTATTACTTTTTCTCATTTGAATTTATACATGGCCATGGGAGGTCTATTGATCCAATTTTCTCATGATGGATTATCAATTCATATTGTTAAAGTCTACCCATCATTTGATTTTTAATTGTTAATTCGTTTGGCTATATAATAATGGATTTTCCGAATTATTCTTTAATTACAATAATAAGTCACCTAAATTCTAAAACTCGATCCGGATTATTTTCCTATGCCCCAGTTTCTTAATGGGTCATTAGGGAATATTATTTAAAGTATAACTTTTATTTTTACAAAATTTTTATATACGTTTTTATGCATGTGATAACGATGCATATTATTTATCTAGTTTAATTTTTTTATTAATTGACAAAATTTATAATTTTTAATTATTGAAATTTCTGGGGTATTACAGTCCTGCTGAACTGGTTAGTCGGCAGACTGCTGAATCGGCAGGCTGCTAACTCAAATGAGTTGGCAGAGCCTTGCTGCAACATGAGTCGGCAGGCTGCTGAGTCGGCAGGGTCCTGCTGAACTGGTGAGTCGGCAGACTGCTGAGTCAGCAGACTGCTAACTCAAATGAGTTGGCAGAGCCTTGCTGCAACATGAGTCGGCAGGCTGCTGAGTCGGCCAGGCTGTTGCAGTACTGTCGAATCACTTAGCCAACATGATTTTTGAAGTCTTTTAATCTTATAAAGTCTTTTGGTCTCATAAGGATGCGCGAGAAAATTCGGCAGCACCTCCCCTTACTCGTAGCGAAAGAGGAGGGCACAGTACCCGTTCACCATGATGGAGACGACACCAAAATAAGGTGTTAGCCGCATGCGGCGTCACCCAAACGGCACACGGTACCAATTCCCAAGGCTTGCCTACGAGGGAACTGATGAGTACCGGGACCGAAAGCACTTAATTTGATAAACCAAGGCTTGCCGACTCACTGGTTCACATCTCTTCACTGATTCAGTGAGTCGGGAGCCTGCTAATTCTTTGCCGACTCACCCGCTAGAAACACAAAACAGTTTAAACTTCACGGAGAAAATTTGGCAGCACCTCCCCCGGACTCATGAGATGTGGGGGAGGTCGCGGTATACATCCACCATAATAGAGATGGTACCAAAACGGGGTATTGGCCGTGCACGACGCTACCCAAACGGCACACGGTACCGGTTCCCGAGGCATGGATACAAAGGAACCAAAGAGTACCGAGACCAAAAATAGTCTGGTGGGCAATCCGATGATGTACGAGTCTAGGAACTCGGGCATAGATATCATATTATCTAACCCAAGGCCTCATAGAGTCTCATTACTATGTGAGTCGGCCGGAAAATTGCTCTGCATGCGTGAGTCGGCAGCGAGCAGTTCTGCTTATGTGAGTCGGCAGCCCTCTTTTGCAAAGGAACGACATTAAAATCACGGCGGAACGGCGTGAAACTTTTATGAGAGGGACTGATGTACGTCTCGGTCAATTCCAAACTCTTGCACGGGTGAAATCCCGTGCGGATCGGTCTCAAATCGCGGAAAACGCATGTGCTGCCCAGGTGAGTCAGCAGCCAGATAGAACTGAGTCGGCAGCCCTCATTTTCAACGGAATGGCACTCAAATCGTGTCGGAACGGCACAAAATTTTTATAGAAGGGACTGAGGCATGTCCCGAGCAATTCTAGACTCTTGCATGGGCGAAATGCCATGCCGATCGGTCTCAGATCTCCGAAAACACCCGTTCTGCCCGGTGAGTCGGGAGCCAAACAACACTGTCTATTTTCCACAAAACCACCACCCAAATCACGTCATGACGGCGCAAGATTTTTATGGGAGGCACTGATATATATATTGATCAATTTCAAACATTCACGGGAGCAAGAGGTCGCACCGATCGATCTCAGATCGCCGAAAACATGCATTCTGCCCAGTGAGTCGGCAGCCAGCCCAGTGAGTCGGCAGTGACCACTCTCAGCGGAACGACACCCAAATCACGTCGGAACGATCCAAAATTTTTATGGGGGGGACTGACATATATGTTGATCGATTTCAAACATTCACGAGAGCAAGAGGTCGCACCGATCGATCTCAGATCGCCGAAAACATGCATTCTGCCCAGTGAGTCGGCAACCAGCCCAGTGAGTCGGCAACGACCACTCTCAGCGGGACGGCACCCAAATCACGTAGGAACGATCCGAAATTTTTATGGGGGGGACTGACATATATGTTGATCGATTTCAAACAATCATGAGAGCAAGAGGTCGCACCGATCGATCTCAGATCGTCGAAAACACGCATTCTGCCCAGTGAGTCGGCAGCCAGCCCAGTGAGTCGGCAGCGAGCCTTCAGCTGGGATTTCTTTGCCTGCGCGATCTTCTCTCCGGACAAATCAAGAAAACGTGATGTGGATGTGATATTGGGGGCCAAATACCTCCCGTTCAAGTTCTAAGCGAGGCATGAGTATCGGATTACCCAACCTTTTGTGCTTGAACTCCGAACTCGGGCGATTCGGCTGTGAGCGTTCATGCTTAAATCGGATAAAATGGAGGAAACCCTTGCTATGCAGGGGGTTTGCAGCATTTCCCATGGTAGGGGAGGCTGTCATTCCCACTCCGGGGCTTGCACAAGATGTGAGTATTGATTACTCACTCTTGACTGCCCAAGGATTTACACGGCTGTGAGTTGGCAGCCCTCCTTCCACAAGGACTGAGCAGAAATGCAGCAGAACCAGGGGTAAAGAAATAATGCAAAAGACACAGGCAAAGCATTCTTCTCCCCCATGACCAGGTAGAGGACTTCTCACCTTTTCCTTACGATAAGAGACTAGATATCAAAAGTATCCATCTCTTAAGTGGGATGAGATTTGACTCTTGATCAAAGGGGAAACGACAAGAAGAAAGGAAACCTCAGAAGAAGCACTGGAATGAGAGCAAGGAAGCAACTATTAGACCGAACTAGTACATCCTATTGCATAAAGAAATCGTTAACATGCTCTATTAAATCAAATATATATATACTTCTCATGGCACAAAAAAAGGGGTCTCAAATAACCCACAGACACAAGATAGGAAAAAAAGGGAAACGGATGGGACAGAAGGGATGGGGGAACTCTCTCTCTCTTCTTGCTCTTGGCTCTTGATTTCCACCTTTTTTCTTGTTCCTCTCTCCTGCTACCTACTGCAACTTTGCTTCTGGAAGAGAGAGCCGCCACAACCTTTTCTTTGCCTCTTCTCTTCTTAACCTCCTCTTCCTCTTGCCTTCTGTGCAGAAAGAAAACAGCCGAAAGAACCCCAAGAAAAGCTTCCCCTTCTGCCTTAGGAACCCCTAGGAAGCATAGCCCCCAAAGCCTTGTACGCACTGCTCTCTCTTCCACCGCCTTCCTCTCCAAGCAGTCCCTCTGAGAAAACTTCTTACGCACTGCCTCCCTTTTAGCTTTTTGCAGGGATGCCTCTTATATTGGGGAGGTTAAAGGTCCCTTAAAATGACCTCTTGTATGGGGGTGCTTGGGCCATTAGATAATGGGCCACTAGATGGGCTCACATCTTGTTTTGTCATTTTTTGATGTCCACAAATGCCCCCCACCTAGGGGTGGTGCAAGCGAGGGACAAGTGGAGCAGCACCCGTGTGCGAACTCGTACGACGTTGACTGGGTCTCATCTTGAAGTTGATTTGAGTCAATTTGTCAGCGTCAACGGTCGTTGACTTGTTGTCGTGCTGACAATCTCGCGACTCGTCAATGTGTTGACGGTCCCTTGACTTCGGTCTATTGCGCTTCTGTTGTTGTGTTCGACGTGGGACGTCTGACATCGATACGAGTCGGCAATCTCGGAGCTTGCTCATGCGATGAATAGGTTCCGCTTCGATAAACGGGTTAATTAATATCTCTGTGAGTCACCAGACTCTTCAATTAGTGCCCCTTTTGGTGGCAGACTCTGTGAGTCAGCAACCTTTCTATTCAATGGTCTGGCGATTCGGTGGCCTCATGAGTTGGTTGGCTCTGTGATTTGGCAGATTTCATGACTCAACGTGAGTCAGCAGACCCCTTGAGTCGGCATCTGCGCGAGTTGGCGGCGGCCTTGACTTGCGTGGGTCGGCCACACTGTGGGTCGGCAGCGCCCTAACCCGTGTGAGTTGGCAAGCCTATGCGAGTTGGCAGCCCCCAGTAAGCCGCCAACCACCTGAATTGGCAGTTCCTTGAGCACTTCGTGAGTCGGCTGGGGTGTGGGTCGGCAGCGCCCAGCGCGAGTACTCGCGGGTTGAGCTGGCAGTGCCCAGCTTTTCTCCTAAAAAGGAGCTCTGCGCCTCCCTTTTCTCTCTCTTCCCATTTCTTGGCGCGCAAGCCTCCTGGGCTATTCGTCTCCCTCTTCTCGCCTTTCTCTTCTCCCTACAGCGGTGCCCTTCCCCTGGCTGTGGTGAAGCGCAAGCAGAACAGGGTGGCGGCGGCGTCTTCTGATCGCGACGGCAAGGTGCTCCTCTGTTTGGTGAAGGCGGCGGCGTGGGGAACTGGTCCCCTTCTTCCCCTTTCTCGCTCCCGTACCGCGGCGAGGTGATGGCGGCAAGTGCGGCTTCCCTTTCGCCCTCGGCAACGTAGCATCGCAAGGGTGGCGGTGCCGTCTAGTGAGGTGGAGCGGTTTTCCCTCGTCAGCTTTTCGCGGAGGCCGTCGGAGTCCTTTCTCTTCCCTCTGACGGCGCCAGGGTTCCCTCCACAGCGGGACCCGAACATCGGCGGTTCGATGGGGCGAGGGCGGTGCGCACGGCTCACGATGTGCTTCAGGTCGCACGACCTCGTCGTTCGCCTGCGCATTTAGTGGGGGAGGCCGCTGACCTCTCCTTCGCTCACTCTCTCTTCTGATCAGACCACCGCCATTTCCGAGTGCAGGCGACCCTGGAGGCTTGCACGATTCGCGGTGATCGCACGACGCTAAGGGTGATCGTATTGCGGGGCTCTGACAACCCTCCGGGTTCGAAGTAGTGACCCAAACACCGCAGTTCGGTTCGGTGGAGCGCGACCGTGGTGGAGGCGTTGAAGGCTGTGGCGCGTCCTTGACCGGAGGAGCGACTGTGACGCTGCTGCAGCGGCACAGGGTGTGACTAGGGTGTTAGCGACGGTCGTCCCGAATACTTGGGGTAGATGTTTTTTGAGTTTCTCCTTTTTGTATCCCTCTGTTGTGTATGGATGGAAGGCCGCTGTGGGCTCTGTGGAACTCCTCTTCCCTCGTTGCTTCGCATTTTGAGGTCTGCTGCACACGGGGAGCGGTGTTACGCGCATGGGGTTTGATAAGTTTGCCTGCCAGTATGGGGCATGAGTTGGTGAGCCCTCGGTCTGATGAGGTCTGTTAGCCATTTTCCTGGGGGCCCGGGGACTGCTCTAATGGGACTTAACATGAGTGAGTCGGCAGCGCAATAGTAGCCCACTGAGTCGGCACCGCCCTTTTTAACGTGCCGCTGTCTCATGTGGCGGGTTTTCGGACCTAAGCCAGGCACTGGGTCACTTCCCCTTGTAGGCTGGTCCTTGGGGTTTGAGCGGTTCTCGGAGAGCCACTTGGCGTGTTTTGCACGACGTTTTGGGACCATCTCGCTTTAGCGCGTGGATGAGTATTCGTGGCACCCCTCCCTTAGTCAACTGGACAAGGGGAGATGTTGCCGAAATTTCTTTTGAGCTGTCCCGTTTGATTGTTTCTATCTCGTGTTGACATACATTTATCTGTTGTTCTTTTGTATAGATCATGGCTAGCCGATCTTTTTCATCTTCGTCTCCGGCGTTGGCAAGCACCAAGGGAAAGTGCACTGCTTTCCGAGCGCCATTGGTTTCCTAGGGAGACTTCCCCAGATTGGAGAGGCACAATGACAAGATTGCTATCTTAGTTGAGTCGTCCGACTCCAAAATAGATACCATGGACGTCGACAGATTTGTGTTGGGTTCCAATCCTGTTTTCTTCGCTCGTGGCCAAGACTATCGGGTGGATCATCCCAAGGACCGGCATCTCATGGAATTTCTCCGATCTCATTCTCTGGATGGCAAGAGAGATATTTTCTTAGTTCATCAAGTGGAAAGGGCGGTGTTGCTGGAGAGGGACAGTTTGATTGGCTGCACCTCGAGGTCAGAGCCCATGTATCATCTTGGTGAACCTCGACAGTGGGCCCCCACATTGGGGGTAGAAGACCTTATACCAGAGGATGACAAGTTGACACGCGCCCCCACCTTCACTCCTGTAAGGTGGGATAAATCTGCAAGTCGCGTGAATAGGGAGCGTTCTACCTTCAGACTATTCTTATGTCCTCTGAAGTGGGGGTACTGAGATGAGCCCTTTGTACTGGACTGCTTGGCAGTCAGGTTCAAGCACCAGTTGGCAATAGGCTGGTTTGGGGATCTGAGGTCAACATATGCTCACAATTTTCGCCGCTTCGCTGTTGAGGCTGCAAAGTTCGTGTTGCAAGAGTATGCTCCGATTCTTGTGGCTGCAGGCGTATACCACAGTGTGTATGCAGCCAGATATAGATATTCTTTGTTCAGAGGTTTGTGCTGCGGTTTAGCAGAAGTTTTTGTTCCCAAGTTCAACACCTTTTATACTGCTGAAGGTGAAACTTCTCTTGACCTATGGAGCCTGCATCAGTTAACAGGGCTACCCCTTGACGGAGAGCCTTATGAAGAGGTGTGTCTCAGTGACCTGTTGAAAGATGAGACCGACGGCGAGGGCCGGTATACCTTGTGGTATTTTTATAGATATCTCATGAAGGTGTATAGACACTTGATCCGCTGCCAAGAGACAACGACGGAGAAAAAGAAAGTCAGGGTTCACATGTGGCTAACTTTTTCTTCTCCACGGAGCTGAAGTATGAAGACTTTCCCAGCGCTGGCCCGGTTGGCACAACAAGGAAGAGAAGCCCACAAAAGATCGTTCTTCCTGAATCAGTCTTCAAGGGGCATAGAGCAGGGCCGAACCCCACTAATGCGGAACCCTATACCCATTGTGCGGCATATTTAGCCTATTGGCTATGCTCTTTTGCCTTGCCGGTGGGTGATGCTACCGTCATTCGTGCCGAGGCCATCTATCCTGCTTGTCAGATGGCGTGGGGCGTGAAGCTGTCTCTGTGCCCAGCCACCTTGTGCCTGATCTACCGAAGCCTCGGGGAACTACACCGGCATCCAGTTCCCCGCCACCATCATGTTATCGGTCTATGGCATTTCTTTAGTGTTTGGGCATGTAGTCTTTTCACGGAGTTTGCTCCGCGGTCTCTTCAGTCTCCGTTGTTGTTCCCCAGGATGTTGGAGTTTGCAAGCGTGGAGCCGCCTTCCACTTCTTCCCACTCTTTAATGTAAGGGGGAGGCTAACTGACATTCCTATTGACTCACCAGGAACTATTCACTTTTGGAGTTTAGCGAGCCATTCCAGCCCTTTGGCCAGCCGATACAAGGAATGCCGGGATGATCTAGTTGAGGAGTATGTGCACCCTTTGAGCAACCAGAGGCTGGTGAAGTCATTGCTGGAACCTGAGCTTCGAGACTGGGCACTGTCCATTCGGCCCAGTGTGCTGACTTTTCGGAGGGGCAGCAATGTCTATTTGGAGCCATACTACCCGTTTCGGTTTGGGCGGAAATTTGGGTATGATCAACATATCCCGTGCTCTTCTGCCAAGTTTCCCCTGCCGAACCGAGTTGTAACGGGGCACAAGCTGTAGTCCAAGCTCGGATGTGGTGGGACTTCTACCACCGTCGTGACCCTTTTGTTTTCAGGATTCCTACACCTGGGCGCACTCCCCGTGTCACTTCTAGTTATATCAAGTGGTGGAATGCCCGGACTGGCTTCTACAGGGCATGCAAGCTTGACTGTTGGACAATGCCGAGCGGAAGATCTTACGGCTACAGCTCGAGCCCGCTCTAGACATTGACAAGGATCATCTGTTACAGTTGATGTCGTAGGATCAAGGGGCCATAAATCGATATCTCGAAGCCAGGCTGGCCGCCAAAAAGAAGAAGCCTCCCCCTGAGTTGGTTATACCTGAGGTTAAGGCAGACGATTTTCTAACAACTCTTGAGCACCTTAGCAACATTGGCATTGAGCAGCTGACTCCGGCCCAGCCCTGCCCGATCGAGGAGAACCGCCCAACTGCCCTTTTATCTAGCAGTGAAGTAGATGTAGCTTTTCCTTGTCAGACTTTCCTCTCCCCGGCTGAGCGAAGTCCGACATATTCCCAGTTCACCTCTTGGCTCTTTGTTTTCCTTGGAGTGCATAACTTGACTATCGAGTCAGATCATGGAGTGATCCTGGATCACCGCCTACATGTTGCTTTTCATTATGCAGACGGATGGGGTATGGACCATCTCGGACTATACTACTTCCTCTCATCCGTCGGCCATGGAGACCTCGCCGTGCATGTGGAGGGTTGCCGAAAGATCAACGACGTCTGTTGGTTGGTCAAGGAAGCGGCTACCCATGATGGGCAGAGTGCCTTCATGTATTGGCCTTTGTCTCGCTTCTACAAAGGCCCAGCTGGTAAGCTCACCCCATTTCTCGATCTTATCATTTTATCTGGTCGTCTTTTGACTTATGTTTCTTTTGTTTTCCCAGATCGCTCTGCCAGAGATCGTAGGAAGAGGTATCATGAGTTTCTGTTAAAGGTCAGCAAGCCTGCTGCCTTTGAGGAGAAGGTTGTCCACTCGCCACCTCCCGTCCGGAAGCCACCAGCCAAGAGGTTGGCTGTAGCAGCGTCCGTAGTTGAGGCGAAAAGGGCTTCGAAGAGGAAGAAGGGCATGCCTAAGCAAACACATGTTTCTATTGAGGCTCCTGCTGTCCCTTCGTTTGAAGAATTTGTCGAACAGCATGCAAGCGGGGCGCCTGCAAGTAACTATTGGCTGACCCTCCCTTTCCATTTTATCATTGTTGATGTCTATTTGTCTCATTTGCTCTGTTAATTGTTAACATGCGACATTCCCCTTCCACGAGCCTCCCTTGCTCCCGAGCATGAGATTACGGGGTTGTCGATGGCCTCGGATATCCAAGATGTGCCCTTGTCCCTTTGCGTTGAAGAAGCACTTAAAGAGGTTCCTCCTACCCCGTCTAGCGAGCCTCCATTTTCAACGGCAGACTCTCATCAAGGTAACAAATTGGCTCCCTATTGCCCTTTACGCCTTCCTTGTCTCTGTGCGTTATTAATATAATGTTGTCTCTTTCCCCTTCTGCCAGTTGCTGTTACCCCCCCCCCCCCCCCAACAGCTTCTTCTACGGGTAAGCAATTGGTTGTAAAGGTGGGTAGGAAAGCCAAGAAGCCCTCTGGCTTTCACCGCGTGAGCTCTCGTGCTTCCGGGAGATTGGCCCTGATGAAAATTCGTCAGGGTAATCAAACTCTTCCACTTGACACGTCCTCAGCCCCGGTGGCCATCTCATCGGGAAGTTCTTCAAGTGCTGGAGGTGTTTGTTCCAGCTCTCCTTCGGGTACTGCTGCCGAGGACCCGGGTGAGGGGTCATTTAAAGAGAAGATTTTTGTCGTGGAGGGCATTGAAGAGGACTCTGCTAGCAGTGTAGATGTCTCTTCAGCGGCGTACCCAGAGCCTATTGCATTAGCTACCCCCGAGATTGCTCCGGTAAATGCTAACTTGTCCCACGATATTTGTGCATGTCAATTTTGTAATGATTCCGGCTCCTTTCCTTTATGTAGGAATTCAGCCTCGAGCGACATGACTCTGCCTCGGTCCTCTTGCCAGAAGTTAGTGCTGATTCCAGGCTTGCTCTGGCCATAGTGCTATACGTTCCACCTCCAGCGATGGCCCAAAACATAGATGTTGAACTCGAGTTGCCGTTAGACGACACTCTTGATATTTCTCCGGAAGCGCCAACTCCTTAGGCCTCTTCCGTTCCCATTGATACTGTTGCGGTTGCCTCTTCATCAACGATAGCCGATACTATTACTGCGGAGACTGACATTGTACCTTCAGCAATCAGCACCGTTATTGAAATTGGGTTGCCCTCTTGCTCTCGTGAAGTGGATAAAGCCTATGGGCGGTCATTGATGATCAAGTGAACTTCCAGGTACCACCCTCCGAATTATCTAGAGGCGCTCCCTTTTCTGACTCCATGGTCAAACGACTGCGCTCAATGGTCACCAGGACCCCTGCCCAAGTTATGAGTAGCTCAAGCCGATTGCAGAGAAGCTAACAGAAGTGTTGGTGCTGCTTGGGTGCCCATTAACTGAGTGGGCGAAGAGAGTGACCCTTTTGCTCAAATATGTTAAGCGGCACCAGTTCCTTTTGCATGAGTTGCCCGATCATTAGCTGCTTTGGAGTCGGCAGACTGCTAAGTCAGCAGGGCCTTGCTAAACTGGTGAGTCGGCAGACTGCTAAGTCGGCAGGGTCCTGCTGACCTGGTTAGTCGGCAGACTACTGAGTCGGCAGGGTCCTGCTGAACTGGTGAGTCGGTAGACTGCTGAGTCGGCAGACTGCTAACTCAAATGAGTTGGCAGAGCCTTGCTGCAACATGAGTCGGCAGGCCGCTGATTCGGCCAGGCTGCTGAGTCGGCCAGGCTGCTGCAGTGTTGCCGAATCACTTAGCCAACATGATTTTTGAAGTCTTTTAATCTTATAAAGTCTTTTGGTCTCATAAGGATGCGCGAGAAAATTCGGCAGCACCTCCGCTTACTCGTAGCGAAAGAGGAGGGCACAGTACCCGTCCACCATGATGGAGACGGCACCAAAATAAGGTGTTAGCCGCATGCGGCGTCACCCAAACGGCACACGGTACCAATTCCCGAGGCTTGCCTACGAGGGAACTGATGAGTTTTACCGGGACCGAAAACACGCAATCTCATAAACCAAGGCTTGCCGACTCATCACGTATGAGGCTTGCCGACTCACCGGTTCACATCTCTTCATTGATTCAGTGAGTCGGGAGCCTGCTAATTCCTTGCCGACTCACCCGCCAGAAACACAAACGGTTTAAACTTCACGGGGAAAATTCGGCAGCACCTCCCCGGATTCATGAGATGTGGGGAGGTCGCGGTATCCATCCACCATAATGGAGATGGTACCAAAACGGGGTATTGGCCGTGCACGACGCTACTCAAACGGCACACGGTACCGGTTCCCGAGGCATGGCTACAAAGGAACTGTAGAGTACCGAGACCAAAAATAGTCCGGTGGGCAATCCGATGATGTACGAGTCTAGGAACTCGGGCATAGATATCATATTATCTAACTCGAGGCCTCATAGAGTCTCATTTCTATGTGAGTCGGCCGAAAAATTGCTCTGCATGCGTGAGTCGGCAGCGAGCAGTTCTGCTTATGTGAGTCGCAGCCCTCTTTTGCAAAGGAACGGCATCCAAATTACGGCGGAACGGCGTGAAAATTTTATGAGAGGGACTGATGTACGTCCCGGTCAATTCCAAACTCTTGCACGGGCGAAATCCCGTTCCGATCGGTCTCAAATCGCGGAAAATGCGTGTGCTGCCCAGGTGAGTCGGCAGCCAGATAGAACTAAGTCGGCAGCCCTCATTTGCAACGGAATGGCACTCAAATCGTGTCGGAACGGCACAAAATTTTTATAGAAGGGATTGAGGCATGTCCGATCAATTCCAGACTCTTTCACGGGCGAAATGCCATGCCGATCGGTCTCAGATTGCCGAAAACACCCATTCTACCCGGTGAGTCGGGAGCCAAACAGCACTGTCTATTTTCCACAAAACCACCACCCAAATCACGTCATGACGGCGCGAGATTTTTATGGGAGGGACTGATATATATATTGATCAATTTCAAACATTCACGAGAGCAAGAGGTCGCACTGATCGATCTCAGATCGCCGAAAACATGCATTCTGCCCAGTGAGTCGGCAGCCAGCCCAGTGAGTCGGCAGCGACCACTCTCAGCGGGACGACACCCAAATCACGTCGGAATGATCCGAAATTTTTCTGGGGGGGACTGACATATATGTTGATCGATTTCAAACATTCACGAGAGCACGAGGTCGCACCGATCGATCTCAGATCTCCGAAAACATGTATTCTGCCCAGTGAGTCGGCAGCCAGCCTAGTGAGTCGGCAGCGACCACTCTCAGCTGGACGACACCCAAATCACGTCGGAACGATCCGAAATTTTTATGGGGGGGACTGACATATATGTTGATCGATTTTAAACATTCACGAGAGCAAGAGGTCGCACCGATCGATCTCAGATCGCTGAAAACACGCATTCAGCCCAGTGAGTCGGCAGCGAGCCTTCAGCTGGGATTTCATTGCCTGCGCGATCTTCTCTCCGGACAAATCGGGAAAACGTGATGTGGATGTGCTATTGGGGTCCAAATACCTCCTGTTCAAGTTCTAAGCGAGGCATGAGTATCGGATTACCCAACCTTTTGTGCTTGAACTCCGAACTCGGGCGATTCGGCTGTGAGCGTTCATGCTTAAATCGGATAAAATGGAGGAAACCCTTGCTATGCAGGGGGTTTGCAGCATTTCCCATGGTAGGGGAGGGCTGTCAGTCCCACTCCGGGGCTTGCACAAGATGTGAGTATGATTACTCACTCTTGACTGCCCAAGGATTTACACGGCTGTGAGTAGGCAGCCCTCCTTCCACAAGGACTGAGCAGAAATACAGTAGAACCAGGGGTAAAGAAATCATGCAAAAGACACAGGAAAAGCATTCTTCTCCCCCATGACCAGGTAGAGGACTTCTCACCTTTTCCTCACGATAAGAGACTAGATATCAAAGGTATCCATCTCTTAAGTGGGATGAGATTTGACTATTGATCAAAGGGGAAACGACAAGAAGAAAGGAAACATCAGAAGAAGCACTAGAATGAGAGCAAGGAAACAACTATTGGACCGAACCAGTACATCCTATTGCATAAAGAAACCGTTAACATGTTCTATTAAATCAAATAATATATATATATATAATATATATATATAATATATTATATATATATATATATATATATATATATATATATACTTCTCATGGCACAAAAAAGGGGTCTCAAATAACCCACAGACATAAGATAGGAAAAAAAGGGAACGATGGGACAGAAGGGATGGGGAACTCTCTCTCTTCTTGCTCTTGGCTCTTGATTTCCACCTTTTTCCTGTTCCTCTCTCCTGCTACCTACTGTAACTTTGCTTCTGAAGAGAGAGCCGCCACAACCTTTCTTTGCCTCTTCTCTTCTTACCTCCTCTTCCTCTTGCCTTCTGTGCAGAAAGAAAACAGCCGAAAGAACCCCAAGAAAAGCTTCCCCTTCTGCCTTAGGAACCCCTAGGAAGCACAACCCCGAAAGCCTTGTACGCACTGCTCTCTCTTCCACCGCCTTCCTCTCCAAGCAGTCCCTTTGAGAAAACTTCTTACGCACTGCCTCCCTTTTAGCTTTTTGCAGGGATGCCTCTTATATTGGGGAGGTTAAAGGTCCCTTAAATGACCCCTTGTATGGGGGTGCTTGGGCCATTAGATAATGGGCCACTAGATGCTGCATTTTTTGATGTCCACAAAGCATACTCCAAAAAAGACTCTACCCCCTTCAGATATCTAGGATCTCCTCGATTATTAACAAGTTACATCCAAGTCTTATCAGTTCCAGCCATTTCTATATATCCTATAACCATAAACAAAGAATTCAGTAAAAAATTCGGTAACACCTCCTTGTATCAAGAACAAATCACATGTGTACATCCACCTGTATACATACATGTCAAATAAATGGGTAACTACATCAAATCTTGCCCATCCATGGATATTTTGATCATCTGATGTTTTCCATTATATGTGCTTATAATTGTCTGAAAATTTCGGCAGCATCTTCTCACACTTCTCCAATATACCACTATTATTTACTAAATTTAACTTTGCTCAAAAAGCACTCATATAAACTACAAGTGAAAAATGAGTAGTTAAAATTAGCAGGTATATTGGAGAAGAGTAGGGAGATGCCGTCGAAATTTTAAGACAATCATAAGCACATATAATGGAGAACATCAGATGATCAAAATATCCACAGACTGTCCAATAGGACAATTCAAGACTTTATGCTCGATATATGTCATTACCATCAAAAGACGGTAAAAACATATATCCTAACAAGTCTTGAACGGGAAAAAAAGAGAAAAAAAGGTCCATACATTCACACACCACATCCACACATTCATATCTATACGCTTGCATCCTGCATAAAATAATGAAGACAATCCACACATTAAAATATATGATTGTGCTATGTTAAGACAGAAAATAACAAAGAATAATGAGATTCTAAAGCAGAAATTGGATTTGAAGAGAAAGTGTCGTTGAATTAAGGACAGAACGCACTTTGTGAACTAGAGATGTAGAAATACACTGCCAACCAACTTTGCATGCATATTTGTCTTGGTTAGATTTATGAGGCATAAAAGAGAGCAGAAAAATCAGGAAAAATAGATAAATCATGAACTACCAGATGGCCCCGTATATGAGATCTTTACTGCTTGTACATAAAGATACCTCTCCTTCCAATGCAGACTTATTGCTTATGGATAGTTACCTACCTCATGCTTACATCAAAATTTTCTGTTGTCCCTACAGGACCCCATAATTAACTCAATACAAGCAAACTGTGGATAAACTACACATACAACTAACTTGATTCAGTTTTTGGGGCAACATGCACTTATTATCCAACAAGTGCTTACAAAGTGGAGTCGATAAAAGATACTACTCAACGTTAATCCTGTGGTAATCCCTTAGTGGTTGCTAGTGATACTTCTAAGATCAGTGCATTAGTGTCATGTAAACCTGACTAGGGAGCTAATGTAAGACCTCAGAATGCAAAGACACGTGGACCAGGCCATTTCTGCT